>CM070549.1:74348696-75548696 GCA_036346405.1 Phyllostachys edulis | reverse complement strand
AGGAGAGGGCTCCTAAGGAAAAAGAGGTCGAGCCAGCCCCCGAGCAAGCGGCAACGCGAATGCTTGCTTAGGAACCCGTGGCAGCTCCAACCACACCTATGGAGGCGGAGGTTCCTAAGGAATCTCAGCAGGTTCTGACCCCTGCTAGAAATTCTCCTCTCTGTGTCGCCTTTCCTCAGCGCTCCCAGATCTTCAATGATGAAGATCTTGATGAGGCTTGGGGAAAAATTTCGAACCATCAAGCAGAGACGTGTCCCGACTCTATTTTTGCCGAATATAACAATACGACAATCCAGGTAAGCTTCTCTGACTACTTTTAATAGTCTTTCCCTTAAACTTTATTAAAAATTTAAAGAAGTCTGCTATTCTGTAACATTTGGTGGAAAACTTCACTCTGGTCGGAGGACTGACCCAGCAAATAAAGCTCTTGGAAAAGAAGAACTTCGAATTAGAAAGTAAGTACTCTCTTAGTGTTTTCCTCTTTCCTTCTTTACCATTTGGCTTTTCTTATGTTAACCAATTTCTCCCTTTATCATGTTTGACAGATTCGGAAAAGCTTAAAGAAGAAGTTATGGCTAAGGAAGCCATAGTAGCCAATCTTAAAGAAGAATGCGAAAACAAGGACCGGTTGATTGAATATCTGATGACCAGGTACAAAGAAGTCCTTGAGATTATCGAGAAGAAGAGTGAAGGTAACTGGCCGTAGACTTGACTAGTGTACTACCTTTTTCTAGTCGTATGGACTCATTCTTTGGTCTACTCGTGCAGAGCAAACTCAAGTATTGAAGAGAACAGAAAAAGCTCTTGAGTTTGAGCGCGGTAAGGAGGCAACCTTTGAACATAATCTTGAAGAGAAGGTCAAGGCTTTCAACAATATGCTCTTCGATATAAGATCAGGAACGCAACTGCCCAACTTAGGAGATCCCATGGAAAAGATCAACTTCCTTGGCCAACAACTCAAGGACCTTAGGAGTGTGCTCAAGACTACTCGAGAGAACCATGCGCAGACTTTGTTTGAACCTATCAAAAATGGAGTTAGCTTTGCTTTGGCAAAGCTGAAGGTCTCCGACCCTACCATAAATCTCCAAACCGTTGAGGAAGACTTCAACTGCTCGGGAGATGAAGCAACCAAACTTTTCGAGGAAATGACACCCCTCGGAAACAAGGTCGCAGAAGAAATGGAGGTTGGATCTCCGTCACGCAGCGATCAGCCTGGTGATCCTAAGGAGTAGGCTATTGTAATATAAGAATTATGAATATAAAAACTTATCTTTCTTTCATCAATAAAGTCTTTCGTTTATCCTTTGAGTAAATATCACTAAACCACAGGTTTTGGGGCAGTTGTATCTCAAAACCCCAGTGTAAGATCGAGGTGGCCGACTAGAGGGGGGGTGAATAGGCGTTTTAAATTCCTTTAAGCTCTAAAAACCGATTTCTAATGCGGAAGCTAATACAAATACGGTTTTGCACAATTAAAACCTAAATCAACTAGGTTCCCCTAAGTGCACCAACAAAACAAGTCTATTAATAAGTATATCAATTAAGCATATGACTTGTAAGCTAATCAATTCTAGCAATGATGAATAGCACAACTGTGAACAATTGCAATCATACACAATGAATAAGCAATTTAATACAAGGTATATAAATTGCACAATGTAAAGCAAGCATTCATACACAATGAATGTAAATGCAATAGTAAGGCACAAGGATGCAAACCACAATGGACACGGTTATGTTTTACCGTGGTGAATCGGAGACTTGCCGGTCTCCCTAATCCACGTTGAGGGAAACCCAAACTAATTGGGCGGCTCCACAATTAAGCCTTCCTCCGAGGATCAAACACCTCGCTCCACTTGGGTTGCTCTTTCCTCCACTCCGGAGATGGCGAGCACCACGCCACTCACAAACCGCCTTCTCACAATCTTCTTTGAGAAGCTCACGTGGCGCACGACCCCCACGCCGCCTAGGTGTCGGCAAACACCAAGAGTAACAAGACTCTAACTCTCACTTGAACCAATCAAGTGTCAAAGCTCTATGGATCTGAAATCCACAACCTAAGGCAACACATGCACTTAGGGTTTGCTCTCTAACCTCACTAAGTGCAACACATGCACAAAAGAGTATGAGAGGCTTGCACTAGCTCAATAGAACTCAAAGGGGCACCAGTTGCTTGCCCTCACACGGCCAAGGTGGGTATTTATAGCCCACACACACAAACTAGCCGTTGGGACAAAGTCTGCTGAAAAAGTTAGGAAATCGGAACGACCGCCGTTATGGGGGGTCGGCCGCGCTTTTCCTCCAACGGCTATAAAACTAGCCGTTGGTCACCAATCGGAACGACCGCCAACCAAAGTCCGGTCGTACCGCACCAAACGGTACAACCGCACAAACACCTGCGGTCGTACCGCTCCACAAAGGAGCGCCAAATGCGGCTAAGTCCCACGAACACCTGTTCTGGAAATTTACAACCGCCACAAAGAAACGGTTGAACCGCAGCGCGGTCGTACCGCCAAAACACCTGCGGTCGTACCGCTCCAAGGGTTTCTCAAAACAAAGATATGCAACAAATGCATCTTCTCTGGAAAACTTGAACCGCCAACAAATAATCGGAACGACCGGACTGTGGTCGTACCGCTCAGTACACGCCGGTACTACCGCTCCTCAACCAGAGCAACGCATGCTCAACAGTTGCGGTCGTACCGCTGTACATGCGCCGGTATGACCGCATCCCGGTCGTACCGCTCATAACACGTCGGTTCATCCGATTTTCCTGAGAAAACACAGATTGCATTCGCTTCAACTCAAATTGCAAAACACATTTGCCAATTTGATGCGTAATGCAAACAAGGGTTCAAAGGTAAGATTCTCAACAAGTTGCAAAACACATTTGCACACTTTTAGAATCATCCCACCAATTGCGCCGCTTCAACTCAATTTGCAAAACACATTTGCGAAATTGACGCTGATGCAAACAAGGATTCAAGTGAGATTCTCAACAAGTTGCAAAACACATTTGCACACTTTTAGAATCACACCACAAGGAATAAGGTACATGGACTTACACCATTTGCAAAACGCATTCGCAAACTTAAGTCACATGCTACAAGGATTAACCATGAGCCACAACTATTTGTAAAACACATTCACAAATATTGGCAACATGTTAAAGTGAGCTAGAGCAAACACAATGAGCTATCAACACATGACAAACTCAAGCTACTAGTCAAAGACCCCTCTTAATAGTACGGCAACCTATACTAGCAATCCGGTCATCCAACCAAACACCAAGACCGTAAAAGACTAGAAACACATCCTTAGCCCTAGCTAGTCATACCTTTGCCTTGCGCAAACACTTGAAGCTTGATGACGCACATCCTTGCTTCAACTCCGGGTTCTTGACTTGATATGCATCAACTCATGATGCATCCTTACTTGACCTTCATCAACACATGATGAAGCTTTACTTCGGGATCTTGACTTGATGCTCATCAACACATGATGACATCTTCCATCCCGAGTCTTGATATGCATCAACACATGATGCACTCTTCACTTGACATCCATCAACTCATGATGGGTCTTCACTTGACTTGATGATCAACACATGATCATCTCTTCTTGACTTGATGACTATCAACACATGATGTCATCCCAAGTCATCAACCACCTGGAACATAACCTATTCATCCAACTCATGGAAAATGTTAGTTCCACAATATGATTATCATTAATTACCACAACATACCATTAACTCATAATGGCGGGACAAGATACCACAATCTTTCCTCATTGGTAATTGATGATAACCACTTCAATAACAAATAATTGAATAGAGTTTGGTATGAGTATATAAGTACTACATAAGTTATATATACTCAACATGAGTGTATATCTGAACTACACAAGTCGATTAACTCAAGAATACATGAGCATATATGAACTACATAAGTCTCATATACTCATATGAATATATTAACTACACAAGTTAAACATATTCAAAGATATGTGAGTACACATGAACTACACAAGTTATGTTCTACTCACATATAAGTATATATAGACTACACAAGTCTTATACACTCTTATGAATAGATTAACTACATAAGTTAAACATATTCAAGAATATGTGAGCACACATAAACTACACAAGTTATGTTATACTCACATATAAGTGTATATAGACTACACAAGTCATATATACACACTTGAATATACTAACTACATAAGTTATATATATTCAAGAATATGAGCATATATAAACTACACAAGTTATATATACTCACATGAATATATTAACTACACAAGTTAAATATATTCAAGGATATGAGTATATACGAACTACACAAGTTATATATATACTCATATGAATATATTAACTACACAAGTTAAATACATTCAAGAATATATGAACTACACAAGTCTCATATACTCATATGAATAAATTAACTATGCAAGTTAAATATATTCAAAGGACATGTTTCAAAGTAAAGATCCCAATTATATATGGACAAGGAAATATGGATCAATACTAATGAAACCACAAAACATATATTGAGCTCCCCCTAAATGTGTGCATACACAAATGTGTAGTGGAAACATATGCACATATTCAAGTTAGACTTTTGGTGGAGTTCAACCTATATTTTGGATCCGAGGAATGCAACAAGATATATGAATACAAAGTAGAATGCATACCTCTTTTGATCTTTATATCCAAACGAGACTAAACATGATATAACAAATAGAAATGTTAGTCTCACAAATAGATTCATCATTATGAATGCATACCTGTTTGGATTTTCCTTTTGTTTATCCAATGAATTGGATTTTTCATTAATCACATGCATGCCTTCATGATTATTACCTTTTATATCCAAATAAGACTACACAATATGTATATCAATGAAAGTGTTAGTCTCACAATTAGATTTGTCATTAATCACCAAAACCCCATTAACACATAATGGTAGGTCTAGATTCTTCACCCAGGTTTTGTAAATTGTATCAGTTAACCCCAGGTTTTGTAGATTTAGATCAGGCTTAGGATTCAGAATTGTAGTTGCAATGCATCTACTGCCTGGGTTATGGTTTAACAACATGCATAGATAATCCCTAATCCTCAGATATTGCTGCTTGTGATTCCTAAGTCTGATCTAAATCTACAAAACATGGGGTTAACTGATACAATTTACAAAACCTAGGGTTTTGAGATACAACTGCCCCAAAACCTGTGGTTTAGTGATATTTACTCTTATCCTTTTGACTTATGAAGTACTCATATATTTTCTAGCCCCCGACTACTTTATAGTAGAAGATCTTTACTAAAGAAGTAGTAAGCCAAGAGTAAGAGTTTAAGTCACGACCATTGTATAAAGTATATGATGATTATGTAACAAAACTGATCGCATTAATACTAGGAAATCAATTGTGGTCGGAACCAGTGTATGACTTCGACTAGTTGTAGATCTGTTTTCCATAATCGAAATACCAAACAATACATTGTATGGTTGGAAGATAAGACTTGCCTTGATGAGTAAAAATTATGCAAGTATGTATGCAAAAAATAATAAGTGGTGTTATTTATATATAGTATCCAAACTGGTCATAATTATTGCTAAGAACTGAAGACATGAAAAACACCTCGCGAGATGTGCTCATGCTCAAGTTCTGACTGGCAGCGAAGATCGTAGGAAAAAGACCGTCGCTAGGAAGCTCCTTCCAATGGGCAAGACCACATGCGAAGAGGAGATTTTTCGACTAGGAGGCTTTCCATGTACCGACCAGTAGCCAAAACAAGAGTAGAATAGAATGTTGAAGTAAAAAAATGCAGTATCCGAAATCTTAAGCAAGGAAATCACTGTATGTAGTTGTTTGTGTTATTATCCTTTTACTCGGATGTTTCTTTATGAAAATAGTGTGGTCGCGCGTGAATACCATTGACTGAATGGTCACGACTAGGACCCTTACGGCATTTGACTTATATGTCTGAACCACAAAGTAACAAAGATCCTTTAAAAGGATATCGGAGAGAATTTGGTCTTTTCTGACCATCTAAACAACAATAGTATGCGACCAAAGTAAGGGTACAGTCATATAAACAATATCACTCATCGGATAGTAAAGGAAATTCATCTTTATTGAAAATGAAATAAAAGTAAAATACATTTATACAAAGAACTTATGCAATTGGTCAATATTCCAAGAATTGGACAAAACACGCCCATCTGACATAGCTAGTCGTACCAAACCAGGTCTAGTGACTTCGACCACAGTATATGGACCTTCCCATTTGGAAGAAAGTTTATTGTTATTAGCCTAGTTCTGAATTTTTCGTAGCATCAGATCACCTACAGCCAGGCTGTGAGGTTGCACCTTACGACTGTGATACCTTCGCATAGCTTGTTGGTAAACCGCCGATCTTATAAGGCTTGGTTTCGTCATTTTTCAAGGAAATTGATGTCGTCGAGTCTTCATTCTATCTGATCATTCTCATTGAAGCAATCAGTTCGAGCAGAGCCTATCTTCAGTTTTGGAGGAAGCATGGCTTCAACAGCGTAAACCAGAAAAAAAAATGTTTCACCAGTCACACGACTGGTAGTGGTTCGAACGGCCCATAACACAGAAGAAAGTTCTTGAACCCAAGCTCTTGACCGTTTTGTTAACTAGTCGAATACTCGGTGTTTCATTCCTTGCATTATAATACTGACGAGGATATAATAATCCTCATTTTATCTTTTATCTATAATTCTTATTATAGGTAAATATGACGTCATGTGGACTCTGAGTATACCCCTTTATGTTATGAGGGAAGAGCCTAATGGGTGGTCGTAAGTTCTTCTACGACCACCCCCATAGTCGTAAGTTATGCTACGACTATCCCATAGTCGTAAGTCTTGCTACGACTATCTCATAGTCGTAGGTTCTTCTACGACTAGGTCACCTCGACCACCTTATGATCAATTAAACCTCTGAGACAAGCGGGCCTTATTGATTAAGGGATTCAAACAGTCATCATACGCTGTTACTCTGCGAAGTAATGGCACGTAATACTCCATTATCTCTGGTATATAGCTGTTGAGCGACGTGGAGGACTTAATACACCGGTGATTATTATCAACATGCGTCCGTTACGGGATGTGATGAGGCGCCGTTTCACCTGGAGTAACTGCCGCTCCTTCACGTACTATACAAAGGCGACAATCAGAGAAAGGAGGGGGGCAATCGGGTCATCAGGAATACAAGCACTATCTGTAATAGTCTTAGTGTTTCCCCTGATTGTTCAGAATATACTCAATACCATACACACACAGGAGTAGGGTTGTTATTCTCTCGAAGAAGGCCTAAACACTGTATAAAAATCCCGTGTCAATCTCTGCGTGATTCCATTCTAGGAGACCCCGAATCAAACAATCTTCGTAAGTTCGGTTCTAAAACAACCGGTTGGCGCCGACCGTGGGGATCTTCGGTAATCTCTTGTCAACATTCTCTTTGTTTTCCAAATCTCATGCACTCATGGCGGAGAATGGAGCGAGGAGAAGCTGGTTCGACTTGGCGAGATTATGCTGACGTCGACATGGATCTTTGGTTTCGATTATGAGCCAAGTGATGACTCATCCGATGGTACTGCCGCCTCCGGTGATCTTCCCACAGATCCTGGAGACAATGCCGCTGATGGAGTTGAGGAGAGATCCTTATCCCCACAACGATGCGTCGAGAGAGAATCTACCCTCTCAAAGGACAAGGGTCAATTGACCGGGACCACACCGGTGGACTCACAACACAGCGAGTTTTTCCTCGAAGTGTCCGAGTCCCCCTAAGACGGTCCGACTTAGTGAGGCAAGCTTTGGAAGCCACAATTCTAGGACTTTACCAGCATCTGGTAATCATCTCTCTCCGGATGATATCAAAGACAGCGGGATCAAGCATGCTTTTTCTGCAAATTCGACCATCTCTCCGCAGTCATACTGTAAGGAGACAGTTATAACCGGACTTCCCTACATGGAGGGATTACTCCAAGTCGCCGGATGGTGTCTCTCGGCGACTCCTCAAGCGGGGAGGCCTTGGCGCAAGTGAGAATCATCAGCGGAGGTCTTCGTCCTTCCCTCGGATCAAGGTCACTCTCCTAGAGACCGAGATGGAGACTCTCCCGAGAAAATCACACTGCGCCCCTCGTGGCAATGGCAAGGACACCACCATTTGGCGGACACGACCAACACCTTCATGAGCGAAGGAAATCCTCGACATTCTCGCACTTCATTGAGGCGTCTCAAGAGTCGACATGGAAGCTCTTGAAATTTGCCCGAAGAAAAAAATTGAAGCCAGAAGAATTTGCTGGCGCATTCAATATCAATCGAGGAAGCTCGAGAACTCCGGTACATCAATGACTTGCTCGAGAATCCAACTCAAGAGCTAGCCCGAGCGCCGAACTCGACCTCTTCGTGGAGGAGATCGCACAAAGGCTTGAACACGATGGCAAGGTGGAAGCACCTCGTAGACATCGCTCGAGGAAGTCATAACAATCGACTTCTTGACTACGGTCGATCGAACATATCACCACGGAGGAATCGACTTGCGATGAAATCGCATCGATCTCCTACCGGAGAAATATCTTTCGAGCGATTGATGATCGACAAACTCCTCGGAGAGAGATCGCTCACCATTCGACATGAGAATCTGCGTGACGGATGAACTACGAGGAGTATTCCCCTCGTAGGACTGAGATCTATCGTAGGTCTGGTCAACCTATTACTGGGTATCGTCGAGTACGACCACCTGATGATATAAACCCTTCTTTCCTGCAAAGGAGGCGTCAAGAAGTCATTACTAGATGTCGGGCATTCTCGCCTGATCTCGAGCTGTTCGCTGGCCACCTCGATTTCGACCAGTGAACATGGAGAAGTTTGATGGTTCCCAAAATCCCATCGAATTCCTTCAGATCTATACCACATTTGTCCCGAAGCGGCGGGGAGGAGGAGAGCATGTGATAGCAAATTACCTTCAAGCGTGCTCGAAGGATCGCTTTCGATCGTGGTTATTGAACCAACCACTTGAGTCGATTTACTCTTGGCAACACCTCTGCGACCTTCTCTTGGCAAATTTCCAAGGCACTTACAATGCATACGGAAAGGAGGATGACTTGCATCGGATGAGACGAGCGACAACGAGACCTTGCGCCAATTCATCAAGCGCTTTAGTCGGGTTAGTAACTCAATTCGGAAGTTTCTAATTCATCATCATCGGGGCATTCAAGGAGTCCGTAGTAGAAGAATAACGAAGACATTGCTTTAAACCCACCTATACATTTGCGAACTCTTGAGATGGTGATCGATCGCCATCTGCTCTACGAGGCGGTCGAGTGGAACAATACAATAGATCGAAGACAATACCTCTCGAGAGCAGGCGATATTGGTAAGAAGAAGGATAAAAAGCAAAAAGTCCAAGAACAAAGGCGAAGGGTCAAAAACTCCAAGCGGCGGTTCCAAGGAGGTATTGGCTGTGAATGATAAAGAGCCACGCACATCAAGCCGCACTCAAACAGAGGCAAAGGTAAGTGCCCGATCGGAAAAATGATAAGCCTAGGTGGTGTCCTTTCCATAAAAGGAAGGGCATGACCTTCCATAGCTCGGGTCTTCCAAGAAAGCTTGAAGACTACTACAGCGACAAGGACCACTTCCACTCTCGAGCAGGTAGGTCAAATGAGTGGTCATAAATCTTCAGATGACGAAGAGGAGATGCCGTTCCAGGATCCGCAACACACCGTCGAACACATCTACGGGGGATCATCGGCATATGAATCAAAGCGACAGCTTAAGGCTGCTGAACGTGAGGTAAACTCCATAGATCCTCCTCTCGTCAATAAATTACCGAAGTGGTCGGAAGTCACCATCTCTTTCGAAAAGGGTGACTGCCCGATTCCTTCGACTCGACCAGGTTGATACCCAATCGTGGTCGAACCCACCATCAACAATTGTCGGGTCAATCGAGTTTTGGTTGATGGTGGTAGCTCGTTAAATATTTTATTTACGAGTGCTCTGGATGACATGCAAGTACCCAGGACCAAAGTAAGACCGGTACGATACTCTTTCCATGGGATCGTACCGGGATCTTCGGCCAAACCAATTGGTCAAGTTTCTCTTCCTTTAACATTTGGTTCACCAAGTAATTTCGGAGACGAGAAAATCTCCTTTGATGTGGTCGATTTCGATACGGCATATAACGCCATACTCGGACGACCAACTTTGGCAAAATTCCTAATGGCTACTCATTATGGATATCAATGTATTAAGATGCCAGGTCCCAAAGGAGTAATCACAATACATTGTGACAAGAAGATGGCGCATACATGCGACCGTCGATCCCTCGAGATGGTTGGACAAATACCAACTCGAGAAGAAAGTCAGCCTTCGACTAGCAAGTCGAAGCCTAAAGCTGCACCAAAGCCGAACGAAAAAGTCAAAGAGGTTCCTCACGGGCGAGGGAGCCCTCGAAGATCGCTCGCATCGAGGATACTTCCGACCCCAAATAGGAAGATGCCCTCATCACCTTCCTCCGAGCTACTTGCAGATGTATTAGCGTGGCAAGCATCCGATATGCGGAGTCCCAGGAGGTGATCGAGCACGAGCTAGCTACGGCACGACAAAGTACCCGTAAAACAAAAATTGCGGAAATTTGCCCCTGATCGACGAGATGCTATTAAATCAGAATTGGATAAGCTACTTAAAGCGGGCTTTATAAGAGGTCAACCACCGAGAATGGTTGGCTAACCTGTAATGGTTAGAAAGTCAAGCGGCAAATGGGCGTATGTGGGTAGACTTTCTTGATCTTAATAAAGCTTGTCCAAAAGACGATTTTCCTTTACCTCGTGTCGATCGGTTGGTTGACTCTCTGCGGGTTGTGAAATGTTAAGTTTTTAGATGCATATTGCGGATACCACCGGATCAATATGTGTCTAGGCGATGAAGAAAAGACCGTATTTATTACACCATTTGGTATATTTTGCTATGTCAAAATGCCATTTGGTCTAAAAATGCCGGCGCTTCTTTTCAACGCTTGATGCAAGCAACTTTTTCATCTCAATTAGGCGAAATCTAGAGGCCTATGTTGATGATCTAGTTGTTAAAAGCATCAAGAGACTTAATCATATTCTTGACACGCAAGAAACATTCGACAATCTCGAGAAAACATCGCTTAAAACTTAATCACGAGAAGTGTGTATTTGGAATCTCTTGAAATTGCTTGGATTCCTAGTATCTATACGAGGAATCGAAGCAAATCTGAAAAGATAAAAGCCATTTACAAATCGCCCTCAACTACGGAAAGAAGTCCGAAACTCACTTTGGGTGCATGGCGGCTTTAAGTCATTTCATCGCCGATTGGGAGAAAAGGGACTACCTTTCTTTAAACTTCTAAGGAAACACGAAGGTTTTGAGTGGTCGAAAGAGGCAAGCGCCGCCTTTGAGGATGTCAAGAGGTACCTTCTGAGTGCTCCTATTACGGTCTCTCGAGGCGGAAAAGCGCTCTTAGTTTACCTAAGCGCCACGCCACAGCGAGAAGCGCGATCTTGGTCGTAGAAGCGTGAAAATGTACAACGACCGGTTTACTACGTAAGTGAAGTTTTGCACGGACCTAAGGAGGCGTTACCCTCAAGTCCAAAAGCTTCTATATGCCCTCCTCATGTCTTCAAGAAAGCTGCGGCATTATTTTCAGCGCACAAACTAGGCTGTCGTCTCGAGTTTCCCTTAGGGAGCGATCCTCGAATAGGGAAGCAATGGGCGCATGGCAAAATGGTCGATTGAACTTGGGGAGTTCGACATCCATTTCATATCGAGCGGCCGTTAAATCGGATCTTGGCGGACTTTGTCGCCGAATGGACAAATCTAAACTGTTCGGGGATCCCGATCTGATTCCCACGACCGATGGGCGATGTACTTTGACTGGTCGCTTACATTAAGTGGCTCGAAATTTGGGGTGGTCTGGTATCTCTTCTAGGAGACCTTAAAGTATGCCATACAATTAAACTTTCGGGCCACTAATAATGTGGCAAAATCTGAAGGTTTGCTAGGCTGGTATCTGAGCGTGGCGCTCTTGATTCGCCGACTACTCGTGAGAGGAGACTCTCAACTAGTCGTGAATCAAGTCGGCAAAAATACCAGCGCTCTAACCGACAATGTCTCGGTACTTATCGGAAGTCGTAAGCTAGAAAAGCATTTTTAGGTTTGAGGCACAATTCATCCCTCGAAAGGATAATTTCCTCGCAGACCAGCTTGCTCGAATAGCTTCTTCCCGATCTGAAGTACCAAAAGGAGTCTTCTTGGAACAACTCCAGAAGCCGTCTCTGGTCGATGAACCAGAAATACCTCCTATTGAGACAGCCTCTCTAGAATACGAGGATACATGGATGACACCCATCTATGCATATCTTGAAGGGTTACATGCAGACCAAGGCGATCTCGGCGCATCGCTTATCGAAAAGCCAAAATGTATACTTTGGTGGAAGGAGTCCTCTATAAGCGAGGTACTCAAGGGGTGCTCATGCGATGCATTCATGAGCGAGGATTAACACTTCTTTCGACATACATGGCGGCATCTGGAAATCATGCTTCTCTGAGACGCTGGTCGGAAGGCCTTTCGACAAGGTTTTCTTCGCCAATGACCCTTTACGATGCTAAAGAGTTGGTTAAAAGGTGTGTCGATGCAGATTCATAGCGGCGAATACACCAACCGGCTCGGGCATTACAAACAATACCTCTATCTTGGCCTTTTGCGACACTGGGGTCTCGATATCCTAGAACCGTTCCCCAAAGCTCCGGGAGGTTTGAGTTCCTTTTGTGGCTATTGATCGTTCACAAAATGGATTGAAGCGAACTCGTGGATGGGATAACAACGAGCGGCAAAAGCGGTTTATGATGAGATCGTAATTACTCGATTTGGAGTGCAAAGTCGAATAATTACAGATAATGGTAAGCAATTTTTAGCGCAAAATTTCAGGAATTTTTGCGACGAGTTGGGTACCAAGTTATGTTATGTACATAGCCCATCCCCAAAGTAATGGGGCGATCAAGCGTGCAAGCGGCCAAATAATGAGAGGAATTAAGACTCGAGTCTTGACCAGCTCATCAAGCGCTCGGGGCTTGGGTACAAGAGCTACCCTACGTATTATGGGCTATTAGTATGACTACGGTCAGACTCTGGTGAAACACCATTCTTTCTAGTCTTGAAGCTGAAGCCATGCTTCCTCGGAACTAAAAATCTGGTCAACACAGTGAAACTTTCACAGACTCTAACCAAGAACAACGGCGAGATGATATTAATCTACTTGAAGAAAGGAGAAACCGAGCCCTAATTAGATTCGGCGGTTTATCAACAAGCCTGCGAAGATACTACGATCATAAGGTCCAACCTCGACCTCTTTGTAGGTGACTTAGTATTGAGACTCTGCCAATCCAAGTCTAATCGGAACAAACTTTCTCCCAAGTGGGAAGGTCCTTACACAGTGGTTGAAGTTACTCGTCCGAGTCGATCACGATTGGCAATGGAAGACGGCCAGGTTCTCTCGAATTCTTGGAACATCGACTAATTACGCAAGTTTTATGTGTAACCCATCATTCAGACAATAAAGACTCAGGTTCTCTCTACCTCTATTGTCTTACTTTTGAGTAGTGCTTTCATAATCTTTCGACTATATTCCAAACACCCAGTTTCCTTTACCTTTGGTGAAAGGCGAGTAACATCACCTAGTCGAAGCCTCTCCTTTACGCATGTGGTCACCGCCCACTAGAAGGAACTTCCTAGTGTCAACTCGTTACTCACTTTTGCCGCCAACACAAAGAGCTCGGGTTCTATTTAGTGAAATAATTTTTGAAAGCCTACTCCTTTCACCTTAGATTATTTCTTCCGTTCTTTTGAAAAATATTCTAAGACAGAGTGCACTTTTTAGATTTATTCAATTTGCCTTTGGTGTATTCGATTAAGTCTCAACTAAGTCGGAAGAAGAAACACATCTAGTCGAAGTCTCTCCTCTCTGCACGTGGTCCTGCCCACTAGAAGGAACTTCCTAGCATCGTTCAGTTTCCTACTCTTGCTATCAGGACAAACTTATCGAGTCCTCCAAAGAAGGGCGAATGAATTTTTTGAAGTCCTCTGGATGTTTGTTTAACTCAAGTTGTTGTTCTTGACTTAAATAATCTAGTTAGAGATGGTAACATCACCTAGTCGAAGACTTTCCTCTCTGCACGTGGTCCTACCCACTAGAAGGAACTTCCTAGTGTCGATTCGTTTCCACTTTTTCGACCAGTGCATGACGGTTGTGATCAAAAACAACAAGTTAAACAAACCTCTCTGTTTTCAGAAACCCTTGTTTACACTATTTATTTAGTTCGTCTAAACAAACTAAGCAAATAGTCGGGGGCTAGGATAAAGTTATTAATTTGACTTCAATTCTTAGTCTTTCATTTCGTTAATTATCTTTTGAGTTACTAACTACTCGTCAAGATGATTTGCAGGAAACAAGATGGATTATATAATACATCAACAAAAGATTGTTTTTCAGGTTTGTTACAAACTACTCTGAAGAGGGAGAGCCCAGTTGCATTTCCTCAAACCTTAAAGCCAATCGTTGCATTTCTTCAATCAGACGACTTATACCTTGAGGCGATCGAAGTCGGCTCGATTGGTTGAACATTAAGGCTGGGGTCATGAGCTTTAAGTTTTGCCAATGCATAACTTACTGCAACTTCGACCGCCTCCTTTATCGATTCAGTTTGGTTGGTCTTCAGAGTGGTCACCAGTTCTTGTAAAGCCCTGACTTGTTTCCCAATTGTACTTACGTGAGCAGCCATCGTGTCATCTTAAGGAGCTTTTCCTCGATATGTAGCTCACTAAATCGTTGTTCAAAGCGTGACCTTTGCTTTGAAGATTAATCTTCATTGTCTCCATCTCTGTTGGAGTGCAGTGAAGCCTCGCGGAGTTGTTTGTTTTCGACCGCTTGCTCTGAAAAGAATAAGACCGGTCAAGAAAAATAAACTTCTAGAGGAAAAAAAACAAAAATAATTACGGGTAAAAGATTTCCTTACCGCAAGTCGAGAATCAATTTCTTGATTTCTTCATCATGGAGGATGCTTGATCTCGGCATGCTTCTTCTCCCATGATCTAATCTCCTCTGTATTTTCTTTGGTATATGCGGACGGTCTCATTGTAAATCATGGTTTTGCCCTGAGCTCGATTTGAGCCTCCGATTCGAGTTCCATTTCTAGAAAAAAAATGAGGGTGAGAATATGGAAAGAGCTTCGTAAAAGATTGCGAGTAAAGAGTTGCTTACGATCTTGGGATTTTAGTCTCGTAATTTCTTCATCTTTCTCTCGGAATCGAGAAATCTCGTGAATGACCAAAGTTTTATTTTGGACTTCATTCGGAGCTTTCTCATATCATCTTCTTTTCTAAAAAGTGCTTGATCGAGCAAAGATCGAAAACATAAGCGATCTTAAGTTCGGCACTTCTTGTTTATCCTTTCCTCGCACCCTTTCGGTTCGAGTTAGCTTCTTTAAGCTTCCTCGGGAGAAATTCTACTTTCTCCTGTAACTCTCGACTCCTCTTTTTGATAATCGGCGAGTCGGCGGAGTCTTTCATCATTTGTTTAAACTGTAAAGGTTAAAAGTGGACATGAACATTATTAAATCGGTTGTAAGCTTTCCTACAACCATTGATCTAGTTGTAAGTTCTTCTCGACTATGGATCTAGTCGTAAGTTCTTCTCGACTAAACATCGATTCGTAAGTCTTTTACGACTAGCATATAGCCGTGAGTTTTTCCCGACAAACCCCGTAAGCACTATATAAGTAGTCAAATCGAAAGCGACTATGAAAAATAGAAACTTACCACCTCTCGCCTATTTGCGAGTTCCTCTTTCTGTCATGACTCTAGAAGTTGTCGATGATACTCACCGACAACGGCGATTTGTTCTATGGCTTTACGCAAAAGAAAAGACGGTGAAACAAGAGAAGATTATACTGTATGCATAAGTATCATCAAATACTTACACTCATGGTTGATCGAGCAAATATCGAGTAAACCACTCACAGGTGCTTGGCTCGTCCACTCTCTCAACTTGGTCCCACCAAACCTTCTCAAAGCGCTCATTATCAAAAGTGTTCCCTCTATTGGGAATGTCTTTGGGGTGGGGGACTTCGGTGGCGAGATCTAAAGGCGAAGACCCCACTATGGAAGCGGGGCCAAAGAAATCGAGCGAAGTTGAAGTATTCCTCATCTTCGATTTTGAAATTGTAAATTCTCTTTGGGTACCGGGAAGGAGGTCTGCAACGATTTCCTTCCCTTGCGGTGGTGCGCACATCACCACCTTGGGCGAGCTTCTCACGACGCCTCTGCTGGTCCTGCGACCACATCGGTGGTCATGGTGGCTATCTCGGTTGTTGTAGCCGCTACCTCGATGGTTGTAGCCGCTACCTCGGTAGTAGTAGTTGCAACCTCGGTGGTCATGGCAGCTACCTCGGGGTTTGTAGAGCGCCACCTCGGTAACTATGGCATTGCCTCGGTGGCCATAGCTAACTTCGTGATCGTGACAACAGCTTCCGGGGCCCGACTTTTTCCACAACCCGAGATATGGATGATCCTTGACCATCTCTGCTGTCATCTCTCCAATCATTTGGAGAGGCCGCAATGGGCTTCTCGATAGAAACCACTACGAAATTTGAAGAGTCGAGCTAAAACAAACAAAAGGATAGCAAGTCAAATTGTGGAAAGCAAAAGGTAAATGTTGTTTTTACACTTTAGCTTGTTTCACATACCTCTGCGTCCTGGACTTAATCAGAAACTTTGGAGCCATCTTTCCGATGGAAGAATTCTTTGACTTCTTTTCTACGACCACGTCTGGTCGTAGTTCAAGTTGGGGAATAGGTTCAGTCACGACCACGTTTGGTCGTGAGTCTTGAACAGGGACCATCTCTCTGGTCTCCTGACTTTTCGGAGGGCCGAGATCGGTCTCGATCACTCCAAGAGCAGCGCTACCCTCAACGGTAGGCTCGGCTGGATCAACGTTGTCCTTCACAAAAGACATAAACTCCTTCCAGTTCTCCTTTTCTAGTTGCTTGACAAATCTAGAAGTGGCAGAAACTGTGAAAGCTATCTTGTCATAATAAAAAGGTACCTTGGCCTTGTGGACTTTATGCCTAGGAGGTTCTTGACCTCCTCGGTCTCCTTAGTCAGAGCCGCTCCGGTCTCGGCTTCGGCGAAGACGTGCCCTTGCCCTTACGGGCCTTGCGACAAGAGGTTCTTCATCCTCCTCAATTTAATTTGTTTCAACCTCGGCTATTGTTGCGGCGTGTGTCTTTGCAGATTTTCTTTGAGGACCTCGTCGAAATAAAGGAACTTGAGCTTGATCCTCCTTGTCGGCGACTCTTGTAAGTCGGCGCCTTTTCGACGGAGGAGATGAGCCCTTGTCCTTTGTTGCCCTGCGCCAATGGTTACAGTTCGACTTCTTCGTCGTCTGGCGATTTTCCATGCCTACTTTACGTAAAAAGAAAGAAGAATCAATTGCTAGTCGTAAGTTTTTCTCGACTAGTACCTAGTAAATAGCTTTTCTCGACATATCACGATCGTAAGATTTTTCACGATCACTACCTAGTCGTAAGTTCTTTCTATGACTATGAAGTCCTAAGGATGAAATCAACTTTTGATTACCTTTAGGCGCTCAACCTTTTCTTCTGCGGATAAAGCGCAAGAATTTGAGAACCGCCACACTAGGTGGCGGGGCTTCACAAACAAGTTTGACTCGAACGTCAATCTCTGTCTGTGAAAGATCTGTATAAAACAGATAAGGATATTAAATTAGACAATTTTGAAGAAGACCAAACTGAGAGCTAAGTCGAAAAACTACTTACCTCCCTCGTAGTCCCTAGTCGGGTCTTTTGGCCCCGTGTACCTCCACATAGGAGGCACTCGTTTCTTCAAAGGACTAATTCGACGTGTGATGAAATCCTTCACCACATGCCATCCAGTCAACCCCTCTGCTTTCAAATCCTTGATAGCTTGAATATAGGGGGCAATTCGACTGATATCCTGGGGAGTCGAATCCCATGAAGCTTTCTTTTCGGCAGCCTTCCCTTCAAAGGTAAGATTGTCTTCGGATGTGACTTTCCAGTAAAACCGCCTCTTCCTCCACAACGGCCATGAGGACCGAGTGAACATCTGAATATACTCCTTGACTTCCGTCATGGAGCTTCAAACCACAACTTCGGCTATCAGTTGTCGAGCCATTAGTAGAAATCTTGAAAAAGCTCAAGATCATTTGGAATTTCGAATCGCCTCCACAGATATACAAATCGCTCGGCATGGTGATGGAATTAGGACCAAGGTTCACCAATTCCACTCCAAAATGCTCAGTATGAGTGTGAGAAAGGGTGAGCAGTAATCAAAGACCACATTCTGTCGCCGGAAGGCGGGATTTGTTCATCCTCCCCGACGGCCATCGCTGCTTGTCTTGTAGGAACCACTCCACAAGAATGCTCTCAGGAATCTTCCCAGCTTTGACAAGGGCTTCCATCTTCGCCATATCCATCTCCAACTCGGCCCATTCGGAGACTCTCCCGGCCATTTTTCTCAGAAAGAGGAGATTTTCGACTGAGTTGGTGGCGGAGAAGACAAGAACTTGATGAATAGTAGAATGATTTGGGGAAAAGTAAGATCTTAGGTTTTACCCCCCGGTAGGTATTTATAACCGCGTACCTTGAGCCGGAGGCGTGACATTCCAAGGGTCGCCACCGTCTCGGGAACCGCTTCAACAGACAGGCTAACGGGCGTCGTTTGAGATTCCCCAGTGTGTCCGTTCGAGAAAATCAGATTTGCTTTTACACCTCAAGCGAAATTACTTCCTTGGTTACATTTTTTCAACCAAAGGAAATGATAATCGGAAAGTTATTTCTTCCGATCATTATACTACGACCACCTTGTGATCGTAGGAATGCTTTTACGACTACTTGATAGTCGTAGGTAATCTTCTTGACCAAGCATATTTCTGGTCAAAGTAACATACAATAATATCGAAGAGTTTTTCCTTCGACTATATTTCTACGATCCTCTCGTGGTCGTAAGACCATCTATAACTCTTTTACCAAGTAAGTTGCTTTCACTTGAAGCTGGGGGGGCTAGATGACGAGGATATAATAATCCTCATTTTATCTTTTATCTATAATTCTTATTATAGGTAAATATGACGTCATGTGGACTCTGAGTATACCCCTTTATGTTATGAGGGAAGAGCCTAATGGGTGGTCGTAAGTTCTTTTACGACCACCCCCATAGTCGTAAGTTATGCTACGACTATCCCATAGTCGTAAGTCTTGCTACGACTATCTCATAGTCGTAGGTTCTTCTACGACTAGGTCACTCGACCACCTTATGATCAATTAAACCTCTGAGACAAGCGGGCCTTATTGATTAAGGGATTCAAGCAATCATCATCTGTTGTTACTCGTGAAGTAATGGCACGTAATACTCCATTATCTCTCGGTATATAGGTGTTGAGCGGCGTGGAGGAGTTAATACACGGTGATTATTATCAGCGTCGTCCGTTCTGAGGATGTGATGGCGCCGTTTCACCGAATGCTTGCCGCTCCTTCACGTACTATAAAAGGCGACAATCGAGAAAGGAGGGGGCAATCGGGTCATCAGGAATACAAGCACTATCTGTAATAGTCTTAGTTTTTCCCCTGATTGTTCATAATATACTCAATACCATACACACACAGGAGTAGGGTTGTTATTCTCTCCGGAGAAGGCCTGAACCTGTATAAAAATCCCCATGTCAATCTCTCTGCGTGATTCCATTCTAGGAGACCCCCCGAATCAAACAATCTTTACGTAAGTTCGGTTCTAAAACACCGACAAATACCATTGGCTCGCTTGACTGCTCCATTGCTCTGCGGATGAGTGACAGAAGCGAAATGTATCTTGATACCTAGATCCTCGCAGAATTCTTAAAAATTTCCACTAGAGAATTGGGTACCGTTATCTGTGATTATACGACTGGGTATACCAAATCGTGTGATCGCGTTTTTTTGTAAGGAACCTCTTAGCAGCTTCAGTTGTTGTTTTAATAACTGGCTCGGCTTCTATCTATTTTGTAAACGTGTCAATCATGACAAAAAGGAATTCGAAGCTCCGGGGTGCTCTTGGAAAAGGTCCTAGAATGTCTAGTCCTCAGGTTGCAAAAGGCCAAGAAAGATGTATGGTTTACAAAGCTTGTGTTGGCTGATGTACTTGTCGACCATGAAATTGACATTGTACACACTTCATCACAAGCTCTTTTGCATCATGATGAGGCGATTGGCGGCGGATATCCTTGTCGAAGGCTTTCTTGACCGGTGTTCTCAGAGGAATGATGTGCTCCACAGACTCCTCTATGAATGTCGGATAGCAACTTAATGCCATCCGTTTGAGATATGCATCTTATCAACACTCTGTGAGATCCTCGTTTATACAAGGTACTTTCGATCAAAGTGTATGATTTGGCTTTTCGAGCTATACGATCAGCCTTTACAACATCTTCAGGTATAATGCTATGCTGAAGATATTTGTAGATCATCATCATCCAATCTCTACCGTGATCGTTCTGTACGACCTGTGGAGTATCCATGTTCGCATGATCGATTTGTACGACCTCTAGTGGAACATCTATGCCCTCGGAAAGCTCGACCACCGAAGGTGAATCGAGTTGCTCGAGAAAAACTCCGGGCGAGACAGGTGACATTGTGGAGACCATCCATGCCAACTGGTCTGCCATAAAGTTTTTATTTCTAGGAATGTGTCGGATCTGAAAACTGAAGAAGTGATTTTTGAGTTTTCGTACTTCCACCAGATAAGATGACATCTTGGTACTTGAGCATTGATATTCTTTCCCAACTTGATTCACTACTAGTTGAGAATCGCCTTTCACTAATAATATGCAAATCCCGAGCGCACGAGCTGCTTGGAGTCCTATCAGTAAACATTCATATTCTGCTATATTGTTTATAGCAGAAAAGTTTAGCTGGATGACGTACTTGATGTGTTTGCCAGTAGGGGATATCAAGACAACTCCTGCCCCCGAGCCTTTGAGCATCAAGGAACTATTAAAGTACATTGTCCGCTCGTCGTGGTGTTCATACTCGGGCCCTTGGGTGGGTTCAGGATTTATCCATTCGGCAATAAATTCAGCTGTTGCCTGGGACTTGATTGTTGTTCGTGAGATGAAATAGAGGCCGAACGCCCCAAGCTTGACCGCCCAATTTGCTATTCGCCTTGATGATTCTCTGTTTTCAAGGACTTGACCTAGGGGATATCTGATTGGTACGACCACTCTGTGGGCCTGAAAGTAATGCCTTAGTTTCTTTGAAGTCATAAGGAGACCATATATCAACTTTTGTACATGTGGATATCGTTCTTTTGGTCCATGCAAGACTTCGCTTACATAATATACCGGTCGTTGAACGTTTTCATGTTCTATGACCAGTACACCACTGACTATTTGTGGCATTGCAGCCACATAAATCAGCAATATCCCGATCTTGGAGATACTAGGATCGAGGTACTCATGAGGTACTTTTTAAGTTCTTCAAAGGCATCGTTTGTCTCTTTAGTCCACTCGAAACTTCCGTGTTTTCGAAGAAGTTTGAAGAAAGAGAGTTCTTTTTTCACCTAACCGAGCTATGAAATGACTTAGCGCTGCCATACAACTGATTAGTTTTTGGATTTTCTTCTTTGTGGTCGAAGGGCACATCTGATCGATAGTCGTAATTTTTGTTGGGTTTGCTTCAATAGCTCTAACTGAAACTAGGAATCCAAGAAGTTTTCCCCAAAAAACTCCAAACACATACTTCTTTGGATTTAACTTAAGGTTATGCCTTCTTAAGTTATTGGAAGTCTCGTGTAGGTCAGAAATATGGTCACCAGCGTTGCTACTTTTCATGACCAAGTCATCAACGTAGGCTTCTAAATTTTGACCAATCTGAGGATTAAAGAGTTTTTGCATTAACCTCTGGAAAGTTGCACCAGTATTTTTGAGACCAAATGACATCTTAACATAGTAGTAAGTGCCATATGGAGTGATGAAAGAAGTTTTATCTTCATCATCTTTCCTCATATTAATCTGGTGGTACCATGAGTACACGTCTAAAAAACTTAATAACTTACTCCCAGAAGTAGAGTCAACAAGTTGATCAATGCGTGGAAGGGGAAAGTCATTATTCGGACAAGCTTTATTAAGATCTATGAAGTCAATAGACATTCGCCATTTCCCGTTGCTTTTTCTAACCATTACAAGGTTGGCAAGCCACTCTGGGTGGTCGACTTCACGAATAAATCCAGCCTTGAGGAGTTTGTCGATCTCTGACTGGATTGCCTCCTTCCGATCAGGTGCGAAACATCTTAGTTTCTGCTTGACTGATTTTTGTCAGGCTAGAGAGCTAGCCTATGATCGATCACCTCCCTGGGGACTTCGGGCATGTCGGACGCCAGCTAGACGAATACATCCTGGTTTGCTCCGAGGAAGGAGACAAACGACTATTCCTATTTAGGGTCAAGTCCTGCCCCGACCAGTACCTTTAGGACAGACACATTAGCATTTCCTGACCGAGACGGTGTGTTGGTGCTTTCCAGAGGAGCGCCTTTGCCGAGTGGTACCTCCTTGGTTTGGTCGGAAGGTTTTGGCGTCATCTTTGGCCTCGAGTGCTTGACCTGCATGGTAGGGGGATTAGTTTCCCTGGTCGGAAGTTCATCGACCAAATTTAAGGACTTTCGATTTCATGCATAAGCCATTTTTTTGATCTCCTCGAATTGTGATGACTCCTTTTGATCCTGATATTTTTAAACTCTAATAATCGTAATGCGTGGCTATCAGGAATTTTGCCAAAGCCGGACGACCGAGGATTTCATTAAATGCGGTTTCAAAATCGACCACATCAAATAGAACTTTTTCTATTCGAAAGTTGTTGGGTCTTCTGAACGTAACTGGTAGGGACAGTTGTCCGATTGGTTTGGCAGTAGAACCAGGAACTATGCCATTGAAGGCATAGTTTACGGGTTTTATCTTAGACTTGGGAATCTGCATCTCTTCCAATGCTCCCGTAAATAAAATGTTTAAAGAACTACCTCTATCTATTAAGACTCAATTAACTTTACAATTGTTAACAATAGGTTCAACTACGATATAAAACCTACCTGGTCGAGTCGACGGGATGTGGCAGTCTTCTTTGCTGAAGAACTTTACAGTTTCCGACCATCTGGATGGCTTGATGATGATCGGAGACTCGGCAAGGTTCACCTCCTGCTCCACGGCCTTCAGATGACATCTTGACTCGTACGAGGAGGATCTACCAAAAATCATATTGACTGTGTGCTGCGGCTCCTAGGACTCCATATCTTCGTCGCCATCCGTGTCCTTCTTGGAGCTTGGTTTTCCGAGCTCTATTATAGAGGGGAAAGGACCTTTACCTAAGTAGTAATCCTCTAGTTTCTTCTACCAGGCTCGGTAGGTGCGCAGATCATGCCCTACTGCCTGGTGAAGTTGACACCACTTCTTAATTTTATTATAGTCGCTGGTCGGAACCTTAGCTTTGTTCCGACCAGTTAAGTCTATCTTGCCCTTGGTAAATTTTTTCGAGAATCGCAAGGACTTCCTTGTTGTCAGGCTTCCGATTCTTTTTACCCTTGGGAGACTTCTTGCTCATCTTCTCTTGCTTCCCCAGGCCTGGCTGGGGAGTTTTATCTTTTCGATCAGTAACTTTATACCATTCGACTGCTTCACTAGCGGCTGCATACTTGTCCGCCATGTCGAAAAGTTCGACGGTCGTTCGTGGAGGATTTATGGCAATATCCTCTATAAACCGGCAATTCCTCAGCCCTGCTTTAAAATCCTGGATGACAGAAGATTCTGCGATCTCTAGGATAAAGTTTTGAACCTGATTGAATCTCTTGATATATTGTCGAAGAGTTTCATCGGTTTTCTACTTCATCCGATGAAGATCATCCTCCTTTCTAGAACGGTCGTACATCCCTTGAAAGTTAGCGATCAGAGTATCGCAGAGCCGCTCCCAAATGTAGATAGATCCAACTGGTAGATTAAGCAACCACGACTGGGCAGACCCTTCAAGGATCTTGGGCAAGTAATTTTCCATCACATTGTCATTACCACCAGCGGCCTTAATGGCGGTAGAATAAATCTGAGGAAATTATAATGGGTTCTGAGTCCCATTGAACTTCTCTATGTTGGCTGATCGAAACTTGTCCGGCCAATGAACAACTTGGAGAACTGCGAAAAACGCTCGGCAGCCCGTACTGGAGTCATGGCACTTTCTCTGAAAAGGAGCTGGATTATAATCAGTTAGGGGTCAGTTCCTCGTATTTGCATACCTAGGATCCGGTGTCCCAATCTAGTCGTGGACAATATGATAACGCATTTGACCATCTGCTTGGTTCAAATGATGCATGAGATCGCCTGAATCAAGTGGTCATTCCTCTTGACGAGGAGGAGAAGTGGCTGTTGTAAAGAGTTGTCTTCCCTCATGATTTCTTGGTCGGAACCTACGAGGGGGTCTTGGTGTCGATTGGTCCTTCGCTCGACCATGTTGTCCTCTACTAAGAGAGGAGCGCTGGGATGAGGTCATCATGTGACTTTACGAGTTCCTTTGCTCCCGGTACATTTCTGTACACTGCATGGTTTGTTAGAGTATCTCCGACACCTAACCTACAAGCTGAGCATAACCTGGAGTTTCTACTAAAGCAGGATCTGGATTATTCAGAATATCCCAAACTCGTTGTAGGTTTTGTATTGTTAATGAAGGTCGTGGATGATTCCCACTTGCAGTGGGCATTCAATGAGTTGATTTTTCTCTCGACTTTCCAGTTGGCCCTATCTGACCCCTTACTCATGGTGGGGTAGGAACAGGTGAATTAACTGATGCATGTCCATCAACTCGGTCACCTTCACCCATTTCCATCAGTATGTGATGGCGGGACAAACTATAGAGGATTATGCAAGGCACCTTGATTGGTATCTTCGATTGCGGGAACCTCGTGCCTCCAACAGCGGTCCTCTAATGAGCTTCCGTCGTAGCTAATGGAGAGCCTTCCACTACTTCGGTAAGGAGCCTCTACAATGGAGAGCGGTCGGAGATTACCATCTCTGGAGGGCTTTATGGTGGACTCAACTTGATCCGGCGGATCGCCGACCGTATGTTGAGTTTTATCATTCCCACTTGGCCCATGACCAATGGTAGCTTCATTGACACCCTCACTTGGTGTCGGTTGGCCCCCAAAAAATATAGGAGCCGTCGGCGTATATCGGTCGCCCATGATCGTATCGAGAGTACATTGACCCTCTGATTGTAGCACTGGGCTTTCGTTGCCGCTTTTGCCGGTCGGATCAACCGGGCTTGTAGAAGCGTTCGGACATTCTAAACTGGTCGGAATGAGTAGTTCCTCTGAGAGCGCCATTGTTAGTGGCGGTGGATCCTCATCCATCCGGTCGATTTCACTAATCTCTACGAATGGTGAGCCAGCGGAGGAGGAGGATGGTGACATCTCGTTTTCTTCCATGGTGTGGATACATGTGTCCATGTTGAGGTTGGAGTAGTCCACCAAGTCGAACCAGTTTTCCTCATCCCAAGTCACTGCCATGTTCGCATGAGCGATGATGGGGCAAAGGAAATGGACGTGGAATGCTTGAGTGAAGTAATCTTCAAGAACTCAACGTCTTATTCCCCACGGACGGCACCAGCTGACGACGATCAAGTCGCCAATCTTACGAAATAAACAGAGAAAAATGACAAAGAGTTCTTAGGAGAGAATGTGACGGCTCTTTATTACTATAAACTGGCTATTACAGGGAGTGCCCTTGACAAGGCAGTGGACTAATCTTAATTACACTTAGCGTAGTGCTTGCTATGCTAATGCTTCAGATGAAATCCAATCGCCTGATGATTGTCCGAGTTGGATTAGATTGGATTGCCTTCTACCGTTTGTGTTCTCCCTTAAGTAGTCGACAAAGTGGTGGCAGTTACTTCTTGAAGAGACGTCTGTTGGAAGTGTCGCGACAGGTCGGAGCGAGGCAGCGGTTGATAAAGTACCAACTGTTCGTGGTTGTGCGTCTGTGAGACACTCAACCATATGGTGGTAGTTGTCAGTGTCTTAGGACCATGAAACGTTGCGTGGTATGGAGCAAATATGACATGTGTTCCATTCATCATACGGTGCTAGTTCATTGCTTCTACGAGTAATCATCTGGTGGGGACTGGGTACAGGACCTCATCCGACCAGGATACCCGTTATGTAACCTCTGGAATCATTAAGACCACAGGGGTTGTTAGCCTTAGGGGTTACGACCACGAAGACATGGTCTTTTATTATGTATTAAAGTAATACATACATATTTTGATCCTCATCAAGTAGTAACAGAACATAGGGAAAGAAGAATTTCCAACAGCTGCTACATGATAGGGGTGGTGGTCGATATGATGTCATGACAACCAATCTAGCTGAGGTGTATAATTGGGCATGCGCAGCGCCAGGTACCTATCTTTGGTTGGTATTGTGGAGGCAATTCTTTGCGGTACCACAAATTACTTTGTTGACTGAAGCAACAACACGTCACTCATCATGGCAAATGACAGAGTACTGTACTCCGTCATGATCACCAAGTACATGGAGGAGAATAGCAAGAAGGGTGAGATGCATCGAGCGTTCAAGATGGGCATAAGGGAGCTTCACTTCGAGATGCGCTAGGCATTCAAGATGGCCACAAAGGAGCTTCATTTCAAGATATTGTGCAGGGATAAAAGACGTTGTGGGAGGAACCGAGAGAGGATCACCCATGAGTGCACACTACACTGCGCTAGTTGCGTATGCACTTGCAACAAACCTCTTCTTCTGCATAGGCCCTGTGCACATGTCATGGCCGCATATTCGACGGTGGCACAGCATCTCGGCCAATACCTCTCTGATTATTTCAACAAGGAGGATGTGATGCAAACCTGGAGTGTATGGCTGTATGGTTACAGTGTGATTGACCATTTCATTGGTCATCCGATCTAGGAGCAACTTATCTGGGCCACAGACATTGGTAGACTAAAGGCAAACATTGGTCGGCGATAGGTACGACATGGACAAAGTAGAAGCCGGGCGTCGTATGAAGAAGTGCTCCATTTGTAGGGAGTCTGAGCACATTTTCAAGAAATATCCTACGAGAAATCCACAGGATGGAGGAGACATCAGCAGTCCGGATGGCGCCTTGGGGACCTTATCCGACCGCCCACTCAAGGCGGTCGACATGGCAGATGTTGAGATCGTGGCCACATGAAATGTTCGTCTTGTTGAAATATGTTGTGCTCAATGCTTTGTAATATTATTTTGATTTGTCAAAAAACTAGGTGATGACGTTGGGCTGAATGTTTTGTAATGTCAATATGATTTATCGCCAAAATATGTGAGAACGTTGCGCTGAATGTTCTATAATATCATTGTGATTTGTCGACAAAAAAAATATGATAATGTTTTGCTGAATGTTTTGTAATATTATTTTGATTTTTTCATAAAATATGTGGTCAGAAATAGACAGTAAAAAAACATGCAGAGGTCTATGGCGACAGGGTCCTGTTGTCGCTAGTTGGAGTGGTGATAAGGACATATCGTCGTTTCAACTGACGACAGTAGCCTAGTTTTGTAAAAAAAAATCGACTATTTATTTTTATAAAATTTTTTAAAGTAATATTATTTGAAAAAAAATCGGTCAACACCTACAATAAATTAGCTGAGGAATAATATACCGTCACTTGGATGAGTGACTCCACTCGCATCCAACGCACATAATCTTCCTCGTGTCCACTACGCCGGTAGATCGGCCTTATGTTTGTCACCAAATTTGGCCACAGTTAGGGTCATGGCTAGGGGTGGGTGTGGGTCGGGCTGGTCCAATGGACCACCGATCCGCTCCAAAAAAAATTAGGCCAAATAGGCCGCCAGCTCGATCCCAAAAGAAAATCAAGGCGACGGACTAACAACCAAATGCTTCGTTGGATCATCGGATCGATCCTAACCTTCGCTAGGCCGCTGCTCGATCCGCCGCATCCGACGCGCCTCCACCCCGCCGCTGCTCGATCCACCGCATCCGACGCGCCTCCTCTCGATCAGCCGCATCCCTCCGTTGCGCAGACAAAAAGTGGAAGAAGAAGCGAACATGAAGCGGCCTAGCCAATATAGTGCGGTGGCCAAGCACGAGCAGTGAGATAGGAAGAGGGTGATGGCCAGCGGTGGGGGTGGAGGATCAAGGCGGATCGAAGGTGGGAGCGAGGAGGAGGGCAGCGAAGGGGGTGATTTCGAAGTGGGAGCGAGGAGGAGGGCAATGGCGGTGACGAGATCCAGATTCAAGAAGGGTGGCAAGGCTGTTCTTCGTCGTCGCCGGTAGCAAGGGCTACGATGGTGATGTCTTCGGTGGCAAGGCTCTCTACCGCGATGAGGTCTCCGGCTACACCAATTGCCCTCGTCAGTACCCCTAATGGTGAGTTGTTGCTACACCGATGAGGTCTTCTAGTTGTTGTTGAGTTGTCAAGAAAGGGGCCAAGAGTAGTAATCATGCTGATGTTCTTCTATGTTGTTTTTGATGGGTTTGTGCAAGTATCAAATTCTCGATGTGCATAGAGATCTCCCTTGTCAGATGCTCTGCGTTACAAGTAGTGAAAAATCTTGCCCAAACTAGGCGACATTCTGATGTTCTTGCCCAAATTTTGATGGGTTTGTGCAAGTATCAAATTCTGACATTCTTCTGTCTTTTTGTCCGTAAGATTGGTTTTGTAGAATGCTTGATTAAGGCTTATTTGGATTCAGTGGCTAACGACATCATGATTAAAAGTTAAAACAACCTCAATTCTGCCCATTTGTGTCATTTATATGCCTGCAGACTGCAGTGGTAGGCAGGTAGCACTATTAGGCTTGTCATGCAGGAGGATTTTTGTCAGGAGATAATTTGTCAATAGAATAATTCATACTTAAAATTGCTATCCTCTGGCCTGATGAGATGTATGATCAATCGAGGATGCAGTGTTATCCACACAGGTGCATTATGGCCTGAGAATGTCAATGATGTATTGGTTTTGCTATCACTGATGTATAATGTTTAAAGAATCGCCTGGCAAATTCGAGCCTGGATTGCATGCCAACCTAAAACTAGATTATTTAATTATATTTCTTTCCTGCAGGTGAAGTATGCTGCATTTGATTCTGGTAACTATTTCATTATTCCAGGTTCTCCTGCAGTAGCATTTCAAGCTGATAGATTTATTGCCAAAAGTTATGACCAAGAAGTCAGAATCAGCTTGGGTTTGGGTCCAATAGATTTTGTAATGGCTATTGTTGGTAGTCTATTTTCATACGGTGGGTTTTTGATGGAAGAGGCACTTGTCTTGCAAGCGAGGGCCTCTCATTATCGTAGTATCATTCTCGAAAATAGCACAGTCCGAATCGAAAGTGAGAATCTTGATGGAAACGAATCGAGAGGCATAGGATGGCCCTTGAGGTAATGATTTACCACTCCATGTTGTCTTTCATTATTTAAATTAGCTATTTAGAGATCACAAAGCTTTAATTAAATTGCATCTAACTATTTGGTATTGCTCTGATTATCATAGGCTGTTGCTTTAAACGTTGGCTTCCCAAGAGGTGCAGTGGAGCATGTTGCTGCTGAAGATAAGGACATCCTCCTTGGTATAGCTGTCCTTGTTATATATGGTTCTTGCCTTGATGAGCAATCCTTTCCCAGTGTGCTAGTCCATGCTATGAG
The DNA here is from genome assembly GCA_036346405.1 of Phyllostachys edulis. Classification (NCBI taxonomy): domain Eukaryota; kingdom Viridiplantae; phylum Streptophyta; class Magnoliopsida; order Poales; family Poaceae; genus Phyllostachys; species Phyllostachys edulis. The sequence goes on along the minus strand of CM070549.1, from coordinate 75,518,879 downwards.
TCTTAACAAGCTGGTTATAGCTCCAGACCTTGGGATGATAAGAAAATATGTATGTTCGTGCATACATCTAATATTATATTGGGATTGCATATCGTAACTCAAATACTGATTATTGCATATTTTAATATACTTAAACTAACATAGTTGTCTTGATGGCTTAGATTGATGATGTGGTAAATTGACTTCTTTTTCCGAAAGGTCAATCTATATCGGTGGGAGTTTACCGTTTGCGAACAAGTAATGGTTGTCAGCTGCAGCATGATCTATTTCTGTAGTAGTTCCTTGTGTACATGATAGCACAAGTAATAGTTGTCGGCCTTTTGTGATGGAAGCAAATGTTGGGTCTGTCTGTCTGTCAATCTACTACTAGTTGCATCCTACTGAAATTCATTGGGTCATTCTATTTCTGTAGCAGTTCCTTATGTCTGTCTATCTACAAGTAATGAAGTATGAAAGTATGAGCTCCGATTATTACGTAGCTGGTATAAAATATATTTTTTTGAGAAGACCTTTATTTTTTTTTATCAATTTCTCAAAGCGTCTATATTAAGATAGGATTGTAGATCCATGTCTGTTGTCGGCTCCGCTGCTTGCAAGCTCAGGTTAACTCGAATCGCTAGTTTTCGATGGACGGTAAGACGTCCTTGATTGAAGCCGCGCGTTTTCGCGTCATAGGCTGTGGTTGGCAAAGGCAAGCTAGCAGACGCGGATGCCATGAGTTACCGGTCAATAAAGCCAAGGGATCGATCGTCGTGCAGCCCGCGACCGCACCATGGGTGGCGAGCCCGCGAGGGGGGCCACGCTTCCTCGCTTTTCCAAATACCCTGCGATCCCGTCGGACGCACGGGGTGCGCGTCGCGTCAGCCTTGTGGGCCAAGGTAGGCTGGCAAGGCAAGTGGATCTCGGCCGCCGTGCGGCCGTGCGTTATATATAGCCGAATTCGGTTCGTCCTGACAAGTACGATTCTTTCCTCAGCGATCAATCCACTTTGCTAGCTTAGCTCACTCTTAGTTCCAGCGACGGTCGATCGATGGCGGTGGTCGCGGTGGTAGTGCTCTCCGCGCTCTTCCTCCTCGCCATCATCCTCTGCTCCAAGGCCGCCGCTTTCTTCTTTGACCAGGAAGAGCTCGTTAACAAAATGGCCCCGACGATGCTCATCCACGCCATCGTGCTCCTAATCGTCACCATCGAGGCCGGCCTCCGGACTCGCCGGAGCGCGGCTGGAAGAAACAGCGGTGCCGACGCAACCGGTGAGTACCCTCAGAATACGGTGGGTATGGATATTGTCGTGTGCGAGTCCAAGAACGTGACGATCGCCGATGTCGGAGAAGCCGACGGTCGAATCGACCATGGAACGGCCGGCTCCGAGTCGTCTCCCTTGCCGCCGCCGCCGTCAGAGGCGGAGGAGGTTAAGGAGAACATTCTTGCGCGTGACAAGGAGTTCGAAGAGTTCATCGCCAAGATGAGGAGGAACATACAGCAAGAAGCTAGACAAGTAGATGGCGGCTGATGTGCAACTGTGCAGGCACAATAATGTACTAGTGTAAAAAATCAAACCTGACATTAACAAAGCCTGTAGTGTGTTAGTTTTTTAGTGCCACTTGTCCCAACAATTGGCTAGAAGTGCTGCAACAAATTAGTTAGAATCTAGTTGTACTACATATGGTAATATGGGTAGTAGAATCCTGAGGAGCTAGAATTGTAATTGCCCAGGTGGAATCATATGGCACAAGAGTAATATTTTCAACCCTAGTTGGAAAAGTTCATAATACTCTCACGAATAAAATTATAAATACAAAGAAAAGTTTGTTATACTCTTAACAAATTAATGATCAGATTTAATTTATACTACCACCATATACTAGTAGTTAGACCTGTTGAAATGCCGGGCCGGGCTTGAAAAGCCCGGCCAAAAATCAGTAGGCTCGAGCCCAGCCCGAAAAACGAAATTCCTGTTTAAAATGTATTATTTTAATCATTTTTTGGAATAAAAACTAATATTTAATTCATTTTCAGCATTAAATAAATAGAATTATATTTTTTAAAATTGTTTTTACCGGGATTTTGGGCCGGATTTCCAATCCCAAGCCCGGTCCGGACATGATTGGGCTCGGACTGGGCCAGCGGGCCGGGCTACCCATGAACAGGTTTAGTACTAGTAGAATGTACCGTAAAATTTCTCTTATCCATGGCGCTGGATATCGCCTTCCAACGGGTTTTAATTGCTTCAGACTGCAGAGAGGTAATCTTGAACCTGGAGAATGAAAACTTATGCTCCTATAAGGTGGTTTTGGACAAATTAAGCTCGTTTAAATGTTTCGCAACTTGTTGATGCCACATTTTTGGTACTTAGATCTTCCAGATATTGCTAGTGTACCGATGAACATTTTGAATCAATAAAGTCCCTACTTTAACCTTTAAAAAACGGTTTTGCTAAACAACATTTGATTGTTTTCTTTTTGTCAAAATAATCGAATTTTTATCCGTCCGATATATTTTGAGATTTGAACTTCTTCTTATCTGATGAATTGAGTCCAAATTTATTATGATTTTTTCTTTCAAACATAACGGATTCACCACATTGCCGTATTTTGTTGGTATATAATTTTATTTTTTGTCTTTGTTTTTTCTCAATCTCTCAAAGTATATGTTAGATTTTGAATTACGTGATGGAAATACAAGTTATTAAGACTTTTGAGAATAATTACAGTGACCAAAAACAAAAATTACATATATAATTTATGTATAATAAAGTTGTAAATGAACTAAAATTTGATTGTTTTAATATGTGAAAACAGTCGAATCTTGTATAGAGGGATCCATAAAAAAAACCTGTGATCCTCTCCTCCTTCCCATAATTTCCCCTCTAACCTCCCAAACCCTTGTCTACAAATGTGAGTGTAATTTGTATAAAGTGATCAAGGCCTTCATCATTACCTGAGGGGCAATTACGCACCGTGAGCACTATCAGATAATTTGTGCGGGGAAATTACGGACCGTCGACATGTTGTCGTGGCTTGGTGAATCTTCTCCGACCTCGCCGTCGTCATGGACGGTGCGGCGGAGGAGGACGAGGAAGCAGAGGTGGTTAAACCGTTAAAGAGATTAGTTTCTTCTTTTCGGTCGTCTTGCCTCATGAAATTTAGCTGCACCAGTCAAACTGTTACCTGTTTTTTTTGAGTGGAGTCAAACTGCTACTGCTAATTTGCAGTTTGCAATACTCTCTCTCACACACACTCCCGTTATATGTTTCCACTAAATTGATTTGCAGAGCACAATTAACCAGAGATTTCGCCAAGTAAAATTAGTCAACAAGCGTAGTAGATAAACACATTGCACTCGTATGCCGAACAAGAACTTACAGGCACTTTTATTTCGATCATAAATACAAAAGAGAAGACTACACAAAGGAACCTAGAATATGTTTGTTTAACTTTACATAGGAGGAAACAACCGCTTCAGCCTGCATATATATACTACTCTGATAAGCTGTCACCTGTCCAAAACACAGAAACTAGGCAATGACATGATACAATCATATATTCACACCCCCAAACAGCAAGCAAGCAAAAAAGAGAGAAAAACCAACCTAATTGACAGAAACTCAGTAGAAAGTTTCCCTGGAGAAGAAGTACAGAAAAATCTCAGGCATCCGAAGATATATAGGTCGATGCAGCGCTCCAGATTTGTGAAACCAACTCACAATTTTGTAATTTTGTGATGCGCGGGTATCTATTCATATCTTCATGCTAGCTTCTCTGTCGATAGCAAAATACTCTACTCACGGAGGCACGATCCATCGTCGTTCATCACATGATGCTGCACCCGGCACTGGGCTCTTCGCCGTAGTACTGCGGCGGGTACGGATTCCTACCGTAACCGTACGGTCCGTACCCACCGTGATCATACACGGGCCCGCCGTAGTGCCCTCCGGCAGGTTGGCCCCCGCCGCCCCACCCTCCGTACGCCGGAGCGCTGTACCCCCACTCCGGGGCGGCCGGCCAGATGGACGGCACGGCCGTCGCCTGCGGCACCATCGTCGGCGTCGGCGTCGGCGGCATCGCCGACATGGACATGGACGGCTCGGCGCTCGGGGCCTCCAGCCGTGACACGGCGGTGGTGGTGACCACCCTCGGCTTCGTGGCGTGGTGGGCGTGCTGGTCGATTGCCTCGTCGTCCAGGTCGAACCTGACGTGCTTCTTCTCGGGCTTGCCGCCGCCCTCGCCACCGTTGACCTTCTCGGGCTTGGGCGCCTTGGCGCCGGGCTTATCGTTCCCTTTGACGACGTGTATGTCGGTGATCACCTTGCCGGCGTCGGAGCAGAGCCTGTCGGAGACCTCCTCGGCGTCGAACGGCCCGGACACCGTCACCGTCTTGCTCTTCTGGTCGTACGAGATCGTTTTGATGTTTGCTCTGTCTGTACGTTGAGTTGAGAGTAGGCATAGATTATATCATGTGAGATAGTTAATTCATCGAATAATTAAGAATCTTTTTTGTTACATGGCTTTGCACAGATTAGTTTGCTACTAGTTGGTAAAGAAATGGAGGTGAGGAGTAGTAGTGATTTGTAATTGGGATTTGGGAGCAACCTTGGAGCTTGCATAGGACCTTTCTGATCTTCTTGTAGCATCTGTCGCAGTCAAGGTCGACTTTCATGACTATTGTGGACATCTGGATGAGATCAACAATGAAACGCTGGTAAGCGCAAATTTTGTTGTTTCATTCCCTCCTCAAAAAATGTTGTTATTTTTATTCATCCCAACTAATTAAGTATATAAAAAGAGAGATGCTCTTAAAAGAATCTTGTAAGAGTCTTCCTTTTTCCCATATAATTAAGCAGAGGATTACTAGTCCTCAAAAAATAAATTCAAAGTCCTAAAAAAACAAGGGAACAGTAAATTAGCATCCTAAATTCCTAATTGCTTCAGAATGTATAGCTAACTATTTTCCCCACATACCCTTGGATCCAAGGATGGAGCCAGAAAATGTGCTAAGTACCAAGGATGGAGCCAGAAAATGTGCTAAGTATAAATTTTTTGTTATTCTATATGAACAAACTAAGAACTATATAGATGATTTCATTTCCTAGTAGTCTCCTGTCTCCATCCCTGTTAGGTCGTTGGTAAATTTTCTAAAAGAAAATGAATTGCTGGTTGCTTGTTGTCTACTTCACGTCTCGTACTTCAGGGATAGGATCGAAAGCTATTTCCATTTCCAACAGAAAATGAAAGACTAACCCATGAACTGAACAGAACAACTTCACCAGTACAAGTTTCAGGGGAACGAAGGTGAAAAGAAGTAAAAATCATCATGCATATTTTGTAGACGAATGTAAATGCACTACTAGACATGACAGAGATTGATAAAAGATCGCCCTAATCTCCTTCAATTTCTTTGTGGAAAGAAGAGTTGTTTCCCCTCGTCGCCTCACTTTTCACGATGAAACATCAAGTTTTCCAGCTATGGAAGTAGAAGAGAGCGAACTAACACATAACCATTGCTGAACTTCGGAGCTTGGCAATCACACACACACACACACACACACACACACACACACACACAGAGAGAGACTACGCATGATGATCTTACCTTTTCTGCCATGGATGCTCCAAGATTTTGCCACCCCTTTGTTAGTACAGAGCAAGAAGAGCCAAGAAGAGGCCCGGAGAAGGAAAGGAGGAGAGAGAGAGAGAGAGAGAGGCTGGGAATGGGTGGAGGCCCTGCTTTTAAGCTTGAGGAGCACACGCAGACGCGTAATTACACGCGGTGAGTGACGCTCCCGACTTAGTGGATTGCCCTAACACCAAACTTTAGCAGCCACGTCGACCCTCCACCTTAAATCAGCACGATCCACATTGGCCACTGGCCAGTGCCTACCTTCAAGGCTTCAAGTGATTTTCCACCCGTAACAGCAGCTGATTTGCGTTGCTTTTCTGGCCCAGCGTGTAGCGTGCCGGCGAGCAGGGGCATGCCGCTCCGGAACGCAGGAATTTCACATGAATTAATTCTCGCAGGAATTAGAAGATGTAGAATTTCGAAATTAATTATATATCCCTTGAGATCCTACACCTTTTATTTATAGTGTAAAATATTACAATCGACTTAAAGTCTTATATCTCCAACAACTTTAATATCTCTAACACTTCCTCTCGAGATGGGTATAAGAACAATTATGCATATCTTGTTACATATTACAATACCATTACTATAATTTACTGAACCTACCATCACCTCTATAACTAATATCATCACAAAAATGAAAAGTTGCTCACCACCAATACTACTAGGGACGTCATCAAATCCATCTCCACCATCTACCAGCTGCCCCAACCTCAACCTCATCTTCCTCTACCCTCATGCCCCAGCCACCCCCCCAGCCTCCACTCTACCCACGCACCCCCAGTCCCGGTCTCCACCACTTCTACCTCTATCACAGACCATTACGCCTGACTCTAGTCTTAATTCTCTTCCAGACCTCTCCAGCAACACTATCTCTGGCACCCGTATCAACACCACCGTACAACATCAATATCATCACTGTCGACCGACATAGCCTCCACTAGAGCTACCACCAGCTCCTACTTCGTCATCGCCATCGTCGAGTTCATCATCATCATTCAATTCCACCATTAGCACAACTACCAAAGCACCACCTGAACAGTCTTCTCCTCCTGTCTTCCATACCCTCTGTCGTAACCTCCGATACTGTCACCACCAAGCAACACAACAACTAGAACTTTCAGCAAACACACAAGATTCCCCTCAACCACACCAGATCCTCCACCGATCTCCACACCTCCACTAGATTCTTCACCCTCGAAGCACCCACACCAGATCAGATTTGACACACCGGATCCTAGTGCCACACCAGATATCCCGAGCGCACCTCTTCCACACTGGATCGGATCTCCACAGCGAAAGCACCACACCAGATCCACAACAAAAAGCACCACACCTCTCCTTCTTCCTCCCCCGATTCGTTGGCCAAAACAAATCCCGAAGGCCAAATCTTGCACCGAAGCTCCTCCTCTGAGCACCGCCCCCAAGCACCAACTCCTCCCCAAGCACAGCATGTCTCCCACACGCCAGTCTCTCCTCTTCTTCTCCTTCCCACCGAAGCTCCCCCTTCTCCTCCTCTCCAACGCCGCACCACCTCTGGGATCTGAATCGATCCACCCGGATCCCTTCTCCTCCTCAAGTCGTCGCTGACCCCCGAGCTCCTTCCTCCTTAGCACCGGCCAGATCCACTGGATCCCGCCGCCAGGCAGCCTTTCTCCACCGCTGGCCTGAGCGCCGGATCCACTTCTCCTGAGCTCCATGTTTCCTCTTATCCTTTTCTTCCTCTCACCCGAGTAACCCCGCAGCCTTCTTCTTCCCGAACTTCTTCTCCCCATCTTCTCCAGTCGAGCCAGCCAATATCGGGCTGTGGGCTGCCGGATCCGGCCGCCTCCGATTGCCGTCGTGCCGCCTCAAGCCTTCCTTGCCTGCCATGGCTTCTCCACGCCGCATGCTCCTACCTCGGCGTCGTTGCCTAGGCCGCCGCCTACTCCACCGCGCAGCTTGCTCCACCACAAGCCGCCGTAGTCGGCCTTCATCGCCGCTCGTCCTCGACTCCACCACCGCCACTACTCTCTGCCTTTGGTCGCCACCGCCAAGCCGCCACCTTCGCCCTCTCACGACGTCGCTCTGCGCCTCACGCGCGCCCGCATGCTGGCTTGCCGCACACAACCGGCCGCCGCGATTCGCTCTGTCGACGTGGATCATGCGGAGGACCACATGCAATGAGGCAGCGCTGCCGGCGGATCGACGATGACGACGACGATAGTTCCGAGGTAAGGGTTTGCTCGGATTAGGGTTTAGGGTTGGGTTGGCTCTAATACCATGTAGAATTTCGGAGATTAATTGAGTGTCCTTTGGGACCTTCATACCCTTTATTTATAGTGCCAAATATTGCAATCGATTTGGACTCTTATCTAAACTCTAATATCTCCAAAAGAGAAGAAAAAAATCAGTGTTCCAAATAAACTGAGTTAGCATAAATATACCATCCATGGTTACGAAAGTCTAACCGGTAAGACACTCGTTTCATAACATTATGGTGATCTTTGGCGTTTACTATCTCGTAAAGTATATGGTCATGAGTACCGTCTCTCTGCTTTCTGATTGCTGGAAACATTGGTATAAATGATTTCTAGGTACAGGGACTGTTTTTATGGAGTTGGAAATACGTACGTATAAAGTTGTCCCATCACACGCACGCGCACACGCGATTGAGTGGCCGCGCCCTTCGCTTGCTACCCTGAAAGCAACTGCCATTAAGCAATTTTTCTAGTGGGCAGTGACGTCTACCGCAAGCATTGTGTAAATCGTTAATTGGGCCATCTCCAAGGGTTGCTAGCTAACACTAGTGTGAAGAAGACAACAAAAACGAAAAAGAAGGAAACAGGCAAGCAAGAAGGTAGGTTGTTGGCCTTGGCCTATCGAGTAATGGCCACTGGTGTCAAATCCTGACGTAATATCGATTTGATATGTTGCTGTTGTCGTTTCGTTCTCAAGTGCAGGAATTCTGGATGTGCCACCGACGCTACGCTGTCTGAAAATGAAAATCGCAACGGCTAGCGCTGCTCTCGTGCTTCTCCCAAGATAACAACCGCGCCGATTGTGCCTCGAGCAAGTGAGCAGCCTCCCATGTTTGAGCGGATCTTTTTCATCAGCTACTACGTTTTTGATATCATGGGTGCTCGATTTAACTTTGGGTTATAATTTCTGATACGCAGGTGTGCACTGAGGACCAATACATTAGATGCCCTCAATGCAAAAGAACAGTAAAATCGTATTTTAGGATCGAATCATAGAACCTAATATTCTACCTGATTCAACAAAAAAAAATATTTGACATCTTATTTTGTCGATAAATGTCTAAATCGTAGTTTAAATTCTATGTCATTCAGAGCTACAACTAAAATATTAATTCTAACAATCTTACCATTACCCTGAACATTTTACATAAAAAAAGAAAAATAAATCAATAAAATAATGTTTATTATTCCAAACCTTCAAATCTTAATGTCGAACCTACTAATTACTTAGCACTTATCATACAACTTGAATTAAGGGATGTGACACAGTCAAATACCTAAATCTTTTATAATTAGATGTGATACGTAATTCTACACGATTATATCGCAATTCTGCGACTAGGAGCTCGATTTTACCACGATTCTAATAGGCGCAACTCAAAGTGTGATTTTGGCCGTACTAGTGTTGGATCATAGAATCATACGTTTCTACGACTAAATCCGATTTTAACAACACTGCTTCAATAACCTATGTCCACGAGCGCTATCCGTGTAAGACACCTAGAATAGTTGAAGTAATGAAGTGTGAAAACGCCAGAAACCGCAAGAAGCGGTGGTTTAGAAACACAACTTCTCCATTCAAAGCAAATCCACAGTTCCAGAGTAGCAAACAGACAGCACATATCCGCGGTTCAGGTATGCATGCAGCTGGATAATAAGCAGACCAATGACCGCGAAGATTTCCCATTACACCGATGATAAATCACCAAGCTTTCACTTAGTCAAGCTGCTGCTAGGAGAGAGATATCACTGAGAACGAGACTCATTGGAGAGAAGGTCAAGTGGATCGTTTGTAGGGGTCTTTGAGGTGGTGGCCGGCATTGTTGTAACGTTGGAAGTCCCGGGCGTTGCCTTCTTTGTTGTCCCGGCCAGCTCCAAACACCTTTTGATCAGCTTCCTTCACCTTGTTCTTATCGCGGTACCCAGTTGTAGCTGCAGTATCCTCTTGCTTCTTTGCTCGAGATGGCGGTGCCCCGTGTGGTCCAAGATAGATGTTCTCCGTATCCTTGGTAGGCTGTTGCAAAAAAAAAACATCAGATATGAAGTCAGGGAAAGTGAAGACAGATGCATGGCAATGATTATCTACAAGTGACAACCAGAGTTCTGGCTTTGCTGCTGCTCTACACAAGTAACTGGTCTTGTGGAATTCAAAGTCCGCCCAATGTTAGGAGGATTGTGTTTCTTAAAGCATAGGCAGTGCCATGTCGCTTTATTCTTTACAGTGTAGTTGGCCCTCAATCATGGCACAAGGAAATAAAGATATGCCGGTGTTTGCTTCGGTAAAGGGATCCAGAAAAGAATAGCGTGATTTGAAAGAGACCTTTGGAGGTGGTTGAGGGTCAGAAGCCCGTGAAACTTCCCAATCACCAAGATCAGATTCTCCAACACTCAAGCTTGGGATCACAAAGCCATCATTATCTGTGGCATGTAACACAAATACATGTGAGAACATGTTTCCTAGAAAACAAAATGGCATTCAGCGTATTGCTTAAATAAAAAGACTAAAATGTGGTTGATCAGGATCAGTAAAGCAGAAACGTATTTAAGAACACTAAAAATTGAAGGGAGTGCAGATAAATCCCAAGACAAATGAACTTCAATGACCATATCAACGTAAAGAATAAATAAAACCTAACTAATAAGGAGCTTACATAACCAAATCAGCATAAAGATGCACAAAACCTAGCTAACAGAGCAAGCAGAATCCGGGAACAACGAAAGTGCATGGATAAGAGGCATAGAAATCGGGGAGTGAAGCGTGCTGCCAACACTTCCATTAAGTCAATGCTACACCACTTTATGTGTTTTGTCTATTCATTGTCATTTCACATTTGCTGAACGTCTTGTACAGCAAACAGTGAGCTTCATACTTTTTACAGATCTGTAAAACACGAGCTATCCTCTTAACTCATGTTCTTCTGTCTTCAAGAGGCATTTTAATTTTGAATAAAATTCAAATGCCACAAGAAGAATGTCATGGTCAAATAGCCAGGCGAGCACGGTAGCGTGCTCGCCTGGCTATTTGACCATGACATTAAATGTCACGAACCTTAGTTCATAACGGGATAAACAACGTCAGGAAGAAGGCCGGATGGCGTCGGCTTGGTAGGATGAGAGATTAGACAATAGACTGAGATGATAGAACCTTGAAAGGGAGACTAGATTAATTCATCTTTCTTACTTGATTGATAATGCATAAATGCTCCTCTTTTATAGGGACGATCCGACTTAACTCCTAAGAAATAATCTATAAGAAAACTTATTTCTAATAATAACTTGCCTAACTAATAGATAATACTAAACACCTAATAGATAAATTCCTAAATAACGAATCCTAACTAATATTCGCGATGCCACAGTACCACGGGCTACAGTACAGCGTGATGCTACAGTATGCACTCGCTACAGTGCTCATCTGGATATTTGACCATGACAAAGAATCATAAGATCCATGCTATAAAAATCTAGTGAATATAGAATATGCAATATTGACGTACAAAATTCCCATGTTGTTTATAGCATATTAGCATCAAGGTCCAACCATAGCACTTTCGAACCTACTCCACATTGGAAAAAAAAGGCCCAATGATAACACTTTCGAACCTACTCCATATCGAAAAAAAAGGGTCCAACCATAACACTTTCGAACCTACTCCACATTGAAAAAAAAATACTTACTTTTGAACATCAAGGTCCAAAGTTTTGCAAAGTAACTGTTTGATGCTCACCTTTAAGGATTTAGTGGATATTGATGCAGTAGGCCTAGCTATGTCATATTAGGAAAGTAGGTTAAGTTTAAGTGATGCCGATTTGTTTATCAACACAAGGAATCTGTTTCTGTTGGTGCTCGGTTTGAATGGATCATGGATCAGAGAAGTGGATAGAAAGATTTTAAGATCGAAAGGTTTGTGGTTTTCCAATAGACTAGAAGTCTAGAATTATTTCTTGAGCTCATTTGTGTCAATGGCCATCTTCGACTGAGTTCACATTCAGTACCTGCTATTATATTTTTCCCGTTTTCTTTCTGGCTAGATCGAATCTGCCACACACCATGCCAATCAAGTAATGTTTAGCTTAATAAAAAATAGTTTCCTTAAGGCCAATAAATACATGGCCATAGCCCAATGGTTCGACAGGCTATCTTAAATTAATAAAATTCCAATTACTCCTATAATCCTAGATAATGCTATGAGGTTTTACAATGGCACATTTCATCTAGCAAACCCTATATTGAATCTTACGTGGGTTACTCCTATGAGGTTTTACAATGGCACATTTCATCTAGCGTACCCTATATTGAATCTTATATGGGTAAGTCACCTAGTTATCCTCATTCTCGCCATTCTATCTAAATTACGTTTCCACTACATCAAATTTCTAAAATTTTAATATTTACAAAAACAATTTGGTAATTGTAGCCCCGATTTTTTTTTGTTTGGGAAGTGCAATTCAACTCGTTCAAGGTAGAACTCGCAAAATGGATAAAGTCAAACCACTTGTTAGTTGTTACACATGAAAAAAAACTTTTAATTATGTATACAATATCATTGAATTGTAATGCGTGCATCAATGTTTTGATGACTTGGTTTGAGTAGATAGACTACAAATCACTGAGTTTTGCATGATTTTGATATAGAATCAGTGAGCAATTTCGTGACGATTACTAGCTTGGCTTGAATAAATAGACTACAAATCACGAGTTTGGCACTACAGGAATATCCCTTGCATAGTCCAAAGAGTGGTTCCAGTGATGAAAAAAAACTTGGATTAAGTAGTTAATAGAGATGCAATGCCAAATCTCACATCGTGGGTTATCCCATTCCTCTATCATCTTTCTGTGGTTCAACATTACTCTTATTGTATACATAACACATAAAAAAAGAACCAGCATTAGTGATTGAGGGGCATTAACTTTCTTTAGGTTCCAAAGTCAACTAACATTATTTTAAGTAATCGAATCCAAGAAATTTTTTTGGTGTGCACAGATTTTAGGAATATTCAATAAAACTGAAGCTTCATTTATGTTTTTATCTCAACTCTAAAGGAGCCTAGGAGAACAGACTTTTAAGAAATCGTTCACAAGAAAAATTCATGTGCGAATGGGCCAAGAAAATTCGTAAATGTAAAGAACATTCAATAAAGCGGAAGCTTCATTTATGTTTTTATCTCAAGGAACCTAGGAGAACAGATAGTTGTTCCATGCTAACAATTGGTCTGTTTGAAATACGGTAATGGCCAGGTTCGAACTATCCCTAAGGGTGGTGAAGTCTACCTGATGTTGATTACTAGCTACCTAACAAAGCTCCAAAAAAAAAATCACCTGTCCGTAACTCAAAATATTGCGGTGCAGCAAAGCTAGATTGTTATCGTCCGCAATTCAGATTATGTTAGCCAGCTGATCATACCTCAACAGAGCCCTTGCATTAGCTACAGCCTACAAATATCTAAGTTCAAATATTTTCCCAACTGAACTAGCACCACGCCAACATTTACCTATGCGCACTTGAATGCCTAGCTGTAGAAGCTAACATTAGTAAAGAAATCTCATCGTCTCTAGTTGCTATTACAGATGGTTCTCTGATTTGCCTCAGGCCCAACGCTCATAAACGCAGCAGAAATTAAACCATACGCATAATGTTTATTCATCCCAGGAAGCATTCGCACATCACGATTCCAAGCCCTAGAAAAATTCTAGGAAAGCACAGGGCGAGGAAAAAAAACAATAAAAGATCGAGGCTGCGAGAGATGGAGAAGGGATTCCCGAGGTTGCTTACCCCAGTCGTCGTCATCGGCTGCGTCGGGGGCGGCGGGGCGGCTCAGGTGGTGCGGATCCATCGGGTGCAAACGGACATCGAACTCCGGGCGCACGCGGCGGGGCGCAAGAGCCCGAGCTATAAATAAAGCTTCTCTTCTTACCGACCAGAATCCGACGGCGGCGGGGAGGAGTAGGGCGGGTGAGGCGGCGCCGGCCTCGGAATCCGGGGGGAGGAAGGCGGCTGCGGCTGGAGGAGGAGATATAGCGATTGGCGAGCGAGACGGCGGATGCAGGAGAGGGGGCACAAAACACGCGAAGAGAGAAGATGAGAAGAGGCTGGAATTTGGATTCTATGGGTGGTTTCCCTCTTTTACCCCTGGCTTTTTTTTTAATTTGTTTTTTGTGAAATAAGTGGTATGAGAACCGTTAGTTCTGTCTCGAGATTCGTTTGCTAGATTAATAAAGGCTGATGTCGTCACCGTCTTCTAGTGTCGAGTGCCCTTTTTTTTGACGTGTGCAAAGAAGGAAAAAAATAATGTTTTTGGCGTGGGATCTCACTGATCAATGCTCACCTCTCCTAGGATCGCACTGCTCAATATTCATGTATTAGAATCCAATGATTGTAAGTTGGAACAAACAAATCTTAGGGGAAAGAACCAGGATTGCAATACCAAGCAAAATTCCACCGTTTTGATTTTTGAATGTTTAGGTCATTGAATCACTCCAGATCTTACTCTAAAAAAAGAATTACTCTGTAGTGTTAAGAATATGCACACTTTTGTTATTATTTTAATTCCTAAAACAATAATCGATGTAACCGAAGCATATATACTAGACATATTTGCAACTATAAACATTAGCATGATCATCAACTCAAAAAATTCTATCTCATATATATCTGCCAACAAGACAAAGTCTAGAATAAGAACACTACTAAATATGAATCATTATCAACATATGACAAATTTATAGGAAACAAGGCCTAGCCATGCCAAGAGATATCACCGCGACTTACAGATAATCGCTCTACCGAAGGTTGCGGTAGAGTCTGATGCGAAGCGGATGATGAAGGAAGCCGTGAGCAGTCGCGCAAACGCTTCCCCAAAACATGATTCGTTCCAACCCGTGTAGAATCACGAGGAACGCCGGCTTCAGAGACACTGCTCCCCCACGTCGGTACACACCGAGAAAGGGATGAAGTAGCCGAGGTAGCATAGCACGAAGGAATCAGGCGAAAACCAGATGCTGATCTCTTCATTACTAGTCTAAGTAGAGATGTCTCTCCCTCATATAGAATCAACGAAAACTGCCGCAATCACTCCACGAAAAACGTTTATACACGTATTACATGCATTGCTTGGTTTTGAGATGCAAAAAGAAGCAGCAGCCCCACACCTAACCGGACACGAAATCGTCGGACTCTTCACGCGCACATCGCCAGCGGGCGAAGGCGGTGGTGTGACGTGGCATCTTATAAATTGGTCTCCTCCCACCTATACTAGCAATATGATACTAAACTTATCGCCTTCCATCATGCACGAGTGAGCCTTTGAGATTTTTTGTAGTATTTAAAAAGAATATCATTTGGGCCAAGCCCCATAAACTCTAACACAAAGAGAGTAGCCCTATCCTAAACCTCTCCATGTCTCCTTTGAATAAGGGCTTGTTTGGCAGGGCTCTGCTCCTTATTTTTCAGCTCCCAACTCCTGATTATCAGAAAATCCACTCCCCTGAGAATCTAGAGCTACCCGATGGAAGCGTTTGGTAGGAGATTGACTCCCAAAACTCTGAAAGTGAGAATTTAAGGCAAAAAGACCATACCACCCTTGTTTTTAACACTAAGTCTATTTGTATCGCACTCCTTTCTATTTATACACAAATTTGGTAAAAAAAAATTACAAAATTCTTAGGATTGA
Source organism: Phyllostachys edulis (assembly GCA_036346405.1). Classification (NCBI taxonomy): domain Eukaryota; kingdom Viridiplantae; phylum Streptophyta; class Magnoliopsida; order Poales; family Poaceae; genus Phyllostachys; species Phyllostachys edulis. Next base: position 75,503,349 of record CM070549.1, on the reverse strand, counting down.
TTCAATTTGAATGGATATCCTATTTAGATACATCATCTCATGGCAAAAGTATTATACTTTTAGATACAAATACTAGCAAATCGACACTAGTACTCATAGATCATAGGACATTGCACACTACCAGGTGCTTTATTAGTGCCGAGTTGTCTTACAAGAACAAAGCTACGAGTTTGATACAAGAATTCATCTCACAATTGATACAGAAGCAGACGCAGGATTATAGAGAAACACTAGCATTACATTACAGAGAAAGACATAAAACAAAATTACATCTTTGAGCTTTTTGTTCACCGCATCTTTGAGCTTTTGTTTCATCTACAATTAAAAGGAAAATATGAGATTTGAGATTTCGGTTCATGCATAAATACATTGCTAACATTTTCATGGACAAACAGACAAGTAATAGCAAGCACAAATCAACATTTTCATGGAATGGTCATTGCTTGCTTGCACATGGTCTAGACTCCAGAACAACACAAATGACTCTAGAACCACTTTACTAGGATAAGTTTCCTGCTTTAACTGGTTTACCTTAATCTGAATATCTTTGGCTGCAAGAAAACGATGATATCGTAATATCTATTTAACATTAGAACAGTTGTTTCTTGAGGACCTTTTTGGTAATTTATCATTTGACATAAGAAAATAGAAATGGAAAAGGAAAAGAATGGTGGGGCCCACCTGTCATTTGGAGGAATGGATTGATAAGGTTGAGACTAAGTCTCAACCAGCTGGGCACGGCGGCAGTTCAGATGGGCTTTTGCCCATCGCGAGTGGCTCGGCTTGTGGGCGTGCTGGTGATTTCTTCGCCGGTAGTTAGCAGCGTCGGGGCTGGTGCTGGGGCTTGGCTCCTCCTTGATAAGTTACTCCACTCTCTCCCTTTTGGATCTATCAAAAAAAGATCAAGTGAGTTCTTCCCAAATTGATTCGTTTTGACCGATTGGATCTTTTCTTAATCCCGTATCAAAGTGTGTTGCTTGGTAATCTTTGGCTTCTTCGGCAGTGAGGCTTGATTCATATTCAACCTAGCACATCCCTATTTTCCTTGGGTGCTATCTCTTCTAGAGATTTCACTGTGAGGGGTTTTTGGATCTTGCTTTGTTGTTTGTTGGATCCTGTTGGCTCTTGGTTGATTTGGGTAAGAAAAGACTGATTGATTCGGGTGTGCTTATTTTGGATCTGTGGTGGTTTCTTGCTCGGTGAAAGCATTCGGCTGGTGCTTCCTATGTGTCTTGTGCGGCATTCACTTGTACCTTACTTCATATTTCGGCGTGTTTCGAAGTGCGAAGGTAGACATTGTATCTCTGTCGACCTTGTCATCTCACTGCGGCTCAGCGGGGCGCTAGATTTTCTGGGACAGCGTCCTTGAGACGTGCCTTGTCTATTGATCTTTTGGGTTTTGAGTACCAACGCAGTTGTGAGTATTGCAACCTATCGTGCTCCGTCTCTTTGCATATATATGTGATATGCTAGCTGAAATGCTTGATATGTGATTGAGTAGTTTTTAATCTCTAGTCCTTAGAGATATTGCAAAGAGGATTGGTTGGCTCTGTTAGATCATTTCAAATACTCAATGATGATATTAGTCTAAATACTAAAGTTGATGTGATAAGAGGGTTTAGACTTGAGCTCTAATTGGATTACATACTATTGTCACTTGTGTTCCTACCAGTTTATTACTTTCGTGTGAATTAGATTGTTTTGAACCTTCTGGTTCTGGAGATTTTCAGCAATTCAGTTTGTTTACTCTCCTGTTAGCAAATTGTTGTTATTACTAATCTTGTGATCTAGTTCTGTGTATAATCTGGAGTACTGTTATGTGATCTCCAGTTTGGCCGAAAGTATATCCTGTAGTTGCTTGTTTGAGACTTTGAGACAGATTAGTAAAGTATTGTTTAGAGCTCAAAGTTTAAATCAGTATTGTCATATTCAATTAATGAAAAATATAGACTAAAGGATTGAGATGGCAAAGATTATTTCTTTTGCATCTCGTCTTTCGAGAGTACTCAAATACTTCATATTTTCGAGCTCTACTCATTGACAATATATATATATATATATATATATATATATATATATATATATATATATATATATGCTTGATTTGGTCATTTAAATGATGGTGGATGAATGCTTTATTGTCTTATGATAATGCTGGAATTATATTTTGATTGTTTGCTAAAACAGCATTTATTACAACAAGAACCACCGTTTCGGAACAACATTAGCATTTTGTGTTCAGTATGCAAGAACATCAAATTCCGTGGAGGATATGATTATTTTGTAAGGGGAATCATAATTGGATCACTCGATGGAATAACAATTCTATGTACAAGTATTCATAAATGATGAAAAGATCACCATTGCGAAGCAGAACTGTATTTGTGTCAATAAGTGCAGGAATCACATACCCCATTGAGAAAGGTTGGTTAAAACATCAACACATGCACAAAAAACAAAAGAAAACCTGTGAGCAGTTTCCCTTGATCAAAACTCAAATGTTAGAGACACCAATCACTGCCTCATGATCCCAAAACGTTCCCTTTCCACCAAAGCAGGTCGAAGAAGAGCCGCAGTACAAGGACGGCCAGTACCTCGTGATATGGGTGGGGCAAGTAAAACTTGATGTAAAAGCAAGATAAGCATGAGTGCATGGCAATCGAATCATTTGAGGGGCAATAAGTTATCCATACAGCAGCCTCAAAGTGTTAGGTCACTAGAAACCTAGAGCGTTTCTTCCAGATAAAATCTACATCTAACCTCCAAAGACAACTTTTCTGACAGGGACAAAGCATTTCACAAACTAAATGCAATCAAGAATGCAGTGAACTATGCACGAGAAAGACCCATGATATTATGATAAGACCCACAATCATGATAAGACCCGGCTTCCTACCATAGTGATCAAAAAAGACCTCCCAAACTTAAAATACCAAGCAACAAAGTACACTAGTACGGATGTTTGAAATCATAACTTTAGCTCCCCCTATGTGCCGTTCAGCTTCCAGCAATATAACATCAGATTGCTTCAAATCATAACTTGAATTTGAAACAAGAAGTAAAATGGTATCAGCATTCAGTCAGCACTTTAGCTTGAAGTAGTTCTTGCAGTGACACAAGATGAGCCCGGCAAGACCAACAAAAAAGAAGCCAGCATGGAGGAGGGGAGGCCGGTGCGGAGGGGGAGGCAGAGGCGGAGGCGGGGGAATCCGGCATGGAGGAGGGGAGGCCGGTACGGAGGGGGAGGCAGAGGCGGAGGCGGGGGAATCCGGCATGGAGAGAGGCGTGGAGAGAGGGGATGGTGCGGGTGGGGACGGAAAAAGAGGCGAGAACGACTTTACATGTGGTAGGTAACTACATCTTAATTTGAGGGCTATTTTCGTAATAGTTGTGCTGATTTTTGCGGGGGCGGCCTAAAGGTCGCCCCGAATTTTCTACCGGCATCCCACACTGATTCTAAGGTGCTTCTAATTCTAAAAAATGAGGAGTCGAGGTGTTTGGTTGCATCCCACTCCGATTACAAGGTGCTCGCTGTTCTGGTTGAGAATCCGAGAGCACGAGTGTATCCCTATCCATCTGTATAGAAACCAGGGATGGAAGTTGGTCTCGACTAATCTGAGCCGTGGCCCTAGCATTTCAGGAAAAAAAATTAACAGCATGTATGTAGTCCACAACCATCCAATTTAGTTAGATCAGGTCCATCTAGAAGTCTTATTGTTACTGCTTGCTACTAGTTACAATACTACTTAGTGAGACAACAATTTCAATCGTGCGGCATCAGGCGGAGGCGAAGGACGGAAGAAGCAAACGAGGCGCTGACGCGACAAGCCCGTCGGCGACGACAGATGCGCAACCGACAGTCGGAGATTTTGCTCCCTGAGATTTTGCTCAAGCTCTAAACCCTGATCCCTGTTCCATCACACCACCCACGCACGGTTCCCTGACAAATTCAACGCGACGCGCTACGCCTTGGTCCTCCCATGCGCAGCCTAGCTCCTCCCGCGGCGCCCAGCTCAGTCTGCTCCTCCCCTCGCAGGGCCAATGCCCGGTGCGTGGGCTTCCTCCCCAAGCCCCACGTGTTCTCCCGAGCAAGCTAGGAAGTATCCCGTGCAAGGGTTATTTGGTTGGTGACCTGAGTAGTGTGCCTGAGAAAAAAGTGTTGATTGGTTGATGACTTGTGCCTAACGCATACAGGAAGTCGCCTGATGTCCTACCTCCTATTTTGTGTGCCTAAGCCTCATGAAGTGGTTTGAATCAAGCATGAGTTCAAGATGACAACCAAACAAACCTCGGGCTGCTTCTAGGGACGCCCCTGGCCAGGTGTGAGAACCCGCGTAATTAAGCTAAACTAATCAACAGTAATCGGTAATTAGCATAAGTAAAATTTCATTAAATAAATGTCAAGCATAATCTCAGTAATCATTCAATCGCATAATTAACACTTTGAACTTGGTAATTAAGCAAATATCATTATTCACATCACAGTTTTACAACAGTCCAATTACAAAACTGAATTAAAATATTACAATCCAATGCTTAATTTAGAATTAATATTTCAACTCTTTTACAAACATCAATTACAAGAATTAAGTAAATTACAGCTGAAGGTGCTTGCATTCATTTTTCCGAAGCTTCCTTGTCATCTCATATAACCACCCTCCGCCTTTCCTATCTTTCAACCAAAAGCTCAAGGAGTTGTTAGTAAAACCGAAAGTGGTAGTGCTAGCTAGAGTAGAGGAGGGGGAGTGCCGTCAGTATACCCGAAGTTCAGTAGGTCTTCCATACTAATCTAGGTTAGCAGGTCCCTCGATCGCCAAGATGGCCTGACCCATCAAAGTTAGTCGGCATCTGTGGTAACCAAGATATCCAAAACCAACCTAAGCTGGTAGGCACCCGTTACTTTTTGGGTTTTCATCATTCGGCGTCGTGAGAGCCAACACCCATCTTATTTCATTTGCCTCCACCGCATTAGAATCTAACGATGCATTCCCATTCATTCCCGCCCTCTGTTCAAAACATCATTGGGCCATCGAATCTAACACCCACATTATAATTCCGATTAACCGGAAAGCCCACAGTGGTAGCCACATTGCCCACAGCATCATTATTTAGCCCATATGCATCACCATAGAAAGCAGCCAAGAATAGGAAGCAATAGGAGTGAGGTAAATAAGGCTATGGTAAATAGGAATAGGAAGGCAGTAAATATGAAATTACCACAATGAGGATGAGATCAAACCCAAGTCAGGATAAGACCACCCACAGCCCCAACCCATCCTCATTCTCATCACCTTGGCCACAAGAGGAGGGGAGCAACCAGGAGGAGCCTCACCCATGACCACCCCCGACCATTGGAGCAAAGGGAAAGGAAGGAAGGAGCACCGAAGAAGCCAAGATCGCAACTTCTCCCCATCCCCAAAAACCCTAGCAGGAGGTAGCCCGGCCCACATATGCTTGTTCTAATCATCCATAGCTATCTATCTAATCATCAGACATTAAGGTAATCACCCACATCCACCCTCAGTATATTCATTCCATCACAGAGCAAGGGAGGGGTAAAGGATCAGAGAGCAGAGCGAGGTTATACCTCAGTGAGCGTCGGCCAAACCACCCCAAAATCACCACCCATTTGCATCATGTAGAAACCAACCATCACCTGTGTTATGCATCAATCAAGCACCAACAAGCAAAATGATTAAATCAACCAAATCAAGTAAATCTTGGACCATCAGTAAAGGGGGGTTAAGGTGAGGTAGCCATCGGGACAGAGTCGGCAAGCCGACGACGGCGATCGGAGGCCAAGCCGTCACTGGTCGAGCCAAGGTAGAAGGGAGGAGACCGCAATGGCCCAGGCCGAGGCGGCGTGGGCGTGTGAGGCCGTGGCCTGGCCCCAGTGCACGCCGGACTAGAGTGGGAGGAGGTCCTCGGCTGGCCTGAGAGAGCAATGAGCAGGCAGGGCAGGTGGGCAAGTGGAGGCCGAGAGAGGAGGCAAGGTGGAGCCGGGGAGAGAGGAGGCGCTGGAGAGGAGCGCCGTGGGGAAACTCGAGGAGGCGCCCGATGAAGCGTGGCGGCTTCATTAGATGAGGAAGGAGGAGGGGGAGTAAGAAAAGGAGTTGGGGGAAATAAAATTGATGACCTCAGGGGTGTAGGCCGAATGGAATAAAGGGGAAGAGGGTGTTTGTGTGGCCGGTTAGAAAGGATAGGAAATAGGATTAGATTGGTTAGGGTTTTAGTGTAGCAAAATAGATTAAGGTTAGAGATTAGAATTTAAGTGCTAATTTTTGGATGTATTTAGATTAGATAAATAATCTTGACTCGTTAGCAATCGTTTAATTGGATTAGAATAATTAAGATAATTAATTTGTGCCTAGTTTGAGAGTTGAAGTTTTTTACTTCCGCACTAAATAAAATCAAATAGATGTTTGAACGCGCATAAAATTTACTAGAGTTGCTAATATTCGGTCATGTGTAGCTTTTCTCGTCGTTCTTTAGATCGTGTGTATTTTTAGTCCTAACCCTAGAGCCGTTATGCCGGAACGACAGTGGCGGGGAGTGTTAACATGGCGATAGCCGAAAAGGGTTTATTAACACAAAAATCCACTAATGGAAAGAATCGTCTAACTAGTATACATTTAGTAGCACCAAAATGTCACTAAGTATTTACTTAAATATTTATTATCCGTTTAAATGCATATTTGTAAGCAGATTTGAGCCGACGCTTGAGCGTGCAATAGTTGAATCGGATTTTATCGACAGTGAGCTTTACTACTCTTTTGAAGGCAAGCTACTCTCTTGTTCATTAATATAGCTATATTAAATGTAAACAGTACTTTATTCTATTGTATATGTATTGCATCAAAACTATTTCTCAAAAACTCAAATCAAATAAATGAGATGAAAATGAGAAAGATAAGAAAGATGAAAGAAAAGACAAAAATTAAGTAATGAGAAACGAGATGAAAGCAGAGTATTAATATGGTTGGTAAAGGGTGCCCGGGGTAAGGATGAGAGAGGGCAAGAGGTGGGACCCTTTACTTATGGTTATAATATAAGGACAAACAAAACTCTTACTCGGTCAGAGACCGTAAATTCAGTACCAACCATTTTCCTGCTTTTCGACGGGCAGAAAATGCTACCTTGTTACGTGATTTCTCTCTCCACACCGGGTATGTAATATGCGTGAGTGTGGTGTAAGAAGAGATGCTATAAGCACTAGGTGGAGTGTTGGGTGCGAAGAGGATGAATCGGCCCAACCAACATTACTCGAACTTCGGTGGTGGCTGTGTCAAGACCGACGGAAAGTAATGGGTGGAGAAAAATATTCACATAACCTGGAAAACGTTCTGTATTCTGAACCTGAAGTCGCATCAAAGGAAATGTGATGTACCCAGTTTAAAGAGGGTTTAGGGTAGCTGTGGGTAAAGTGGTACAAACCTGCGCAGTGCTATCAAATCATGAATTCATGCTAGTCTCCTGGATTGGAGTCTACGGGAACCACTGAGGGTCTATTTTCTCTCCGAGTAATCAAGTAGTCTTTTCAGAATAAAATCTGCAACCTAATGTTTTAATGTCTATTTTCAGAATAAGAGAAGAGGTAATAATGTTGTTAAGGACAAAAAGTTAGAATCATCAATTGCATTTAGCTACTAATGCTTGCTGAGTACACTATAGTACTCACTCTTGCTATCTTTCCCTTGCTTAGACCCTAGCTCTGCCGGGAGCAATCTTGAGTGGGAGGAGGGTTTTGCAGGTGCAGATGAGGCTACAGGTGATGAGGGCGTATATGTTGACGAGCAAGGCGAGATGGACTTCTCTTTTGACTCGTGGGACGAGTAGTTCGTTGGAGAGACTCAGATGGCAGACTCAGGGGGAAAGTGTTATCCCCTCTTTTGTTGTAAATAAATAAGTGTAATTAGAACCTTAGTCTTTTGTGGCACTGTTGTAATAAAGGAACAGTTTCTATCTTATTGTTCTGCTGCGTAAGTCTGATAATGGCTTACTATTCGTTGGAGCAGTGTTCTACTAGGCAAACGAATAGTAATCCGTATGCTTAAGTGTGATTACCTCCTGGGTAATGACACGGGGCGCCGCAGCTGGTATCAGAGCAATAAGATCGGGCCACGCTAGTAAGATAGAAACTGTAGCAAGAACTTAGGTGTGCTCTCGCTTGCTATATTGCATTAACTACCTGTTTAACCTTCATCTCCATATCAATTCCCATTCTCAACCTCTTTCAAAAATATTATGTTAAAAAGCTCGTCCTTTCTTAAAGTGACAGCCTACTAACGTAGAACCATTTATTCTTAGGAGGTGTAGGTTCAATCTTTCGACCAAGAGGGTACGGGGAAAATGTATGCCTAGTCATAGGCTTCGCGTTGTTATTTTTGCTAATTAACCTGTCAGGTTAGCCATTCAACATAGGATCGCAGATTTGAGATTGTAGGTGGGGGAAGTATCAATATAAGATCATGAGTTTTCATGCTGAGGCTAGAGGCATGGAGTAGAAATCTGGTGTGGACCTGCCTTTCCAATTTTGGGATAAGTATGGACCATACCCGTTAGCTTCCTCATCTTTTCATCTGTACAACCCAAAATCACCCATCAGCATCTCCAAGTAATCCATAATTACTTAAAGAAAGTAAAGAAAGAGGCTGGCGGTATAAAAAGAATGCCTTATCTTATTTTTGCATATCAGTTTTCCCGGACGAGTGGTCCGTGGCACTCCGAGCGTGTAGCTCTGGCGTATCCAGGAGCGAAGTCCTGGACGTACTCAGGAATGAGCCCTGAGTGTTTTCCAACACGTAGTTGGGCGGTCTCAAGAACGGGATCTCGAGCGTACCTGGGCACGTGGATCCAGGGTAGTGTAGGTTCGCACTCAGAGGCAAGCTCTGAGCGGTCCCAAACACGTGGTTTGGGCGGTCTTGAGAACAGGATCTCAAGCGTGACTGAGCACGAGAGACTCAGCTAGAATAGGAATTGGATCTTTTTGAATCCCTTGTTTCTTGGTGTTATTTGCCTCATGTATGTGTAGATTAATACAAATTAACCGCGGTTAGTTCTTACCAGATAAATGTAATATTCTCTCCCCCATTGCAAACTACTGCTATAGAAGTAAGACAATAATGTTATCCCCAACAGACCCCTTAGGATGAAAATGCTATTAACAAGACCATTAATGCAACTATTTCTTGACATCTTTCCCCTACAGGATGGAAGGTCAAGGAAGCGAAGACCGTGAGTTGGGTTTGAGATTGGGACTTATGCCACAAGAACCAGCCACAGAGAACCCGGCAGTGAACTTCAATGAGCCAGCACCTGGTCAAACCCAAGATACTACCTTACCAGGAACTAGTCAACAGCCACCTACCAGAGCAACAGATCCCCTGGGTATAATTGCTGATGTCCTCAAATTTTTAGAAAACTCCAGAAAAGAATCCCAAGAAAGCCAAAACCGCTTTATGGAAGCTTTGCTAACTCGAGTGACACCTACTACCTCTTCACCAACACACGGGGTCAGTTTAGGTGATTTCCTACAAACCCGCCTCCTACTTTTGCTAAAGCTCTCGATCCATTAGATGCAGTGGTGGCCGGGTCGAGATAGAAAAGAATTTGGACTGATGAGGATGTTGAGATGAAGAGAAGGTACAGATGCAAAGACACCGATTAACGAGGACCAAGCAGCCTAACCGGTGGCTTAACTATAATCGCAACCGTGTCGTCACGAAAGTACCACTCATGTGGGCTGAGTTTAAACTACGTTTCACTGAGACTCACGCATCTACGGGAAGGATGGAATTGAAGAAACGTGAATTTAGAGCTTTAACTCGGGGAGGGAAGAAGATGATGAATACCTTAGCAGTTCAATGACCTTTCCCGCTATGCCTCAGCTGATGTTGACATCGAGGAAAAGAAAATAGAGAGATTCCTAAATGGAATTCAGTACCAACCATTTTCCCGTTTCGACGGGCAGAAAATGCTACCATGTTACGTGATTTCGCTCTCCACACCGGGTATGTAATATGTGTGAGTGTGGTGTAAGAAGAGGTGCTATAAGCATTAGGTGGAGTGTTGGGTGCGAAGAGGATGAATCGGCCCAACCAACATTACCTGAACTCGGTGGTGGCCAAGTCAGCACCGACGGAAAGTAATGGGTGGAGAAAAATATTCACGTAACCTGGAAAACGTTCTATATCCTGAGCTCGAAATCGCATCAAAGGAAATACGGTGGACCCAGTTTAATGAGAGTTCAGGATAGCTGTGGGTAAAGTGGTACAAGCCTGCGCAGTACTATATAAAATCATGAATTCATGCCAGTCTCCTGGATTGGAGTCTACGGGAACCACTGGGGTTCTATTTTCTCTCCGAGTAATCAAGTAGTCTTTTCAGAATTAAAATTGCAACCTAAGTATTAATGTCTATTTTCTGAAGAAGAGAAGAGGTAAGAATGTTGCTAAGGACGAAAAGTTAGTCATCATTTGCATCTTAGCTATTAATGCTTGCTGAGTACACTATAGTACTCACTCTTGCTATCTCTCCCCTTGCTTAGAACCTAATCCAGTCGGGAGTTATCCCGAGTGAGATTAGGGTTTTGCAGATACCGGGAAGGCCGTGGTGACGTGGGCATTGGTTACGAGGAGCTGGGCGAGGTGGACACCTTATTCAACTCTTGGGTCGAGTAGATTGCCGAAGGAACCTAGCAAGCGAGTAGGGGAATGTATTACCCCGTTGTAATTAAATATTTGTAATCACAACCTTAGTCTTGTGTGGCTACTGTTGTAATAAAGAGCAGTTCATATTTTATTGTTCTACTGCGTTATCTCTGATAAATGGCTTACTATTCGTTGGACCAGTGTTCTACTGGGCAAACGAATAGTAATCCGTATGCCTAAGTGCGATTACCTCCTGGGTAATGACACGGGGCGTCGCAGGTGGTATCAGGCAAGTTTCGCTCTGGGCTCGAAGCAAACAAGCCTCAATCCTGGGCTCCTGGCTCAGCCAGTTGCTTCGTGCCATCTAGCTCCCACGACACTTTTTTCTTTAGTAAAAATTAGGCCCTTTAGGATTCAATCACACATGAGTTCTACCTCCTATTTTGTGCGCCTGAGCCTCATGAGGTGGTTTGAATCAAGCATGAGTTCAGGATCAAACAAACCTCAGGTTGCTTATAGAGACGCCCCGGGCCACGCAAGTTTCGCTCCGGGCTCGAAGCAAACAGGCCTCAATCCTTTCTCCTGGCTCAGCCGGTTGCTTTGTGCCATCTAGCTCCCATGGCACCTTTTTTTTCTTTAGTAAAAATAAGGCCCTTAAGGATCCGATCGCACCTAAGTTCTAACTCCTATTTTATAGGCCTGAGCCTCATGAAGTGGTTTGAATCAGGCATAAGTTCAGAATGACAACCAAACAAGCATAAGTTCAGAATGACAACCAAACAAACATTAGGCTGCTTCTAGGGACGCCCCGGCCAGGCAAGTTTCTCCTGGCTCAGCCGGTTGCTTTCGTGTCATCTAGCTCCCACGGCACCTTTTGAAATTTAGTTAAAAAATAAAGCCCTTCAGGATTCGATCACACACGGCTTGAGGCTGGCGAACAACTGTGCCGACCACCGAGACAGATTACTTGCTGTGCTACATATGGGCTAACGAACCGAATTATTTTGTGTTGGTTAGTACTAGTATTAAGATTCAACAAATATGGATGCATGCTTGCACGTAATAATTAGACACCATCAAACTAGGATGCATGCATACATGTATACGTGTATGCTGTTACCACAAACTAATCTGGTACGCTCAACATCTTATCTATCCATGCCCGGCCTTTACGTGAAAGTCCGAACTTGGCCATATTATCCAACCCATTGTGCGTCAAATTTAATTTGTAGTAAGCCGCCAAGTGTTACATGACTAAACTGCATTATACAGTGACACAGAAAACTACACTAGGTAGAGATCACAAGCGCGGTAGACACAGGGCCAACGACTATTGTAGTCATATACCAAAAATTGTCGTAGTCGCATTAGCGAACTGTAGTACACATAGGACCAACGATCGCAATAGACATATGCTAAAAATTACGGTAGACACATAATAAAACTGCGGTACACAGATGCTAAAATGACAATAGATAAAAGATGACGGCAGTAGACATTTAGAAGAAAAAAATTGTTGTACACACATAACTAAACTGCAGTACACATATATGTACAATATATCTTATTTATCGTGTTACAGTCGACTGCTGTATGAGAGACGACTCAATTCTCTATACTCATTCTCTATACTTAGTTGACGTCATATTATTGTACATGCTATAATATGCTAAAACATATACTTTTGGTTCGAGAAACTAGTTGCGTACTTGCATAATGGTTAGCACCGTAGGCTCCAAGAGCAACGCCCCCTTTGTTCGAACACCCTTTGGAGTTTTTTTTCCTAACAAGTATGGCTAGCTCTACGTAGATGGGGAACTAGGGAAGCCCGAAGTCGAATTTTTTTGCGCCAATGGTAGTATTTGGAGATGCATTGGCACAAATAATATCCGTTCATCAGAAATTGCAGAAATAACATGCAGAGCCGTCCCAGGGACGAACAGATGCGCGCCATTGCACCACGACATCCTCGTCCATTCGTCCCACACGCAGATGAGCCACACGGCAGCTCGTCCGTCCGTCCTACACGCGGACAAGCGTGTGCAGCGCGGCCGTTCGTCCCGCGCACGGACAAGCCACGTGGCAGTGCGGACACACCGGGTCCGCCCCTCCCGCGTCGTTCGGCCAGCCATCCTCCAGACAGGATTAATTGCATTATGCTGATTAGCAGTACAAGATTAATTGGAGTACATAGTTTGCTACTATATTCATGTCATGCACGTCACATCAGCTCGAGACATGAAATTTTCAAGGGAACAAAAGCACTTTGTCTCGGAATATTTCCATAATGGTTACAATATCTCCAATTAATGCTGGCATGCAGGCACGAAAGCCGAAACGCACGTGAACTAGTCGTGTTGTTACATAGACAAGCGCATTCATGTCTTATCCATCACAACTGTTCCTCGTATGCATGCATATAGTCTCTCACGCGCAACACCCCCCCCCCCAAACCGTGCTCTCATCATCGCTATAAAATGCGGTGTTGTGAGCGAGGCTCTTCGCTCGCACTCACTTATTTTTGCTCGCATTCATTTTGGCCCGCGCTCTCTAGCCGTTTCGGTGTTTCTTTTCGCAGAGGATTAAGTGTTGTTTAGAGCTGTCATTAGTGGTCATATTAACAGGTAATTTTTATGTATTGTCTTTATTAAATGTGTAGTTAGCTAATTAGTTAATTAGTCGTAACTAATTACTTGTAGTTATTCGGCGTAATTAATTTAGTCTCCATCATTTAGGCATTATTAAATTTGTGTTCTTAGTTAGTACCGATAAATTACGTTGTAATGAATTAGTCGTGTTGATTACGTTAGTCCAAAATAAGTGGTTGAATCTACGTAACCATAATTAATTTGTTGGTATTTAACGACTTATAGTTAGTTAGTGGTAACTATTTAGTTAGTGGCAACGATGAAGCAACTTCACACTTAAATTTAGGTAGGCGTCTCGGAGATTGAACAATATTATCTCCATTCTCCAACTTGATGTACTCAAGATTTTCATACGACAATAGTTGTTTGGCTGAAGCTTTTTGTCATAGTACTGATGTACATCACCACAAATTAGAAGTACAACAACACTGAACCAAGCAATAACTAGCTATCCATGAGACTGGAATGTAATGTATATTTTTAGCTTCATGCAACATAGTGGAAGTTCCACTTGTGCCTGCAGATGTGATTCTGTTTTTGAAAAAGCGTGTATATGTGATTTAACTTTTCAACCTTTCAAGGTTGGACACCAATTAATGATCCTGGAAAACTAAAGGGCCAGGTTGTAGTGCACGCGTGAGGGTAGTTAAATGGTTAGTCTAAATAAGGACCAGAGGCATTATTTATCAAGAGGAAAGGAAGGACTAGAGCCATTAAATTATCATAGTATTAATACCTTCCATATATAGTTTGGAACATGGTCTTCCAAGTAAGAAGCGTGAATCCTATGCTGAATATTTACCTAAAAACAACGCAAGGTGGTATACTTAGATGTCTTGTGTGCAAAGAATCAGGTTGTTGTTGCTTACATGCCCTGTTTGTTATATTGTGTTGTGTAAATCAGGTTGTTGTTGCTTTAGGTAATTTCAAACATGCAAGATTTGGTAGTGTTTTATGGAGATGGTCTCGTACGGGTCAAACTCGATGGGTTGGACCTGTCAAGATACCAGCACAAGGTGGTCCAGGTAGAGGGGCTCAATACGATGAATATTCACAAGCTTCAAAACTGCATTCGGAGGGAGTTCGTCATGGAGGTAATGCTGAAGAAACTTGTGATTAAGGGGATCACCTGCATGAATACCATGTGGGAGCTGGTGAAGTTGAATGGAAGCGTAGCATGGAGCCAGTACATGTAGATCGCCTCCCAGCTCGAGGCGGCCATTTACGGGAGGCTGATAGTGTACGTGAATTTCGTACGCATGGTGTTGGGAAACCTTGATGATGCCGAGGCCTCGACAAGCGGGCAACCGCAGGGGGAGCTTAAAGACAGTAGCACGGAATGTGTTCACCTTGGAGAGAAGGCTCGTGCATAATTTTGTATGAAATAAGGGGGCGGAATTGTGGTGGTCAGCCCATATTGACTGCTACGAGTATCTACCGGACCAGCCTCTCAGGTTGGAGTTCGACAAGGACGCCGACCAAGGATCAGGTGGTAGCGACGAGGACGCACACCTGGCAGGTGGTCCAACCGGGGGAATTGTATCATCAAAGGTGCCTTACGTGGCATCGAGACTTGATGATATCGTGATGCATCCCCTCATACTGCCACAAGAAGAAGGGTCCCAGTTGGGGTTTGATGCCGACACCCTCTTAGTTGGGCGGCGCTTCCTTAACAAGGTGGTTGTACAATAAGCTATAGCATGGTACGTCTTATCCATTAGCCGTGTGTACCGAGTGCATCGGTCCAACCCAGGACATTACATAGTGAAGTGCATAATGGAAGGCTGCCTTGGCAAGGTCAGTGCTCACCGAGCAAAAATCTTCGGCTCGGTATTCGTGGTTAAGGCGGTGACCGACCGCACTTGCGAGCTTAGCGAGCCCCTGCGGCAACATCGAAACGTGACTTCCGCATACGTGGCAAGCCTCATCAGCCACCTAGTTACGACGGACATGTTCATCTCCCCCCAAGATGCTGATGTCAAAATTCACCAATCAAGTTGGTTATCCAGTCAACTACAACAAGGTCCGATGAGCCAAACAGAAGGTCATCAAGTCCATGTACGAGACATATGAAGAGGCGTACAACCTTATACCGAGATTGCTTCACTAGATTGCCGAATAAAACCCCAGCACATACGTAAATAACCTTGAACGTGAAGATGCTGATAGAGGGCCCAACTGCTTCATACTGCACCGAGTGTTCTAGGCTTTCGCCTAGGCTGTTGAGGGCTTCAAGTTCTGTCGACCTGTGCTCACGATGGATGATATTTTTCTCATGGGGAGGTACAAGGGCACCATTCTCACCACGGTGGTAGCCGACGCGAATGACCAGCTTCTCCCGATGGCATTTGTCATTGTGGAGAGCGAGAACACATCCAGTTGGCTGTGGTTCCTAGAGAACATGAAGCGGACAGTGGTGGGAGACCTACGCAATGTATGCCTTATCACAGACCGCAATACGGGGTTGGTGTTGGCCCTGAACACCATGCAGCATGGGACAGAACATCTTGCATCTAACTTGTTCACACGATTCCGCAGTTAGAAAGTTATGAAGACATTCAAGGCATTGTGCCTACAGACCCAAAGACGGAAGTTTGAATCCATCTGGACAGACCTCGAACACAAGACTACGAGGCATATAGGGGACTCCACTCCGGAGGTACTAGAAGGGGAGCAACCCAGGAGTGCCATAAGTTTCTCGTAGTGGATTCAACGCCACGCTCCTGAATTGGAGAAATGATTCATTCTCTACGACACAAACGGTGTGAGGTACGGGATTATGACGACCAACATGTTTGAGGTGTACAACATTGTCCTCAAAGGTGTGTGGTGCCTCCCTATAACCGCGATCGTCAAGGAGACCTGGACTCGCATTGTTGGTTACTTCGTCAATAAAGCCACCGCAGCGAAATGACAGATGGAAGAAGACAAGCAGTGGTCCGAGAATATGCAGAGGTACATAGATGAGAAGATGCTGAACTCCCGAATACACGACATCTGGGTGATCGATGGCCAGAGGAAGAAGTATGAGATAAGGCTGCGGCAAAAATATGTCAACAGTCATGCTAGGAGGGAAAGGAAACATGCATGCACCCTAGGTGATGTGGCGACATGCACCTGCAACAAGCCAAAGCTCATGCACAAGTCATGCTCGCATGTGCACAAGGCGTGTGCACAAATGAGGTAGATGTTTATGCCGTACATCTCAGAGTACTATGATACACAGCACATTTTCGGTACATGGAGTGTAGAGTTTCACTCGTACGGCTTGGACATCAACTACAAAGATCTTTGGCCCGACAGGGTGCAATGGGGCTCGAACAAATCCTTCAAGACAATAAAGAAGGGATGACGGCAGACGTGGCGCTTCCAGAACGACATGGATGACAGCCAATGTACCAGTATTAGCCGCACAATCAAGTGCAAGATATGCCAGACCCCTGGGTACTCAATGAAGGATTGCACCAACAGACCCAACTCGTCTGGTCGTCATTCAGTGTCATAATTTAATGTATTGTCCACCTTGTTTTGTTATGTATAGCGAAACTTCTACGATACCCAGATATATCGGACTCATCGGCAAACTTCTACGCAAGGATGTTGCAGAAGTGCAAGTGGCTTGCGCAAAAGGCCAAACATCTACAATACCCAGATTTTTTCAATGAAAGATGCTTTGGTCCCGTAGTGTGTGTGTGTGTGTGTGTGTGGCGAGCCGACGGAGATCATTCAGTCCACACACCCAAACACCTCCGCCTGGGCGTACTACACGTGTGAGCACCACTTTGTAAGAGTTTCTTTTGCACACATCGATTTTCCTCTTGCTACGTTGGTTTTCAAAATTTTTTAACTTCATCCCCATGTAATGGCAGCCCGAGATGCGCTGCCACTTCTTCCTTTGGATTGACGACCTGGAGATGTACGATAGGGCGTTCATCCAACAGAAGTACATGCTAAACTTCTCGATGTGGGCCGAGACCTTTGAGCAGTGGAAACCTTACGTACTGGACCCTATTGAGGAGGCATTGCAGGACCCTAGGACTCACCCGACGGACAAGGGGAAGGGTCCTGCTACTGAGACCGGCGATCGTCGTAGCTTCTCGCGTCGCCCAGGAGCACTCCATATCGACGAGGTGAGTTATGTACAATTCACGTCCTGGTTTTGTATTTGCCCTTTCATTCTTCTAACAACATGCAATCGTCCAGCCCGTATCGCAGAACATGGGGGACATCGACACACGACACCGACGTGAGGAGTCCTGAGACAAGGGGAAGGGGAAGGCTCCTGTGACTAAGCCTGGCCGTCATAGCGTATCTGGTCGTCCGGGAGCACTCCATATCGACGACGTGAGTTATGTAGAATTTACATCCCTATTACGGTTTTCACTGTACGATGCACTTACATCATGGAATCGTAGGACATGGACGACTTCGACATACGACACCGACGTGGGGAGTCCACTGAGACCGACTGACGTCATAGCATATCTGGCCGCCTGGGCGCACTCAGTATCGAAGACGTGAGTTATATACAATTTATATCCTTATTACGTTTGTTATTGTACGATCCACTGAAATCAAGGAATCGCAGGACATGGACGACTTCGACACTCGCCGCCACTGTGGGCAACCCCGAGACAAGGGGCAATCGCTATGGCACCGGGGAGACTAGTTGCATACATCATTGCATAGATGATAGATCCAACTACCCTCATGAATAACATTGTTAAATAGGATATTCTTCGTTAATTTATCGGTTCAATGTGGATGATATTCTTTAATGCTGTATTGTACCACATGCTAGATAGGCTTGTACATGAACTAACTAAGGGAAATGCGTGGCATGCAAATCATATAACAACATAACTAATAAATTAACAAAGAGTGTCCTATTTGATTATGGTACATGTGATAATACCCCACCTCCTTCATCCCAATTGCAATAAACCCGTGCGTGTATCATGTAATGCTTGTAACGCTTGAAATGACGTCAATTTTATGTATAAAATGTTACATTGCAACTCCATTGAAAATGTCGACACTCCTTGTTCTCTGTTTTATTCCACCGGAACATTGTATAGTGTGTGGAGTGCAGTGCTAGACAAGTTGTAATCCACATGTGGCCGCTATCAGTTGATGATGCGTAGCAAATCTGTAAAGAAAATGTGAAGGGGTAGTTACTAATTGGGTAGACTCAGCATTGGCATCGTGAGCAGTACCATGTGCTTTGGTTGAATTAATTACTGATGTCTTCATGTGAGAAGTTGTGGAGAGGGAGAAAGATGCATGCTCGACCGCACGTGGGAGGGGCGAACGTGGCCTATGATGCTGTTCGAACACGGGAGGAGCAGTACCATGTGGCCGCTATCAGTTGATGATGCGTAGCAAATCTGTAAAGAAAATGTTAAGGGGTAGTTACTAATTGGGTAGACTCAGCATTGGCACCGTGAGCAGTACCATGTGCTTTGGTTGAATTAATTACTGATGTCTTCATGTGAGAAGTTGAGGACGTGGCCTATGACGCAGTCTGAACACAGGAGGAGCGGATCCCAGCGAGCGGGACGGACGGAGGACGGTGTTCGAATGCAGAAGGAGAAGACATGGGCTGCCACGTGGCTCGTCTGCTCGTGGGACAGACGGGTGCGCTTCTCCGCACGCGGGACGGACAGACGAGGGTATCGTGGCGCGACGCCGCGTGTCAGTGCGTCCCTAGGACGGATGTGCGTGCCATTTCCGCAAATTCGTCTGAACACATGCCATTTATGCTAATGCGTCTCCTAATACTGCTATTTAGGCAAAAAAAAATTGCTAGAAGTCAGCCAGTAGAGGAGTTGGCGCAGGTGCGGATCGGGCCATGTCCGGTTGGGATGAGTTGGGATGTAGAAGAGCTATTCTACGTAGGGATATAGGATAGTATGGTTATATATACACACACATACTATTACGTAGCTCAGTGTAGAATAGATATTCTACGTCCACCATCTTTTGTGGGTCAAAACCCACTTTCCATCTTAGTCAAAGGCTATTGAAAGAAAACCCACCACCTCTAACCTCTCGTCATCCCCTATGTCGCTTT
This sequence comes from Phyllostachys edulis, assembly GCA_036346405.1. NCBI lineage: Eukaryota > Viridiplantae > Streptophyta > Magnoliopsida > Poales > Poaceae > Phyllostachys > Phyllostachys edulis. The sequence continues at coordinate 75,483,979 of CM070549.1, read as the reverse complement.
CATCCACAGTTTTCGTGCTTCAAACGGTGTAGTAATTGGCTGGCTTAGGTATAGTAAATCCGAACTTTTGGTGTAGTAATTGTTTTTTTATAGCGTTAAAATTATTCATCATGGATCTTTTTTTTGTTAAGCACATTTTTTTCCAGCAAAACGCTTCAAACAGATTGTAAATAGGATAAATGGTTTAGGAGATATTGTCGTTCAAAGTTTACAATCAACCCACACTTCTCTCTCCAGTCTCCACCCACCCCTCTATGCTCAGTGTGGCAGTAAATCTTTGATAAAGTTGCAATAAAGGAATAAGGAGCGCAGTAATACTAACCTGATAGTATCTGTCTTGTAAAGGTGCAGTAAACAAACAAGAAAATCATAGTAATTTCCTAAATAAGATTGCAGTAAATCTCTTATAGTGCTACAATAAAAGCACAAGGAGGTCGCAGTAAATCTCTTATAGTGCTATAGTAAAAGCACAAAAAGATCGCAGTAAATCTCTTATAGTGCTGCAGTAAAAGACATAATTAGGTCGCAATAAATGTTTTGTAGTGTTGCAGTAAAAGCACAATAAGACGCATCAAAAGGCACAACGAGGTCGCAGTAAATCTCTTGTAGTGTCGCAGTAAAAGGGGGAGTCGGAAGGGGGCAGCGAAAGAGGGGGTGGGGTGGTGGATTGAGGGGCACACGCGGTTTTACTGTCGATTGCGCCATGCTCAGACAATGCAGTAATTGATCGGCTTATGTATAGTAAATCCAAACTTTCAGTGCAATAATTAATATTTACGGCGTTAAAACATATTCGTCATGTGTCTGTTTTTGTTTAGCACATTTTTTCTAGCAAAATGTTTCAAACGGATTGTAAATGAGATAAATGGTTTAGGAGATATTGTTGTTCAAAGTTTGCAATTAACCTATGTTTCTCTCTCTACCCACCCCTTTGCGCTCAATGTATAGTACTGCAGTAAAAGACACAGCGAAGTTGCGTGGGACGCATGGGATTTTAAGGTCATTTGCATGAGAGACGTGTAGTTTTACGGTCGGTTGCGCCGACGACGGTTGGAGCATAGGATTCTATTCTACGCTCAGGTGCTGAATAACGTTACTGTCTATATATATATATCTCGCTTGACGCACGGCACCCAATGAAATCTAGGAAATCCTCGTACCAAACACCCATGTCGAATGGAATATCCAGAGTCGACGCTGCAAGCTGTGACACAGGATGAACTAAAAATTCAGAGGAGAGATGCATCAGATAGCGTGCTTCTCTGAAAATTTGCTTCGTTGTCAACCGCTCCCTTCAGAGCTGAGAGCCGGCTCCAGATTGTTAGCATCACTCCCGGCTGCTAGGGTTCCTGCTGCGGCGTTGCAACGTACCGGTAAAAATCATTGGAGCTGCATGTCCCAAGTGGAGTATCGGAAATAACCTGTTCATGGGCCAAACCGACTGCTTGGGCTCCAGGATAGGTTGGGGGATTAATCGCCTAACGTCACATAATGGCAGGTCCATCTTTGGCCCGGCCCACAACATTAATTAACACGCCAAAGCCGCGACGGTGGAGGCCCAAGTGCCGAGCCATGGAAGAGGCTGCAGCAAAATAGAGTGGAAGCAGGACGAAAGTCATGGCTTCCGTTCTCTCCTGCAACACGATACGTAAGCAGGTGCACACCAACCTGATTCAGTTGATTGTTGTTTATCGAAAAAAAACTTGATGTATTGTTGTTCTGGTCTGACGGGCGACGGCAATGGTCCATTAATCACATAAAATTAACACTGTTATTAATAATCCACGGATGGCCGGGAAAGGCACGCAAGCAGCGACTTTAATTTGCTGTCAGCTGGCACATCTGAAGCAGATTCATACCAGATGTTTTTTTTAAAAAAAAAAAGAAATCCAAACTAGATAACCTTTATCTTTATCTTTATAAGGGCGTGTTTGGCAGGACTCTCGCTCCAAGATTCTTGACCGGAGCAGCCGGAGCCTAGCTAATCGCTCCCTGCTCCACCAAAACCAATCCGCGGAGTAACAGCAGAGTGGAGCCATTTTTGTACTGGCCGTGCGGAGTGACCTAGGGGCTGCTCCTCGTGGGGAGTAACTCCAATCGACACCAAAGTGCCCATAGAAGATGTGGGTAATTATCCACCTTTGCCACTCACTTATCCCCCCTCTCCCACCCGAGTCCTCAGCGAAGGCCGAATGGGTACGTCTCCTCTCCACTCGACTCCAGCGAAGAGGCAGCTCTTGGCATCCTCCCCGCCGAGCACACCGCCCAGGCGTCCTTCCCTGTGAGCGCACCTCTGCATCCCTCCCTCCGGCGACCTCACCGACGAGCGCTCCTCCTCTTCCCGCCCCATCTCAGTGTGCGCCTGTCCTCCTGCTCCCCAAGGTTAGCCATAACCCTATCTCCACACCCTCCTCTTCCTTAAGGTCGAAGGTTTAGGTCCTCCTCCCCATGTGAGCAAGCCCTAGAGAAACCGTGTGAGGTCGCCGGTTCAATGTCGGGACCCAAAAATGCAATTCTGGACCTTCTGTATGTAATGCACTAAACTAGGATCACGCTAGTGCACATAGTGTCAACATAGATGAATATTGATCCACACAAGACGAATAATAGGACAAACGAATAATTTGAATAGAAAATAACTATTGTGACCTTATGGTCGAGTTTACACTTATTAAGCCTCGTAGGGCTGACTATAATTAAATAAGCAGCAGCGGAACAAAATAAACTTCAGCGGAAACCCATCGATTCACCACAGTCAACCGACTGGGATCAAGACCTAACGGCCAGCACCTTCGTAGAACTCCTCCTCAAAAGCGGGCGATGACTCCTCCACTTCTGTTGAATGAGTGCAGGAAGCATGAGTACACAACCGTACTCGCAAGTCATACTACAGAATGCAATATAGGTGATGGCTTATTCCAAATGAATGGCTTCTATGGTTCTTCTGCATGAAAGCAACATTTGCAATTGAATACAATAATAGATTAAAAGCACAATTCAAAACAAATAAACAATATTAATTTATCAGTTGTTTTCACAAAGGACACAAAACCTAATCAAATTCTTTCACACAGCCATATGACTTAAATCACACAGCTCCATTCCCAATTATTTTATGAACACTACCCCTCATATGAAATCCCCGAGCATTGTCCATGACCGCGGATGTGGCTATTCGAATAGATTATTTAACACTCTGCAGAGGTTGTACACTTTACCCACACGATATAACTAGTGTAGCTAGCACTAATCATAACAAAACTTTTCAGAAGTTTCATTTCAACCATTGACACTCCCGATGTGTTTTACTGTCGTATCAACCCAAACACAATGCTTTGGCATGACACACATCGTTGGACCGGGAAGCGGCGAACCGTCCCTCGATGTGACTTTCAGAACAGTCCACACCTCCACCCATTACTACCCTACTATCTAAGTATTCAATGTCAATACTCCACAACCTACTAGATTAGGTCCATCTGTAGGATCAAGGATAACCGACTAGAGGGGGGGGTGAATAGGAGGTTTTTAAACTTTTTGACAAATTAACAATTTTAGCCAATTAAAAACAAAATCTAAACTAGATACAATTCTAGCTAAACAATTCAACACAAGATATAAGCTAGAATTGTAAATGCGGAAAGTAAAGACTAGAAATAACCACAACAAAGACAATGAAGTTTTTCCCGTGGTATCGAAGACTTGCCGGTCTTCACTAGTCCACGTTGACGAAGCTTGAACGAATCAAGCCGGCTCCACGAATTAAGCCTTCCCTCGATCACTATTGATTGTTCTTCCTCCGCTCCGGAGATGGTGAACACCAAACCACTCACAATCTTGGTACTAGGCCTCTTCACAAGCTTCTTGAAGAGATCACCGTGAGATCACCGCCAAGCCATCTAGGAGTTCAGCAAAACTCCAAGAGTAATAAACCAATGATCTTCGCTTGATGGCACTCAATTGCAAATGGATCAACTAGAATGAGTGAATGCACTTGAATGAACTCAACCACCTCACAATGAATGCACAAGAGTGTTCTAGGTGTTGAGAGGATGCACAAAGCTCTAAGGATGTTAAATGAAGTGTTGCATTCTATCCTTGAGCAGGTGGAGGGGTATTTATAACCCCCCACAACCAATTCTAACCGTTATGAGAGAATACCCAACTTTTTAGCGAAATGCGGTACTACCGCCAACCAAGGTGTGGTACTACCGCATCCCACCAACCACTCTGTAACGGCTACAACAGAAGCATTAACTCTCTCTGACATAGCCGTTTTAAACGCGGTGTGGTACTACCGCCAACTATCATACAGTCATACCGCTAAGCCCGGTCGTACCGCACATAGAAGCGGTACTATCGTTCGCATGGTTTTCAATCTTAGTTGAAAAGGGTGCTTCTCTGGATTTTACGTCGGTAATATAGAAAACGGAATGACCGTGGAGTGGTAGTTCCGCCACTAAAGCTCCGGTACTACCGCTACTATGACTTGAACCAGCTCACCCAACCACCTTGCCATGTGGATGGCTCAAATGAAATGGGTTGTTCGGACCGTATGTTTAAACCACACGATCATGTCACTTTCGGACGGTCCGAACGGCCCATGGTAGTACCGCCAAAGGAAGTGCGGTCATACCGCAAAGCGGTAGTTCCGCCAATAAACACCCGGTACTACCGTTTGCCAAGGGAGCACAAGAGCTCCACAAAGGGTCTCTCTGGAAAATATGTACCGCTCCATTTTTTGGAAGTACCGTAGAGCGGTAGTACCATTTAAACAACGGTGGTACTACCGTTCCAAGGGTTTTGCAATTTTAACTGAAATGGAGTCTCTCTGAAAATTAGATACCAACAAATAAAAATCGGAATGATCGGACTGCGGTAGTACCGCACCACTAGCCAGTCGTACCGCTGAGCGTCCAAAGAACAACATGGTCCGATCGGACTGCATATGTGGACGGCTCAGATTCAATGGGCTGTTCGGACCGCACGTTTAAACCACACGATCATGTTACTTTCGGACGGTCCGAATGATCCACGGTAATACCACCAAGGGATATGCGGTCATACCGCTTTAAGCGGTAGTTCCGCCAGTTAGCTTCCAGTACTACCGTTTGAGCTATCAATTTCACAGAGAGTTTTCAAAAACAAATTCAATGCATACATGATCCTAAATTGATCCAAATGACACAAAAACATGCTATCAAGCTACTAATCATGATCCCTCTTAATAGTACGATATTTATCCTAAAATCCGGTCTTCCAACCATTTCTCCTAAGATCGGTAAAATATAAAAGGATCCTAGACTACTTGTACCTTGTCTTTTATTCAAAAGATCTTCATGCTGTCCTTTAGCATGCATCTTCAAGACATCAAACTCACCAATGGGACTTAACCTTGTAAATACTCAATAAACATGTTAATCCCATATTCACATATTATCATTAATTAGCAAAACTATTTTTAGGGGCCTAGATGCTTTCACCGTCCCATCAGACATGTGGTCGTACGGTAAGGCTCAGTTCAACGGCACACAAAGTTAAGTCCTTAATTGACCAAGACATGACTTCCAATTTCTAACTATGCCACGAAGATTGTCATTCTCAATAAAAAAAAAAGCTCCACCATATCACACAGTATCCACCACTTGCCTCAGTCTAAATCCTTTCCCACCCTAAATCTAAATCCTTTCCCACCCTGTTGATTAAGTGCTACACATGCCATCAACGAGTAATGACACACAACACACAGTTTTATCACAAAGTTCCATATTTACTTAATCAAATTCATATTTGCAACTCAGGTGACAAAGATTGACTCGTTGCGTGGCTAAGCAATCTACTCGTATCTAAGCAACCCACGTTGGTGCTACGATAATACCAACTAAATATTTAACCAATCTAGGGTGACAAAAGATCATGACATAACAATAGACAAGGTGGATATAAACAATTACGATGAATAACTAATCCCAAAGCATTTAAATAAATGCTTGAAGTAAATGCAATAATTTGAATCAAAGTAATGTTAGAAAACTAGGTTCAACATGATCATGGTACAACTTTCCTTGAAATAGATCTTGGTACTAGTCTTGGTCTTGGTGAACTCTTTCTTCCTCAAAATTCCTCGAAGAATCAACGTCTATTCGCAAACGAAGCAAATAAACAAAATAAATAAAAATAGAGAGGAAAAAAAACTCCAATAATGAAATAAAAATCTCAAAAAAATAGAGCTCAAATTTAGATGAATTTATAAATTTGAATGGGCTCAATTGGAGTTCGTATGAGGAAGAACGGGTTTCTGGAAGTTCTAATCTAAAGAAAAAGGCAAAATTGGATTTTCTGGAATTTCTCGAATTATTTTGCTACTGGAAAACTGATTAATGACGTCATGCTAACATCAGCCCTCAAAATCGTAATTAAAAAAATAAAACCGGGGAAAAAAGAATAGATACTGACATGTGGGCCCACGGTCCATGGACTGGGTCCACACAATGGGTTCATGAGTCTACGAGTTCACTGGTCTACAAAATAGTGGATTGACAAGGGGGCCCACAAGACAGAGACTAGGCTTACGGTGGAATAGATCTACGGACTTTTGGATTTGGGGTTTGGCTTTGGCGTGCCAAGCGTACGCGCACGTGGCGGCTGACGCGGCGCCACACATGTGACATATGCGCACAGAGGCTGAGGTGGCAAGCTGACGTGGATGGACACGTCGGCTAAACGACAGTGATGCTCTGGTGAACACGGTTCTGGCGAACGGCGGCTCTCCGGTGGCGGTGGAAGTACGCATCTAAACGAGCGTGACGCGGTCAAAACTCGCGATGGCGACCTAGGGCATCTCCAAGCAAAAGAGTGCGCGTATCGTGTAGGCCATGACGCGGCGAACTCGAAGCTGTGCTCGACGACGACTGGAGCTCACCGACGGCGGCGGAATCCGATGAAGAAGTCCTCGGCGGCGCTAGGGCTTTTCCTTCGATTCCGGCGAAGCTACGACGACTTAGGGTTTGTGGCTTTGGGAAAAAGGTAGCGGAGGTGTGGGCGAACCTCGTGACGTGGGTGCGGACCTTAAATAGGGTCGGGAGGATAGAGTTCGCGATGAGGATGGTGGCGGAGCGCGCACGAAAAAATCAAAACAAAGTCCGTGTTTCGGGACGATGAACGAAGAGCGAGGTGGGACCCACTGTCGCCGAGCGTGGTTCAAAGTGAGATCTTGAGCAAAAGGCACCGCCAAGAATGACATGTGGGACCAAAGTGCATTAAGGCGTAGAGAGAGAGAAAGAGGAAAGCGAGATCGATAGGTGGGGACCAATTGTTAATGAGGTTTCAAGGTGATGATTTGGTAACAACGATTAATAAAATTTGAGGTGGAAATAGGGTTGGGTTTCGGCCCAAATGCTTTTATGAGATTTTAAATAGGTTTTCCATTTTAGAAAATACAATAAATCCAAATAGCAAATAGAAAATAGCAAATGAACTCAAAAAAAATCTAGAAAATATATTCAAGCACACAGTATCCAAATAAAATAGTTTTGATAATTGTTGATGTTGACATTAGTCATACTAAATTGTTTTGATATTAAAATTCCATATTAAGCTTGATTAAATTCAAATAAAATCTCCTAGGTGAATTTTTCTAGGGACTAAACTACTTAAATTGGGATGTTACATTTAGGCCCTCCTCCCCTTGTCGCTAATAGATTTGAGTCGGGGTTTGTGGATTGGGTGGAGCCGGTATGAACAAGCACTTGAGTCGGGGTTTGTGGATTGAGTTTGTCGATTTTTTCTGAAATTGTTTTAGACACTAGGCATTCGATTTACCTAGGGAAACACTTGATGGAGATAATTTTGCAATCACTAAGTTGGTAGGCACCGATTTGTTACAAATGACAATACATTGTTTTGTGATAAATACACTCTGATGAATATGTGTTTGTGTTATCTCAAACTATGTTATGTGAATATGTGTGTGCCCAGTGATCCACTCTAATGATAATCCACTGTTTATGTGTGTGTGTGTGTGTGTGTGTGTTTGTTCTCTGAATATGTGTGTGTCCAGTGATCCACTCTGGTGATAATACACTATTTGTGACAATAGACCCATATGTTCTCTGAATATGTGTTTGTGCCATCTCAAACTATGTGTTTGTGCTATCTGAATATATGTTCTCTGAATATGTGCTCGTGCTATCTCAAACTATGTTCTTTGAATCTGTGTGCGTTCGGTGATCCAATGTTTATGTGTGTTCAGTGATCCACTCTGATGATAATCCACTGTTTATGTGTTAGTGACCCACTCTAATGAGAATACACTGTTTTTGTGAAAATATGCCCATATGTTCTCTAAATATGTGTGTGTCCAGTGATCCACTGTAGAGCCTCACAAGTTTATGTTGATCTGCCAACATTATTGATCCAATTTTAATCAATACAAAGTGCGGATGGTAGGAAGTTCTAAGTGGAGTGAGGAGAATACAAGGATAGTTTGTAAGTTGTTCGCTGAACAAGTTAGCTGCGGAAATTGTTCAAATACCCATTTGAGCAAAGTTGGTTATGACACTGTAATTGCCAAATTTGAAGAGAAGACTGGCCTGCAGTACAAGAAGAGTCAATTTAAGAACAAATTGGATAAAATGATGATCGATTATGGCATTTGGAAGAGACTGATGAAAAAGGAGACATGATTAGGTTGGGACAATCCGAAGGGTACTATTTCTGCTAGCAGTGATTGGTGGAAGCAGGCAAAAGTTGTAAGTAGTCAATTTGTATTGCACTCATAAATTTTCACTCACAGTTGTCCCTTCAAGTCTAATATTTTCTCTTCAATTTGATAGGACATATCAGGATGTGGCAAGTTTCGTAAAGCTAGTCTACAAAATGTGGACTAGCTGCAAGTGATGTTTGAGGATCTTCGTAACACTGGTGATGATCATTGGACTCCAACCAGGGGGGTACCTTTCCCTAAAGTCTTGTCCATGTACTGGATGTTATTGATCTAGAATAGCAAGAAGGTGGCAATGATGATAGTGAACAGGAAGATGAATCACTAGTTAGTAAGAAAGGAAAGATAGTTTGTGGTCCTAGAAGTTTGTGGTCCTAGCAATGAGAGGGGGGGGGGAAACAAAGAGTGGAGGACAATGGATGCAAGACCAAATCAAGCGTATTGTTGATATGAGTGAGCAATCAACAGCCACTTTTAAATCATTTGCCAAGAGAGAGGACCTATCAGGGTTTGCCATCAAGGATGCCATGGCATTGGTAAAGGATTGTAGTGTTGTGGTTGGGACTAATGAGCACTACATTGCTTCTGAACTGTTTGTCAAGAGGGAACAAAGGGAAATATTTATGACCTTGGATGCTCCCCAAGAACGATTGGAATGGCTTAGTAGGAAGTATGTTGGCAAGTATGGCCACTAGATGGTAAAACTTGGCTTGTAACCCGAAGGCACAAGTAGTCTGCCTTCCATTAGGCTTTTTTTTCAATTTGGATGAATTTTCACAATTCACTTGTAAGACTTTAATGTGTGATCAATCATGTTGAACCTTTCCTTTAACCTTGTTCAATTATGTTGCAATGTGAGGATGGCATTGTAACTGGCAGGTTTTTTGTATTTACCATCTTGATTTCTTACATTTGTGTTGTCATTTCCAGATGTCTTCAAGTAAAAGTGAAAGTGATAAGGGTGATTTGGAAGGAGTAGATGAGTATGCTATTGAAATGATGCGTCAAAATGACATACGAGAGATAATCTTACTGCTACTGCATGTCTTATAGAGAAGTACTAGTCAACCTATTATGATAAGAATGAACCTAGGACTTCAAGGCTCAGTGGATTTGGTTTTGTGATGGAAAATTTGAACACTCCAGGAGAAAGTAGTTGCAAGTTTCACATGAATACCTCACTTTTTTACAGGTTACATGACCTTTTGGTGAGTACATATGGTCTAGAGTCAACTCCTCATATGAGTGCAATGGAAACACTTGGTGTATTCATAGTCACACACACACACACACACACACACACACACACACACACACATATGTATATATATGTATATGTGTGTGTGTGTTGGATGTTAATCAAACCGAAAACATAGAATCGGTTCAAGCATTCTGGTGAAACAATCAGCAGGAAATTTGATGAAGTATTACAATGTATGGTCAAGATGTCTGTCGATATACTACCTAAAGATCCTAACTTCTCCACTGTTCATAGTCATATTAGAGGTGATCGAAGGATGTGGCCACATTTTAAAGATGCCATAGGAGCCCTTGATGGAACACACATTCTTGCAACTCCACCCCCAAAAGATCTTGTTAGATACATTGGTAGGTCAGGAAGTGCAACTCGGAATGCAATGGTTGTGGTCGATTTTGACATGCGCTTCATATATGCTTCTATTGGTCAACCAAGGTCTATGCATGACACTAGTGTGTTGTATCATGCATTGCATGTTGATAGAGATGTATTTCCACATCCTCCACAAGGTAAATATTTGGTGCTATCATTTATGCATTTGTTTCCATGTAATGCTCAAATGACTTATGCCACCTATGTTACAAGAAAAATATTATCTTGTCGATGCTGGTTATCTAAACAGGCCATGGTACTTGGCGCTATACAAGGGACAAAGGTATCGTGTTTCAAATTTTTGGAGGGGTCCAACTTCAAGTGGCGAGAAAGAGATATTCAACCAGTTGCACTCAAGTGGTCATAATGTCGTTGAGTGCTCCTTCGGTGTATGGAGGATGAAATGGAGGATTCTTCTGAGGATACCGAGATTTCCAATGTCAAAGCAAAAGATGATTGTTGCGGCAACCATGTGTCTCCATAACTTCATACGTGATCATGCTACGTCTGACAAACATTTTCATAGGTGTGATTGAGATCTAGATTATGTGCCCACAATACCTTCGAGATATGCAAGATTGTGCCATATCTCAAGATGCTTCAGATGCGTCAGCATCACAATCCAACGACATGTCAATGGATAGATTCCATGATGAGCTTGCAAGGGCAATTGCTCAATCTAGAAGATGACCGAACATATTGTTATGATATTTTCACGGTCTTTTGTTTGATCCCATTTACCATTGGAATACTTCTATGTAGTAAATTCTATGTTAGCACACTTTATCGTTTGAACAATTATATGTTATTTCGTCGTTCGGACTTATGTCGATCTCAATAAATTTGTTAAAACAAATTCAGAAATTGCAATAATGTATACATGTTGACATTGAGGTCTTAACATGTGTGGGGGTTCTCCTGGTGGTCACATCCTTATGGTGCACACATTCATGCGCAAGAACACAAGTTTATGTAATCCTAGCTTGTATTACAACACGTACGTACTGCTAGTTGTTGGTGATATGCCCTAGAGGCAACTATAGAGATGATTGTATCACATGTACATTTATGAGTTATAGAATAAATGTTATTATGTCCTTGGGATGAATTATCATTTATAAAGATTGACAAGTATGTGACTTGTTGGTGAAACTCTTTAACTTATATGATGTCATCCTAAATGTATCCCCGGTCAGATGTCACTGGTCGGAACACTAGTGACTTATCGACCAATACATGTATTGATTGATGACCATGTTTCACCAGTCATGGAGATGAGGATATCGAATCAATAATATGAACATGTGTTAGAGAATATGGTGTTGGATTGACTCACCTTAAGACACTATTAAGATTGTTATGATTTTATGTGTCATCAATTGGTCTCAAGTAATGATGATGTATAATCCTTATACCTGAGATTAACATGTTTCCTACATGTGTAATAGTACACTTAGGGGTTGCCAAATGCTACACTGTAACTGGGTAGTTATAAAGGAAGCTTTCGGGTATGCTATGAAACATACGGAGGGATGCGACTGATCGGATATGGGATTTGCCTGTCCTAACATAATAGGAGAAATATCTCTAGGCTCCTCAATGCGGTCGGATAAAGAAAGTGCATGACCGTACCACTAGTGGTCGAAGAGTCACACATGAAGTTATCTGTCACTTGATCGAGAAAATATTGAACATTTTATGGATGACAAAATATCTCACCTAGAATTCAACCAGATATCGTGAGGTAAGAGGAGAATACACAAGTAGGTCGTTCAGTCCAACCATATACAAACTGGTCGTATACTGGTAGATAATGATCACTAACTGGTCAGCGAATTGATCGTAAGGAGTTACGAACTGGTCGTGACTGAATATGAGCTGGTCGTATGGAGATACGAGCTGGTCGTAACCAATAAGGACCTAGTCGCAGATCATATTGTATAAGGTTCGTCTGATATAATATTTATGTGTGTTCAGGAATATTGTCCTGCTAGAAACCACTAACGACTCATGTGGGAAAGGAGTTTTCGAGTCACAACCGATTATACATGAGCCTACAGGGTCACACACTTAACGAGTTGGAACAAACAAGTTCGAATAGGATCAGTTATGGACTCTTTATAAGGGGATACATGGGGCTGTTGGTACATAAGAGAGTTGCTCCATCGAAACCCTAGCCGTTATCTTCCTGAAGGCCCTGCTGTGTGCGTTGGTGCTAGCACACCGGCGTACGACACTCCACCCCTAGACGTGTGGATACCGTAGAGGTACTGCTGCGGTTGCTGCTGTACTGATCGAGAACGATCCAGGACCTACGCAAGGAACATGATATGTTGCTGGAGAAGACGATCGGTGCGGAGGACGTTGGACGATCAACTACGACCACTACATCGATGCGCTCGATGTTGGATCAGACTGTTTCAACTCTTCTTCTGCTGCACTGCGCGTCTAGTGGTAACGATCTGTGATCTATTACTTGCATGACTTCCTGGTTTATGTGGTAGCTAGTGTAGCCTACCAGTATCCCTTCACTAGTTACGAGGTCACGCTACGAAAAAACAGAGAAGAGCCAGTGTTGGTTGCTAGGAACACATTCGTATGCACTACAACATGCTCATGTCAAGTGCTAACGTATGCACTACATGCACATACGCACCAGCGAATCGTCCACATGCATGTACGCAGAAGCTAATTGTGATTTTTGTTTGCTAGGAAAAGCCACCAAGCTGCTGAGGGTAGTATGGTCAATTCCACTAGAATCTTTCTTACCATGTTTTAGGAGCCAACCTATCAGCCAAACACTATTAGGGGTTGCTCTTGATTTTATTGGGGAGTAGATTCTGAGAGGAGCAGCGAAAATTGTAGAGCAGAGTCCTACCAAACATGCCCTGAAAGAAGCACTTGGTGGTGGTAGTGAGTCTGCCATGTACCTCCTTATCTCTTGAGTTGGTGGGATCTTTTGTGGATAGATATGTGTATACATGCATATGTTACTATAAGGATCTTCTATAGACAATTAAATCATCTACGTATGTGATTTGTGATAAGATTATTTGTGGCTTGTTGATAGGATACGAATTATGTACGCAATTTTTAGATGTAGGGATAATTAGCTTATGTATATTGTTTTTTCAAGTTTATAACTTATATATGTTTATTTGAGATCCGTTGCAACGGACATCCACTCGGTTTGTTTTCTATATATCTGAGTGAGCCATAAACAAGCCAACAACTCGTTCCACACGGTATAATTTGGTACCTAGTCGTTCCACACGGCATTGATGCAAGTTGGGACCCACCGGAAAGCGAAGGCCTCACGGGCACGGGTTACACCACTTTACTTGCGTTCGCCCCATATGTCGAGCTCACAGTAACCAGGATTTCTTAGAAACCAAATCATTTTCTTTAATTTGAACGTGCTAGCGATCGTCCATGACCGAATCGACCGCAATGGTTTATATAAGCGACAGTTTACTTATTCAATTTGTTCCAATCTCAATGGATCCAGTAGCCAGATTAAGCAGATTCTAAATATGTAAATGCCAATATTGGTGTCATAAAAATTCGTTTTTTAGACGGAATTAGATTCGGCTCGATACAGGGATTAGTACGAAAACCTAGAGGACGTAAATGACATAGCAGTGTTGATGATTCAGGCAGGGGTGGATCAAGTGATGCTTCAGGGTGCACCGAATTTAATGTTGTTTTAGTTTATCAAAACTCACACACGCATATATGTACACTCTATAGTTTATGTATATTTATTCCACATACATATAGTAGGATATATGATAACACCTTATCGATTTTGTATGCACAGTAGTACTAGTCCAAGGCCAAGACGCCAAGTCGTCGGGTCTGATTTTGTATGCACAGTAGTACTAGTCCAAGGCAAGACGCCAAGTCGTCGGAGACCCGGACGCCAAGTCGTCCAGGCTGAACGTGTAGTAGTAACGGATTTTCCAAACTCCCGCCTTTGCTGCCACATCCCTATCCCTTCTCCTCCCCATGTTGAGTAGTACAACCAGCAAGCACCCCTACACGCCGCGCTCGCCACATCACTCGCTGCAGTACATGCCCCACATAGGATGGTCCCTACCTGTCAGTTACGGAACATCCAGATGCCCCGCGTAAGTACTGATCTCGCGAACCCCTCGCGGCAGTACAAAAGTACAAACGCATCGACCAGACAACCACCTCCTGCTGCTGAAACCCGGGCCCCACACGTCAGTCCCCTCCGAACTTCACGCGCCCTGTATAAATCCAGTCAGCCAACCTGCTCCCCCGCTCCGCGTCCCCCACCAATTCCCCAAACACGCCACCACGCCTGCACTCATGGCCCGGGCCACCACCGCCTACCTCCTCCTCGTCTGGCTCTGCGCCGCCGCGACCACCGCATGGGCGCACGGGGGAGCGGGAGACTCCGACGCGGACGCGGATGCGGACGCGGGCGGCGGGAAGCCGGACCTGCGGGCGCGGGGGCTGGTGGCGGCGAAGCTGTGGTGCCTGGCGGTGGTGTTCGCGGGCACGCTGGCGGGCGGCGTGTCGCCCTACTTCATGCGGTGGAACGAGGCGTTCCTGGCGCTGGGCACGCAGTTCGCCGGCGGGGTCTTCCTCGGCACCGCCATGATGCACTTCCTCAGCGACGCCAACGAGACCTTCGGGGACCTCCTCCCCGACAGCGGCTACCCCTACGCCTTCATGCTCGCCTGCGCCGGCTACGTCCTCACCATGCTCGCCGACTGCGTCATCTCCTTCGTCGTCGCGCGTGGCCCCGCCGTCTCCGCCGGCGCCGGTGCAGGTAAACGAATTCACATGTTCTCCGCTGCATGATTGCATCCTCGCCACGCGCATAGTACGAAAGACTGCAAAGTTTTGACTGTGAGCTGGCGGTGTAAAGGCTGCGGCTGGGCGTTGGGTTAAATGCAACACCTTTTTTGTACATCGCGGGGTCGGTACTAGTGCAGATTCAGATGTTGGGGTTCTTGGCGTAATTTGCAGATTCTTTTTACTCTGCTGTTAAATGTTTGTTATACCACCTATCCTTACCTACCTAAGGCATCTCCAATGACCTTTTCTCTAATATATACTACATCATTTTTAGAGACAACATCTCTAATAAATAGTCTTTAAGATACTCTTCAATATTTGTATTTTATAATTTTTTTTTGAAATGGTCATACATGTCAACTAGAGCAGATTAATGTATCATGTCTTGTTGCTCTCTCTCCTCCCTCTTTTTTTCACGTAGGATTTTGTTCACGTGACATATCTAAGAGACGATAATAAATACACTATTAGAGATGCCCTAATGCCTTCAAGAATGGGTTGCCTTTTGGATTTGGTCTGGCCTCTCTCCTCTGTTTGTAAGGCAGAGTACAACACAGTTCAGTTTTAGGCAGCAATTTACTCTCTTCTTGTTGCAGTTTACAGCTCGATTTGATCGACATGTTGGGAGATTAATTGGGTTTTTTTGGTTTGTCATTGTCTGAATCGAAAGAAACGCATAGGGCTTATCTGTTTCTGTACTGTGGATGGAATCGTGCATACATAGTACCTATACTGAGTAGTTAGTTGTTAATCTCTTTGAATCGATACTTGATGAACTTAATTTTCATTATTCTTTTGCTTTTTACCACTTTTCAGGAGTGCTGGAGGAGGGTAAGCTGAGCAACACAAATGGCAACGGCTCTGAACCACAACAAGCAGCTAGTGTAATTCATTGTTTGATTCGGTCCTTCGTACTCTTATTCTGCTCACGTCAGACTACCTCTCAGACCTGAGTGGAGCACTACTATTTAATAATTAATATTGATTTGTGGAATCGTAACAGGATGGGCACGGATCGTCGACTGACCACTCCGCGGCATCCATGCTGCGCAACGCGAGCACCCTCGGCGACAGCATACTCCTCATCGCCGCGCTCTGCTTCCACTCGGTCTTCGAAGGCATTGCCATCGGAGTCGCCGGTAAGACTAAGATGAACAGAGGGATAGAGATACTTCTAGCCTTCTTTACTTCCTACTTGCATATGACGCGTAGAAATGTCTTCGGTTTGATCTTCATGAGCAGATATTTACATCTCGCAAGTGTAGCTGTCGAGCTTAGTCTAGTATGAGTAGTAGAATAGATGCTCAACGATATAGATATAAATGCGCGCGATGCATGCAAGTTACAAGGATCAATTAAGTCTGAAACTAACATCTGCTTGCCACTGTTCTGATTAAGACCAAGTGGAATCTTTCTTGCATTTTTGTCAAAGTTACATTAGTGTAGTGTTTCACTATTTCATCGAAGCGATAGCAGCCTGCAAATTGAGTACAGCCGGAATAATCGACCTACCTTATCTTCGTTTATGCGATGTTTCAGTTCAGTCATTGCCTGCATACTTTTACTCGTTCCAGTCTTGGAATAGATGCTCATCCAGATGCTCTGAACTTCCTCACGCGTCCATCAACGTCCACTTCAATTGGCATTTCAGAACCCGTTCGATTTAACAGAAAGTCCTTCCAAATCTGCGTATAATTCTAAGCTTACGTCTTGATGCAGTTAGTATTTGTAAAAATTGACTTGCAGAGACCAAAGCTGACGCATGGAAGGCGCTGTGGACCATCAGCCTGCACAAGATCTTCGCGGCCATCGCCATGGGCATAGCCTTGCTGCGGATGCTCCCCAACCGCCCCCTCCTATCGTGCTTCGCCTACGCATTCGCCTTCGCCATCTCCAGCCCCATCGGGGTCGGCATCGGCATCGTCATCGACGCCACCACGCAGGGCCGGGTGGCCGACTGGATCTTCGCCATCTCCATGGGCCTCGCCACGGGCATCTTCATCTACGTCTCCATCAACCACCTCCTGTCCAAGGGGTACAGGCCGCAGAGGCCCATCGCCGCCGACACGCCGGTTGGGCGGTGGCTCGCTGTCCTCCTCGGCGTCGGTGTCATCGCCGTCGTCATGATATGGGACACCTGATGATCGAGAATTGTGGGATTGGTTCTCGCAGGAAGGGTACGTACGTTGTAGACAATTACTACATGCATGTGTTATATACCCGAAGGAAAATAGTGACAGATTGGTTCTAGTATTTTGAATTTGGTCAAGTGACAACGAAAATTGGAAGGTTCCGGTTCAATTAGCAGTGTTCGGCACGATGGTGGAGGAAACCAACCTGAGATGTGTGACCATGCGGCCTTGTGAATTGTTAGGGCTGTTTGGTTTATCGCCTCAAATTGCCATACTTGAGCTAGGCAGCTTGGACTTTGTTACGCTCGTGTTTTGTTCTTCGTCAAATTTGTGGCATGCCCACACTTCCCTATTATATACCCCACACACGCCATCGACGCTTTTCCCCCAATTATTGCCACCCTTCTAGCAAGAAGATTTCTGGCAGCACGTGGCACGCAACAAAACTGTGCCACACTTTGACGTAGATCAACTCATGCAAGTCTATATTTTGTTGAGTACTGTTGCTAGCGAGTCTAGTTCGAGCGATTATCCCGTAGACAAGTGTAGAATCGTAAGAACAATAATGCAAGAATACAAATACAAAATAGTAGATTGAACACAAAAATATGAGGGGACTTCTTGTTTCTCTCTATTGCTCTTTTGTAAAACTGTAGTACAATGATTGGAGGATGGATGAGGAGCCCACTATGGGCCAGGATTGCCTAGCCTCGGCCCGGTTTCTTAACACCCCCCTTGGGTACTCATCCGTCATGTTCATGTCTCATCAAAACTCCATAAAAATCCAGTGAGAAAAAATTAGAAAAAGAGTACATGAAACACGTTATGCTGACCGCGCGAATGGTGCTTCATGCGAGCACCGATAATGGGCCGAATCCCAGCTTAGCTCTAGCCCAAGCTTGGAATATTCTCTCTGTCGATATCTAGTTCATGCACACAGAAAGAGATTAGCCAGGGCCCAATCTAAGCCCACACAAGAGCCTGGGATTATATCTGATTATTCAGCATTTCAACACTGTGCCTTAATGGCTAAGCACTGCGTCATATGGCCCAAATGACCCAATGATTTTTTGCTAAGCCTACAACAAATAACACTTATAAACAAACAATGACACTATTATGCTTACAGGAGTGACCCGGTGATTGTTTTTCCCTCGGTCCGCCCCTAGCGAGGGAGGAGTTACATATTCCCTGACAGTGGTTCTGGGCGTAGCATTTTTTTTTGCCCCATTCCCCTTGTCCTGAAGAAGATGATTTGAGTTCCGATCTTCCCCATGTCCCATGAGCAATGCCCAATGCTCTCCATAAAGCAGTGGTGTCGATCGAATACGAATTATCCGTTTTATTCGAGTATTCGATAAGATACGAATATAGTTTAGATTTTTCTATCAGATTAATAATTTCTCTCCTATTTATATTCACATTCGCATTGTATAAAAAATATGGATACAAATATGGTATGCTTTTGCCATCCGAAATGTTATTTTATCTGCACTATTCAATTCGATAAAACAATATACACATTTTATTGCAGTATGACTAATTAGTTGGATAGGTATTTTTAGTTTAATGTGAATTCATGTTTTAGGTTAAATAAATAAACTATAATGATTAAGTGTGTTATGTACGAGGACAACATATCATAAATATCTTGTCACTACGTAAGTTATGAGGATATTCGAATCAGACTAAATTGAGTAGGTATTCGATTCGTATTAGTATTCGTTACAATATTTGATTCGTATTTGTATTCGACAATATTCGAATTCATATTCATATTTATTTAGAAAATACGAATAAAAAAACTACTGTTTAATTTGTATTTAATCCGTTGACCACCTACGTACAGCAATCACCCAGGAAAGTTGCCATAAATTCATTAGATAACAAATGATGCGATGAGAAAGGTAAGGCCGAAAATAATCGTCTAAAATGTTGAAAGGGACGTGCGTCTGGGGGTTGTGCGGCAACTGTGGTTGCGAAGGAAGTGACGAGCCGTGACATGTTTTGATGACAGGTGGGGCCAATCCAAAAAGGTAGCGCTTTGCAGACTCATGGGTGAGAATGCCAACACGTGGAGCAAATCGAAAAATGAAACGGCTGTGGTGGTCGGTAAATTTTGAACTCTCTCTCTCTCTCTCTGTTAAAAAAAAAATGCACGTGACAACATTTTTTAGGAGCATTGCTTGGTAAAGTTGGAACTACAAACACGCAAAATGATAGTAAATTCTTGAAGCTAATGCGGTAATTTGTTAAACTGCACGTGATAACTTTCTGATGTAACTGTTGTTAATTCTTAAACTACAGGTGGCAATTTTGTTAGCCTATAGTGTTCATCCTCGTTCACCTTGATGAAAACAAATAGAGCTTTTGTTGAAAAAGTAGACGGTAACTTAGAAGTAAGAAGAAAGAAGCCAGGAAGGGATAAAGTACCAGACTTCAATTCTGTTCGGTTCTCTCTCTCCCTCTGTTTTGCTTCTCCTTTTAACCTGACACATCACCCCCCTTTTTTGCCCAATTTTTCACCAGAAATCGTGTCGCATGAGGCGGACTGTTACGCCAACATTTCTGCTCCCGTGATCGATCGTTCGGCTAGGTTGGGAGGATGTTGGTAAGGGCAACCTATGTCAGCTACGGGGCCTGGTCGCGGCGTTGGAGAACGGCGTCATGGCTATAGAGGTGGTGCGGGAGGGAAGGAGGCGGCGAGGCGCCTGTCGCCGGCCGAGTGGCTTGGCGCTGGCAAGGAAGGAGAGTATGTCGTTGCCGGTCATGATGATGATGACCTTGGGCTCCCGGTTGAGCGGCACCGGTACAAGCAACGACGCCTCCTCCGTGCCGCTGCTTCCCACTGATCCGGATCTCAGTTTGCGGCGTATGCAGACGAGCACGAACAGCGCCACCGCGATGAGCCCAATCATCACCGCCAACCCCAGGAACAAGTATGACGTCGGCGTCCTCCCCAGCCGCGGGTGCCTGTGCGGCACAACGCCCTGGCCGCCACCATCCGTCGGCGCCACCCCTCCTCTCGTCAGCCTCGTCCCCCTCCCGTCTTGTTGCAAGCATTTTATGGACTTGTTGCAAGTATTTTATGGATTTATTGCAATAACTTTATCAAATTGTTGTATGCGATGTTTCATTTTGTCGCAATATGTCTTCTCAAATGTTGTAGTAAGAAGATTTTTGTTGCAATTGGGTTATGGATTTGTTGCACAAGATTTTTTTTTTCTCCTGGGTTCCAAATTTGTTGCACAAGAATTTTGATGAGAAACTTTAGGTATAAATTATGGAAATCTTGTGTAATATTTTCAGTTTGTTGCAAACAATGTCTCTAATTTGTTGCATGAGTAATTATAAAATGATGTCACTGGTATTTTCAAATGTTGCAATGTTGTAATAAAGTAAATTCATTTGTTTAGGATGCTGAACTAGTTTTAAAATGCTACTAAAAATGTATACTCATAGTTCATCCAATTTTAGTTTTAAAATAAAATTTTCAAATATTTTTTTAACATTGCAGCCGTAATTCTTTAATTTTATTGCAGGCGTTGATTATAAGTGTAAGTGTTATGGATGTAGTTCACGTATGCTGCTCCTAACCCATGTGGTATTGTCATTCTTGATTGATATTCTCTACGACTTACGTGATGCAGCCTTACATGATGCAACAGCGGATGTGATGACCTCATCATTCAACAAATACCTTATTTTTATTGTTGATGTGCAATTTTATTAATGCAAACTGACTTTTGGTAGCTAAGATATGTAACGCTCTACAGTATATTTGTTGCTATGTATTTTTCCCAGCAGGATCGAATTATAATACAAAGCCAAACTTTTTCAGAATTTTTGTTTTTAATAATACCGTCCAACAATTTTTTTCAAACTGGGGATAGCCCCATTTTACATTTCTTAGCAGAACGGAAACAGTCTGTTACATCCATGACTATCCCCAGCAAGGGAGGCTACATAGAACATGCATTGTCAAGAAACAAATGAAAATCGGAGCTAAGTTGATATCAAACCAAGACCTGGCATGCTACCTGAACCAGGAGAGACCTGGCATGCTACCTGAACCAGGAGAAACCAAAACCCAGAGCCTCGGGCAGATACTATTGGACCAAAATAGCGAGTCGGCGAGAGTAAACAGAAGCCCACTTTATCTTTTCTGGTATTTATCCCATTTTTACTCTAATAGCTATGCAATAATTTTTTAAATAATATTAATTTAAAAGATATTTGCCAAAAAAGTCAAAAAATTACAAAATAGGTGTATGTCACTATTTTAAATAGCGACATGAACATATTTACCGTCATCATGATTCTAGCGCGATCGCCATTTCAAATGATGATTTGCATTGAAGTGTGTGCAAATCCTTAGTTGAAACGGCGAACTAGCGATAGGAACTGGCTATATATACCCCTAAAATTTAGTGAAAAAGTCATTTTAATTCTAGAAAAAAAAGAAGAGAGAGAGAAAGAAGAGACGTAGCGAAGCCTTACCGGTTCCTAGTGGAGGAGAGACACAGAGCAGCAGATCTGGTCGTTCATTTTGTAGGTAAATGTTTTTATAACTTTGTGCATAAATTTTAAACCTTGTAGGTTAGCAAATAAAAATAGCGACATATAATTCAGTGAATTAGATCATTTTAGTTGTGTTGCTATTTGATGTAGTACATCATTTTAGCTATGTATAGTTTAGTTCATCGTATAAATATTATTTATGTTGTAGTACTCAAATGGTTTAGAATTAATCTGCAAAATACTAAGAAAACTTTGTAGGTTTTTATTTTTACACGGTTAATATTTTGTTAATGTCGAACATACTTTTTAAACCAGGAAAATAGGAAGACACCTCTAAAAATAGCAAGATACCTATTAAAAATTTGTAAAACTTGCGGAGCAGCTAAGTAGAGTATGTAGAGCTTAATCAAAATAATCCCAACTTAATTTTGGTTTCCATTTGTGCACGGTAAATATTCTGTTAATGCCAAAAATACTTTTTAAACTAGAAAAATAACAAGACACCTCTAAAAATTCTCTAAGAAATCCAGAGTAGGTACATAGGGTATGTAGAGCTGAATTAAAATATAATGAACTTAATTTCTATTTTCATTTGTACACAGTAAATATTTCATAAATGCGGGAGGAACTTTTAACAAGAAAAGTAGCAAGATACCTATTAAAAATCTATAAAAATTACAGAGTAGCTAAATAGGGTATATACAGTTTAATCAAAATAATCCTAATTTAATTTTGGTCTGCATTTGTGCATGGTAAATATTCTCTTAATGCCAAAAATACCTTTTAAATTAGGAAAATAGCAAGCCACCTCTAAACATTCTCTAAGAAATCCAGAGTAGGTACATAGGGTACGTAGAGCTGAATTAAAATATTGTGTACTTAATTTTTTATTTCTATTTGTATACAGTAAATATTTTATAAATGCTAGAGACACTTTTTAAACAAGGAAAGTAGCAAGATACCAATTAAAAATCTATAAAAATTGCAGAGTAGCTAAATAAGGTATGTCGAGCTTAATTTTGGTTTCTATTTGTGCACGGTAAATATTCTGTTAATGCCAAAAATACTTTTTAAACCAGAAAAATAGCAAGACACCTTTAAAAATTCTCTAAGAAATCCAGAGTAGGTACATAGGGTATATAGAGCTGAATTAAAATATTATGAACTTAATTTTTGTTTTCATTTGTACACGATAAATATTTTATAAATGCTGGAGACACTTTTTAAACAAGGAAAGTAGCAAGATACCAATTAAAAATCTAAAAAAATTGTAGAGTAGCTAAATAGGGTATGTATCCCAACTTAATTTTGGTTTACATTCGTGCACGCTAAATAATTTGCAAACAAGGAAAATAGCAAGGTACCTATGAAAATTCCAGAGTAGCTAAATAGGGAATGTCGACGTTAATTAAAACATTGTGAACTTAATGTTGCTTTCCATCTATACACGGTAAGATACCTCTAAAAATTTATATGTTGACATAGTTGTGCGCAGATCAGTTTCCTATGTGTCGCTAATCGTGTAATAATTGAATTAATTAGATAGGTCGCTTCTTATTACTTTTTGTATATGTTTCATAGTATTTACAATGTGTGCATTGAATTTTCAGGTATGATGGACCCAGGAGATGTTGTGCAATGGCTGTACGAGTTGCTTCACTTGGCCATTGACACGAGGCGACGATTGAGCTTGGCGCGTTGCGGCTGCGCACGCTCATGAGGGCATGGAGGGTGGACCCACGTTGGGTTCTGAGGTACGTGTGGTTGTGACTTCGTGTACCCAATTGCAGTCTGACTACTTTTAGTGGACTCATGTTTGTTCTTCATCCTTTCGACGCAGGTTCAGAGCGACATGCCTCCTTCCACTAGCGAGGATTGTGGAGGCGATGTGGGAGGACGACTAAGACTGTACGGGAAATGGTCGTACGTCGAGGTGCTTTTCGTACGACCGGTGCCTTCTGACGGCACTGGTTGACCAGTGGAGGCCGGAGACGCACATATTCCACCTCCCGTGCGGGGAGATGGCGCTGATGCTTCAGGATGTGACCTTCCTGACTGGGTTGCCCTACGCAGGCTTCCCCTTGGCGGCGCACGATGTCCCGGCCACATGGCACATGGAGTTCCTCATGAGGTTCCAGGGGGTGCTGCCACCCAACACCGGCTACAGGAAGTTTAGCAGCACCCATGGGCTGTCGTTGAAGTAGATCTACCAGTTCTACGTAAGTTTTTGTAACTCTTGTCCTTCCACTTCAATTGCTTTGTGCAACTTAGTGATGCATATATATCTTCTTGTAGCCAGAGTGTATGGTAGAGGATGCACCCGAGTACACGGTGAGGAGGCACTTTGAGGCCTACTTGATGTGGCTATTCGGGTGGGTGATGTTCCTAGGGTCCCATGGCGACAACGTCGACAAGCGCATGATCCGGTACGCACGTGAGTTGGCGGACTGGGAGGTGGAGGAGATCTAGCCCTACACCTAGGGCCCGACGGTGCTGTGTGCGATGTACCATACCCTATGCGACGTATAATGGTAGCCAAAGATGCAATGCAACTTCTTCTAATGGATCGACGGTCCAGACATGTACGATAGGACGTTCATCGAGCAGAAGTACATGATGAACTATGCGATGCGAGCTGAGACCTTCAAACGCTGGAAACCTTACGTACTTGACACTACTAAAAAGGCACCGGAGGAGCCCATAAAAGCAGGGTGGTGGTGGAAAGACCCTTGAATAGGAAGTTGAGTCCGATCGGGTCGAGTGCGCGACACATAAGGGGAATGCTCCTGCTAGTGAGACCAGCAGTCGTACTAGCTCTCCCCATCGCCTAGGTGCAGTCCGGATTGATTTCGTTCCAATCAACCTTTTTTCGGATTCCAAAAAGGTGCACATGTACCGTAGGGGTATTTCAGTTTGTTGATTCGTGCATGCTGGTGTTTCTAATGTACGTAACCAAACCCAGCGCAACATATATTTCACAATTAAATTATGAAGTCTTTCAAACTTAAATCTCTTTTCCCAAATATTTTGAGTATTAAATATTACGTAATCTTTTCCTGAAGGAATCGATTCCACGAACAATACAATCGGGACAACAATGCGCATGGCAATCCTAAACCCAGATATTTTTTTTTCATTTCAGACCGAAGGGGGCTATTTGTGTTATTGAGCCACTGAACTCGCGTTCCAAATTGCGCCGCCGATCTCGCATTCTCTACTTCACAAATCGTTATCTTCTCCAATTTCGAATTCCGAACTACACGGACACTTCAAGGTATTACCAAAAAAACACTACTACAAAAAGGCTAATACTGGACGTCTCATCATAGACGGTTCCCCAAAACCATCTGTATTACATGCAATCACAGACGGTTTTGGTTTTGCTACCGTCTGTGTTATTGGTTGCGCTAAAAACCGTCTGTGAAGAGATAATATCACAGATGGTTTATGTTGAAAACCGTATGTGAAGTATCACAAACGGTTCTAAACAAGAACTGTCTGTGATATTACTAAGTATCACAAATAGTTTCTGATATTACTAAGTATCACAGATAGTTTCAACAAACAACCGTTTGTGATGCTTCACAGACGGTTTTAATAATGAACCGTCTGTGATATGAGACCATATCACGGACGGTTCCATTGTGGAGCTGTCTGTGATAAGTATCACTGACGGTTCCATAATAGAACCGTCTGTGATAAGTCTCTTTATTAGTAGGAGCCCACTAGGGTTTGCGCTCTAACTCGTCACTCCCCTCCCCACCCGAGTGACCCCGTCGCCGACGCCGCCATGCATTCTTCCCGTCGCCGACGGTTGTGACACCACGGTTCACTAAACAAGACACTCGTATGATAAGAGTGTCTTTTTTAGTGTCACCGTTGTGCCACAGCTATGGTGACGCTGCGCGCCTTCCCCTCTTCCTCCTCCCCGGCTACCTCTCCACCGGCGATGTCGAGGTAAGACAGATCTATCACCTATTGGTTTGTGTTGTTGGTATTCATGTGAACCGAGCTCCTCCTCCCTCTCGCCGCCAGCTCCCGCACCTCCGGATCAAGCTCCCTCCTCCCTGCGCCGTCGGATCAAGCTCCCAATCCTCCCTTGTTGTGCCGTCGGCCCTGGCTCCTCTTCGCTACGCCGCAGCTCCAACTCCTCCTCCCTCTGTGTGACCTTGGCTCGCTGTGTGACCTCGGACCTCCCTCGCGCCTCCAACCTCTCCGGCTCTAGCTCCCACAAACGCGTAAGTCCCCTTCTTGTCTTCTTGATGTTGTCTGGTTGTTGGTTGATGCTGATGGTGATGGCAGAGAAGTACTGTAAATGTGTAATACATACATGTAGAGAGAAGTAGAGAAATCATAAATATAAATGAACGTAATGATCATGCAGATGCTTGTTGGCTAGTGGCACCTTGCTAGCTGTTGAACTGCTCAATGATGCTAATAGTCTTATGCTGAAATTGAATTGATAATTAGTTCATATTAATAGTCCCTTTGCTCTATGATGTAAACTGAGGGCTATTGGTGTATGTGCATTCTATGCATCTTGCTTAGTTCATCTTTGTGGGTTGATTGACAAAATGAATGGGGATGGTGGGTTTGGTTAATGCTCTCGATGGATCTTGAGGGTTATTGATGCGGTTCTAGCTTTGTGCTTGGTTGGCTTACATTGGATGTGGTTCGGATGGGGCTTGGCTGCGATTAACTTTTTGATTTGTAAAGGTTAGGCTAATTTGTAAAGCTACAATTAACATACAAATTATTTATTAATTGGTGTGTATTGTATTAAAAATAAGATCAAATGAGTCAAAACTACTACAACACCTCTTCACTGTCTCTCGCCATTTATTTCACCTTTATGCGTATAATTGTGTTCATGCTTGGGTCAAGTTCTCCTACCTTGCGTCCCTGTCGTCCTACCATTCCATTCATAATCTCTCTTCTCTATAAAGTCTCAAGCGGTACGCTTGTGCCATTAAGCGGCATCATATATATACCATGTCACTGTTCAATTGACAACATGAGGATAATGTCGCCAATTAGAATGACGCGAGAGACCTATATTTATTTTTAAATTTCATGTGTAGAAATTGGTCTAAAGATTTAGTGTATTTCATGAAGTTTCACTACTACGAAAAAGGTCTTCATAGGCGGTTCAAGCGTCATCACCGAGATGGTTTTCGTGAGCCGTCTAAGTTTATCAAGTCGATGATGACACGATGTCATCCTGAGCGGTTTTCAAACCGTCTGTGATGACTTTCTCTATAGAGCCTCTAGCGGTGGTGCTTGTGCCATTAAAATGGCATCATATATATATATATATATATATATATATATATATATATATATATATATATATATATATATATATATATATATATATTGTTCTTAGTCCTCGGCCACTTTAGGGGCGTCACGTAGCATGAGAAGGATGAGGAGTAGCCATGGGCAATTTAAATTGACCCATGCGGGTTTAAGAAATATGGATGCAAGGAGGCGTCGGGACATCCAATTATTGCATGTTGTCGATGGTAATTGGGCGTCGCTATATTTAGAAAGTGGCGTGAATAGCGTAGGTACTCCGACTAGGAAGTGGCATCATCTATCGGTAACCAACAATTCTTGAGCACGTAATCGTCTTTAAACCCAACAAGAACACCAAGCAACAAGTTGAGAACTCTTTTGAAATGTGAGAATGGTTGCTTAGTATCCTTCTCATGTTTAGGTGGATATCCCTCAAAAGTGGCCGAGGGATCATTAATAATATATATATATATATATATATATATATATATATATATATATATATATATATATATATATATATATATATATATATATATATATATATATATATATATAAATGATGCCGTTTTAATGGCACAATATATCGCTGAGGCTTTATAGAGAAAAGTCATCACCGACTCCATAAACTTAGACTACCACGTAAACCATCTGTGATGACGCTTTTGAACCATCTATAAAGACCTTTTTCAGAGTAGTGAAACTTCATGAAATACACTAAATCTTTAGACTGAATTATCTACACATGAATTTTAAAAAATAAATATAGGTCTATGTCGCCATTCCAATTGGCGACATTATCCCTGTCGTCAATTGAACAGGTGACATGGTCTTGTCACCAATTGAACTAGCGAAATTGTCCTATCACCAGTTCAATTGGCGATAGGAACCTCTCTGCACTATTCCAATTGGCGACAGGGGTACTGTCACCATTCCAATTGGCGACAGTGGCCTATTTTTGTAATTTTTTAAACTAATTTTTTTGTAATTATCTTTTAAATTAATATTATTTTTTAAAAAATTCAGCTATGCAAAGCTATAAAGATCAAGGTCTCAAAATCACAATGAAAAGATTTGAGCTAAAACCAAAAATCAGACTTCAATAGCTCTTGTCTGGTTTGATCGCTGGGCAAAGGGCGGTCTAATCGCTCCCCTTGCTGATAGAACAACAGTACGACAAAGGATTCACAAAACGATCTAACTTTTGATCTAGAGATCTAAATCACTTGAGGTCTCAGACATAGCTCATCAGGAAAGTCCAGAATCTATTCCAATCGATGATCGAGAGGATCATAACCAAGGTTCCATGAATTTCTTGATTGAGGGCAAGAGAGCTCAAAACCAGGTGAAAATCTAAACTTGATCTAAAGGCTTGCTCATGGATGAAAGATGATCAAGATGACCTTAGATCAGATCCTACAAGTTATAGCAAGCTAGATCACAACAAAAGATCAAGACAAAACCCCTAGAACACAATAACCCAAAAATCACAAAAGAGAGAGTAAGAACAAGAGATAACTCACGTTTGCACGAATATGATTGGATTGATATTGAGGATTAAAGGTTTATAGCCACTCCACAATGGAGGACAAAAACTCACTCATGAGCACCCAATCCCGCAATTTTTCTCTCAATTCATCTCTCTCAAATCCAAGCCTCTTCCACTTTCCCCAACTCATAAATTAGGGTTTCCAGGCTTGGATGGATTGTTTGGGTGTGCAAATCCTGCACCACCCCTTTTATAGTGGATGCTAGGTCTAGAGAAAACACTCTAATGGACATCCGTTAAGCTCACACATAAACATGTCTCACACTCATGCAAGCTTCTCAAAGCAGATGATGATCCGAGTCTTCCGAATCCGTCTCTTCGTGATCTTGTCCTACTCATGACCTAAACCGCTTCTCCTTTACACCGTCTTGCGCCGTAGTTTCTTAAAGATCACCAATCTGGTATTTTGGTAAAGATACCAAAATACCCCATTCTCAATCATTCTCCATGATCGGGTCCAATCATCGTGAAACAATCCTATAATTCACCACACATAAGTTCATCAATGACTTTCCTCCTGCCGGCAAGGCTCTCCCATTTGGCTCCCACTGAACTGCCTCAACACTTGCACCGACCCTAGCCACCTGATGCAACCCATTGCACCGAAGTTCCCATTCTTGACGTTTTTGTTCATCTTGCACCATGCTTGAGACCAACTACTTCACCCAGCATCCTCGATCATTCTGGACCTCAACTCTCCTAGCTTAGTCCCGATAATCCTCGTTGTTGACCATAGTTGACTCCAAGCAGCTCTACACAACAATAGACCAAGAAAAATCGATTATAGACACACAAGTTATTCGCAACTTGACCAACGTTAGCCAAAACATGCATCATGTAATACATATGTATTAATCCCATGACTTTGTCCAATTCTCCAAAATTCAACACAA
This sequence comes from Phyllostachys edulis, assembly GCA_036346405.1. Taxonomy (NCBI): domain Eukaryota; kingdom Viridiplantae; phylum Streptophyta; class Magnoliopsida; order Poales; family Poaceae; genus Phyllostachys; species Phyllostachys edulis. Next base: position 75,454,404 of record CM070549.1, on the reverse strand, counting down.
CTCACTATGCATGAAGTCGCCTACAGGTTGGTCATTGTCGGCCTTTGCCCGGCCAGATCGCATTTAGCTAGTCTCGACCAAGACTCCTAGTAACAGGGTCGGTCGGACCACCATCGAACTGACCGCCAACCAATGGCCGGTCGGATCGCTTCCCATTTCCAGAAAACACCCTTTTTTGGACTTTTCGACAATACTCTATCTGGTTTCACGTTTGGTCTCTATTTTCAATGGCACCTGGTGCAAACACTCCAACACAAGTGTTTGCTGTCCATTTCCCCAAAGGTTGCACCACCGGTCTGACCGACTGCCCCCTAGTCCGATCAGATGATCTGAACCTGATAGCAAACCTACAATTTGCAAAACTGAGAGTTTACTCCCCCAAGCTCCTTGACAATGATGTCAATTGTTTATCACCTAAATTAGAACCATACCACATGGTCTCCATATATCCATACAAAAGACACAGAGCATAAGCGTTCTTCTGAATCGGTGCTCTGCAGCCTTGACATTAAGTCGATGCCTATCAACCTGTTTACAATATAAAATAGTTGACAAATGTATATATGATTTTATTACGTGGAAGTGTCTCTAGTTTTTAAAATATATGGAGAACATTATGGTGCAGCCTAAACTCTAGAAGAGAGAATTCTAGAAGTTTCTTGGTTTATGGTTGAGCTTGGCCTATAAAGAGAAGCCTCCTGGTTAAATGGGAGCAGAAAGAGGGCATAGAGAGGCAAACCATGTCGGCTTTTTTCCTGGTTGTCGGATGCTGCTTCTCTCGTGTCTGCTGTCTGATCGGATCTGGTGGTGGGTTGGCATGCGCTGGCTCCGCTCACCACATGCACTCACGCACACAGAGAGAAAAGAGGGCTGGGTGGCTTTGTCATGCTCACTACTACAGAAATGCTAATATCGACGCCGATCACGAGCGGTTCATCGAAACCGCCTCAGATAAACACAATCTCGACGGTTTTTATTTACCCACCGTCTCGTGTTATTCTCGCGCTTAAAACCGCTCATGAAGATGTCATATCACGACGGTTCATGTTTGGAACCGTCAGGAAGTATCACAGACGGTCGACAAAAACCGCTCGTGATATTGGGTAATATCACGACGGTTTTGGTCGTAACTGCTCAGGATACTTCGCTGCATTTGCCAAACATGAACCGTCTCGTGATATTTCTAATATCACGAGCGGTTTTTGTTAAAACCGTCCGTGATAATTAACTCATCACGCATATATATAGCTCCCCGCCAATGAGTCTTTTGATCTCCATCTCCGGCGCTACGGTAGGTTCATCGCCGTTGCGTTCGGCTTGAGTATCGCCACCTCACCGAGACGGCTGGTCCATTTCAAATTTATATATATTGTCGCCGAGGAGCTTGCCGCCGCCTCTGTTCACCGATCGACGACCACCGCTTTGGACCTTCCTCGACTTTCATTGACACCGATCGTGATCGAGGTGAGATACTGGAGCATAAGCATCCTTTAATTTGAGTAGTTTCAGGCGTTTACGCCGAAATCGCTAGTTTCAGGCGCCCACCGACATCACCGTCGGTTCGCCTCAGCAACCTTAGGGCCGAGCCACGACTATTATAGCAATGCGATGTCACCCCTAAGCCCGCTTTGAGCTTCAAATCCTCTGTTTTTAATCATTTAGTTAATAAACTAACGAGTCTATGACATGTGGGATCGCCATAGATTTTATAAATAAAATCATGAAATAAAAAATGAGTCAGCGACAAGTAGGGCCCACATGTAAGTTAATAAAATTCGAAAAATGTAAAAATAAAAAAGCGCAATTAAGCTCGTAAAATACGCCGAAAGTCATCACCCTTTTATTTATTTTCGTGGTTTTCAATACGAACCGTGTGATGGACCGGTCGATGTACACCGAGAACCGTGTGAGTGAAGAGTACATTAATGGCGTGTCTACTTTTACAAGAGCTACCGAGGAGGATATGTTGAATAAAGGGCGTAATATATGTATCTTGTCCATGCATTGATGCGAGAATCAAGATGTTTAACAACCGAGCGCAAATCGAAGCACACTTGATTCAAGGGGTTTCAAAAGGGTTATACATGTTGGACCACCACGGTGAAGAGCATATTATACAGAAGTCAACGATATGCATATTATACAGAAGTCAACGATATGCCGAATGATGTCGATTGTGGTTCCGATTCGGATAGGGTCGCACGATGACAATCTAGATCGACACTTCGCGATGCGTAGGGAACTGTGATGAGAGGGAGTATGTTCAATTCGGGCGTGATGGAGGACTCGGAAAAACCTTTGTTCCTGCCGCAAGTCGGAATACACAAGGTTGTCATCCGTGCTTAAAGCCGCTGAAATTGAAGGCAAGCAACGGTTGGTCCGACAAAAGTTTCACTTGAGTATTAGGTCTCTTAGCGGACATAGCCCGAGGGAAACGAAGTTTCCCAAAACCACCTACAAAGCCAAGAAGGTTCTTTGTCCATTGGAAATGGAAGTAGAAAGAATACATGCAAGTCCGAACGATCAGATCCTCTACCGTAACGAGTATACAAACATGCATGTATGTCCGGTGCAACGATCCCGATACAAGCGTAAGAAGCAATCGATGACGACGAGGAATCGAGGTGAAGAAAGGACCTCCGCTAAGGTGGCGTGGTATCTTCCTGTAATTCCCCGCTTGAAGCGGTTTTTATGAACCCAAAGAATGCAAAATCGCCAGATTGGCACTCGAGAGAGCGTAAGAATGACGGAAAGTTAAGACACCCTACCGATTCCGCCTAAAGGAGAAACATCGATAGGAGGTTTGCAGACTTCTGTGCGAACCGAGGAATATAAGGTTTGGATTGAGTACAGATGGAATGAATCCTTTCGGTAACATGAGCACCGACATAGCACTTGGCCCGTGACGCTCAGATTCACAACCTTCCTTCTTGGTTGTGTATGAAGCGGAAGTATATTTTGTTATCGATACTTATCCAAGGGCCAAGCAACACGGGAATGATATTGATGTGTACCAAGCACCATTGATGGAAGATCTAAAATACTATGGATTGAAGAGGCAGGTATGGGATGCGATAAACGAGAGAACTTCACTTTACGTTCCTTGTTGTTCTCGCACCATAAATGATTATCCCGCCCTTGCTAATCTGCCGCGGCCAGAGTACAAAAGGGCCAAAGCCTGACTCCACCGCTTAGATGATACCGAGAGTGTGTGGTCAATCACTCGACAAAACCGTGTACATGCATCATCGTATGTTCCTTGGAGGGCTCACCCATACCGCATGATGAAGAAACAATTCGACGGAGACAAGGAGGACAGTTCAGCTCCAAGGCATTTAAGCGGAAAAGAGGTCTATGATATGGTTAAGGATTTAGATGTTATGCTTGGAAAGGATGTAAATCGAGGACAAGTAAGAAGAACATGTGGAAGAAGAGATCAATATTTTGGGACTTACCTTATTGGGAGCACCTAGAAGTTCGCCATCGTGATCGACGTCATGCACGAGAGAAGAATGTATGTGACAGCTTGATCGGTCTCTTCATCAACATTCGTGACAAAACAAAGGATGGTGTCAACGCACGGCTTGACTTGGTTGATATGGACATCGACCGAGTTAGCACCAACAAGGACCGATAAAGGACGAACGCACCTTCCCCGCTTGTTACACTCTGTCCAAGGCCGAGAGAACCGAACTGCGGTTTGCTTGCATGGTGTGAAAGTTCCGTCCGTTACTCGCCAACATGAAGAAACTTGTTTCGATAAAAGATTTGAAGTTAATTGGCATGAAGTCTCATGATTGTCATGTGTTGATGACACAAATGCTCCTCGCTGTAATTAGAAGTATTTTGCCGATCATGGTTTGAGAGACAATCATGAGGTCAGGTTATTTTTGAACACAATTGCTCGAAGATCATCGATCCCGGCGACTAGATGCTCGCAGACGAGGTGGTGACGACTCTATGTGATCTTGAGATGTATTTCCCTCGCCGCTTTTCGATATCATGGTCCATCTCATAGTTCATATTGTGAGGAGATAAAGATGTGCGGCCCGTGTTCTTACGTAGCATGTACTGCTCGAGAGGTTCATGGGAATTCTCAAGTCATATGTACGGAATCGATCTCGCCAGAGGGCAAGATCGTCGAAGGTTATGCAACCGAAGAGGTCATTGAGTTCGCGCCGATTACATGGCTCAGTCGAACCGATAGGTGTGCCTCAATCTCGCCATGAGGGAGGCTCGAGGGTATCGGGACCATCGGAAGGAAAGCAATCACTCCAAATATGGATGCGTATGCTCAAGCCCATTTCACGGTCTTGCAACACATGACTGAAGTGTCCTCAGATATCGACCAAAGACAAGGACGTGCTTGGCAATGTAATCCGGTGCGGCCGGATGTTTGGATCACGAGACAATATAATGCATTTGCTCAACCAATGGTTGAAGGAGCGACTTGCTAGGAGCTCGTCAATGATATGTCGACATGGTTGGCAAAAGGGCCAACATTTACGCTTGTAACATGGCGAGGATACGACATAAATGGGTACATATTCTATACGCAGCTCGTGGATATAAAAGCACTAACTGTATTAGCGGTGTCCGTGATAGATGCATTCAAGACCGATAATGAGGAGCTCCTACTATGGGCAAATAGAGGAGATATGGGAGCTCGACCACGTGCTTTCCAAGATCCCCTATTTCGGTGCTATTGGGTCCATCTCCCACGGTGAAGGTCGACAAATGCACGGCGTCACTACCGTGGACCTCGACGTGTCGGATACAAAGACTAACCATTCGATCAAGCAACTGTTGTTCAAGTCTTCTATGTTACCGACCAGTAAATAAGAAGCGCCACGTAGTTCTTCATGGAAAAGGAGGATTGTCGGTTGAGAATGTAGTGGACGAGGAAGAATACAATCAATTTGACGAGTTGCCTTCTTTCGAAACCGGCATAAGGGTCGAGGAAGAAGAACGTGATTTAAACTAGCTACATATGCGTCGATCATCATGAAGGGCTAATTTTTAAAGATTAATTGAACAATGTGTGTATATGTATGTACGCTCGATGAATAGTTAATTTTAGTTCATTTGAGTTAATTAATTGATTTGTCTTGTGAAATGGATGTGATTGTTTCTCAAATGAATGTGAATTGATGTATATACATGTACTTGTCAGTCTTTTTCTCGCTTGTTTCAGAGGGCATGGCTAGCATTTCCTGAGGCTAGCCAAAATGGTATTGCAATACGCCTTTCTACTCAGGGCATCTGCAACTACATTTGCTTTACCCGGATGATAATGAATTCCAAGGTCGTAATCTTTTATTAGCTCTAGCCATCTTCGTTGTGCGAGGTTGAGTTCGATCGAGTAAAATGTATTTCAGACTCTTATGATCTGTGAAAATCTCACAATGATTACCAATGAGATAATGCCGCCAGATTTTCGTGAGCATGCACAATTGTCGCTAACTCAAGATCATGAGTCGGATAATTTCTTCGTGTGGTCTTAATCGACGAGATGCATAAGCCACTACTTTGCCTTCTTGCATAAGTACACATCCTAGTCCTTGACGGATGCGCCGCAGAAGATTTCAAAGTCCTTATGAATATCAGCAAGATTAACACCGTGCAGACACTAATCTCTTCTTCGCCTCGAAACTCTTTTCACGTGCCTTTGTCCATTCAAACTTTTTCTCCTTTTTCGAAGTTGAGTCATGGGTCTCGCTATCTTGGAGAACCCTTCAATAAATCATGTAATACCCCGCTAATCCAAGGAAACTTCTCACCTCAGGATGACTTGGGTTGTTTCCAACCCATTACGGCTTCAACTTTGGTGGATCTATCGACTCCTCCGCCGACACAATATGTCCAAGGAATGCCACTTGACTTAGCCAAAATTCGACTTGCTAAATTTGGCATAAAGTCGATTCTCTCGAAGTTTTCCCAAAATTATTCTCGAGATGATCCTCGTGTTCTTCTTCATTCTTTGAATAAATGAGAATGTCATCGATGAACACAACCACAAACTTATCCAGAATTCCATGAACACTTTGTTCATCATATTCATGAAGTAAGTAGGCGTTTGTCAAACCAAACGACATCATCAGAATTCATACACCCATATCCGTTGTGAATGCGTCTTGAATGTCTTCGTCTCGATCTTCAGTTGGTGATAGCTGATCTCAAGTCAATCTTCGAAAATACACTTGCTCCCTTTAATTGGTCAAACAGATCATCGATCCTAGGTAGCGGGTACTTATTCTTGATTGTCACTTCATTAAGTGATCTGTAATCCACACACATTCTCATACTATTGTCTTTCTTCTTGACAATAATACCGGCGCTCCCCAAGGTGATGAGCTTGGCCGATATAACCTTTTCTGCTTTTAGTTCCATTATCTGCTTTTTCATCTCGCCAACTCATTGGCCAAGCATTCTCAGAGGGTCGCTGAGATTGGGGCGGTCCTCGACTAAGTCAATTATAAATACTACGTTCTCGCTGGGTGGCATGCCGTAGTTCATCGTGAAAAACATCCGAAATTCTTGTACCATCGGTATATCTTCAAGCTTTAACTCTTTCAACTGTTAGAATTGATCTTCCTCCCAGATTAGTCTTGGGCTTGAATTCAACCGAGATTCCTTGCTCATTGGTAAGAGCAATAGACCTATTGGCACAATTTATTTGTCCTGATTCTTGGCTAGCTACCCATTCCAAGGATTACATCCAAATTTTGAGAATGCAGATTATCAAATCTGCTAGGAAGGTTACTCAGGATATTTCAAGGGTAAGGTTTGGGCAAAGATAATCGGTTCTCATTTCTAAGCCCGGAGTGAATTATCATAGGGTTATCTAAAGGAGAGATAGGTAACCTATGTTTTCCCACAAATTCATTGAAACAAAAGAGTGCGATGCTCAGGAATCAAATAGGACTAATCTGGTATCAATTGATCGAAACGCATCAAGGACAACATCCGTGTCGCTTGAGCTTCCTCTCGTGGTAACGTGGTTCACACGCCCTTTCGTAATCGAATCACGGCTTTTGATTGCCGCCGATGGCCGGAACTCCCGGTGCCGCCTAGTAGGTGGTGCGCCTTGCGCTTCTTAGGGCATCTGTTAGCATAATGCCCCATCTCGCAGTAAAGGGAAACAGTCACTCCAACCGCCGATGGAATCGGATTCTTCGCCGAGACCGACCTCCGCTTGAGTTGCTACTAAGCTCAAGTATTGGGTATTTGTGTTGGTGCCGAGCTCGAGTGTGGAAGATCAAATCCTCCACGCTGTGGTGGCCGAGGTGTGTAAAGCGAGGCTTGGGTTGTCCTCCAAAGATTGTACTTCGAGCGCCATCCTCCGCTATGTTCTCCATCCGCAGATGTTTGGCCTCGGGCGAAAGCTTTATTCACTAACTGGCCTGGAAGTCAGTAGTCATTGGAGACCACCGATCGAGATCTCATCGCTCAAACCATCCATGAACCTTTCTCGCCTTTCTTCATCACTAGCCACATCTGGCTGGGGCATAGCGAGCAATTGGTTGAATTTGTGCAGTATTCACCCACCGTGGCGGTTGCCTTGTTTGAGCGCTGCGGAACTCTTTCTTCTTTAGGGTCATTATCCTCATGGAATATGTGCATGGCGGAAAGCCCGCACAAACTCCTCCCAAGAGATAGTCTGCGATCAAGATGGGAGATGTTGTAGTTATCCCACCATTCCGATGCGGAACCGTGAGTGGTGAGAGGCAAACAGACTCTCTCACGATCAAGACATCGAGTGATATCTAGCTTCTTCCGATAGCACGGATCCAGCCATCGGTATCCATCGGCTCTGTCAGCCGGAGAAAGTCGGTGGCGACACGCATGAATTTCGCCATGGTCAATCTTTGTGCGGTGGAGGTGGTGGTGGTGCTTGAGCCGGTGCCGCTTGGTTGTTGTTAATGGATCGAAGCTAGCGGTGTCTATCGATGTGTCGATTGGCCATCATCCGGCGCCAATTAGGCCCTTCACCGTGGAGGAGGTGGTTGCGGACAGGTTTTTCCGTAATCATGTTTTGATTTCCTTGGTTTTGAGCGCTACCATCACGGTGCGGTGGTAACCATCTGTGGAATCTTCTAAAGACTCGTAATAGAGTATAGAAATAAAGTTCTAAGGGAATAATATTTTTAACAGCCCAAGAACAAACAAGCACAAGACAAAAGAACCAAATTTTGCCAAAGATAGTCCTTTTATTATTTTATTTTATTGTTTGATTATGGCTATCACAAGAGACATCGACAACTCATAATTCGTGATCTAACGATCATATTATGAGATATCGCTAAGGTGTAAGAGGGTATAACTGCTCGCAAGTACTACCCTTTCCTCGCCTTTGTAGGTAGCCATCTCTTCTTCTCGCACTTTCAACCTTTCTTCGTGATCTAGCAGTCGCTCGAGTATTACGCAGCTCATCCAGAGTGTTTCCGTCAGAGGCATAATCCATTGCCTTAGACAGTCCACTTGGTGAGTAAGTTCAGAGAGTCCTCGCTCTCAATGAACGAAAGGTACTATCGCCGAGTCGTAATGTGCATGGGGTGGTAGTGGAACTCTGAGTCTTCAAAATGATTGTTGTAAATATGGCGGAGGCGACGTGTTGCTTCTCTAGCTGCGCCTGAAGTCCATCAATAAATTATCGCGCCTCATTGGGGCGTCAAGATGTGGTGGTTTGTGTTTGGTTGAAGATTGGCGAGAGGACTACTTCAAGTCTCCAAAGCTCTTGGTTTCCGCTTATACATGTACCCTTGATAAGTTGGTCTCTGGTTGTAGCCTAGGTGTTGCATCATCTTCCATAGGAGTGCGGCCCGTTGTCCCATGTAAAATTCTATGGGAAATCCGGGTTGGTTGTTCACCATCTACAATTTAGAGAATAAGATGAGTTGATAACCATTTTAAAAAGAAGTGTTGAGAAGACTCTTGGATAGACTCAAAATATTTTTAATTTTTGAGAAATAAATCCTTAAGGCGATTCTAAGGCCACGACCTCATATCGATATGGCTCGATACCACTTTTGTCGAACCCGGAGCGAAGGATCCCGAATTCTTCGTGTTCATACATTAGTCCAGATAGCTAATGTACACAATCAAACAAAAGTGATAATCAAAACATATCACGATTTTATTAATATTTATTCGAGTTTATTACAAAGGGCCCGAGGCCAAATAAAGTAAAACACAATGAAGGTATTAATAGTAGTAGACCCAACGATTCGCCACAGTAATCATCTGGGGCGCACCTAGGCGCCAAGATCCTCACCGCCCCGGTAGATATCTTCTCTGAATAAAGATTATTCAAGAAGAGTGAGCACTACTACCGTGCTCGCAAGTTACACCCAATATGGAATTGATATGCATGCATAAGGTAGACAAAGGATCTTGGCAAGGTTATTTTATGAAGCGTTAGCTTTTAATTTAAATAATCATATTAGATTACAAAGCCATTTCATACAATAATCTAAATCACCATTTTAAATGATAATAGTTTATTGTGGATAACCTTCATAAAAGATGATGGATATCCTCCAATCACAATGGCTACCCGCCTAATTTTCCCACGTGATTATCCATCCGAAATTATCTGTTGAAATCACTTTTAAAACCAAAAACAAAACTAACTTTGAGTGGCTTTGCTAGCATGTCCATGATCATGACGCGCTATTCAATAGTTTCTACTCTGCAGAGTTTGTACAACTTACCCACACGAGATATTATACTTTTGTGTCGGCCAATCCACGCTTCCTAAGGCGTGTGACAGAGCAAACATCACAAGGTCGTTATAATGTTCTACCTCAAAGTACTCGTGTTCGCTAAGGTTTCGCTTCCATTGATCGACTGCCCTCCTCAAAACCCCTCTTGCGCCAGATGGGAAAACTGTCTCACCCGACACCCATACATACAACATAGCACAAATAACTAAGAGGTATTACAAATTATTAAGCCAGTGTCCGCCCATACAGACATGTGGTTGTACGATAAGGCATAACAAAATGCGCCAAAGACCGGTCCTCAATTGACTTGGCGCTATTCAATTTAAACCTCGGTCTTAATCTTAACTGACTAAGCCTGCATAAACTCGCACCCACCATTCATCCTTTTCGCCCAAGTCCAAACCCTTTTGATTTTATTTCTATAAAACCATCTTTACAAATTCTCTATGGTAAAACAATACCATAGTTTTAATTTTCAAAGAAATTTTATTGAGTTGGCTAAAATTTTCCCAAAAACATAAATCATGGTCTAAGTATTTATGAAGCATTTGATTATTAAACATAATAATTTATCTAAAGTGACAAAGGAATGACATGGCAACATCCAAAATTTGGCATACAAGGATAATAGGAATAACTAATTATTTAAACAGAATTTGAAATACTTGAATAAAATTATGCATGCATTTAATAATTTAAAAACTGAATTTAATTAACTTTAAAATAATAGGGCAAAATGGTCAAAGTATAACTTGCCTTCAAGCAGTACCGAAAATCTAAGTCTTGAGAAGTATCAAATTCTCCGTAATCGTCAGAGTCTAAACGTGAAAATAAAATAAATCAAATGAAATTCAAATAGAACTCAAATGCATAAATTAAGCTGAGACCAAATAATATATAATATTATTTTAAACAGCTATAAAATCATTTTAATAGATTTTAGAAATTTATTTCACTAATTTTGAAGTTAGAATTCAAATGATATGGATTTTACAAATTTTAACCTAAATTTGATATTTAAAAGAATTCTAAATTCTAAAACAGAACTAAAATGAACTCTAAATTGAATTATTATATTTTATTTAGTTAGACAATAATTTTCTAAAATTTTAGCAACTTGAATCATCTAATTTGGAGTTATAATGCAAAAGTTATGAATTTTACAAATTTTAAACTAAATCTGTTATTTAAATCAATTTCCCGAATTATTTTTCTAAAGAAAATTCTAAATATTGCGCATGATGACGTCAGCGATGATTTTCCGGGATTTAAATGAATTAAAAGAATTTTCTGACGAGTGGGACCTACGTGTCATTGACATGGCTCACATGGACCAAGTCCACTGAGCCTTAGGGCTCGGGGGTGGCGCTGAGTTGGCGTGGGAGGGTGACGTGGTCGCCACGCCGAGCCGCCACGCCGGACTGGGTGAGGTGGCGCTGTGTTGGCACCGAGGTGGCTGTGCCACGAGGCACCGGCGAGGCGGGCGTTCGGCTGAGAGCTCACGGAGAACGGCGGCACGGCGGAGGCCATGAGACACGAGTGGGTAGAGAACGAGGCGGGAGTCTAATGCTCACCGGAGTTGCACGAAAATGCGGCGAAAGGGCGTCGGCGACGAGGTTAAGCGGCGCGGTTCTGTTCAACGACGGCGACGACCTACGGTGGCGCTCCGACCGAGGAGGGCGCGACGGATAGGCGTGGAGGTGGCGATGCCGAGTCTGCGGTCCAAGTCGCCGACCGTCCTTGACCCCGCCGAATTGACGAATTTCGCCGCGGTGGCCGGCGAAGAAACTAGAAATTCAACGAATAGAGGGGAGGAGAGGAGGGGCGAGCGAGGGCTCGGAGTCGGTGAGAGAAAGCGGAGCCGGGGCGCTTATTTATAGGGCAAGAGGAGGTGAGGGGAAGGAGATCGTGCTCGTGAGGGCGGCGCATCGTGGCGGAAGTCCGCTAAACGGCAGCGTGATTGAGGGTAATGGGTGGAGTGGAGGCATGAGTAAAGGGAAATAAATGCGCAAGATCATGGAGTAAATGGGGAGGGAAGGCCGCAGAGGTGGAGCTCGGTGTGGCCATCAATGGCAGCTGCTCGTGTCTTGGTGCGTGAAGAAGAAGCAGGAAGGAGATGATGATAGCGGGCCCACATGGCGAGAGAGGTGGAGAGGATGACGGGTGGGCCTGAGAGAGAGAGAGAGTGTAATGGGCGGTTAATGAAAAACGCAAGACGTGTGGAGTGAAGAAATGGGCGAGCCAAGTTTGGCCCAATTGCTGTTTTCCGATTTTCTTTTCATTTTCTATTTTAAATATTCAGTTTAATTCATTTCAGTTTTAGAATATAGCAAAATAATTCCAAAAATTCTAGAAAAATTCTCATAAATTCTTAGAGTTATTTTGAACTTAATAAAATTATTTCCAACTTAAACTTGATAATAGCTTTTGCAATTAACTTTGTTTTAGCTTTGACTAATTAGGAAAAAGCTTTTAAAAATTCAGAATTTCCACAAAAATAAATAAATTTTAAATTTTCTCTGAAATTGAAATTTTGGGCTGTTACACAGCGCCTAGTAAGATATCGAACTACCTAGTTTGTAATTACTCCATAACTTCATAGGAAGTGAAATGACATGTCTGCTATTGCAGATAACGCCGAGTGCACAATCTTCCCAAGGCTCATTCTAGGCGACAGGAGAAAGATATACTCTCGCGGCCCTAGGAAACAAAGTGAGCATCCGGTCGATGAGAGGCGTTGGTGTTTTGTTACATGGGAACAATGGTTCTAAGCGGACTCGGATCGCATCGAGTAGGAAGAGAGCCAAAGCCGAGCGATGCAAAGCTACGAGAGGATCTTCGTGCATCCTCGAGATGAGCTCACCGAAAAAATCGACAGAGGTCATGAAAAAATCGACAGAGGTCACTCAATCCTTCAGATTGAGATTCGTGCATCCGAGCAAAAGCAGATAGAGACCTTTGAGGAAAGGATTAGGGATTGCAATCGCCAAGTCGCTTGGAAGCCCTCGCCTCATCAGACATAGCCACCCCCAAACATCCGAGTAGTCTGGCGTCAACCCTAACCCTACCACAATAGGTGATGACAGATTTTCCGTCGATGACATCCGTAATAATTATTATCTCTCGAATGCTCAATCCATTGATAGGCTCGCTGGAGTAGCTAATTTTGTATCGTTATGTACGAGGTGGCTACGGCGCAAGCTCCAAGTGAGATATGTCTCTGTTGCCCTAGATGTCGCTGGGGCTGTGTATCCATCCGTGTCGGAGCTTTGGTGCACGTGCAAATCTAGCGTCGGGTTTCGCAAAAGTGAATGTGGACGGTGTTTGTGCCAATTTCGAGGCCGCCCCATCGAAAATTCCCCAAACGATGAGGTCATGACTCTAGGGCAAGCCGCTGGAACATTCATCCAAAGGGCCCAAGGAGGACATCCGCTCGAGCTACCGCCCGGTGTCAACTTCACGGAATGTCTGCAGAAGCATCAAGTCCACGGACTCGACCGCACCGGCTACTCAGACTAACACGGCAAGGGCCCGCAGATCACATGCATCTACACTCAGGCTCACCGACTCTTGTGAAGTCGACCTATACAAAGCGAGGCAGCAAGGGCAAGGGCAAATCAAGACGATCGAGTCCTCTCTCGATATCCCCTTCTTGCCGCTGGCCCAAAAATTCAAGCTAGGCGAGCCGCTGTTCGAGAAGTTAGACAATCTACCCTAGGACCGGATTGCACGGAATTGCATACATGGTACATGGAATAGTCCAACAAGCCGTTGATCAACGACGCCGGGTTTCACCGTCAAGTTCAAGGAGGATCATTTTAACCACGTGTATCAAGACGCCGTCTTCACGGTGACCTTCGACGACTTGTTCGTCTCTTCAACCTCGACGAGCTCGACGTCTCACTCATACGATGTCGACAATCGTAAGCGTGTACAATCATGGTCAATGTTCGTGTAATATCGATAAATGTTATATATAACTCCTAGCTTTTGTATAATAGATACATGATCCGTGAAGCCGAAAGAAGGAAATCACCGGTAGGTTTCCTCGACGCACACATTGTCTCCGAGCAAAGCATCACGGCGAATGCAACATTCATCGAGAATTACGTTATAGATTTTTTCATGGCTCATTGCAACAAGGAATTCATACTTTTACCCTACAACCAGAAGTAAGTAGTGTTGCACTACTGACTATACTTGTTGATTTGTACTTTATAAGCAACACGAACTTAGGTTTAATGATCATGCTGACATACCTGTGTAGGTACCACTGGATTCTAAATGTAATTATACCAAAACGGAAATACGTAATATACCTAGATTCCCACAGAGGGCCACTCACAACTTCACAACTATCCGAATTTAATCATCGTAAACACATTTCCTCCATAGAAACTCTATTGTAGTCTTTCCTTCCTTTGCAATGGCTAAGGCTAACTTCTTGAGTCACGAGGGTGTTCGACGTGTTACATGCTAGAGGATGGAATATCAAGGAAGGACACCGTCACATGATCAAAAATTCTGTGACTTGCTAGCTAGTACACATTAATCTTATATAACACTTCAGTAGCAATGCCTCTCAAACTAACCAATTCTATTTTTGCGGTGTTACCGGAATCACGTCGCAACGTCTGTGGATACTATGTTTGCCACAACATGCAACTACTCATCGGTTCCGCGATCACCAATGATCCTCGTGTTTGTCAATCTTTCAACAATTATTTCATATATACTTACCAATTTATATAAGCCTGAATTTAACCTTCCTATCGACAAAGTTGCGATAATCATTAAAGCTCGTATGGAACAGAGCGAGCTCATAAAAATTCGATCACACCTTGCGCCATTCCTAAATGCATGTGTCATAAATCCGGATGGGAGTTTCCACAAGGTAGATTGAACTTGATTGGGATAGATTGAACATAATGGTACATGTGTGTAAATTAATGTACATTAATGGTTAAAGTTAATTGATTTGTGAATTGATGTGCTTGTTTCGAAATGAATGCAATTTTGATGTGCTTCAAATGAATGCTAATTGAATGTGCTTGTTTCAGAGGGCATGGCTAGCATTTCTTGAGGCTAGCCAATAAATGTAAATAGATTTAGCAATGCAAAGACTACCACGACCGATGCCTCAGAGATGAAACCGCTCAGGATAGTCGATTACACAGACGGCTCAGATGAAACCGCTCGTGGTAGTCGCATCATCACGCATTTGTTTCATCTACAAAGCCGCTCGGTAGTCGATTATCACGCACGGTTGCATCTACAAACCGTTTGTGATAGTATGTATTACAGACAGTTCGAGAACCATCTGTGATGACCTAATGCATTACTGACCCATAAACTCAGACGGCTCACGGAACCGTCTGTGATGGCGTTTTTGAACCATCTGTGAAGGCCTTTTCTGTAGTAGTGGCTCGACAGTGCATCGTTCCCCGCCTCGCCTTCCGTGTTTCTTCCTTCTTGCTCCTACCATTCGTGCATCGTCTCTTCTGTTTCTTCCTTCTTGGTCGTCTGGTCCATTCGTCATCTTACATTCGGTCGTTGCCGCTCGTCCTCCATTCTTGCGGTTCTCCTCCCCTTCGTTTCCCTATTTTTTTTGGAGGAGGGGTGTTTCTCCATGGATCTACGCCGTTGG
The DNA here is from genome assembly GCA_036346405.1 of Phyllostachys edulis. Classification (NCBI taxonomy): domain Eukaryota; kingdom Viridiplantae; phylum Streptophyta; class Magnoliopsida; order Poales; family Poaceae; genus Phyllostachys; species Phyllostachys edulis. The sequence goes on along the minus strand of CM070549.1, from coordinate 75,439,032 downwards.
CGTGGAGAGGGAAAGTGGAGGTGCGGAGGAGGACAAGAGACTACGGAGGTGGCTGACAGACAATAGGGGTGGAGGAGGAAGGGGAGAGGTAGGCGACGGTGGTGCGATTTGCAGTCGGCGGTGATGCGGTTTGAGGTCGGTGGCGGGGTTGGTCGGGGTGGACGGGGTGACGTCAGGTGGCATCGCTCCTGTGGCGGAGAGGAGATGGTGGTGTGCGTGATGGAGCAGGCATATAAGCGGCCCCAACACTTGTGTGGCTGGTCTCCTAGGTTCATGGTGAGCTTCCTCAACTCTCGGCGAAATCCTTAGCATCGGTGAGTTCCCGGGCGTACCTACCTCCCTTCCGGTCCCCCTTCTCATGGATTTTGCCTCCCCCAGCTCCGAAGAGGGTTTATAGCCACTGGATTTGTGTGGATCTATGTTCTGCTGGGTCTTTGGTCTACAGTTTATCTTGTTTTTTATTGTTGTCCTGTTCTTAGTGTATTTCCTTCCCTTCTTTTTGTTAGATTGCACTGGATTTGTTTTCCCCCCTTTGTTGCCGCTCTCCTGTCCATCACCTTGCCTTCCTCGATTTCCCCTTCTTTTTTGGCTCCGGTCGTCGACAGTTTCCTTTCCTCATCCTTCCGAATCGGTGCTACCCTTCCTTGTTGGTTTGCTTAGTTGGTTGCGTATGGTGTCTCCGTGCTTCTTCGCGCTTGTTCCTTTTGTTGTGTCCTCGCCTCTGTTCATTCGGTGCCTGATTTGGTTTCCCTCTTGCTTAGTTCTATTATTTGGTTGTTATCGTGCATACTTTTCCCTTCTGTCTTGGCTACCTCTTGCCCTTGCCCCCTCACCGCACCCCCTTTCTTGCTGCGAGTTCTTGATGCGGATTGGATCGCATTCCCGTGTGCATGCCCGCGTGCCCTCTTGCAGCGGGACAGGAGGCGCCGATGTTGGTGATGGGGGGTGTTCCTGGGCAAGGCAGTGGACGCCTTCACATTGCGCTTCGTCGATGCATTCGCCATGCCACGTTGTGCCGTCGAGGTCAGTGAGGAGGCTCTAGACAGCGACTACCAGGACCGCATGATCGCCATGCTCAAGGAAACAGACAGGTAATTAATTAAGCGCGCTGCTACTATGTTGTCTCTTTACTTCTTGTTCTTCTTCTTGGCCGTGCCATAAATGTGCGGCGTGGTGCAGGGGTTCTTGGCAAGTGCATTTGGTGCGGTTGTTGATTTGAGATGACGAACTGTTCGAGTAATCCTAAATAGTAATTCTGAATATCGCTGGCTGCATTTGTTTAGTATGATCTGACTTAATATTGTTAGTAATATAGTTTAATTTGTTGAATATTAGTCTGCAAAATCTAATTATGATACCATCAGTAATATTTGAGGCTAAAATGGTGTCATACTTAATGACAAACTAAATCTACAGTGTACTGAAAGGTCACGGCATGCATGTTAATGAGTTTCCTGTGATCTGCTAAGAAATGGTAATAATTTCCCAAGGTACTGATTCATTACATGAACCACGGGATATGAGGCTTCGTGGTCCATTCCAAAGAGAAAACCTTCTCCACTGACAAAGATAGTCCAACTGGTTCTCCTGAGAATAGATCACAGTCCATGTAAGTTGCCGGTGATATTAGATTACAGTTTACTGTTAGCTATTCGTTCCTATTCACTTCCCTATTCCCTCCCATAACTCACCTGTAATCGAAACCGTTCTGCTCTTCCTGCAGCTACTCCCGCGAACTATGTTGCCAGCTTTTATTTTGCTCCTACCCTAGACATCCATGCTCTGGTTTATCTAATCTACTCTATGTCCTCTTTATGTGTGTCTGGACGGTCGGTACGTGCTGCTGGACTTTATGTGCTCTATATGTTCTCGCTGCCGCTCCTACTGCACGCTCTCTCTTTTTTTTGCCAACCTCGAACAATAGCTCTCTCTTTTTGCCAACCTCGAACAATGGCGTGTGTGGTCAGCTGAACATCGCACTTTATGATGTATGTACGGTACTAATGTGAACTGCTTACTGCTTTCCTATCTTCAATGCCTTCTATATAAACTAAGGCTCTCATCATATTACATCCTACTGTTTAGGCTCATTGTTGCCTGTTATATGTTCTATGATACATACCTTCATCTTTGCATAGTTTTTGCATGTTTATAGTGTTACCACTATATGATTGCATAAACAGACTGTGATGCTCATCAGTTTCAATCAGCTTGATAACTTTCCTAATGTATAGCTACATCATCATACATTTTTTTTTTGCCTTGCAGTTATCTTCTTCATACAGATTGTTTATACACCGAACTAACGTATCAAGGCAGTTTGCTCCCAAAATCATAAGTTCATCACATGCTCTACATCCGAGCTGCACTGCCTTCTATGTTGTTGCTGATACTTACATAAAGAGACAATAATGCGTTGCCATTCCATATATAGCTCTAAAATAATCTCCACTACTTACACTTGCATTATCAACAGAAACATCCATATGGCCTTGGCCATCATAGTCGTTCGCTCTTGCGTTTCCTCCGCGCGCCAGGGCGCGCACAGATCTCTAGTTCTCTATAACCTTTGGCCGGTGAGGTTTATTCTCGGAAGATGTCTTGTGGCTCATTGGATGTTTATCTGACGACCTGAAGCATTTGAGATGACGTGGCATTTTCTAGCTCTTCTTTTGCGTTGAACTTTAGAAGATCTTTTTTTATTTAATTTTTGGGATCCTAATGATTTCAAAAAATTAAAAACACTCTATTTAGATAGACCCAAATATTGATGTGCCCACGTGATAATTTTAGAAGGGAATCATCTAGCCATAAGTTGTCTACAAATTAGTCATATTTTCAAGCCATTGGATCTTGATCCAATGTATCTCATCTCCCTCTCAGTGCTATATAACCACTTCGTCCTCGCCCATCTCAAACCCTAACCCCACCCTCTGCCACACAGCCGCTGCCTCGCCGCCGCCGCCACTCCCTCCTGATTTGCTATCGCCCCACCCAGATCTACTGACTGTGGCGGCCTCCAGCGACACCACCACTGCCGGAGCTGCTGTTGTTGTTGCCCCTTCTTTCGTTCCTGATCCACCGTAGCTCCCTCCTCTTTTATCCCTTCCCCTCTACTGCCTCACCGCCACAACTCCCGCCGCCGCCCAACCGTCATTCGCCTATCTCCTAGCCTCCGGTACAGCCACGACTCTAATTTTAATATATCAACTATTTTCCTTTTTGCAAGAATTTTTCTCATCTATTTTTTTATTCATATATCTCTTGAAACACTGTATCAATCACAATACGTAATGCAAAGTATTTTTGTTGTATAGAGTTATGCAAAAACATGTAGCCCGTGTGGACGCTGGACGCATGGGTTAATGACTGGTATATCTTAATCTGTTGCATCCAAATATGTTCCAATCTACGAGGTCCATTCAAGTTTGTCTGATCTGAAAGCTGATATCTGAGTTTTTTCATTTCATATTTGAAGATTAGGCTATAACCACCTCCATAAGGTTTGTTTTACTTTCCTTGAATTTGAAACATTCCATAAACAAAACAGATCATAGAGGTTCAGCTGACTCGATGTGCGCTGATCCTTTGTACGTAGATCGCCACAATTCGCCGGCGCATGGATTCTGGAGAAAGAAAGCGGCCAACGTCGCCGGTGCAGCTCCCGGAGGACCTCATCTACCGCAACATCCTCCCCCGCCTCCCCTTCCGACTGCTAGCGCGCTTTGCCACCGTCTGTAAGGAGTGGTGCGACGTCATCCTCCGCGACGCCGCCTTCGCCTGCGTGCAGGCACAGAACCCCACGCCGGCCTCCGCCGCCCTCGCCCGCTTCGACAATGGCCGGTTCGAGGTCCTCACCCCTGGCGCCGCCGCCGTCGCCCCACCGGACCCCGGCCTCTCGTTCCTGACCGTCGATGCCGATCAGCGCCTCGAGCTCTGCGCCTGCGCCAACGGCCTACTTTGCCTCACGGCGCCGAGTGACGGAGGCCGCACCTTCTTCGTCGTCAACCCGGCGACCCGCGAGTTCCATACCATCCCGTACGCCGGCGAGGGCGGCCTCAGGGCTGGCCTAGCGTACGATCCGGCGACGGCGCCCCGCGAGGGGTACCACCTGGTCGTCGCTGCCGCGCAGGACTTCGAGCTATTCCGATTCTGGCGGTTCTCTTCGCGGGAGGGCGCCCGCGGCGGGTGGCGCGCGTCGCGGGAGGGGGTGCGCCTCCCGCCGTTCGAGATGCTCCAGCAGAAGCCGTCGTACGTCGGCGGCCGCGTTCACTGGCTCAGCTACCGGGGCAACGTCATCTGGCACGACGCCGCCGCCGACCTTGCCGGCAAGCTGGCGCCGCCGGGGAAGATGCCGTCCACGGGAAGGCACTACGAGGGCAACAGAGACCTCGTAGCGTGGCGCGGCCGGCTCGGACTGGTGTGTGCCAGCATGGCCGGGCTGGGGGTGTGGGTGCTCGCCGGATACGGTGGCGGTGCTTCGCCGGCGCGGTGGGAGATGGTGCACTGGAGGATCTTGGATCAGATCCCGAGCGTGGTGAGCCCCCTGAGTTGCTTCTTGTGGTCGGTGGTGCCGGCGGGGATGGAGGTCGGCGGGGAGGAGGCCCTGGGCCTGGCGGTGAGGACGGCGCACATGGCCGTCGTCGCGGGGGAGTTGCAGCAGGTGTGGCATCGTGTGGTGGTGCGCTACGACCTGCGGACCGGAGCCACGGTGGTCGTGGTGGAACTCGGCGGGAAGGAGGTCCACGGCGACTTGGGCCCGGTGTTCGGCTACCATTCCAGCATGGCTGCGCTGCCGGCGCTCAATTTGGCTGCTTGATCCGCGCATGCATACATGCGATGCGAGGCAATGCAGGAAGTGCGCACGTGCATTGTGCGTGCAGGCTGCAGGGCACGAAAACCCCGACTACTATGGATCCATTCCATATGTAGAGACAGGGTTTGGATTATCGGCCGATAATCAACCGAAAATTAGGATTTTTGGTTGTATCAGGTACCCGATGAAATTCAAAAATAGACAAAAACCGGCTGAAATTAGTGTTGTCCATTGAATTTGCTTGAATTTTATATTCTTTTCATTTTAACTTTGAAAAATTGAACTTTTGATTTGAAAATTCTGCACCCTACTGGTTCTACCTGCGACCCCGGCAAAGATTTCTGATCGGTTACCAAACTGGTAGAGACCGAAACTACTTGACTACTTCCATCAACTTCCGATCGTCCCCACACAGGGGTCGACCCTAGGGTTCGTTTGGTTTCAAGAAAACTAGATTAGTGGGAATCTCATGATTCCCTGCAATCCTAATCATATGAATGAGATAGCAGGGAATATGATATTACTATGTTTGGTACAGGTGATTAAGATTCCTAGAGCATTACTAGGAATATTAGATTAAGTTGTTTGGGGTGTAACATCGGAATCTGTTATGGAGAGAAATTTCCAACATAAATAAGTTTTGTGCAGGAGGCTCTCCTGTAGTATGCATATAGGTACCAACTATTACTGTGGCATGCTCGCCACCAGCAATATATACGATTGCATACCTAGCGATACATGTAGTATGTTATTCTGCCATGCATAGACATAGATTGGACTAAAATAATGTTCAGAAAGCAAGCTAGAAATAACATTTATAAAACTTCCAAGAAATAAATTCTAGTAAGACTAAATTCATGAAACAATAACTTGAAGCTTGTCCATGGCCACTCGAGGCTTTGGACAGTACAATGAATAAAAAAAAAATCCTAATTAGTTTCTCAACTTCAAACATAAATTGAATTATTGTACATCCAGGACATTAACCACTAAAGTTGTTGTGCTCATCTGTTAGGATTAGGTGTAACGACATCTATAATTTTACCAATCTAATTAAAAAAATGCATATGACTAGCCTATGTCATCTATAATAGAACAGCAGCGTGTCTTCCTTCACTCTTGAGCGGCCTCCAGAAAAATAATTTATTCTCTGGCTGCCTAATTACTCAAGCTGTCAGGCATGAACCACGCTTCTGTTGCTGCGTAATTACTCAAGTGCAGACAGAAATCAAGGGTTGTATAGTAACAAGAATGGACTTAATTTGTGCATGCGCGGTGCTACTAGGGGTGAAAACGGATCAGATAGTTTCCGTCCGATTCGGATGAAAACGGATTCGGATGGTCTCGGATCGGATTTCCCCCCCTCCGGATAATTTTCGGATCGGAAACGGATTCGGGTTTTTTTATTGGAAACGGAAACGAATACGGTAGGCATGATATCCGGCGGATGCGAATACAGATTCGGATTATCTGGATAAGAACATCCGGATATCCGGCACTTAGGCACTTAGCAGGGGAGGAGTTGGAGTTGGAGTTCGACTTCTCCTCGCTTCCGCCGCCGCGGCAGCGGCGATGTCCTCCGCCAACGAACTCTTCCACAATGGCCGATCCGCCCAATGCGCTCTCGTCCTTCCTCCGCGCAGCGCTCCGCCCCTCGCAGACCTCCTCACGGACACCGCCGCGCCGGACCGGAGGCGGCTCCGCCGACGAGCGCTGGCCGTTCCGAGCCGGTCCATGCAGCGAGGTCCCGCCCCTCTCCCGTTGCACTCCATCGCTCGCTATCGACGTTGCTTGCTCGGCGACGACCTCTAGGGAGCAGCGGCGCGGACGGCGGTGCCATCGTGTCGCGGTCCTCGTCCTTGTCTTCGACGGCGTCGTCGCGCCATCCTTGTCATCAAGAAGCTCCCGGTGGGGTTCTTGAAGGATCTCTCCACCGAGCAAGTCCGACGGCAGCAAGCACCCTCCACCTCGCAATCGCCACCACCGCTGCCCCCAAGAGGAACCCCTCCCGGCGGCGAGGGTCCGCGGGAGGAGGAGGTTGGCGACGAGCGGGTCCACGAGGCGAGAGGCGGCGGAGGAGATGCGGCGGCAAGACGTTCTGCCAGACTGCAGGGGCTGCTCCTCACGCCTCGGGCTCAGCTCATGCCACTGGCGCCATGCAACCCGCCGCCGCCGCCAAGTCCATGATGTCTCGACCACCGCCACCGCCTCGGTGGACTCTCTCTCTCACACCTTGTACTGCGGTTCTTGGAGTTCTACTACTTGTGGATTAGCTTAGTGTTTAGCATTAGTAACTACTAGTAAGTATTGTAGTGGCAAGAAGCCATGAACTGAAAAAAGTTTTGACTTTTTTGTATAGAGAAGGGATTAATGTGGGTTGTTTTTATCTCTTTTGTTGTAATTTTATGGTGTTGCAACTTGCAAGTGTTGACTACTTAAAAAAAAATGGTGTGTTTTTCCCCCTCATGCTCCTTGCTCTTCATGGAGTTCTTTGGTTCAGTGTTTGTGGTGCTGAACTGCTGGCAGCCTGGCATTTTGGCTTGGTTGTTTACATTTTTTTATTTTGTTTGGTTTAGTTTTGATACTTGTCGTTGTAAATTGGGAAATGAACTGTTTGTAATAATTATTTATTGTAATAAATGTTTATTGTAATAATTATCATTAAATACGCTAATCCTTGATTCACATGGTGGAAAAATTCGTGCAACATGTTATAATTCGGTGCTTAATCAGTTTTATGACCTAATTAAGGTTGATAAGGTGTACTTGATATCTAGAAGATCAATAAACTTGCTCAGAAGTAGTTTACAAGGACTATGAAGTAACTCTGGATGCTGAAAATATGAACAATTCATGAATGTTTGCATCAAATGAACTAGTTATATGTTTTCGTTAATTTTTGGCATGCAATTTAAGGGGTTTTATGTTTCGAAAAAATATCCATGACCGTATTCGCTTTGATTCAGATTTGTTATGATTCAGATTCGATATTATTCAGATCAGATTCAGATCCGGTATCCGATTCAGATCCGCATCCAAGAAAAAAAATGAAAACAAATATGGCAGAGCCATTATCTATCCGTATCCGATCCGTTTTCACCCCTAGGTGCTACAAGCCTAAATTGAAGTCAAACGCAAATCATATAGCCTGAGAAAAAGGGAAAAGGAGGAAAAATCTAGATGGGGTTTTAACATCAAAACTTTCCGATCAACAAAGCATATGAAAAAGAACAAATTGATGTAACGAATGGAGGATTTACTCACTTGGATGGATGAAGTAGCTTGGAGCTGGAGTCCTTTTGACCTAGATCATGGGAAAAGCAGTGCACATGGGTAGGGAGAGAAGCTAATGTATTTGAAATAGGTATAGCTATCTTACATTACTGTTCCACCGGATCACAGTGTTGTTTAAGGTTGTGTTGTGCTATTGTTAGTGTTTTACCAATGCTACTAAATCTCATTGTTAAATTCCTTTCTCCGCATTGCATGCGCATTTAGAATGCTCGAAGCACCAAGATCGTCAATTAATTTGCGCGTATCGACAGACATTACCGAAGAAGGTTGTCATAATGATACATTACCCGAATCATTTTTCCTCGCTAGTAGCTTGGGCCCCTTGGCTCACTCGTGAGTCGTATACGAAGAGGATGCATGACACATTTGCATGACCTGTCTCACCAACAATTGACATCTTTCTTGTGTTCTGACAGCTTAAAGTATGTGATAAAGAACTTCAAAAGATCGGATTAAGAACGGTCGGGTTGGTATTGAAGTGAAGCAAATTACATAAGTGAATCCCAACGAAAAAGATCAACAACAATCTGAACCAAGGATGGAGCCATGAAAACACTACTAGAACCCCCCATGTTCCCTACAGTTTTATTATTTCCCTAGTGGTGCAAATCGAAGCCATAGGAAAGAACATATCTCTATTGTGAGATCAAAGAAACATAGGTAAAGCATATGTTCCCTATAGTTTAATGTAATTTGTAGGGAAATCCAGAGGGGAGGGCCCGCCAAGTCTATGGTGGTGCCTGCCAGCATGGAGTGGGTGCTGAGGTGGATACAACACACAAAGGTTCCCTACCGTGAGACTGAGAACGGTAGGGACAAATTTCGTTTGCCTCAAAAAAAAAAAATTGGCACCCTGCCGAATTTTTCCTCATTCCCCTCTGCCCAAACTCGACCTCCGCACAAAATTTTCTAAGTCCCTACTGTTGCTCCGCCCAAACTCGACCACTGCCCCAAAATCCCGTCGCCTTCTCCAGTGAAAATTTTCCTCCCGCCGCCGTCGTTCTCCTCCTTGCTCCTCACCACTCCCCTCCCTAAAACCTCCACCCCTCAAATCCCCTCCTCTCTACCCGCAAATCCTCCTCTCTACCCCCCCCCATTGTCTCCAGCCTGAATCCTCCTCTACATCCCCAAATCCCCTCCTCTCTACCCCAAATCCCATCCTCTCCATCCCTAGAGAAGGTGCAGCCCTCCTCTACACCCCCAAATCTCCTCCTCTCTACCCCCAAATCGACGCCGCTGCTGCCCTTGCTTCCCAACCCCCACCAACAAAAAAAAATAAAGAAGAGAGAGATAGAGAGTGGTGGTGGTGACGACTAGCTTTGACCCCTACCTTGCCTCTGCACCGCCTCCTCCCGCTCGCTCGCCGTTGACCGTGGCTCCTCGCCGGTGGCAGAGTCCCCCATCCGCGCGAGTTTTGGTGGTGGTGTTGCACAGTGAGTGGGTGATCTAGGGTTTATCGATTCCAAATTGGGTTTCTGTGTTATTTCCGCGTATGTTTTGAATTCCAGGTCTAATCAATTCGGAGCAAGTACGAAGGTGGGCGTGCGACCAAGTGGGTTTGCTTCCGGGGTTGTGTACGCATGCTCATGTGTGGGTATTTGGATGGTGAACTAGTACTAGTACTACTGGTAGTAAGTAGTGTTCATGCTTGATGCGATCATTTGGTGGCGTGAATCGCGCATGCACATTTAGACATTTGAGTGTTTCAAGCGCTGTTGCTTCCAGCGAGTAGAATAAGAGTTTGGTGCTCTACTTGGCGCCGCTGCTGCTACTGCTCCTTGTGTCGTGTTGCTACTGGCTTGTTAACTCCCCAAAATTTCTGGTGAGTTGGAGCATTGCCTAGTGGTCATGATGTTGCAGCACACACTTGATCGAACCACATGTGCAAAGTAGGAAGCAACTAGATACATGATACTACTTGTTTTAATATGGAAAATTATGTGTGGTTTGAGTCTATGAGGTTTTGACCAATGTATTTGCAAGGTTTTGGTTTCACTACTTGAGCACCGGATTTAAGGATCATATTAATAACTCTTCCTCACCCAATGTTTAGGAGGATGACGGACTTGTTGTGCGCTCATATGTGATCAATCAGGCAGCTTCTTACTGACTACTGAACGAACAGATATTTAGTCTAGCTACTCTTCATTTGTTTGCACACCTACGATACATGCATGCAGAAATAATATTTCTGTTACCGAGTACGAATTCAAGTTCTTGGATCTGCATGTTTCTACCATTGTATTTTTGTTGAGATTTGGTGATCATGTATTGCAGACATGGCCTCTATTTGGTGATGTATTCGGCAAGGCCGCAGGGTGAGTAAAGGAACCAAACGACACTGCCGAAGTCAGAGCTGTGTGCATGTGGGAAAGGTTAATTTCGAGAAGCAGCCGGTCAAGCGACGTATACCCAAATTCTAGTAGCTGCTCCAAGAGAAGAGAAGAGAGGATGCCCAAATCCTACACCTGCCTCCAAGTGTCTTGGTATGTTTTTGATGTATTGGTGTGGGGAGGGAAATGGAAATGGAAAGTAGAGGAAATGGTCGGAAGGGTGTTGTGAAAGATTAATTTTTTTCTTTGCTTCTCTCATGTTCCCTACTTTCCACTGGAACCATAGCCCTTGCCGATCCTGCCAAAGATTTGGGGTTATCTGAAGGTGATCAAAGTCTCGTAGATTACCAAGGACAGAACCTCTACGTACACCAATAGCATCTGCAAGTAAGTTTGCATGTCATGCATTTTTTTTAAGTCTACATCATCATATTTTATTTGCATTGTGACTGGGTTTTTATGAAATAGCTAAACAAGCATTCTTTCGGATTGCAGTTTGTCTTTTTCTTAATAGGAGTAAATAGATTTGTTTACTTCAAATTGTTATCAGAATAATGGTATGCACTTGCAGTTTGTTGCACATATAGCTAAATTAATTTGATAATCTGTCTTGGTCATGGCACATGTAGCTAAAATAATTTTTAATTTTAGTTTGTTGCCGCAACATTAAACATGTCGGTAGAAGACCGTAGTTGGATGTACTATGGATGGAATGATAATGGCTGTCATTCCCAAGAGTGGGTGCACAACACAAATGCTTTCTTGGATTGAGCTTTCGACAAAGTTTCTAATGCTAAAAAATTTGGAGTAGTATGTCCTTGTTCAATTTGTCGCAATAGAATTAGATGGAACAAAAACATGATGAGCTTGCATCTCTGTCAAAGAGGATTTATGCCTAGTTATACCAGATGGACCGAGCATGGTGAGTGTCCTATTAGGTCATTTACATTAGAAGAGACTTATAACACTGTTGACCACTTAGATGACATGATAGACAACTTGGGTGATGCCGGTCATATAGATAGTGCAGAGGAATTATATGCCATGTTGTCTGCTACACAGCCGCTCCACAATTTCACTCAAATCTCCTGTCTAACAGCAGTCACACGATTGATGGGAATTAAATCACAACACAATTTATCTATGGAATGCATGGATAATTTACTTAGGCTTCTTGGTGATGTATTGCCACAGGGTCACAAAATAACATCCAACTTGTATGAGTGTAAGAATCTTCTAAGTGGTCTAAAAATGACATATCACAAGATAGATATCTGCATAAATAATTGCATGATATACTACAAAGAGGATAAACACAAAGAAAAATATGACTTTTGTGAGGAAAGTCGTTATGTAGCTATTGAAGAGGAAAGCCTAAGAAGGAAATGAAAACCAATTCCATGCAAAGTTATGCGTTATCTCCCATTTATACCAAGGTTGCAACGAATGTATATGGAGCCGAAAACTGCAAAGCATATGCGGTATCACAAGGAGGGTACCCGTGCTAATCCAAGAATTATGGTGCACCCATTCGATGGTCAAGCATGGAAAGAATTCAACACAAACTTCCCAGATTTTGCAATGGATGCAAGGAACGTATGTGTCACAGTAGCTACCGATGGCTTCAACCCTTTTGACTTTGGGGCATCACAATATTCTTTCTGGCCGGTTTTTGTCATTCCTATGAACTTACCCCCTGCTCTTTGCATAAAAGATGAGAATATCTTTCTTAGTCTAGTGATCCCTGGACTGAATCATCCTGGTAAGAACATGAATGTATTCATGCGACCCTTAGTTGATGAGTTCAATCAAGCATGTCAAGGAGTACTCACTTATGATAGTTCCCTAAAGCAAAATTTCAATATGAGGGTGGCCTACCATAATTCAATCCATGACGCACCTGCATTGGGCATGTTCTCTAGATGGTCCACTCATGGTGGCCTAGCTTATCCAGAATGTATGGCAAATGTTGATACTACTTGGCTTCCTAACAGGCACAAGTATAGTTGGTTTGATTGTCATCGAAGATTTCTACCACCTAACCACACATTTAGGGATCAGAAGAATGCATTTAGAAAGGGGACAGTAGTGCATGACTGTCCTCCACGTCGATTAATAGGAGAAGAGGTGCAAGCGTACATGAATAATGTCTTAGCAACGTATTTCGACGGTTATGGTACAACACACAATTGGACTCACATTCCAATCTGGTGGGAGTTGCCATATTTCTCAAAGATTTTGCTCCGACGTAACATTGATGTTATACACAATGAAAAAAATTTAGCAGAAGCTATTTGGAATACATGTCTTGACACTAGTGACAAGATGAAGGATAACGCCAAGGCTCGCCTTGACCAAGCTTTGATGTGCAGTAGAAGACACCTCAACCTTGTTGAAAAGGCTAACAATAGGTGGGAGAAACCTAGAGCACCTTATTGCTTGACAAGAACCCAAAAAAGGGATGTTATGAAGTGGTTTATGGAGATCAAATTTCTAGATGGGTATGTAGCAAACCTAAGGCGAGGGGTCAACATGAAATAATTGAAGATACATGGTCTCAAGAGCCATGACTGCCATATTTTCATGGAGCAGCTGCTGCCAGTGATGATCCGAGAATTTGTCAACAAGGATGTGTGGGAGGCATTAGCCGAGCTAAGTTATTTTTATAGAATACTTTGTGTGAAAGAGATCGATGCTATTCAGATGCTTCAATTGGAACAAAATATACCAATCATAAATTGCAAGTTGGAGAAGCTCTTCCCACCGGGTTTCTTCAATTCAATGGAACATCTAATGATGCAGCTTCCATATCAAGCAAGGGTAGGAGGACCCGTAAAGTATCGTTGGATGTATACAATTGAGAGGTACATAAAATTCCTTGTTCTGTCCATATTTTCTATCTTAGCCTTAGAACTAATACCTCCCTTTATGTAGGTTCATAAAAAAAACTAAAGCAAAAAAGTTTGCAACAAGTCTCATGTCGAAGGATCAATAGTAGATGCCTATCTTGTAGAGGATATTTCACACTTCATATCATTATACTTGCCTGATCTCATAGCTAGCTCATGCAACCGTCCGCATCGCTATGCTCAACATGGTCCTGCATGTGAGAGTAGCCTTTGCTTGTTCCAAGTGCAAGGATGGAAGATTGGCAGAGGGATGTCTAGGACTCTAACATTTGAAGAGTGCAAGACAACAATGATTTATATCTACACAAACATGAGTGAAATGAATGACTTTGTTGAGTAAGTAATCTAAATACACAAAATCAGTATGATAACTTTCATAATGCACATATTTTAATTATGTCATTGCTAAAAACTACAACAAATTTGAACATGAACAATGGAGGCGTTCGAGACCACCAAATCAAAAAGAGTTAGACAATCTAAGGAGGAATGGAGGACGTCACGACAAACCCAACCTACTGGATTGGTTCAAAAAATCGGTAATCCCTCGCTAGATATTTATATTTAGATAACTTTTGAACATTCTGCCTTACTTAGAATTAAATTGTAGATTGCAACATTGTAGTGCTGCAAGGATGCAAGCATACATAATGAATTGTGTTGTTTATCACGTGGACGTGGCTTCAAGGTCAAGTCTTATGATATTTATGAAGTCAACGGTACAAATTTTGGTCTAAAAAGTATGAAAAATCCAAAGGAATCTAACTACGGTTAACGCAAGGGTGCTTGCTATTGGGATTGATGATGCTACGAATAAGGAGTTTGAGTACTATGTCATTATCGAAGACATTATTGAATTAAATTTCGATGGTGATGAAAACTTTAGCTTTGTTTTGTTTGACTGCCATTGGTTTCACCCTGTTGATGGGGTATAACATTTAGAAAAATTTGGATTAGTCGAGGTTGCACATGCATCATGTAATCCATCAAATGAGCCTTTTGTGCTTGCTAGCCAAGTAGCACAAGTTTATTATATTCCATATGCATGCAAATATGATATGAGTCTTAATGTGTGGTGGGTTGCATACAAGGTAAAGCTCCTTGGAAGGTTTCCTATTCCCTCAATGGATGATTACAACACTGAAGACCCACCATATGTAGATGTATTCCAAGAAGACGGTCTAGTGGGTGAATTCGTTGTAGACATTGGTCAAGGTCTAGATAATATTACAATCAGTGGTTCAGATGAGGTAGTTGACCCACGTGAACTATCAATGCTAAACAACCCACAAAATGTGGTAAGTGGAGAGAATGAACCACTACTTGATGAAGAAAGTGAAAATGACATGGAGTCATGTCCTGAAATCAACAACGGGCACTACCAAGAAGATATTGAGGATTTCTAAGCCTATATTCTGTTGTCATTGATTTCTTATGCACAATTTTGTTCCATTCGGAAATGCATAATTGTTCATTTTTTGTATTTCTGCTATCATTGATTTCTTATGCAGAATCTTTTCAAATTTGCAGGATTACACTTTCACGTGCAAGAAAACGTCGCAGTTAGACTTCTAGTAGTTCTGGCAGAGAGAACTCAGCTACAAGTGAGAACAGGGCTGCTGATCCATATGGAGTGGAGGAAGCAGAAGAGATTCACTTGCGAGGTTGTTCACAACTTCCACCAGTTATTCCCAATGAGGAAGATTGTCCATTGATTCGCCCCGAAGGGAAAACGTTAGTTCATAAATATCTTGTGGTTGTCCCTCAACATGACACTCTTGTTATGTGTTTAAATTGCATATTATTGTTTTGGTTCTGAAGGCACTGGTGTGAAATACCAAGACTAGGGAAAGAAAGGAGGCCAGCAAGTGTCTTAATATGTCTCCTGAAAACCTACCATCCTGGTATAGTTCAATGTAGAGGCAAGTCAGTGGTGGCGACAACATGGAAGCATTACAAAGTAGATCGGGATATATCTGGGCGATCAAAAGCCACTGATGTTGAAGAAGGTTTTTGGGTAATATAAAATATGTTGTTTTATTTGCTTTTGCGACTATAAATAGTTTCTAATTTCCTCCCTAATGATATCAAGTTGCACTGAATTTGGTACTTTACCTTTCTCTAGCTAAGGTTTAGATATGAACCTGAGCATGAATATGCTGCAAGACGACATGTTGGTGAGTGATGTAACTAGCTCCTGTGAGGCCTTAAGTACTATGCTCGAATTCAGGCCATTTTGGATCATTTTCGGACTGTTGAAGGAGTACAAATTTGTGACAAGGTGGCTGGGCTATGATATTTGTCAAAGGCTGAATACATGGCACAACAACCTAGCTGGTGTGATGACACAACTTGGAATGCTATGACTGATGAATGGTGCCATCCAGATTGGAAGAAAAAATCTGAGACGAATCGAGCCAATCGCTACAATAGTAGATACAAACCTCACGAAGGAGGGTCCAACTCTATTGCTATGATATGCCAAAAGCTGGTGAGTCACTAAACTTTTGTTCATTATGTAATGGACTCCTTATGCCTGCATTTAAATTGATATCCTTTTTTATGTAGTCTAAAAAAGAAGGGTGAGAAGTATCTCCGATTGAGGCATGGGTGTATACACATAGAGGTTCAAATCCTCATGATCCTAATTCGCTGAACACTGAAGAAGCCGCCGCATGCCTGGTAATTTTATGTTATTTCTTAGTTTTTGTACTTATGTTGTAATATTTGTCACACATCTGGAATTATTGGACATGAGCATTATAAAATGAAGGCTATGGAGTTAAATGGATTGGAATTTGATTGGTTGTAGTCTCCAGTAGATGCAAGAGCTCTTTATGCCTACTCTTGTGGTAGACCACATGGTAAATAGGCTATATTCAATGGGATGGTTGATGATAGAGAGGCCATGGCCGAGGTGAAGAGCAGCCGTGCATCCTCAGGAGTTGCAAAGCATCAACATCGAGAACGAGAGGAACGTGAAAGAAGGCAATCTGAGGATGGCCGTGTAGCAAAGGAATATGCACAACAAGTATTTGAGTGGAGTAGAAGTGTGCACAACTACAATAGCAACATGCAGAGATTTATGGAGGTGCAAACTACTATATAGCATTTTTTCTTTGGATAATAGTCATTGAGCTATCTTTAACTTTGAGCATTATATAGTTTAATTGTAGAATGTGGCTTAGCATACTGGAATGCCTTCTACTGCAATTCCACTACCTCCGCCGCCACCGCCGCCGCAGCCTCCTACATATGGAATTTTTGCCTCTCCAAACCTATCTCAAAATGTATGTATGATGATCTGTTGTGCCCATGTCCATCTTAACATTGTCTCATAAATCTTCTAGTTTTTGTTGTTTTAAGACTAAAACCTTGTCCATGAATCAAAGAACTAGTTCCATTTATTCCCATGTGTCTCACATCAACTAAAATAATACTAGTATTGTCCACGAATCAAAGAACTTAGGAATTTCTAATAGCAGCTTATTGTACTATAATCACTATTCAGCAATTTGTTCCATTAATTCCCATATGCACCAACTAAAATAATACTAGTATATGGTAAGGGTGATGAGAGAGCTTGTTTCGGTGGGCTTGGGATCAAAGTTAGTTTTGGGTAGCCTCATGTGCATTACGTCCAACACTTGGCTGTTGGGCTTGTTAGCTTCTGATGGTAGCCTTCCTGACTCGACCATGACTTGTTCGTCATGCGATGCATGCATCCATTGAATTCAATAGCCATTTCCAATATTGGAACTAAAATGGGTGAAGCACAAGAAAAGGATAATGTATGTCTAGTTGCTTGCATTTCCATCTTTATCATGGAGCAGCACTCTGACACAGTTTGTCACGAATTCTGCGGGTCGTAAAAAATATATGCTATATTGCTATTACTGATGACATTAGAGTTTGACATGCATGATCTTTTTTGCCTCATACTAGTAGCTTATATATTTTTCTATTTTTTGTATTATATATATTCAAATTCTTGTCTTGTATAGGCTCGTACCATTGGCTCAGCTATCGGAGAAGACAATCCAGATGATACATTGAGTAGAACTGCTCAAGGAATGTTCAAAGGCTATGTCAACGCATCTAGTAGTGCTGTCGGGAACTATTCCCCTGATTTGGATGGTGGTCTTACCCCATTTTGATGTCAGCCACATTAGTAGAGTTTATGGAAATATTTCGACCATATGGATGTATGAATCTTGATGCAAGTGGTGAATGTACCTCCTTTTGTTGTTGGATAACCTTTATGTCACATTTTCGTGTTAGCATGCTACAAACCTTTCAGGAGGAATAGCTATATTTGTGTTGAATTTAGTATTTGTGACAATATATGAGCAATATCTTTATGATCTGTGGCATGGTGTTTTCATTGATACTATTTGTGTGGCGATGTTTTGAGTGGTATTATTCATGTGGTAAAATATTTAAATGCTACTAAAAAACTGTTTAATGGTGCTATAAAAATAATCAAATCCGATAGGAAATCATTTTGATATGGTGCTGCAAAAAAAATCACATATAAAAGTTCCCTACAGCGAGGTGAAATCAGAAACATGGGAAAACAATCTTTACATGTTGGACACCGTGCCATGTGAGCAATTTTCCCTATGGTCTCGAACCCACGGGAACTAATATTTCCCTACAGTTTTTTTAATGAAATCGCATGGCA
The DNA here is from genome assembly GCA_036346405.1 of Phyllostachys edulis. Lineage (NCBI taxonomy): Eukaryota > Viridiplantae > Streptophyta > Magnoliopsida > Poales > Poaceae > Phyllostachys > Phyllostachys edulis. Next base: position 75,420,996 of record CM070549.1, on the reverse strand, counting down.
CTTTCTCGTTCATCACGTTCTTTTCCTATAGAATTGTTCCCTACAAATCGCACTAGGGAAAGGTGTTCCCTACTGTTTTTGGGGTGTTCCCTAGTAAAACCAGCCCCAGGGAACATGGGGGTTTCTAGTAGTGAAATATAACGTGATGACCGATTAGTAACATTTTTTACATTGAAGGAGGCCAAATAGAACTTTGTTGTTATTTTTATGTAACACATCTATGTGTACATAGGGGATTGCATGGAGCATGAGTGGGGCTAGAGCTACCCTTAGCGCCCGTGTCTCCGTCCGTGATCTGGACAAACAGGAATTAACTATGTATATATCCAAGGAGGTAACCCTGTTACATGCGCGAACACATGCTACTTCAGGACGCAGCGGATGATTTCCTATTTTAGCACCCATCAATCCCCAACGAATTCAATCCCCACTTCCTCCACATGTTTTCCAATTTTCAACTAGATATCGTTCTTCCCGGTTGACAAAACTTTCGACTGTTAGGGAAATATATTGAGCTTAATTTGAGTGTTTCTCTTCCTTGTTAAAAAAAGAGTTTGGTTTGTATTCTGTTAGCCTGTCTATCTAGTACTAGTATTGCAGTCGAAAACGGATAGAGGAATCGATCAGGGACGAGTACGCAGATATCGCGCCATATTGTCTTCAGAGTCAATCGGTGTAGAGTTGTATTAGGGAAGACAACAGTGCCTTGAATGCACCAACTGTCATGGACTCTAACAACTGATTTCAACTCTATCTCGATTTTAAATCTACATATTTCTTTTCCATTTTTCAAAGCTCTACAATCTACATTTCACAAAAGGCACGGTTCGTTCACCAATTACGACTCAAAAGAACACAAAATAAATTGCTGAATTGGGAATTTGGGATTTGAGACTAGGGAATTGGGGATGCACCTATGTTGTGTCGCGTGCACCGTGTGCGGCATGTGGCCCGCCTTGCCGGCCCCACCGCGTAGCTAGGGGGAGGCAGAGCCGTGGGGAAGCAAAAGGGCAGCGACGGTGGCTGAGGACAAGGGTCGGTGACAGCGGAGTGTCTAGCTAGGTCGTGGCGGGATGGCGATCGGCAGTGGCAGCGACCGTGGACACGTCCATGTTCTACGTCGGTCGGACCCCTCCATGTCATGCCATTGCATCTTGTCGCTGCCTCGACACATAGTCCACCCTTTACTTCCTCCCCTTTCTTGTGCAGTCGTGACTTCCTACCCACGATGCCCCTCCTCCCCACGCTCATTCGATCGTCGGGGATAGCCAGATTCGGTAGTGTAGTGCATAGAGATAGATGGATTTGGTGCCGCCTTGGTCGGAGATGGTGAGATTTGGACATATCACCGGTCTGCAATCTGCGTAGACAACCACATTCCTCTGTCCTGAATCCTAGCCGAGGCTGGTCTCCATAGCCTCCGCTAGGCACAATCACATAAACCAACTTTACTTCTAACACAATCACTCATCCACAATAATATCACAACAATTCAACTATCATTGCCATGCAATGCAGATGCCAAAAACGCACATACTTTTTTATTTGCATTTACCGGTAATGTAGAGTATGTATCTGTCAATGCATACCCATGCCTGCGCCTTCTAGCACATGGGCCTCAAGTCCACACTCCATGAGTGTGGGGACCTCATGCCTGTCTAAAACATGACGGAGACCTCAAATATATCAATACTTGGCTACCACGTAGTCTAAGGCTCAAGGATAATGTAATGATACAAATGAGCCACTACACTTAATCAACATGAGCATGTAACAACAACTGTAAGACCATGAATAAGAATTCACATTCGCAAAACATTAGCATTTCATGAATACTCTCCACATATTCTACCCACTATTGTACTTGCCTCAACCGTGTGGAGTAGGATGACGGGAAGAGGGTGCTATCCCCAGATTCACACCACCACCTGAACAATTAATAACATACTAAGGAGACATTCCAGGGCATACAACATTACATAAAAATTACATAACTATCAACGCTCCTAAGCGCAACCCAAAATGTCGTTCCTCCTTGAACATCATTTTGTCCCAAGACGGAACAGCCACCTTCCAAAAAATCATATCTTTCCTTCTGTTTATACAACAATTGAGTTCTTAGACTTTCTAGAAACCTTACAGAATTATCTACATTAGTCTAGTTGGTAAGATTTGCTAATTGTGTCATTAACTATTTTTAATATACAGATTATTATGACTTCTAGAATCTGACAGACATTCTGGACAGCAGAACTAAAATATTCATAAATTTCAGTACGTTTATCCAAAAATTGCCTTCTTAGATTCTATGGAAACCTTAGAGAATTAGCTACAATAATCATGTTGATCAACCTCCCTAATTATCTCATTATCTATTTTTAGTTTATAGATCACTACATCTGCCCGAATCCTGACAAAATATCTAGACAGCAGCATTGGAAAATTCATAACTCGAGATATATTCATCCAAATGCTGTGAACAAAGACTCTATGAAAAGCGATTGACATTATCCACAAATCTCCAGGAGACGACATTCCCAGATTTCGCAACTACAGTGCCCGAAACTATATTGCAACATGAGCTACAGATTACCCGATCTACTAAACGAATCTCTACCGATAGGAAAGACTGAACACAAAAGAGGAGAAAATCGATTGCTACCCTTGGAGAACGAGATGATGAACGTGGAGACCCAACGAGGCTCCTTCCTTTCCTTCCTCTTTTTCCTTCTCCCCTTCTTCTCCCCTTCTTCTTCCCTCCTCTTCTTCCTCCCTTCCTCTCTTCCCAACCTTGCTCCTGGCCGAACAGCTCCCAAACCGCAAGAGGGAGAAGATTGCTTGGGCTACAATGGTGGGGGAGGTACTAGGGTTGGCTCCTGGTGGTGGGGAGGTGAGGGAAGGGATGTAAGGGAGAGGGAGGGATGGGGAAGGCGGCTGCCAAGTGGGAAAGGGAGAGGGGAGGGGCTAGGGTGGCTGCCCTCCTCCCTCTCTTGAGCTGGCCAAAAGTGGGCCAATCACCATGGGCTAAAAGCCCACGGCCCAGATGCTCCCTCAAACGCGAAAACACCCATCAAAATCATTTAATTATTTCTCTAACTCGAATTACTTTCTCTCTCTCTCTCTCAAAACAAGTCGAGATATTACATTCTACCCCCCTTAATAGAATTTAACCTTGAATTTTTACTCATCGTTCTACACAGAAGAACAACCACAACTGAAAATTACTGAAGAGCTAACACGTACCCGATGTGAACAACTCTGGATACCGCTCGCACATGCGAGACTTTAGCTCCCAAGTGGTCTCTCTCTCGGATTGACGTGTCCACAGCACCTTGATATAAACTGACGTCTTGTGCCTCAGCACTCGCTCTGACCTCTCCAGAATACGCACAGGATGCGACTCAAAGGTCAATGAATCCAACGAATCCTCAAACTTCGGATAACTCAAGTACTCCCTCAACATTGGTTCATACAAGACGTTGTGTACCCTGCGCATGGACTTGAGACGGTCTTAACGATATGCCATCTTCCAAAATCCCCACAACTATTGGAAAAGATCCAACATACCTTGGGCTGAACCTCCATTTGATACCGAACCACATGACTCGCACAATTCACAAGAAACTCTAGTTATGTCTCTCTGTCGATCACTTCATCTTAACAAGGAGCATCTCCTTTAACCAGGGATGCACAACTGAACTCATTTTGAACGAATTCTTTTACAAACGGAACCCAACTGAAAAACAAGGAATTCCCATCGTAACCACGTATTACCAACTCCGCCAAAAGAGTCAAATCCAGAATCGAAAATTCATCACGAAAACCTTTCCACTCTCCAATTAGGCAGTTTGCAAATAAACACCACGTCAGTCAAAGGAGAAATCACTCGAATATCCAAATCAATCATTTCCTTTATTCTTTTTGAGCCGATAAGAACCACACATGCCAATATAAAGCCAAGCTCAATTTGCGAAAGACATCCATCATAAACACATAGCTCAACAAGAATCAAGGGAGCGTTTCACTACTCGAGGAAACATTCTTTTCTTAATTTCTCTTTTAGGAATAAAATTTCTCTCAAATTATAAAATTTCAATTCATCTCATATCACACTAACTCATTTATCTTAAATTGGCAACCTCAACGCTACGCTCAAACTGAATTCATCATCCACACCTTTGTAGAGAGGCTCTAATGATTCCACAAAAAAAATACTCTAGCCAACTCCTCTAGTGACAGATGACTCGCAATGCATCTCAAAATAGATTTCACATGTAATCACATCACCTTAATCCTTTAAGAATAAACAATTCAGAATTCACATCACACACTCTCATATACTACGTCAAAAGAGTTCTATTAATGTTCATCCCATTATTCGGAATTGACCCTTATTCTACTTCCTCTACACATAATCATTAGGTGACCAAAGTCCTAGCATAAAAATGCAAAGCCCAAATTTAACCTCCAAGACTCCTATAACGAACTTCTCATATAAAACATAGGAAATCCTTAGATTTAATTGTCTAAAATTCCCACAATCCAAACATACCCAATCTTTAACATCAACAAGTAAACATAACATCGAACAAATTATATTTATAAAGATTCTAACTCCTAGAGGGTTACTCACCGACGCCAAGTCATACCTGACAATAACCCAACAATCCCGGCTATCTCATTAATTGCTTTAACAATTAGATTACTGTGCTAATCTTACTCTCATTACACTACACCGTCATATTTTACCTACACAACCTTGCAAATTACTCAATCGCGATACTCTAGTAGATTGATCAAGATTCCCACACTTTTTGATAGTCCCAACGTCCCAACATGAACTAAGGTTCTTGGATTACAATTCAATATAGGTTCTACTAGTTGCACAATGCAATCAGTTTAGCCCCAAAGATAAACATTCTACTTCAAATCAAATCCTCTCCAAGGAGTATTCCAGGAAATCAGTTTATCACCCACTGCATCTCTAATAACTTGATACCCCAGTTTTGCAATATCAAATACTTAACTACCACTATTATCCAGTTGCTACTATTCAACTTCAAGGTCTTGGAACACAATCAGTTATTTTCTCTCTCAAAAGAAGAGACAAATAAACAAATTTCAGCACACAGGAAAGCGTTAACCACTTGTAGTAAGCACCAATACCAGATAAGACAATTAAAATAAAAATGACCCCAGAACAGTCGAAAGACGAGACCACAGATGGGGGTATAAGTCCCACAAAAAGATAACTTCAAAACTCAACGACTAACAATAAAGTATTGATTTTGAAACTTGAGAAACTCTTCTGCGGCCAAACAACATAGTTAAGCATGCTTCAACAAGTTGCAAGCTACAAAACTTAACTCCAACCTCAAATATTTCTGCTATACTCTTTCATTTAACAAAGGAAACAATTTTTCTTTGATTACAACATTACTTTGCCAACTCATCCATGATGGGCTTTTAAGATCAAATCGCATGAGTCTAGTGAGAATCAAGGGAACTTTTCAACGTATCACTATGCTCAAACTAATTTCATCCTGCATAAATCATGAACTCCCAAAAGATCACGAATGCAAAACTCCAAACATTTCATTTAACTGATATTACGAAAGGAAATCAACTTACTTTCTCTCTAAAAGAATCATCACCACTCCCACCAGTCACAATCTCTTGCAGACAATCTTACTAGTATCAAGAATAATACACTCATAACAAGAATCATCATCGTCTACTCTTCTATTATAAAGCCCCCAAAAGCTCACCAAATTGTTATATACTACTTTATCATCCCATCCTCAAATTGAGAGTATACCAAAATCTTACAACCTCACTACATCAACCACTTTATTTTAGAGGGAATCTACTACACAATTTAAAATGTTACATCAAAACCCTTTGATCAAAGGCATACTATTATCCGATAATTTCACCATCATGCAAACACAGGTCACCTATTAAATCCCATCATAATCCTTTCCAAAAGAAACACAATAAATTATTTCATACAATTTCTATTATCTCAATAAGATTGCAGCAGTCAACTTATTCTAGAGAATATCTAATGCACAAACCACACTATCGAAGCAAACCTCTTTTAACAAGGGTATGCAGTCACAAGTCATCATCGCAAAACACACATGTATAAATCACTTTTAAATTTCAACCCTTCACCTATTAGTAATTCTCACACTAATTTAGTACACACTAATTCCAATCTAGAGGTTATCATAAACCATTGACGATTATTCAATCATGGAAGAATTTATGGTTCTTTCTCCATTTGCATTCCCACGAGCATATATAAGATCATCAAGTAGCCAATTAAAGAAAATTTCTATATTATTATCTACTAAGACATCAGTCGAGCACATCCTTAATTTTCCCTTCCTACATAGTTAGATTAATCCACTGAGACCAAATAATCCAATAAGTTTAGTAAACTAAACAATTTTAGTGATCAACCCTTTCATCAATGTTCCACACTTCTTAATAACTTTATTGGTTCCAATTAGGTATAGCCATACTCATAATCATAGTTCATCAAGAACTACTAGAGGATAATATCAACTTAATCGATTTCACTTTCAAGGATACTCGTTAAGGTTAATTATGCATCACACCATTGACCCAACTTGATACTCATAACATATCAATTTATCTTCTATGCTTACAACTTATCATTCAACATAACAAAATATTACAAAAGAGTTTGAAACTTCCTTTCTCAAAGAAGAAGTACTAAACTTCAATACTCCAACTACTCCAAAAGAAATACGTAGTCAAAACTATCTTCAATGAAGTTTGTAAAAGATAATTTCCATCATCCAAAATACCAAATGAATAACTGGGTCACATTTTCCAATAAGAAATGTAGAACTCTCATGAAAAAAACAATCTTGTCAATAACAACGTTTACCAGTAGCAAACATAGCTTAACAGTCGGAAAAGACAATAATTGCTCTATAAACAAATAGAGACCAATTGAAACCCATCAACTGCTTTGTAACCATTATCCAAAGAATGATCATCAACGACAAGCGGCCATAATCATAATAACCAAATACAACTCAAGGAAAAAAACTTTTTTTAAAGAAACTCATTCACAACCTTTTTAACTAATTTACCCAAGAAAAACCCTTCGCTATTCCCAAACCACGAACGGTGGTACAATATGGCCATGCCTATGGCCACGATAACGATTTCTACCTCTCGGCTTCGACTATTATCACACATAACAATCATATAATCAATTTATAAGCATACAAGATCAGCTCATAACATAAATCATCAATACAACTTATCGGAAACATAAATGCAATGCTTGACCCATCACATCCTACTGTGCACAGTGTGTAAATTTAATAATTCAATTACCACGGACCTAATGCCTGCTCTGATACCAACTGTAACACCCCAACCCACATGAGCCTGGAATGCTTCTAAAGAAAACATAACAAAATAATAAACTAAGATTTTTCTCTTCAATTTGGTAGAGTCTCCTTTGTAACTTTTAACATATAAGGAGGTTAATAAGCATCTAACAGAAATCCAAGTACTATAATACTGTAACAGCCTTAAAGATAACAGTCTTAAGGATTATCATGGAGTCACCATCCAACTCTTATTACAATTAATCAAAACACCTCGAAGGATGGACATAAGTAAAACTGAAAGATTACGTTCTAGGATTCTCTAATTAAACTTAAGTTGCTGATTTATTAAGCTTGGTGTTTATTGAAGTGAAGGGTGTATCAGATGATTCTAGCCCTTCCCATGCATGACGTCCTCACAAAGGGTACCTAAAATAAAATAAACAAGCAACAAGCGTGAGTCTAGAACTTAGCAAAGTACAATTAAGACAATAGACCAAATCTCATAAACCAACTTTACTTCTAACACAATCACCCATCCACAATAATATCACAACAATTCAACTATCATTGCCATGCAATGCAGATGCCACAAATGCACATACTTTTCTCTTTGCATTTACGGTAATGCAGAGTATGCATCCGCTGATGCATACCCATGCCTGTGCCTTCTAGCACAGGGACCTCAAGCCCACACTCTATGAGTGTGGGGACCTCATGCCCGTCTAAAACATGACGGGGACCTCAAATATATCAATACATGGCTACCATGTAGTCCAAGGCTCAAGGATAATGTAATGATGCAAATGAGCCACTACACTTAATCAACATGAGCATGTAACAACAACTGTAAGGCCATGAATAAGAATTCACATTTGCAAAACATTAGCATTTCATGAATACTCTCCAAATATTCTACCCACTATTGTACTTGCCTCAACCGTGTGGAGTAGGATGACGGGAAGAAGGTGCTATCCCCGGATTCACACCACCACCTGAACAATTAATAACATACTAAGGAGACATTCCAAGGCATACAACATTACATAAAAAATACATAACTATCAACACTCCTAAGCGCAACCCAAAACGCTGTTCCCCCCTGAACATCGTTCTGTCCCAAGACAGAACAGTCACCGTCCAAACATCATATCTTTCCTTCTGTTTATCCAAAAATTGAGTTCTTGGACTTTCTGGAAACCATACATAATTATATACATTAGTATAGTTAGTAAGATTTCCTAATTGTGTCATTAACTATTTTTAATATACAAATTATTACGGCTGCTAGAATCTGATAGACATTCTGGACAGCAGAACTAAAATATTCATAAATTTCAGTACGTTTATTCAAAAATTGCCTTCTTAGATTCTATGGAAACCTTCAAGAATTAGCTACAATAATCGTGCTGATCAACCTCACTAATTATCTCATTATCTATTTTTAGTTTACAGATCACTACATCTGCCCAAATCCTGACAGAATCTCTGGACAGCAGCATTGCAAAATTCATAAATCGAGATATATTCATCAAAATGCTGTGAACAAAGACTCTATGGAAAGGTATTGACATTACCCACAAATATCTAGGAGATAACATTCCCAGATTTCGCATCTACAGTGCCTGAAACTACATTGCAACATGAACTACAGAGTACCTGATCTACTAAACGAATCTCTACCGATAGGAAAGACTGAACACAAAAGAGGAGAAAATCAATTGTTACCCTTGGAGAACTAGATGACGAACACAGAGACCCAGCGAGGCTCCTTCCTTTCATTCCTCTTTTTTCCTTCTCCCCTTCTTCTTCCCTCCTCTTCTTTCTCCCTTCCTCTCTTCCCAACCTTGCTCCTGGCCGAACAGCTCCCAAACCACAAGAGGGAGAAGATTGCTTGGGCTACAATGGTGGGGGAGGTACTAGGGTTGGCTCCTGGTGGTGGGGAGGTTAGGGGAGGTGCGCAAGGGAGAGGGAGGGATGGGGACGGCGGCTACCAAGGGGGAAGGGAGAGGGGAGGGGCTAGGGTTGACTACCCCCTCCCTCTCTTGAGCCAGCCACAAGTGGGCCAATCACCGTGGGCTGAAAGCCCACGGCCCAGATCCTCCCTCATACGCGAAAACACTCATCAAAATTATTTAATTATTTCTCTAATTCAAATTGCTTTCTCTCTCTCTCTCTCTCTCTCTCTCTCTCTCTCTCTCTCAAAACGAGTCGGGATATGTTGGACCGAAATGGCGATTAGAGGGGGTGAATAGGAGCACGATCTCTTTTTCACCTTGATCAGATTCAATAAGATTTTCACTGCAATAGCTATGAAAGCTATGAAGATCAATATACAAGCATAGCGGAAGACTTGTATTGAATCCAATCAACACCCCGAAGAAAAAAGACCAAAATCACCAAAAACTATAAACCGATATAGTTGGGCGGTCAGACCTCTCAAATTGGCAGGTCGACGTTTTGGTCTAGCGGTCAGACCTCTAGCACAATGAACAGTGAAATCAGCCCGAAATCAAAAACACAAATTGGTCTAACTTTTGATTTACAACTCCAAACTTCATGAAACTTGGAACATACCTTCTTTAGAATGTCAAGAACCTATTCCAATCAACGATCGTGAAGATCATTGCCAAAGTTCTGACCTTTTTCCGTTTGAGTGAAGGTTGTTTCAAAACCGAGTCAAAACCAAAATATGATACAAAGACTTGCACGTGGGTAATAGATGATCCTAGATGCATTCCCACATGTCACAGCAAGCAAGATCCAGGCCAGAAACCAAAGGAAAACTGAAGGATCAAAGAAAGTCCCAAAATCACCAAATAGAGAGTAAGAACGAGGATAGACTCATCTTTAGGAATCATGCTTGGATTGATTTGAGATTGATGTTGGTTTACAGCCACTCCATCCTAGAGGACAAAGGCTCAACACAAGAACACACAATCAATCCAACTCTCTACAACCCTAATCTGTTCACTATCCTCTCCCTAAACACAACCTAGGGTTTTTCAATCAAAGGGTTGGGATGTGCACAACCAGCACCCTCCCCTATTTATAGTGGAGGCTAGCTTCTAGAAGAATATCCCTAATAGGCACCCGTTAAGCCCACACACAAACGGGTTTCACTCATGCACACATTTTAAAGTGTCGTCTTCATCTTCTCTTGACCTAAACCGCTTCTCCTTGCACCGTCATGGGTTGCAGGTTAGCAAAAGGTCACCAAGGCAGTATTTAGGTGAAGTTACCAAAATACCCCTTCTCGATCCATCTCTGAAGACCGAGTCCAATCTTCATGAAGCAATCCCATGCTTCGCCACATGTAGGTTGATCAACGGCTCTCTTCATGTTGGTAAGTCTCTCCCGTCGGGCTCCCACCGAAACCACCATGGCACTTACACCGACCCCCACGTCGCTTGATGCAACCCGTCGCACCGAACTTCCCATTCGGTCATCCTTGTCCATTTTGCGCCATGCTTGAATCCACTGACTTCACCCGACATCCTCGATCGTTCTGAACCTCAGCTCTCTAAGCCTAGTCTCGATCATCCTCGCCATTGACCGTCGTTGATCTCCAAGCATCCTGCACAACAATAGACCAAGAAATCGATTCCGGGAACAAGTTCTTCGTAACTTGATCCACATTAGTCAAAACATGCTTCATGCAACACATATGCACTGAAACCCACGAACATGACCTAACCAACAATCATCGCCACCAAGATGGCGGACGAGCAAGTCAAAACTGGTCAAACCGCCACCTATGGCCGGTCTGACCGCCCCCTGGCCGATTTGACCGCCCGGCAAGGGACTTAGCCAAATTTCCTCCCTGGAAATCCAAAATATCTCTGGAAATTTCAAACGAATATAACTTTTGACTTGAAACTCCAAAAATTATAAGACCAAGTATAGAAGAATCCCCTCTCTTGACTACACTCTCTATTTTTGGTCCAGCTCCAAACTCGAAAGATCCTATATGGCTGGTCAGACCATTGCCCATTGGCCGGTCTGACCGCCAGCCACTCGACCCGATGCTTGGCTGGTCTGACCACTAGTGGTGGTCGGTCTGACCACCACACAGGCTGGTCTGACCGCCACTTTGGCCGGTCTAACCGCCTGAAGCTTGACAACATTTGAACTTTGCCGAAAACGTGTGTTTCGATAAATCTTCAACGCCATTGCCAATTGTACCATCATTCTAAGATCGTGAGCATATCCCCATGATATTCACAGGTTATTACATCTGGTTGCTATTTTGTCTCAGTAGGGAACAAACAGATCCAAAAGCTAGTATACATTAGAAGCAAGGTCGGACGGTCAAAAATAAGTGGACGACGTGGTACGACATTTTTACTAGGTGTCGGTGTTTTCGAACCGAACTTACGTAAAGATTGTTTGATTCAGGGGGGTCTCCAAGACTCAAATCACGCAGTGAGAAGCGACATGGAGATTTTTATATAGGTTCGGGCTTTCTCCGGGGAGAATAACAACCCTACTCCTGGATTACAAGATCAAGAGAAGGACTCGAGTGAGGCCTCTTGTGCTCCTAATTCCTCTCTCTCTCTCTCCTTCTGATGATTCTGCCTTTTATACAGTACTCGAAGAGTGCTACTGTTTCTCTAGTCCAAAGGGCGTCCTAATGCTTCAGATGATGGAGCCGTTACTGGAGATTATTATGGGAGTAGTATTGTTCCCACGTCACGAGGCAGTTATCACCATGACAGGGAGTTAAATCGTGCCATTATTCTAGAGAATAGCAGCGTAGTTTACTGCCCATATCTTTAGATATGGTGCGAAAGATTCCCTGATCGACTAGGCCCACATGTCTGTAAGCCCCATCGACAAGGGACTGGTCGTAGAAGAGCTTACGACCAGGTAGTGGTCGTAGAAGAGCTTACAACTACAGACTGGTCGTAGGAGAACTTACGATCAGAGCATAGTCGTAGAAAGGCTTATGACTATAGGGTAGTCGTAAAAGGACTTACGACTATGGGGTAGTCATAGAAGAACTTACGACCTCCAGCTTCTCCCTTATGAATATTAAGGGGTATACTCAAGAACCATATGACGACATTATTATCCATAATATGAATTACAGATAAATAATTAAATGAGGATTATTAAATCCTCGTCACTAGGGAATCCCAACTATAATATATAGAATGTATAATATACCTACTATATATGGGGTATTTCGGGGTTGTTTGATTCATGGCCCCAATGAACCAAGCTAAAAATTGGCATAGCCAAAACTTAGGCAGATCCAAATTTTGGCAAAATAGACGATGTTTGAATTGCGGCCAAGCCAAATTTTGACAATACTAAAATTTTGGTGAGCGATTTCGTCGCCCTTAAATTGTCCGCGTGTGACATTGGATTTCGTTTGCGTTACCAAATTTTTGTTGGCATTTCCAAATATTGGTAGCAAACCAAGCGATAGCTAATTTTTATCGGCGTTACTAAAATTTGGCTTGACTTATGTTGGTAACAAACTAAACTGACCTGTCATAAAAAAAATTTAAATATTCAATTGAACACCCATGAACCATGCCATCTCGTGGGCAGTTGAGGTGGAGCGAAGGTGGCTGCCCCCGTGGTTTATGCATAGCGAACTCCTCCGACCATAGCAGGCACCAGCTCACAGTGGGTAATGTTCTTTTTAGTAGATTAATTTATATTCTACTATTCATTGTCATTGATCCCGCAGGCCGGCCAGGCACACACCTCTACATGTGCGCGGTGCGCCAACCACGTCTTCCCTCAGCAGCACTAGTTGTACACCTCTAGGACACGCCGCCGACCAACTGAGCCGATTGGTCGTGTGCCTCCGCAGATGCGCCGTAGGACTCCACCGAGATTGGTTCGGGTACGCCTCTGCATACTTTCGCCTATCGCCGTCGACGGACCGTCCGACTGTGCGCCTCCACGTACGTGTCGTCGACAAGCACCGTCTAGGCAACGACAGCACGCTTCCTTGTACACGCCGCCACTGAGAATCGATCACTGGGTGCCCCCTTAGCGGTGCACCATCGCCAAATCGATCTCGTCATCCTGACCGAATAGTGCGTCGCCTCCGCGCCACACCATCGACCGGGACCGGGCTCACTGTCGCTCACCTCCGCGTGCGCTGTCGGACTCCATGGGGCAAGGACCTGGCCATTGGGCAAGGTGTGTCGTGCGTCGCCTCCATGTCTCACATCACCTGTCAAATTGATGCCTTCGCGCTGTGGCCGCCGCCGTCATACTCCGCCGTTGTCATCGCCTTCACTCCAGCCCGCTGGAGAAGAAGAGAGACAGAACGACCTCGATGCCTCCGCGCCATGGTTGCCGCCATGCGCCTCCACATATGTGTGCGGATGAGGTTAGGGGCTCCGTCTCTATCCTTGGAGAGGCGGAGCGGACGCCGCCACCGTCGTCACCATTGTCAATGGCGATTTTTTTAAAAAAATAAAAAAATAAATGCCGGGACATGCTACATCTTTTTAAAATGTTAGAAAACCATAGGTTTTGTGGCCATAAAGTTTTAAAAAAAACACACAATTTTTTTTGCTTATCGGACATGACACGTGAAATCTCACCGTAACCAACTCACATCCGAGCTAACATGTAGGTCCCACCCTACAGTGCCACTCTAATACTCTATACTACTGGTGTGTCCACCTTGGCACGCCAACAACAAGAACAATGATACTAATCAATCATCAATCAACGCAGTATTACTAAGTGGCTAATTACTAAGTGGCAAGTGGCAACCAACAACCAAGAAAAACCACCTGCAGGTAGGACTACAGTACCCTGTTGAGAAGCTTGTCCAGGTGCCGCGCTCCAGCGGGCCTCCACTTCAGGTTCATCTTTCATGCTCTGAACCACCAGCGGGCACAAGAAGTTCGGCTCCATTTGTGGAAATACGAAGTTAAACAATCGATTTTCAAGTAAAACATCTTATCTTGTATTAACATTATTTTATTTTTGTTTATATCTCAAGTCCTAGAGTAACCATTCAAAAATGGAAGATAGCAAGAATATATGAGGAATGGAACATGTGAATACCGCCTGATGGTCGTTATTCCGTTACTGGCCGGACGGTAACCAGAAAAAAAAACTGCTCGAAATTCGACTACTGAGATTTGAATTTAGGATCTAACAGTCGGGATTTTGAATTTAAATTTAAATTTAAAGAATTCAGACCGGTTTTTTGGATCCCGGATCCCACCGAGAATTCTGATTACTGGCCAGATTTTGATCCTTGCGCACAACCATATAAAAATCCACATGCTAGTTACAAAAAATTCAATGCAAATCTCAACAGTTTCAAATACTAACTTACCAAACATTTAATGAGAATTGCTGACGAATGAAAAATTAAATTAGCATGTGATGTTTAAGCTGGATAAGTGTACGAACAACAAACTATGCATGATTACAGGTGCAAACTCTGTTGTTGGGCCTATATGAAACAATTTTTTCCAAAATAGTATGAGCTTCCATTGTCTGGACTTCATATAAAACTACTGGTTTGAAGCGGGATGAGTTGATATGGTAGAAAAGTGGCAGTCAATCGTACTAAAAAAACTATGACCAGCTGAAGCGCCCAACTGAATGCTTACAAAGTAAAGCAAACAAGAATACATAGCTTATTTAAAACATAAGAGGAGGGATTGCTGTGTATCAACCAGTGTTACTTGGACAAGGACACGGTTGTCGGAATCCGACTTGAATTCGGGTGTCTGATTCGGCAAGCTCTAGAAAATAAGATTCGATGATTCGTCTAATATATATTCTATTATCTTTAAAAATTAAAATAAAATGATTTAGGCTAATTCTTCTCTTCTGCTTCTCACAAAGACTCTCCATAGGGGTGTTCGATACATGTCGCAAGGAGTTGACATGGGGATGCGTATAAAAAAATGGATTCGCGTGCCTGGTAACACTGGTACCAACGAAGTTGGGGGTACAGTCTGTTTCGATCATACCGCATTCTGATTCGCCGGCTGCTCGAGCTCAAGTCTGTGGGCTGACATTGGGGCAATCTCAGAGATGGCCGCATCACGGCCCTGCATATCATCACCAGCAAGCTCCCCATATGCAGCCACTCTTCCTGCCAGAACCGTGGAAGTCGTGCCTCATCACCGGTACGTGTGTACATGTCCCACATTCGGCCCACTAATTTCTCCATCTCCTGCCCAAGTTACTAGACATACTTCAGCTGCTTAATTTCACACATTATCAAGAATCGAAAGAACTACGCTTTTGTGCTCTCTGCTGTCAGTGATTAGGAAATTGTGGTGCAGGACATTTTATCAGGCATCTAAATGATGAATTGGAATTTTGCCTCTTAGATACGTAGATGAAATAATACCCCAATCAGGATGCCTTATCTATAGAAACGATTGCCACTAGATAGTGATTAGCGAGCTGATTTTTGTAGTTAGTGAGGTTGGTCGTGTGGGCCCCGGTTCCGATTCCAAGCCACTAGATAGTGCTTAGAGGAAGGATACCGAACTGAAGTTACTAGTGGAAGAACATCCTGCAACCGCAATAGGACCAAACGAAAACATAGCGCCAACAGAAAGAAAGAAAAAAATAGTTGTGGATCCATCAACGTAATGGTCAAAAGGTGAAAAGGCACAGCAATTTTTCGTGCAATCTCCTTTCTCAACGATCTGGCCACATTAGCTCAAACAAACAACCCCATCGAAAAACAACATAAATATGCACAGCACTGGTGTCCTTGGTTGCAATTGCCAAAACAAGATTTACACTAGAGTCCAATCACAACATGGCAAAAAGGCCGTCTTGGTTTGGCTAAATCTAACTGACATGTTGACATCCACAAGGATCCTCCAGGGCTACCCTAAACACTGTTCATGCTAGCATTATCAGGACAGTGTATATGCACCATAAGATGGCGCGATATCACTCAGCTGCAAAATCCAGAAAGAGGCGAATCGCACTAACGCATTGATCAAAATATTGTTGTGCATACACATGAGGACGACGTACTTGATCCTGCTGATCCCAACTTCTTGCCATTGGAAGCTGTACACTAGATGAACGGTGATCATCTAACTTGGGCTCCAATTGCAGTCTGTATCGGCCTCTGCTGGTAAAATGTGGCTACGTGTTCATTTGCTTAGTATCTTGTTTCCAGCAAGGCGTCGACTAGTCCAAAATCCATGGCCTACGTAAAACAAAAAAAAGTTAAACATAAGTTATAGTTCAGCATGACAAGTTGCTGCTTTGCTTTATTCTGCTACATATAAGAGATAAAAAGTTACTTCGGAAGAAGACATGAAGCGATCCCTCTCTGTCCACTGTTGCACTATATCCAACGGTTGCCCCGTGAAAGCAGCAAACATTTTATCAACTTTCTGCAAGCAGATTTATCAGGAACTTTAATCACAGCTTAGAAACCAAAATTAAGAGTCTAGCTCCTTCTTAGAGTCATCAAACATCTGACGAAAAAGCATGGCAAAGAAAACTTAGACTTGTTCGCAATCGCAAAAGACTTACATCACGAGCATAAATGGTTTCCCCAACCTGTCGCCTCACCTCCTCCACATTACCCTGCAGGTCATCCAATCGTTAGCTTCAAAACAAACTTCAAGAACACTTAACACAGGTACATCCCCAGTTGCAAACTAGGTCTTTTCTTGCAAGTTTGGTGTTGCCATCCAAAGGATGGTAATTATCAAATTAGTTACACAAGATTAAAAATTCATCCTGCTACTGCATTCATATAAGAAAGTCCACAATCATACCTCCGATCCACCTTGAGGCTGATGAATCATTACTCTAGCATTTGGCATTGCATAGCGCATTCCCTTCTCACCGCCAGAAAGAATAATTGCTGCTTGACTAGCAACAACACCGAAGCACACTGTCCCAACTTTGGGTTTTATCTGCATGTGTTAACAGAAAGAAATATTTCATGCATTAGCACAGAGAATCAGAATGAGACTTTTCTAGGGTCTATTTCTCAGTATATGTAATTGTGGATGTAAGTCTTTGGTGTATGGTAAATGGGAAAAATAACATTACAGGAAACAAAACAACCAAAAGTAATTTAAACACATCCTTAAAATTCATTAGAAACAGCTAAAAAGTGAACCTTCAAAACAAACAAATTAAATTCACGTGAATGATTCATCAACACAAAATGTTACTTTAGAAGTATATATATCAAGTTATCAACATTTAAGTTTGGGGCTGCAGGCTCCTTGCCGAAAGTTCATAAAACAACCATTTCTCACAAGTTGTAAGGCAATACAAGTGTTGTTCAATACCATGGAGAGCATGTAAGCCAGTCATTGGAGGCTCTTCTGGCAAGATAAATATGATTTTATATTTAGAAAGAGGAAAGCCAATTGTAAC
Source organism: Phyllostachys edulis (assembly GCA_036346405.1). Classification (NCBI taxonomy): domain Eukaryota; kingdom Viridiplantae; phylum Streptophyta; class Magnoliopsida; order Poales; family Poaceae; genus Phyllostachys; species Phyllostachys edulis. The sequence goes on along the minus strand of CM070549.1, from coordinate 75,403,252 downwards.
ACTTGATTATGTTGTAGGAAATAGGAATGGCTAGCAGTGGCCATTGACCAAGCACAATCTGAGGCCATGTTTGGAATACCCCTGTTTGGAACTAAGTTCACAGCTCATTGTTTTACAACATTATCTTTTCCATCAGAAATGCAATGATACTCCAATAGAAACTAAAAAGCTAAGGTCCTAAGATACAATAAAATAACATCGCAATCTATGCCCTAAAAAGAGCGCTAAATAAAGTAAAACAAAGCAAAAGAAATAATCCTAAAGCCCCATGTGTGATTTATGTACAAGACATAAGAATTTTTGGTCCAGTCAGCCCAAAGCCGGTTTTAGGGCAGGGCCAGATTGGGCCCATTGGGGAAATGGGGCCTGTGGCCAGCAGGACCGGACCAAGCCAGCTTGGAGCCAGCCCAGCATGGTAAATGCTCAGGTCTATGTACCAATATAAGAATACAACTCTTGCAAACACTATCATCGATATGATAGTAGCTTTTACATTACATTATGCTTTCCTGTTAATGCTAAAAATATGCTGCAGTTGATATGTAAGCTCACTAGCTAAGGAGCACGTATAAAACAGAAGAAACAAAATGCTTTATGCTGTACCTACAACGTATTCTAGTGCCAACAAAGTAAATCTTAAATTAGATGGAAGCACTATTGTGAGGCGAGAACAAGAACAAAAATATACAACAGTAATCTCCAAAGTTATGAAGAATGTAGCGTGAATATTAGGACAGAAAAGACACTGCATATAGATGACGTACCCAGGACATGCAATCATAAATTGCTAAGATGGAATAGAGACTTCCACCAGGGCAGTTAAGATAGATCTGGCAAAGCAGAAAAATAATTGGAATCATACAAAAGCAGGTCGAAGATATAGAGCAACAATTGAGGGGCCTTGTACAGTACACACTACGGAAAAATTTTGAACCTCCAGCAACAGAAAAATGTACACTAACCAGAATATCAGCCTTTTCATCGACAGCAGAAAGTGTGACAAGCTGTGATATTACACGTTGTGCCACTTGTGAGTTAATATATTGACCAATGAAGATTATACGGTTTCCCAATAGTACTGTTGCCAGATCAAGAGGGCCACCAGGAGTCATGATAGCAGGCATTAAAGGTGGATTTTCATTCTCCGATGCTACAATTGTATTTTGCCTGTATAAAATAAGTTGCAATGTTATGGGTGAATCTCAGTACACATACCATTGACTGGAAAAAGAAATAACCAAACTTCTAATACACAACCTAAATAAAAACTAGACAAGTTCTTATCAGCCTAAATAAAAAACCAGGCATAGTAGCTTCAAATATATCACCACAGATAATAATGACAATGTATCCTTTCATCCAACCGTGAAGAAACGCCAGGTGTTACAAATTGCAGTCCTGTGTGTAGAATTTGAGTGAGGGCAATTCAACACATTTGCAATAATAGACCATAAAAAAATAAACATGAACTAAACAGAAAAAAGAATCCAAAAGCATGTCAGATGCAAAGTTAGCATTCTCCCATATCCTCTCATTACACTAAAGCCAGACTATGTGTGTTCTTCAAACTATGTTGAATTGTGCAATTACACTGCACTGCCTAGCATAGATAATCCAAATACAATCTGAAACAGTCTAGTTCAACAGTATGCCCACAATGCCTGCTTGGCAATCAGCAAGAACTGCAACAAGGCCCCAAACCAACTTCAAGATCAGACCAAACTGAAGTGCACTGCACCAGCTGCAATGAAGGTTAACCTTTTGCAACATATTATATCATCCACACACGTCCATTTCTTAACATACTTGCGCCATTGTTGATGCATTTCGGATTTTAGGCCCAAGCAAGATTGCACAAATGATCTCAAACTGTCGCTGCCTCAATAATCTCAGAATTCTAGTACCATACACTCTCAGGTAACCCCAGCATTCCAGTTCTCTATACTCTATGAGAGGCCTGCCAATCGTGACCCCAACCGAAACCAAGCGATGTTGTAACCAGTAGACCACAATCTACGACATCTTGCTGACCCGTATTAAATCAAACGATACAAATTCCAGACAGGTCACAACTCAATCTTCCCTAGCTAACTAACTGCCTAAGTCCATCGGATTCGTAAAATAAAAGGAACAAAAAATTTACATCTACGATGCTAAACAAGTACAGAGAAAGCTCACCTCGGATGCCCAGGCATGCTCTGGTTCCACTCCGCCTAAGGGAAAGGACCAGACAGAAAGAAAGAAAAAATGAGGGCGAGAACGAGCAGTCCATGACTGGAGAAGCCGGAGAGAGGTGGGGAGGTAGAGAGGCGCTGCTCACCCGTGCGAGAGTAGGCGGAAGGGAGAGGTGCGGACGGCGAGGGGGGTGGAGATGGCCATGGGCGCCATTGGCGGCGGAGGCGGAGGTGTCTGACCGTGGGAGCCCAGGAGAGGACTGATGAATGATGATGAGGAGATGACTAGAATAGATGAGGGCGGCATATTCCGTGAACAAGCGCCAATATGTGCACACGTGGACAAACGCAATCCGACGGCCCTCCATCGCGCATCCCACGCCCGCAGTGGCAGCGCGAGTGCTTATTTGCACCCCCCCCCCGCGCGGGGCCGAACACATTTGCGTTCCCTCCATTCCTCAATCCCACCTGAACCCTAAGTTTGCTTTGATGACCGTGGCGGCGCTGGTCCTCCAGCCCTTACGCACCGCTCCACCTCCCCCTTGACGGCCGCTCCGCCTCCCCCTTGAGCTCTGTTCACCGCTCCGCCTCCCCCTTGTGCTCCTTGCACCGCTCCGCCTCCCCCTTCTGCTCCGTGCGCCGCTCCGCCTCCCCCTTGTGCTCCTTGCGCCTTCGCCTCACCCAAATCGAGCTCCCGTGGTACGCCTCGAGAGCCGCTCACCTGCGCGTTGCCGCACCATGGACAAGCAGAAATGTCGCGCAGAGACGCACTCCGAGTGGTCAGCCACCTAGCAGTGGGCTACCTCTCGTGCCGTGCCCAAAGTGCCAAGCCACGATGATCTAAGCCGTGTCCGGGAGCTCGAAGAATCGAGGAAAGGAGTACTACAAATGCCTAGAAACGAAGGGGGTAAGAAACTCCCTTTTCTGTTGAATTTGGTTTTTGGTTTTGCCGGGCAGTTTATAGTTTTTGTTGCTCCAGATGTATTCAGGTGAGTGCGACACATTCATGTAGAAAGACCAATACCTGACCCATTTGAGCGGGTCAGATCTGGCGCTTTGCATCTGTCTGACGAGAGAGAAGAGATGGAAATGAAGTGGTTTTCACAAATGGACCACCGTGTATTGGAACAACATTTTCTTTGTGATGAAGAGCTCATCGGACCAGATCAAGACTTCATTGGACGAGATAAACAATTCACTCAGGAAAGCCACTTCTGGAGATGAAAAGTTAAAAATGGTTACAGTTGCATTTGTATTCTTGCTATTAGGAATTTGCATTGAGAAGATTATCAACTGATTTTCTAATTTAGTTATGTTCAAGTCTTTTGTAATGTAATATCTAGTTTGTATAAACTCTGTCTGAAATGGGAATGTCAGTGGTATTGAAATGGTGTCTCAGTGTATATTCTGAAATATTGTTTGGATATGAAATCTGAAAACCTTCAATTCTAAGCAAATCTTCAAACAATTGGGTGCTGCTGGTGCTTGCAAATGGGTCCTGTTTCTGTTCTTTGTTATAAATGTGCAAGTGATGCAGGTGCAAGTGATGTTTCCATTCTGTTGGATGACAACACTTCTAAATTCTTTGCTTTGTGCCAAATCCTAGCAGAGCTTTCACCAAATTGAGTTGCAGACATGAATTGACAAATGATCGAAATTTTTGAAATCTGCAATTTGGACAACCTGTGCAGCTAGACTCCATTTCTGAAATTTCTGGAATATGGATAGCTCTGGAATCTGGAATTTGTGAAATCTGGATAGCTCTGAAATTTCTGGATAGCTCGGGAATCTGGAATTTAGACAAGTAGCATTTGGACTGCATTTCAGCTAGACCCCATTTGTATGAAATAGCTTATACTTGGGATGAGCTAATATAAAGCAGAATTCAGTGACAAAGCATGTCCAGAATTCCAGAAATGCAAATTGCAAAATCCATTTCTATCAAATAGCTTATACTTGGGATGAGCTGATATAAAGCAGAAGTTTGTAGACTATCTGTAAAATGACTCAACATGCTGAGGACATAAAAAACACTCTCCATCACCAGCAGAAAAGCACTAGTTTATACAAATACACAGGATATCTCAAGAACCTACAGATGCTGCACTCTCCATACTGTCAGAATTGACAAGGAATAAAAAAAACTATATTGTCAACCATATAAAGATTCAGGAAACCATACATGTCGTGACACAAAACAGGTACAACTAGTATAGAACTGAAAGCATTGAGCTAGGAACATCAAATAGGATAAGTGCAATCAATGAAAAAACTTGATACATTTCCATGACATATCATATGGTTCAGTTAACTTGTCATACATCAAACTAAGACAAAACATGATACATTTCTATCACATATCACATGGTTCAGTTAACTTGCCGTACATCAAACTAAGACAAAACATGATACATTTCCATCACATATTACAATCAGTGACCATTATGAACTGAACCATTGACCATTACAAGTAGCATTTAAGATAGCATGAACTCCTTTGCAGCCACCTACAAAGCCACCTCCTGCAAATATGAATACTGAACATCTTAGATAGTGAGTACTTAAAAAAATAGAATGCTAGACAGTGAGTACAAGTCGTACCAGAAATCCGTATGGGCATGATTACTTTGCTTGTTTCCGTAAAGGGCAGTTGCAGCTGTCATGGGTGCTAATCTCATTGCAAGTCCTACACATGCGAGCTACCTTTCCCTTCAACTTCTTCGGTTTGCTCTTCCCAGGCCGATTCCTCTTGCATTTGCCTCTAGTAAGATTGTTGGTAGGTGGCAATATATCGATGTCATGAGGGATGCCACACCCAAGATATGCTTCAAACTCCTCCACTCTACTTTGTGGTCGGGCAGGGATTTCCTAATTTATGTCTTTCATAAACTATTTAAGTTTCCCTCTCGCATTTTGCATATAAGGTAGTGAAGGTGTAGCTCGATGTATCAATTCTTCTAAGTCCTTGCGCATCTCTGAAGCCAACTTTTTAATTTCTTCCTCCGTGGGATCTTTTGGTTTTTCCTCTAGAACATTGCCATTCTCATCAAACACAACCTCCCTCTTACAATTTGCAGTCCACCTTTTCAAAACATAATGACTTGGAAGCTCATTCAACAATACACCTCGTAATACGAGGATAATATGACGGCAAGGAATCCCATGAGTGCCAAACAACATACATGAGCACTGGGCAATCATGGTGTTAGTGTCGCATATGACTTTTCTTACCTTCTTGCCATCCTCATTGACCGCTGTTACTTTATGGTCACATACTTGGGCCGTGCTCTCGACAACACACTTGTCCCTGGCTGCAATAACCTCCTTCTAAAATTTAGTGAACACCATATGGGTGAATACTTCACTGCCATGATGCTCTAATGCCCATGGTGTCTTCAACTGAGGCTTAGTGTGAAAGGTGGCATGGTCTTCTCTTAGCTCCTTTTGCCTTTGTTCCTTCACTGTAGCGTCGAACCGGATCCAGAACTCAACCAAAGCATGTTTGTAACCAATAAAGCGATTGAAAAAAGAATTGGCGCTTTCAGACCTTGAAGTTGTTCTAAGAATTCCTGCCAAGGGTACGTCCATAAAGTAGGCTGGTACCCAAGAAGCATGAATCCTATACCGACCAGCAAGCCACTCATTATCTTGCAAACCGAACTCACAAATAATAGCTGCCCACTATGACTCAAATTCTTTTGAAGTTTCTAAGGGATATACACATGAATTGACACGACTGTAAAACATTTGGTTATCCCTCAAATCTGCCCTTATCTTAGTTGGGAGTTTGTTCAATATGTGCCACATACATAACCTATGCGTGCTAGTTGGTAAGACATGCTCAATTGCCTTCTTCATGGCCGCATCTTCGTGAGTTATTATAAGTCTAGGGGCAGCAACTCCCATACATCTTAAGAAAGTACGGAACAACCATTCGAACGTTTCAATCGTCTGATTGAGCAGCAATGCAGCCCCAAATAGAACACATCCCCCATGGTTATTCACTCCCATGAATGGTGCAAATATCATGTCGTATTGGTTTGTATTATATGTCGTATCGAATGACAGCAACTCATCAAAATGAACGTAATTCTTCCTAGAGGTCACATCTGCCCAAAACACATGCACCAATCTACCCTTGTCATCAATAACATAGTCAAAGTAAAATGCAGTATTATTCTCATTCTTTCTAGCTAGATTATCAAGAAACATCTGAGCATCTGATGACTTTATACTCTCTCTCAAAGTACGATGATAATTTTGCAAGTCCCTCCTTGTGCATTCTATATTCTGAAATCCACCCTCACTAACATGAAGATATCTAAATGCCCCGGAAGTGCCAATACTAGCCTGATGGCATGCGAATAGTGTAGTCTTAGCCTTCTCAGTTACTTGTCTATTAGAACGTATCAAGTGCTACTTACTAGGTGAGACAAGACCATGGTTATGGACTTCGACAAATGTCTCTAATTTGAACTTATTGCCCTTAGTCCGTTTGATACCAAACATGGCCTCACAACCGCACCTACTCAATTTAGACTCATATGTCCTCTTCACTTTTACCTCCACCTTGTCCTTACCTCTTTCTTCCTTCCACCCACGTCTAGAACAATACTACCGCCTCCATTGCAACACCCCATTCATAATCGTCCGCTGTCCGATACGAACGGAGAAGCCCGCAACATGCACATATGCTTTGTAAAACTCCAGGGCTACGTCCTCATCTTCAAAAAATCATCCCCTTCGCAGGTGTCAAAGAGTCAGTAACTACTGGTGTGGATGACGATCCCTGCAGTGGTAACGATGATTTAGCCCTAGAACGATATTAATCATGCAAATTAAAAATTGTGTGCACACTCACACAGAATGGGATGCTAGCCGCCTTCCGAGTGGTTTTACAATCCGATATTGCAATGAGAGAGTGTGCATCGGCCATATCGGGTTCGGGTTCAGATCTAGGCAAAGCTAGTGGCCGCATCGAGCTGCTCACATCTTCCATTTTGTCCATGCAGCTGCACATCAAAACAACGATAAACAATCCATAGTCAGACAACAGTTTATATCAATTGTAAATATCAGACAACACAATCAGTAATAAGTCAACAGTTCATATGCAACAACTTACATATTAGAGAGCAGGAGGGGGTGGCGTAGGGGAGACTCGGGCAAAGGGGCAAAGTCAGCGGCGTGACACGGGAGCGGCGGCACGACGTAGGGTGGGACTCGGACTCGGGAGGAGGGCGAGACTCGGGGCGACGCAGGGCAGGGCTCCGACTCGGGAGCCATACCAATTCACGGGCAATGCCAAAATTGATGTGTTTGGATTGCAGCCATGCCAAAATTTACCAAAATTATAAGTATGACACGTGGGTCCTGCATGACATCTATTTTTTTGCCCCAAAATATGTCAACATGGATCTTGTTTTGTTGATAAAATAACAAAGAATACAATGGTTCAAACAGATCACAAATCGGATACTCGGTTTAGAAAATATGATCATTTGAAACTGATTAATCCATCTAACCATGCAATTAATGCACTTACCCATAGCCAATCGCTATCAACACGTGTCGCTGTGCACCGTTCCTGCCAAACCAATTCACGGGTGGCCAAATTTGGAACCCAAAAATTGCCAAGGAAATGGCTAGGCAAAGCTGGGCAAAGCCAAATTTTGGTATTGAACCAAACAATGGCCAAATTTTCAAGGCAACGCCAAATTTTGGTATGGTTATCTAGGGCGCTGAACCAAACACGCCCACACTCCGCTTGTAATCGGTCATCTTTTAGAAGAAAGAGAGTGGGGCATGGCTAGATTTATGCGATGTACTTTATGTGACCATGCCCATTGTCTATTTTGTTTTGCCAAAAACAACACATTGTTACATTTCATTGGGAGGCTCCCTCTCTCTCAACGCTCTCACATATCCCGCTGGATACAACGATTGGTTCTGAGGTTTCTCCGATTTACTTTTTATATGTTTGTTGCGCTCCGCGTGCTTCGTTTTCGATTTATTTTTGTCCATATAATGATTCTGGGTTTTCCCTGCCTGTTGCGTTTCGTGTGCTTCGCTTTCGATTCTTTTCTTGTGGATACGATGATCCTTGTTTTTTTCCTATATATACCTACTGGAACTTGCGTAGCTTGTTTACGTTTCGTGACTTTACGTTTCATGACTATAGATGCACTTGTACTGAAACCACGCTGGACTATTCACACGAAATTTAGGTTGCTCACTTCAGCGATTGCCATACTACATGTACGTTTTCTGTTGGAATACACCATACGTTTCACGTCGCTGTGAGTGGACAATCTACCGCATTTATACTACGTCGCTTTCGTTTTCGTTTTTTTTTCAAATATTTCCATGTTATCTATCCTTGCACACAGTATTGAGCTACGCTTCTCTTGAACCAATTTTTTTTTCAGTGCTATGCTATAGTGGTCTAGAGCCGCGAGGTTCAATCCATGTCAAACGATTAGGTCCCAAACTTATAGCATAATTAAAGACAATAGATCCATTATGTAATTGAGTAAAAGCTCTAGCAAAAAAACATTTACAGATCAGTGATTGCGTACTAAAAAAAGTTATGTCTACATTCAAAACATGCTCAAGACTAATGTACAACTAAACTCTATACTGTTAACCGTGTTGTTTTATACTGCTAACTGTGTTGTTTTAAGACTTTACTATTGTTGTTTATTAATTTACGTCCTTACTATGTAGGTCACACTAAGGATACCTAACAACCCCAATTGTTGTTTCCATGCATAGCTTTTGCTTATATGCCGTTGCTTACATGCTGTGGTTCACCATGCCAACATGTTGCCTGCTACAACATCTTTTTTAAACATGTGTGTCATGCACTCATGATATCCTCAAATTGTTATGACGATCTTTGCATAACGCATAAAGCACACAACACATACATACATACATATATATATATATATATATATATATATATATATATATATATATATATATATATATATATATATATATATATATATATATAATATGTATAAACGTATTTGCAATATCCATGTAATAACTCTGTCTACATAGTTTCGCCTTTATCCCCTTATCATCACGTATATGTTTGAAACTACCTAATCGTCGAGACATAAACACCTCTTGTCTAGCATCTACGACTGTACAAAGTAAACAATGTTACTCATGTTCTCTATTACTACCAGTGCTATCACCAACCTATAAGCTGCTAACATATCACGTAGAACTAAAAGCACTATATCCCGACTTAACATACTCATCAAAACTTGCCCATTGTAGGTCAAATAGATTTGTTTTACACATTTAAGAAACCAATTTTTTTTACCTCAACGGCGCGGCATTGCACGCACTATCCTCCTAGTATAATTAATGACCAAATCCTACCTGCCACGCAAGGATGGAGAGCACCACATCCGATGGATCTTACTTAAGTGTTAATAGATATGCCATAATTGATTGATTTAGTATTTTGAACATGCCACCTATGTTGAAATGTTTGGGTTTGGCACAAAGGCACATTCATTAATGGCCAATGGTGGGAACTTTAGTCTCACATTGCTTTCCAAGAATGAGGCACACCAATTTATAAGTGAAGATGGATGTTGCCTTTGTGAAGCAAAGCAAGGAAAGAACGCATGTAGCATGTGTGTAAATGGTGTGGTGATTTTGGGTCAGGCTATGGGTGGAATCATTGCTTTCTTTTGCGACTTTTTGCCATGCATGGTAATATGTCTCACGGTGGAAAAGAATAAGAACAGTTCAACTTTTCAACGTTTGAATCGCGCAACTTTTTCCCATGCGTGGTAATATGTCTCACGGCGGAAAAGGATAAGAGCGGTTCAACTTTTGTAACAGCCCAAAAATTCATAATTGTAAAAATGAGGGATTTTAAAAACTTTTTGTATAAATGACTATTATCGTTCATTTGCCTGCATCTTTGAGATTTGTTTGAGGACATTTTGCACATTTTCTGCTCTCATGATTTTATCTCCCATCTTGTCAATTTGCCTTTTCTTAAGTCTATCTAATTTTCCTTCCTTCTCCCCTACCTCCTTTAGCTAAAATGTTGATCAGCCTAGTGTCTGATCCGACCCACCCTGCTCCCATGCATTCTCTTTCCTATCCTTGACAAGTGGTGGTCGGGCCGGTGCTGACCAAGACCTCTGGTCAGAGACTAGGTAGTGGCTCTCTCTTTTTTAGGCGCCTATTGCACTGTGCAAGAGCTTAGGCCCGAGGTCGCCCATCGGCCATTAATAGCCATCACCTAGGATGTCCTCAAGCGCAGACTGTGCAACCACTCCAACAACATGACCCCAACCACTCGACCACTCCCCTAGACAAAGTTATGCGTGTATATATGTTTGCCCAAGTCCTTGTTGCCTCCTTGTTGCTTTCTTAGCCATTCCGGTGCTAACCCCATTCCCTTCATCCTCCAAGAGAGCTCAAGCTCCAGTCAAGCTCAAGCACTCGTCCCTATTGAGCGCCCTCACGACCACCACCTTGTCGCAGGCAACCATCACCTTGGAGACCACTCTCCTTTCATCTCCAACCAAGACCTCCCAAGACATCCGGATAGGCCAATCACCTGCTTCCCGAGAGCAGCCTTGAGGACCGAAGACCACCCTCCTTTCCCTCAAGTTACTTGCAGCACGGAGCTTCGTCTAATATTGTGATCCACCATCGCCAGCGAGGCTCCGACTAACCGCTTTCCAGTTCCATATTGGCAAGTTCCTAGTGAACAGAAACTCTCCGTAGTTCGAGTCGCCTTATTCTCTCTTGGATGTTCATTCGGTCCTTCTTTTGGTTTTTCCGCTGGATCATCCTATTGCAACAATACAGTCTAGCATTTGTTTCCTTTGGTCACCGTTGTGTAATCGATCCCTTCTCTCGATTGACTGCGCATAGTTAACACCCCCACGATCTCCTTCCTTGCACAGACCTACCATTTGATGAAGACAAACCCCGTGGTCGTGACCTCTCATTTTACAAAGACCACCCTCATGGCCACGATCTTCTTCTTTTTGAAAAGACCATTCTTTTGGTCATAACCTCCCCCACGACCTCCCACAGGTCGTACACTTCCGGGACCTCCCTTGGCACTCATCTTGACCGTCGGGACCTCTCTTGCATTCATCTTGACTATCGAGACCTCCCTTGGTTCCATCGTGACCGTCGGGACCTCCCCTGGTGTTCACCTTGACCGTCGGGACCTCCCTTGAATTCATCTTGACCATCAAGATCTCCCTTGGTTCCATCTTGACCATCGGGACCTCCCTTGGCGCTCATCTTGACCGTTGGGACCTCCCTTGCATTTATCTTGATGATCGAGACCTCCATTGGTTCCATCGTGACCGTCGGGACCTCCCTTGGCGTTCATCTTGACCGTCGGGACCTCCCTTGCATTCATCTTGACCATCGAGACCCCCCTTTGGTTCCATTTCGACCGTCAGGACCTCCCCTCGCTAGGATCTGATGGTCCAGACCTCCCCTCGCTAGGGTATGACGGTCTAGACCTCCCTTCATTTAGATCTAACGACCCAGACCTTCCCTTCGCTTAGATCTAAGGGACTAGACCTCCCCTCGCTTAGATCTAAGGGCCTAGACCTCCCCTCGCTTAGACCTAAGGGCCCAGACCTCCCCTCGCTTAGATCTAAAGGCTCAGACCTTCCTTCGGTCAGATCGAATGGTCTAGACCTCCTTTCATTGGATCTAACGGACCAAATCTCCTTCTGTTTGGATCTAACGGTTCAGACCTCCCTTTGTTTAGATCTAACGATCCAGACCTTCCTCCGTTTAGATCTAATGGTCCAGACCACCCTTCATTGAGATCTAATGGTCCCGACCTCTCTTTGCATGGAACTAACGGTCTAGACCTCCCTTCATTTTAGAACTAATGGCCCAGACCTCTCTTCGTTTAGATCCATCGGTCCAGACCTCTCCTACGTTAGATCTCCCTCTAGTTTTTTTTGCAAAGACTAGCCTCCTGGTCTTTTTTCAAAGACAACCCTGGCTACAGTGATTCCAGGACCTCCCCTGGTATAGTAATTCCAGGACTTCCCTTGGGACAAGAATCCAGACCTCCCTGCATGCAAGAATTCCAGACCTCCTCGCTACAATGGTTCCAGGACCACCCCAAGTCATAGTGCTTCCACGACCTCCCTGTCATATCCCTCTCGAAACAAAATGGTTTCCACGACCACCACAGATCCGACGACCACTGAGTTTTCAACTATGCTGGTCTCACGTTTCTAATCCACGATTTTGCATGATTTGGAGTTATTTGCATATTTGAATACGATTTAAGTTGGAATATGTGCTTATTTGCCTTTTCGGTTGTTTTGCGATTATAGAAGCCGAGGTGACCGAGGAACCGTTCGTTGACCAGGATCCTAAACAACAGCACTTTGAACAAGGCGAGTCAATCCTTTGACCATGTTGCACCCACTTTTTGCAAATTATGTTGCTTTAAATTATGAAACTGCATTGCTATGTTTTATCAAATTAAATTGGTCTAGATCAAAGTTAATCCTTGAACTTGGACATTATCCTTTATCACCCTAGACTTAATGGATTACCTGCTAGTTAATAAGTCTATATCTAAGTGTCATGCTTAGCCTTGTTTAGATACAATGTCATGTGGGCATTAAGTTGCCCAACCACAACCCTTAAAAGCTTTGGAAAATGATTTGGGTAGTAAGGCTAGGAGCCTGGCTGGTATGTTGAAGTAAATAATATTTTCAAAACAATAAAACCTGAAAAACTATTTTTGACTGGGGTGGCTGGAAAGAGTGGCTGGTGCCTGGGGCACGAGAGGAGGTTGGTTTGTGGATGTGCCGCCCTGGTCAAGTAAGGACCGAATCTTATGATGACCTCTCATGCAAAAATAGTGCAACCACAAGTCCATTATGGGTACAACTTGGCTGACTAATTTGCTCGCCTCGGCGTTGATCCGCCGTTGGGTTGATTGTAGGTGGATAGCCGGGGGAGAACGAAGCCACAAGAACTGCATTGGCACAAGAGGGGGCCTCCTGGATAGCCTCGGGAGTGGGCTCAGGGCGGTGGAAACCTTAGTGTAGCGGATGGAGTGTGTTGAGGTTAAGCATTGTAAAGGCCTTGTGGTCATCTCCCCTTGATTCGCATGTCCAAGAAAACGTGTGAATATATCAAGGCGATTACCTCATCTGGGTAAAGTGTGCGAACTCTGCAGAGTAAGAAAACTACCATGATAGTCGTGCTCACGGTCAAGAGCAGTGCTGAGAACTTGCTGGATATAGTCTTCATTTTTACAAAACCATTTGTGATGAGAAGGGAAAGCTGGGGTGGGATCCCAGGGATTTGATAAAGGCGTGGTCGGAGACCAGTGGTAAATACGGGGAAAACCCGAGTATAGGAGGTGGGGCCTCCGCTAGTACTCTTCAAAAGAAAACTCATTATGAAAATAAATTTGTTAAATTGCTAAGTCTTAGGATTTACTACTACTCATCTATTTCAAACATGGCTTTGTGCAAATAAAAGAACTCTAAAGCTTCCCTTGATTAGCCTTGCATATATAAGAACTGCATTGTGGGTTGGCTCGTGAGTACGGTTGTGTACTCAGGCTCTGCCAATATATTCTTTTCAGACCCGAATGATCAAGACCCCTACCAGTACTTCACGGAGGATGAACCAGATGTGGTGAAGATAACGAAGCTTAGGCCGGGACCCCCAGTCGCTTGCCTGTGGGCAAAGTGAATGAATCCACTATGATGTATTTTGCTTCCGTACCTGTTTGGCTTCCGCATTCTGGCTTTTGTAAAACTCACGCCTAAGTGGCGCTTTTGTAGACCATTGGCTGTATGGCCAGATAATTATGTAATATATTATGGGCTTGCACTGTTCATATCAAGTATTGCTCGTATTGAGTAACGTTCATGATCAGTTTGTGCCTAATCGCTAGATAGATGTCTCACGACCACCCCTAGGTGATCCAAGACCACAACCATGTGTCTCACGACCACCTCTAGATGATCTAAAACCACTATGAGGAGAACCACGACCACCCCCATATGGTCTCAAGATCACCTCCAGATATCCCAAGACCTCTAGGACCTCCTCGGGAACTCCTAGGACTCCCTCAGGACCTCCTATACCCCTTTTTGTCGCAACCCAGGACCTCCCCAAGATGTCTCTATAGGACACCTCGGGACCTCCCAAGATGTCTCTACCGTACTTCTCAGGTTCTCCCTGGGACGTCTCTACAGCATTCCACCAGACCTCCCCAAGACCACTATAGGACTTCCTCAGGACTTCTTCAGGATCTTCACAGGATCTCCTACGGCCCCAAGACCCCGTTTAGATCTCCTGGGACCTCCTCATGAACTACAGGGCTTCCTAGGACCTCCCCTAGTCTTTCCAGGATCTCCCTGGACTTCCTTATAAGCTACAGGACCCACGAGGGACCTCTCTCAACCACCTTAGGACCTCCTCTTAGGACCTCCTCGCAGGACCACCATAGGACCTCCTTCGGGTCACTCAAGACCTCCCTGGGACCACTATAAAACTGTACTAGGACCTCCTTAAGACTCTTCTAAATTGATATTTTGACCAAATGTGGTTGTTTCTACAAACCAACACGTGCGTCCGTGTGGAGCTTTTGTAGTTAAATGCTTGAGCAAATGTGGTATTTTGTGTGTGTCAGCTACTGATCTAGGGAATGACACAAGTATACACAGGAGATCCCAAGTTCCAAAATTGGGGTCTGACAACTTTTCAACGTTTGAATCGTGCTAATTAAGCAGTGTCAATATGGCATGCATTAACGTTGTTTCTAATTTCGTGAGGAGAGTTAATGTGATTTCCTTTCGTGATGATGGCGTTCTATTTAGAGGAGACGTCCTCACAGGCCACAATACCCGAGAGAACACACCACTGTCTTCTTTGTTTTGCCCTCTATTTCTTGCGTTGTGCTGCCTTAGTTAGTCCGTTCCTACGATGTGCACCGATTATGGGAAGAGCAATGTCTTCGAAGTCGTCGCTCCTCTTGGTCCTGCACAGGTTGGGACAAACAAGATTTTTGGGAAGAGTCTTCCTGCGACTGCTCATTGTCTTCTTCCTCTTGATTGCACGTCTACTCCCGACTCAACTACAACCATAGCTGGAGTGGTTGTTTGTAAGTTTCGCCATTTTGTTTGTGTACATGATGAAATCATTTTTAGTGGTAGTGCTTGACAAGAATTCTTGACCAGGTCAACCTTTTCGGTCAGAGTCAGAGTATATGTCAACGTAGGCCCACATATAAAAGGCTCACTCTATAATAGTTATGAACCTACAACCAATACTTAAAGGAAGTCTAATACCCTTTACTACAGCCAAACTGGTCGCAAACCGGTTTAAGTCATGAGACGACCAGCTATGAACACCATCCGATCAGCCATACGGTTTTGAGCAATCCCTGACTATTGAACTGGTTAGGAGATATGATAGTTTCCCATGTGACTAACATGATAGCGGTTGTTGGTGCATGTGGGAACTTACAATAGTTGGCTAAGAGACATGACGGTTCAAGACTCAACAGAGGAACGTGCGTGAAGATTAGATGCACATTTAGCGGCATTAACTGCCACCCCTTCAATAACTATAAAGGGGATAGCCTAGGTATTATGTAAAATAGACATAATTTAGGATCACCAATTTATAATATCCCCATTGTATTCTCATACATACACTCTGTCGGACCCGAAGCCCTCGTGTGTGTAACGTACATGTTGTGTAACGTACTAGTCTCATGATTCAGTGGCTAGTACACACATCCACAACATTGATAATTACATCCATACATTCATACATACAAAATAAAAACAAGGTATGGTACATAACTTAATAGATTACATTGTTTATAACACAAGGGCCGACCGACCAAATAAATGCTTAAGTATCAAGAGTAGCAAAGTAATGACGAAAGCAAAATAAGTAAAAATTCCAAAATTCCAGCTGTATGTCTATCCGAACCCTCAGGCAACCGACTAGAGACAAGTCCTAGAAAGACCCATCACCGAAGCCACTGGTTCTAGGTGCGAAAAAGGCGTCGTCTACCGTAGGTTCATCATCTAAATCTGAACAACAATTT
Organism: Phyllostachys edulis; assembly: GCA_036346405.1. Classification (NCBI taxonomy): domain Eukaryota; kingdom Viridiplantae; phylum Streptophyta; class Magnoliopsida; order Poales; family Poaceae; genus Phyllostachys; species Phyllostachys edulis. Next base: position 75,386,959 of record CM070549.1, on the reverse strand, counting down.
AAGCAAGATTAAGTACATTGCGTACTCAGCAAGACTTATAGTGTATCACAGAGTTTATATACATGCATGGATAACAAAGGAGGAGGCTCTAAGCTACAAGTTATTTTCAGCATCAAACAAGTTTTATTTGCAATATCGATATGCAGTAATTTTCAATAGAAGTTTAAAGAGCAGTTAAATAGATAAAAGGACAACAATTACGTAATCGAATAAACAACAACTCGTAACCCTCCTCGGCTGCGAGCACATTTCATTTTCAACTATAGACATGGCACTCAACTCAAACATAAACCAACAAACCCTTTCCCTCATTTCCCAATGAAATGGTTTTTCTTAAAACCAAGAATATACTCGGCAATACTACACTTAGCACGCTCATCACCATGAGCACAGCTATTTAAATATATTTACACTCTGCATAGGGGTACAATTATACCCACAGCACACAGATTCTCTAGTTTGTTTAGCTTCCGTTGATACCACTGATCACTACCTTCGGTAAGCAGTCTAGAGCATGTGTCGAAACCTTTACATCATCTAGTCCTATCCTTGCACAAGCCTGGTGAATAAACACCCTCACTTCACCTGGGCTTATCCTCTTCAAGTGAAGCATTCACCGTTGTGTCGTCAAGCTTTATGCCCAACACCGTGGTGAAGGGAGCCCCTTCGAGCAATCACACATGCTCGTGCTATTACAGCCTACTAACGTGCAAGGCTAGCTTTCAATGACTTAATTAGCCAACGTCATCCCATACCGGCACATGTGGTTATACGCTTACGCTTAAGTTAGATATACTGGTGTTCGATTCTTAATTGACCCGAGCGAGGATCTCCCCCAATCTACTTGTGAGACTCCTTTCTCACACTTCTCAGAAAATAATATAACTCGCCCGTGTCGCAAAGTAAGTTTTCATTTTATTTTATATAAAATAATAGAGATAAACCCCTCTGGATCACCATTTCAAAACTCCCAAACTCATAGCTATCATGTCATCTATTTTAGCAAATTTTAGTAAAGACTAATGCTTGACTAAGCAGTTATGCGAGATTCGCATTCGAAAAACTCAAGTTGACATCATTCATTGTCTAGACTGTAACCTAATAGCTACCACAGTAAGGATATCAACATTTCAAGGGGGCTCATGCATCGAATAGGATTTACAACTACCGCTATCTCAAACATAACAATTTTATATCAAACATACACGTATGCATAATATATTTTGCAAAAAGAAGTACAATAATTAAAATAGTAGGATCAATATAGTCAAAGGGGGTGCTTGCCTTGCTCTGGTTGCTCTAAATATGCGGATGGAATATTGTCGCAAAAATCGTCTGAACACAGAGCTAGAAGCAAATTAAATATGACAAAATAATTTCAACAGCAACAAAATACAAATATTTTGTAAATTAAAGTAGATCATGATTTTAGATGAATTTATAAAAAAAAGATTCATCTCAATTGGAGTTTGTATGCAGAAGTTATGAAGGTTTTAATTTACTTTGGTTTGAAAATTCCAGAAAAATAGAAAAGGGTAACAACAAAAGCGTATTTTCCGACGTTTACGCTTTCCAACAGAGAAAGTATATTCTTCTTTGATTTCTACTGAGGTTTATGCCTTCCAATAGAGAAAGCGTATTTTCCTTAGAACTAAAGGCGGCTTTCTCATTTTTTCAGATTTTTATTAACTTACATGTGGGACCTACTTGTCAGTGACTTATTCTTTTCTTTTATTGATTTTATTTATAAAACAGAGGTGGTCCTACATGTCATAGACTCATTATTTATTAACCAATGATTAAACATATTTCCAATTTTAATTATCTGATAGCTGGGGCCCACATGTCAGTCTCTCAGGTTTTAAAACGTTTTTTAAAATCGAGAAAAGTATGTGGTCCCACATGTCAGCGACACATTTACTAAAAAAATTTAGAATTAGATTTTTTATTATTTTTCAGTCGGTCCCATCTGTTATCGACTTAGTGCTTTTAACTACTGTCATTAAGGGCTAACTAATGTTTTAAACCTGTGGGTCCCACTAGCAGAGAGAGAGAGAGAGAGAGAGCTACGAGCATGGCTGAGGCCATGGTGAGCTCGCCGTCGGCGAACAACGCGATGAGTGGAGACGTTGAGCGGCGAAATGAAAAGAAGGAAGCAGGGCAAAGCTATGAGTGGTGGTGACGGCGACAAAGATGGCCGGAGGTGGCATTATGTCGGGACCAAAAATATGCAATTCTGGACCCTCTGTGTGTAATGCACTAGTCCAGGATCACGCTAGTGCACACAGTGTCAACACAGGTGAATATCGATCCACACAAGCGATTAATAACATAAACGAGTAATTTGATAACAAATCAGGGTTTTGACCTTATGGTCGAAGTTTACAATTATTAAGCCACGCAGGCTAGCAAGAAATAAAATAGCAATGAACAAAGAAACTTCAACAGAATCCCATCAATTCACCACAGAACCGATCGGGATCAAGACCCTACGATCAAGCACCTTCGATGAACTCCTCGGCGGTGAAGACTCCTCCTCTTCATTGCATGTTTTACAACAAGCATGAGTACACACCGTACTCGCAAGTCATACCACGTAAATGCAATTATAGATGAGACTTATTCCAAAGGAATGGCTTCGTGGTTCTTTTGCGTAAATCAAGACATTTACAATTTAAATACAAGTAATAGATTGAAAGCATAATTCAAAACAAATAGACAATAATAATTTGACAGCTTTTATTTCACAAATACACATAGCCTAAACAAGTTATTCACACAATTTGCATAAGTTATCTCACACAATTTGTCCCATCCCAAGTTTTATGAAAATCTACCCTCGTGTGAAATCCCCGAGCATGTCCATGACCGCGGGCGCGGCTATTCGAATAGATTGTTTAACACTCTGCAGAGTTGGTACACTTTACCCACAAGATACAACTAGTGTAGCTAGCACTAGCCGTAACAAAACAGTTCAGAAACTTCATCTTAACATTGACACTCCTAGTGAGCTTACAAACCGTCAGACAACCCCACATAGGAAGTCAGTCCGACACACACCGTTGGACAGGGACACGGTGAACCGCCCTGTGATGTGACTACCTGGTCTCACACCTCCACCCATGCAACACAGCCTAACCTACTTTCTGAGTAATCAATGTCAAGACTCCATAACTTACTAAGTTAGGCCCGTCCCATACCAGGCATGTGGTTGTACGAATGGCTCAGATCAATGGCGCACAAAGTTAAGTCCTTAATTGACCAAGGCAAGACTTCCAAATAAACTACAAATCCCTATGCACACAGGTTATTAAGCCCACACACATAGCTCCACCAAAATATCACACAGTCCACTTGCCTCCGTCTAAATCCTTTCCCACCCTGTTGGTTAAGTGCAACATATGCCATCAACGAGTAATAGCACATAGCGCATACAGTTTCTATCACATAGTTCCATAGTCACTTAGTCAAGTTTATATTTGCAACTACATGAGATGATGACTTGTAGCATGGCTAAGCAAACTAATCGCATCTAACCAACCCACGTTGGTAATACAATAGCACCAACTAAATAAACCAAACTAGGGTGACAAAAGATTATGGCATACAATTAGATAAGGGAATCATAACAAATTGGACATTAACTAATCCCAAAAGCATTGAATTAAATAATTAAAGTAAATGTAATAATTTAAATCAATATAACTTTTGAAAACTGGGTTCAACATGATCAAAGGTATAACTTGCCTTGGAAAAGGTCTTGGTATTGATCCTGGTCTTGAGATGCTCCTTTCTCTTCAAAACCTCCTGAGGTATCGACGTCTACTCGCAAACGAAACAAACAAACAAACAAAATAAATAAAAACAGAGGCAAAACAAACTCCAAAAATTAAATAAAAATCTCAGATAGGTACATCTTGAATTTAGATGAATTTAGAAATTTGAATGGGCTCAATCGGAGTTCGGATGCAAAAGATATGGGCTTTGGAAGTTGGAAATCTAAAGAAAACCCTAAAAACTGATTATTCCGAATTTCCGAATTATTTCTTAAAAGAAAAATCGGATTATTGCGCAACGATGACGTCAGCGCTCTGAATTAAAGAATTAAAAGAGTTACAGACATGTGGGGCCCACACGTCAGTGAGATGGCTCACGGTGAGCCAAGTTCCCCGAGCCAGATGGATTTGGGATCTGCCCGGGTGGCACGCACGCGCACGTGGACGCTGACATGGCGCTGACGCGGGCTGACACGCACACACAAATGCCACGCTGGACATCTACGTGGCGCTGATGCGGCCTCGACGGCGGGTGGTGGCGCACGGGAACCGAGGGTCCCGGCGAACGGCGGTGACTCACCGGTGGCGGAGGGTACCAAGAGGTAGTTGGGATTATTGCGATCCCAATGGGCCAACTCTGGGTGGTCGGGGACAACTGAGGCGGCCGACGGCGAGCTCAAGGCGGCGGAGAGGCTACGGTCGTTGTCGGACAAGGCTTCTGGTGAGGCTCCGATAACGGCGAAAGGTCCTGGACGTAGCCCGTGCGACGGCGGACCCGGCTAGGCACTCCACAGAGGCAGGGCGTCAACGGCGGCGGCGCAATTCAAGGTCCCACCGGCGGCGGCAAAACCCTAAAAACTCGAATTAGCGGCGGCGCCGAAGCTCTCGGGTGGAATTGAGCGAGGGTGTGGGATGAGGAGGGCAGGGCGATCCCGCGGTGCCCTTTTATAGGGGTCGGGAGGCAAGGGATAAGGAATCCCCAAATCGGGATTTCCTCGGGTTTGTTCAATCTACAGGATAGAGTTTGAATCGGGAACGATCAAGAGCAGATATGGGTGTGGAACGCCAAGAGATAAGATTTGGCAACAAAATCAGGGAGGTTTTAGATGGAAAACTCCGTTGCCGTATCGAGCTGGGAGAGCTAGCCATGGCGGACTCGGACGCGACGTCCACGCGGAGACGATGGCCAAACGGAGACGACAACTCGGCGGGCCCACCGACGATGTACGAGGTGAGGGCAGCGTCTTGAGCGAGTCTTGGTAGCGTCGATCTAACTGTTCCACGCTGATCCTACGGCGGGGTAGGAATGGGCCGCACAGTGATTGGGCCGGAACAGGAAAAGAGTTGGGTTTCGGCCTAGGGATTTATCTGAGATTTAAAATACCTTTTCTTTTTTAGAAATTACCAGAAATTCAACTAAGCATTAGAAAATAGCAAATGAACTTGGAAAAATTCCAGAAAAATCTGGAAAATATATCCAAGCCCAAAGATCCTAAATAAAATAGTTTTGACTATTGTTGATGTTGACTTTAATCATATTAAATTGTTTTGGTGTACAAAGTCCATGTTTAAGCTTTTAAATTAAATTCAAATAAAATCCAAATGGTGAATTTTCTCCTACTAACTATCTAAAAGATTTTTAAGGCTCAGAAAATTGGGATGTTACAAACCTCCCCCCCCCTTAAAGGAATCTCGTCCCCAAGATTCAAGCTATCTAGAGAAGAGGCTGGGGAACTCGGCTTTCAGCTTGTCTTCACGCTCCCATGTGGCTTCTTCTTCGGAGTGGTTGCTCCACTGGACCTTGCAAAAACGAACGGTCTTGCTTCTGGTATGGCGCTTTGCGACGTCCAAAATCTTGATTGGCTGTTCTTTGTAGGTGAGGTCCTCTTTCAATTCGATTGACTCCAACGGGGCCTGTTCTTCTGGCACACGAAGACATTTCTTCAACTGGGAGACATGGAAGACATCGTGCACTCCTGCTAACGACTATGGTAGCTCTAATTGATAGGCTACTTCTCCACGACGAGCCAATATCTTGAACGGACCAACATATCTAGGGGCAAGCTTTCCTTTGGCATGAAATATTTTTACACCTCTGAGGGGAGTAACTCGAAGATAAACAAAATCCTCCGGCTCAAAGCTGAGATCACGACGACGATTATCAGCATAGCTCTTCCATCTGTCTTGATTGGGCTATCTTTAACCTTTCTCGGATCATAGCCACTTGTTCTTCTGCTTCTGAATAATGTCGGCACGAAAACTAAACGTTCAAATTGTTTCGACCAATTCAAAGGGTTCTCTGAGCACGACCATACAAAGCTTCAAGCGGTGACATTTGCAGATTGGCACGATAAGCTGTTGTTGTCTGAAAATTCGATATCGACAAACTCTTATCCCAACGGGTAGCATTGGCTAGGCACAAGCTCTTAACATATCCTCCAATATTTGATTAACCCTTCGATCATCGATCCGTGCGGGGATGGTATGCGATCTTGAAATTGAGATGAGTCCTAAGGCTTCATGCAGACTCTGCTAGAAACGAGAGGTGAACTGGGATCCTCGATCTGCCACTATCTTCCTAGGCACACCATGCAAACTAACAATCCTTGACATGTATAATTCTGCAAGGCGGTCTCCTGAGTAAGTGGTTTTGACTGGCAAGAAATGGGCAACCTTAGTCAAGCGATCCACTATTACCCAGATCGAATCGTAACCCGATTGAGTCTTGGGTAAACCGGTAATGAAATTCATTCCAATTTCTTCCCACTTCCACTCTGGAATCTTCAGGGGTTGCAACAGACCTGCTGGTCTCTAGTGCTCTGCTTTTACCTTCTGACATACGTCGCACAAGGCAACGAACTCTGCAACTTCTCGCTTCATATTTGGCCACCAAAATTTACTCTTAACATCCTGGTACATCTTAGTACTACCAGGGTGAATTGAATACTTTGAATCATGAGCTTCTTTCAAAATCAGCTGCCTCAAACCATCAACGTCTGGTACGCAGATACGTCCATTGATCCATAGTGTATCTTGATCATCTATGGTGAAGTCTTTGAACTTTCCTTCCGCCATCTTCTTCTTAATATCAGAAAACTCTGAATCCTTCGGTTGAGCTTCACGAATCTGCTTCTCCAAAGTAGACTGTACTTCTAGATTGGCTATAAATCCTTTAGACACAACCTCTAGCTTCAGCTTCCGGAATTCCTCTTGAAGTTCCGAACAAACCTCTTTTACTTCCACGGCATTGCAATAGCTCTTACGGTTTAAAGCATCTGCGACTACATTAGCTTTTCCCAGGTGGTAATGGATTCCTAGGTTATAATCCTTTATCAACTCTAACCATCTTCTCTATCTCATGTTCAAGTCAGACTGAGTGAAAATATACTTCAGACTCTTGTGATCTGTATATACCTCACAGCGGTTACCGATAAGGTAATGACGCCAAATCTTTAAAGCGTGCACTACGGCAGCTAATTCCAGATCATAGGTAGGGTAATTCTCTTCGTGAGGACTTAATTGCCTTGACGCATAAGCGACAGCTCTTCCTTCTTGCATCAAGACACATCCTAATCCTTGACGCGAAGCATCACAATAGATATCAAAATCTTTATGGATGTACGGCAAAATCAGACTTGAAATTTGAAGTCAAACGCTTCTTCAACTCCTGAAAACTTTCTTCACAAGCTGGGGTCCAAGTGAACTTCTTCTCCTTTTTCAACAACTGCGTAAGAGGCTTAGCAATCGTTGATAATCCTTCAATGAAACGACGATAATATCCCCGCCATTCCCAAGAAGCTGCGAATCGAGTGCGGTCTTGGGTCGTTCCCAATGTAGTATTGCCTTGACTTTACGAGGTCGACGGCTACTCCTCATTTGTCATCACATGACCAAGGAAATCAACCTCCTTTTCCGAACTCACACTTACTAAACTTTGCATACAAGCGATACTCCCTGAGTTTCTCTAGGATTAATCTCAAATGTTCAGCATGTTCCTCTTCAGACTTGGAGTAGACCAAAATATCATCGATAAACACCACTACGAACTTATCCAAATATTCCATGAACACCTTATTCATCATGTTCATGAAATAGGCAGGGGCATTAGTCAGACCAAAGGACATGACTCTCATAATGTCCGTACCGCGTTGAGAAAGCGGTCTTAGGTATATCCTTAGGACAAATCTTTAACTGATGATAACCTGATCGCAAATCGATCTTTGAGAACACTCCGGCTCCCTTCATCTGATCGAACAGATCATCAATCCGAGGTAATGGGTACTTGTCCTTGATGGTGACTTCATTGAGAGATCGATAATCGATGCACATCCTCATGCTTCCATCTTTCTTCCTGACGAACAAAACTGGTGCTCCCCACGACGACGAACTAGGTCTTATAAAACCTTTCTCCAGAAGTTCTTCTATTTGCTTCTTCATCTCCACCAGCTCATCGGCTGGCATCCGATAGGGTCTCTTAGAAATAGGTGTTGTTCCGGGCATTAGATCGATGACAAACTCGATGTCACGGTCTGGTGGCATTCCGGGTAATTCTTCTGGAAACACATTTGGATATTCCCTGACAATAGGCACATCTTCCAAAGCAACTGCCTTCAAACTATTGACTATCAGGTGTCCATCACGCACGGAGGTAGCTTAAAATTCTACCTTGTTTCCTTTAGTATCTTCAATGGTAACGGCTCTTCGGCCACAATCTAGCACGGCTTTGTGCTTGGTTAACCAATCCATACCAAGAATGACATCTAGGGTCTGGGTGTCTAGAACAATGAGGTTGGCTAGAAACTCAACTCCAGCTATGAGTAACTTTGCCCCTAAACATCCCACTTTAGAACTTAGCTTTGCTCTAGGCGACTGGACTAACAGAGTATGCTTAAGGCGCATAACTTCCAAGTTATTCTTAGTGACAAAAACTCCGGAAACAAAGGAATGCGAAGCTCGTAATCAAACAAAAGCGGTCACAGTCTCGAGTTTACTAGAAACTTACCCAAGACGACGCCCTTCTTGAGCTCCTTCCAGAGTGACGTGGTTGACACGACCTTTGACCACAGGCTGAGGCGCTCCTCCTGGTTGACTGGTACGTTGAGAAACTCCTTGGTTGTTCGGCGCTGGGGTCTTAGCGGGTGTGGCTCCAAGGTTAAAACGGACTGGGGTGATTGTCCCCTTCTGTGGACACTGATTGGCGAAGTGACCTGGTTGACTACAAGAATAACTAACTCTTTGAGAATTCTGCTGATTGCTCCCTGGATTGGGGTTGGTTGGCGGGGGTTGAGAGTTACGAGCAAGCGGGCGAGGTCTTGATGTTGGTGCGGCGTCTGAAAAGAACTTCTGCGGCGGAAACTGATTACTCTATTGTGGTACCACTCTTTCTCTTTGTTAGGACTAGTGACTTCCTTGCTGGGCCATCCGGCGTTTGCGATTGTCTTCCAGTTCCTTGCGTTTGTCTTCCATAACTAATGCCTTGTTAACCAGTTCTTGAAAGTCTGGGAAAGTGTGGGCAAGTAGATTGACCTGCAGTCCTGAGTTCAAACCCTTCAAGAAGTGACTCTGGCAAGACTTGTCAGTAGCGACATCCTCTGGAGCATAGCAAGCTAGCTGAGAAAACTTATTCAGATAGTCAGCCACTGACATAGCTCCTTGCTTCAGGGCACGGAATTCATCCTTCTTCAGATCCATAATACCTTCAGGTACATGATACCGAAGCGGAATGTCATGCAAATTCTTCCCAAGTGATGTTTTGCGGCGCCTCATGTCAGACTGAAATTCTCCCACCATTGGCTATGCCTTCCATCGATGAGTAGCATATAGAACTCTCTCATGGTCATTGCATTGAGTGATCAGCTTCCTCTCAATAACCGAAGCCAATCATCGGCTTCAATTGGTGAAACATTACCAGAAAAGGTTGGAGGGCGAGTCCTCATGAATTCAGCAAGTTTGGATGGTCCTTGGTGTCCATGAGCGGCTGGGGCTCCAGGGTGATGATTGTTGTTGTTGTTGTTTTGATTACTCATGTTCTGTAGGTGGTTCATCATGGTATACATCATCTGTGTCTGTGCTTCTATGAAGGCTCCAAAGTTCTGCAAGCCAAGAGGGGGTGCTTGTGGTGGTACTACTCCTGCAGGGGTTTGCTCGTTGCCTTTTGATCCTTGGGTTCTGGATCCACTTGCAGTGGCATGGCGAGTCTGAACCATCTGATGAAGCTCCATGGGTTAGATAAGGTAGAAAGCACAAGATGAGTTAAGAGATAATCTAGGGGGTAGGTTAAACCCAACAAACACAATTCAAGAAAACCAAATGAACACCTTTATTTATTAAGGGTTTTAGTATGGCTTGCAACAATGCCTAAGGGCTTTTGCAGCTCATACCGGCACACAAGGAAAATAAAACGAACCTAAGCACACAAACTACCGCCTAAAGGGCGACTCGAAAGGAAACTGGCTAAGCCTAACAAACTAAGACTCTAGCGATCTTAGTCGCTAAGGTAGCCTCCACAACCACGACGATGCTCCCGCCTGCTGTAGACTTGGAAGTGAGCTGGCATCTTCGCGAACTGATCTTGATGTCACAGGGGCTGGCGCAGTCTGTTGGTTCTTCCGGCTCTGCGGCCTCTGCTGGCTCCTCTGGGACCTCCTCGGGGTCTTCCACGGGATCTTCTTCAGGCTCCTCTTCTGGTTCTTCTGGCTCTTCCGGATCTTCTTCTTCTTGTTCCTCCTCATGGTCGTCTTGGCCGACCGTGAGAGGGCTTCTTCGATGTGGCGATTCTTTCTTGACTCTTTGTGGTCTCATAGGCGACTCCGGCTCGGTGGCGGCCGCTTCAGCGACTTCTCTTGAGCGGTCGCGAATCGAGCGAGTGCACCACTGTGGCATCGTCTTCTCCATCCGAGAGCGGGTAGCGTCTTTGGTCGATCCACGGCGGCTTCGAGGATGGTAGCGGAAGACGGTATTTCGCAGTTCTCGTGCGTAGATGTGGCAAATTCTGAGGATGGCCAGGCGTGACGACTCTTGAATTCCTTGCGCGAAGGTGATCCTTCTAACGGAGATGTTCAACGGCTGGCTGGCTTTAGTGCTCTTCCTGGCGTAGACTGTCAGACGGCAGATCACTCCACGATCTCGGCCATTTACCACCCATTGGTTGCCACGATACATGGGACGATCAAAGCCTCCAAGTACCTGCAACAGCTTCCATAGCTCGGCGGCAAGTCCACCTTTGCGCTCACTGTAGGTATGAAGCATCTGTAAAGACAGACAAGAGGGTGGGAACCAAGTTAAAACAGCGGGGAGAGGAAAAATTATAGCAATAGATGAGTCAAGAGAGACATGAGGGGAGTTAAGCAGTTCATTTAATCTTGCAAGTTAATTTTTCTTTAGAAAATAATTTGGACTCTCTAAGACGGCCAATCTAAGGGTAAGACCTACAGTCAGTATGGCTCTAATACAACCTCTGCCGGGACCCAAAATATACAATTCTGAACCCTCTGTGTATAATGCACTAGTCCAGGATCACGCTAGTGCACACAGTGTCAACACAGGTGAATATCGATCCACACAAGCGATTAATAACATAAACGAGTAATTTGATAACAAATAAGGGTTTTGACTTTATGGTCGAGTTTACAATTATTAAGCCACGCAGGGCTAGCAAGAAATAAAATAGCAGCGGAACGAAGAAACTTCAACGGAATCCCATCAATTCACCATAGGCAACTGACTGGGATCAAAACCCTACGATCAAGCACCTTCGATGAACTCCTCCTCGAAAGCAGGCGAAGACTCCTCCTCTTCTATTGCATGTTTTACAACAAGCATGAGTACACACCGTACTCGCAAGTCATACCACAGAAATGCAATTATAGATGTAGGCTTATTCCAAAGGAATGGCTTCTGTGGTTCTTTTGCAGAAATGCAGCATTTACAATTTAAATACAAGTAATAGATTGAAAGCATAATTCAAAACAAATAGACAATAATAATTTGACAGTTTTATTTCACAAAGACACATAGCCTAAACAAGTTATTCACACAACTGCATAAGTTATCTCACACAGCTGTCCCATCCCAAGTTTTATGAAAATCTACCCCTCATCTGAAATCCCCGAGCATGTCCATGACTGCGGACGTGGCTATTCGAATAGATTGTTTAACACTCTGCAGAGTTGGTACACTTTACCCACAAGATACAACTAGTGTAGCTAGCACTAGCCGTAACAAAACAGTTCAGAAACTTCATCTTAACATTGACACTCCCAGTGTGCTTACAAACCGTTAGACAACCCCACATAGGAAGTCAGTCCGACACACACCGTTGGACAGGGACACGGCGAACCGCCCCGTGATGTGACTACCTGGTAGCACACCTCCACCCATGCAACACAGCCTAACCTACTTCCTGAGTAATCAATGTCAAGACTCCATAACTTACTAAGTTAGGCCCGTCCCATACCAGGCATGTGGTTGTACGAATGGCTCAGATCAATGGCGCACAAAGTTAAGTCCTTAATTGACCAAGGCAAGACTTCCAAATAAACTACAAATCCCTATGCACACAGGTTAATTATTAAGCCCATGCACATAGCTCCACCAAAATATCACACAGTCCACTTGCCTCCGTCTAAATCCTTTCCCACCCTGTTGGTTAAGTGCATCATATGCCATCAACGAGTAATAGCACATAGCGCACACAGTTTCTATCACATAGTTCCATAGTCACTTAGTCAAGTTTATATTTGCAACTACATGAGATGATGACTCGTAGCATGGCTAAGCAAACTAATCGCATCTAACCAACCCACGTTGGTAATACAATAGCACCAACTAAATAAACCAAACTAGGGTGATAAAAGATTATAGCATACAATTAGACAAGGGAATCATAACAAATTGGACATTAACTAATCCCAAAAGCATTGAATTAAATAATTAAAGTAAATGCAATAATTTAAATCAATAGAACTTTTGAAAACTGGGTTCAACATGATCAAAGGTATAACTTGCCTTGGAAAAGGTCTTGGTATTGATCCTGGTCTTGAGATGCTCCTTGCTCTTCAAAACCTCCCGAGGTATCGACGTCTACTCGTAAACGAAACAAACAAACAAAATAAATAAATAAAAACAGAGGCAAAAAAACTCCAAAAATTAAATAAAAATCTCAAATAGGTAGATCTTGAATTTAGAAATTTGAATGGGCTCAATCGGAGTTTGGATGCAAAAGATATGGGCTTTGGAAGTTGGAAATCTAAAGAAAACCCTAAAAACTGATTATTCCGAATTTTCGAATTATTTCTTAAAAGAAAAATTGGATTATTGCGCAACGATGACATCAGCGCTCGGAATTAAAGAATTAAAGATTTTAAATACCTTTTCTTTTTTAGAAATTACCAGAAATTCAACTAAGCATTAGAAAATATCAAATGAACTTGGAAAAATTCCAGAAAAATCTGGAAAATATATCCAAGCCCAAAGATCCTAAATGAAATAGTTTGGACCATTGTTGATGTTGACTTTAATCATATTAAATTGTTTTGGTGTACAAAGTCCATGTTTAAGCTTTTAAATTAAATTCAAGTAAAATCCAAGTGGTGAATTTTCTCCTACTAACTATCTAAAAGATTTTTAAGGCTCAGAAAATTGGGATTTTACACATTACATCGACGAGGAGCGGAGGAAACTCTCGGGTCTGTGACGTACTCTGCACAGGAGACGTTCCCTGGGCTAATGGAGAGGTGCACTGGACTCAGTGAGCCAAGCGGTGTTAACGGGCTAGGCGCGAAGACCTATGGTCACCGGAGGCAAGCCAGCGACATGCAACAGCGATGGCACCATGGGTGGCTATGAGGAATATGTCGTAAACTACTCGCCCTCTACAAATGGAAGTACACTTGAGGTTCAGAGGCTCACCACGACCACGAGGATATAGAAGATGAGGTCAGGGAGGCTCTAGAGCGGTTGGTCAATGACGAGTAGCGGCGGCGCAGAGAAGGTTCACGACGGCAGCTCACCACAGCAATGGAGGTGCTGCAAGAAGCATCGTGTTAGGTTACTAGGGTGCCGAGGATGGTGTAGACGCCAGGAATTAGACCAAGGCTCACCGGGTTTCGAGAAAGATCAAAAATGGCGGCGGTAGCCGTGAATGAGGAAGATGAAGGTGTAGCTCGGATTTAGGGCGAGATTGTCTACATTGAGTGAGGGGAAAACCTTAATAGGGTATGGACCAGGTGGTGACGTAGTTCGTTTGAGCCCAAACTCACCAGAGTAATAGGAACGCGTTGACGGGATTGAGTGTGCGCCGGAGCTGAGGACGAAGGTGGGTGCGATCGTTCTACAAGACACTAGAAGTTGCATTGAGCAAAGGAGAAGAATGAGTGATGAACGGCGATCAAATTGACACGGGTGTCGTGGGTGAAAAAGCTCGCCAAAGCGGTGGAGCTATGGAGGTGTGCTCACCGGCGTCGAGAATGATGCACACGTTCCCGCGAAACCTAGGAGCTACGAGGCTCGGGTTAGCACGAAATGGAACAAGGGCGAGCTGACAAAGAAGGTGACATGGCTAGAGCTTAAGTATGGCAAGGCTTAGCGTGAGAAGAACGACGAGAAGAAAAGCGGTCCGCAAGAAACTCGCGGACGCTCTCGGGTTCCTCCGTCCGCGCGGGAAAAGACCACCATCAATGGGGTGGATAGCATGAGTGAGGCAAGCAGAGGCGACGGGAGCAGATGAGGCATAAAACTATGGGCGGCAAAGGAAATCCGCAGGCGAGCGGCGAAGCGGACAAAGGTGCATGCTGGTGAGTGGAGGCGGTGCGAGGTGGAAGACACCACCTGATGAGCGGGGCCCACCCATCAGCGGCACGATGAGCGCACGTGCTAGTGTGGGCTGGCGCTGGTGAAGAGATTTGGGCCGGCTCAATTTCGGCTCAAAGGGTGAGGGAAATTTGAAAACAGTTTTTGAATTTCTAATTTCTGGCTAAATGTTTTCTGGATTTTTTTCACTAAGCAAACTGAGTCCAAAATTTACAAAAATTTTTGGAAGGGTTTCTGACCTAGTATAGTTGTTTATGTAATTGTTTTAGGATTTTATGTGCTCTGTGATTTTCCTAAAAATTCTTACAATTTGCTGCTTGTATGAAATTGTATTATTTGTTTAATACAAAAGTTCAAAAATCGTGCAAAACTAATTTTCCATATAGAATAATCTCAAAATTACTGTACCATTTATTTTCACTATGTCTTCCCAAAAAGGAGATTTTTGGGATGTTACACACTCAGTGTCCATGGCAATAAAGGGTCTTCGTTTTGATTGTGCTCCATATCATTTTTTCGGATAAGCTAGATAGGGAACTCTATGTTCCGATCATCGACAGATGGCGCTAGAAGGAGGGCACCATCAACTCAAAGATCATCACTGTGATGTTCTTGCATCCTCGCCAATGGATGAGGATAACTCCTTCAATCTTGCCTACTATGCCCACCTCACATCCGAGGAATACATCCCTAAGGAGGCATGCAAATATGACTTCTACCTTGAGTGCATTCCCAAGGGAGAATCTTTGCCACCTTCAATCCAACCCGTTGGGAGTGAGGCAGTAGGGATGCCATTTCCACCTCAAGCAATTTTGAGGGTGGGTATATTCCCACTTCTATCTCAACTAGACAGACAAGTCACCACGATGCCAGTACCGTGGCGGTTCGTGATGATCTCAATGATGGAGACTATGTTGAGGTTATGGAGGAATCATCTCCAGAACATTTACTCCATCTACTATGAGGTCTTGACCACTACCCCTCCTCTAATGAGGATGGGACATTCTCACCCTCAATCTGCTCCGAGTTTTGTGAATGTGTAGTTATCAGCGCTAACGAGACCGATGAGCAATGGGCGGCATGTGAACAACATGAGGCCCGGGAGCAGACCAAACATTTAGCGCAGTAGAAACACAATCAACTTCTCGTTGCCAAATAGAAGGCAATGGAGAAGGCCCATCGCCAGTAACACGACAGCACTCCGGGGACATGAAGGACGCCTATCACCAACGCGAGCGGCGAACAACGCCCAGGCCGCGCTAAGGACGATGATAAGAGATTTAAATATTGTAACATGACCTTCACAGGCAGAAACTCTCGTTGACAGGGTGTATATACTTTTAAGTGCCATTGCTAACCACTAGACAAGAAAAAAATGATGAGGATGACCTTTTGTCCATTCGTTCGTTGGCTGCCAACCTACAAGAGGTTGTTGCATAAGTACAGAGCATTTCACAATCATCAAGGTCTCAAAGCAGCTCTAGAGCAGACCACTCAGCTTCTAGGCATCACCGTCATGGCAATAACTTTTGTCAAGAAGACGATCCGCCTCGACAAAACATGCTTGATAGATTAAACCAGGTGAGTGCTCTAACTGTGGTCACAGAAGACCTCATTCTCCTAATTATTATGATGAAGGTCATAATGTCCAACCACGATTGGGGCCATACATAGGGTGCAAGGCTTTCTCACCTGGGCTAAGAGATGTTAACTAGCTTGAAAAATTCAAGCTAGAGCATTTGGAAAGCTTCGATGGGACACAAAATCCCTCAAAATTCCTCCAGATCTCCACTACCATCGTCTAGGCTAAGGGTGGCGACGAAAAGGTAATGGAAAATTACTTACCCACTTTGCTAAAAGGATCTGCTCATACATGTTTGTTTAACCAGCTGGAAAATGCTATATTTAGCTAGGAAAATTTGTGCCATGCCATTATAGCCAACTTTAAAAGTTGTTACACAAAACCCAGAAAAAGGATGATTTACATCATCTTCGTCAATCTTCCGAAGAAAATCTACAGCAATTTATTAAAAGATTGGTAGAAGTACGTAATACTATTCTAAATATTACTAACGATTTTGTTATTCAAGCGTTCGCACAGACGGTGATACAAGAGGTTCACAGAAGATCTCAACATCAACCCGCCAAGAAGCGTGTCAGGGTTATTTGACATGGCTTATTGCTATACTAACGCTTATGAAGCAGTGGAGTGGAATCGTATGGTCGACAAAGGGTCATACACTACCACAACAAGGTATGGAAGGTTCTGATAAGAAAGAATTCAAGAAACCGACTAGACCTGACGACCATAAAAGCAAGGCAAAGAAAAAGAATAAAATAAGGCCTACACCTAGGGAGGTCATTGCTATAGAGTAGCGCCCGACCTACAATAAAGGCAAGGGTGCATGAAGGAAGCTGGCTGATCATCCGACCAACCAGTCTTTACCCAAGGGCTCTGGCACGACCAAAAGGAATGGCTGCTGGTGCCCGCTCCATAGCATGCCTGATCATGATTTGCCCTGCCTGAAGGTCTTCCCGTGCATGGAGCTGTTAGCATCCTCCTCGGCGGTCGTAGAGGTCCTGCTTTGCTTGACCCACGAGGCCCTCGGCGCTGCCACCACCACCACTGCTTCGGCTGCCGAAACCCAGGGTGTGCTCTTCTTGCGAGGTGCCATGCTGATCTGATTCACTCGGTATGACATGTTTTCGTGTGACTTGTTTGTCGCTCCCCATGGACGGCGCTAACTGTCGTAGCTACAAACTAGATAGTAGAGAAAAGGGGGACCCCTGGGCTCCCTGTTGATGCGAAGGGGGAAACCCCGAAGGTCCTCAAAGGTGGGAAACTGTATTGAATGTGCGTCTTTATTGCTAAAAAATATCTCTCTTTATTATGTGGGGAGGGAGCCTATTTATAGTGTTACATTCGGGGTATAGGAGATTACAATTCTACCGCTAAAAAGGTCCTATGTCTATAGGAGCTTCACGGTCTTTGCACCTTCCTAGATGCAACCTCTGGCGCATGGTAGACCCTCATGGGCTTGGTCCACCACATATGTATTCCTGATCCACAAGTGACCTTGACTCTTTTTACTCCATGTGAGGTGGTACCGGAGCGAAGGCTCCCTAAACACCTTTGCTACGTGCGAGGTGGTTTAGGGCAGGACCCTCGAGACCCCTTCACTCAAGGGTGTGTTGTACTCTTCTGTCAAGGCTGGCTCTAGTGATCCTTTTGTACCCTTTGTTATGTGCGATGAGAAACGTGGTACCCTTCGACTAGGTCAAGGTGTACCTCTGGCTTGGTTCCTTCGATAGGTTGTCGGGGCCGATAGGCCGGCCCTACGACAGAACATATGCTAGCTGTGCCATCAAGCGGTTGGCTCGACAAATGATTAGAAATTGATGGCGGTGATGGTTTCACACCCTAAAAGTGATGATGGCTTTAGTCTATTTTAGGGGTGGATCTGGGCCTCAGGCAGGGTAGGTTGTAGCCTGAGGCCTAGGAAAAATAGCAGTGCAAAAAAAAAGATATAATCCCAACATATTAAGTAGTAGCATCCAGCTCGAGGCTCAACCGACCGACTGGCCACGCTAGCCCACGCCTCCCTGGCTCCCTCCCATGCTGGCCTGCTTTGATCGAGCGCTCTAGGCTCCAGGTATTGGACCTAATCCCCTTCCTCTACTACAGAGAGGTGAGAGAGCAAACCTAATCCCCTTCCCCCCCCACCCTCAACGCCTTGGCGAGTCATAACCTTGTCCGTCCGTCGTCACCCGCCGCACCTCCCGACTCCCTCCTTGCCCTCCCTCATGCCCAACACTGCGGCCGCACCCTCCCTCCACCTCCACGCCCAGCGGCCGACGCCGCACCCTCGCCTTGCCTCCATGGCTCCGTCCAATCGTCCCCATCCAACGCCGCGTCCGTGGCATCCATCTTGGTGTCTCTGACTCTCCGTCCTACTCCTCATTGATGTCACCAAGGTGCTCAGTTCTTCAGCTGCTTAGGTAGTCGTCTGAACTCTGAAGACTAAAGTAGACAAGTAGTTCTTGGCATCTTGCCTTCTTGCATAGTTGCATTTATGTGGAAAATTGGAAATGATCTGACTCTCTAATGATCTAATCTCTTCTTTGTTCACTCTTGATTCGGTCTTGAGGACTCAAGCAGACCGACTTAGGACCAGGAGACTAGGAGCATTTTGCAATGTGCAATGTGCGATCTTCAGAGACTTGTAGTTGTAGTTGATGAGTTACGTAGTTGCTTGACTTATACTGAGACTCTGATTAGTCGATTATCTTGCTTTTCTTTGGTAATTTGGTTGATTGGTTCCTTGGTGGCTAGTGCAAAAATCAAAATTAACTTGTTGCCTGCAGCCTACATATTGTTAATAAGTTAATTTGACGTAGTGATTCGTGTTTTGAAATTGGGGTGAATCTATGACAGGAAGCCTCATGTGAACGTCAGCACCATTAGGCACTTCAATCATGGCAAAACCACCCTCACTTCTGTGATTACCAAGGTTATATTTGTTAGATATAGTTCTACTTCTGGTTCAAATCTCGCTTGGCTTCCAAACTATTTGGATGATTCGAGTGCATTTTTTTGTCGCTATAGGTGCTAGCCGAGGCAGGGAAAGCCAAAGCGGTTGCTTTAGATGAGATCGACAAGGCTCGGAGGGAAAGCAAGAGGAATCACCACCGCAATGGACAACAGATTGGGTCTTAGCGTTTGTTTCATTGTTTTGGGACGAGATGTACGTGGGAAGGTTTATATCTGTTCTTGATCAAATAGTGATCTTGTGGGATTGTTTCAGTAGGCCCATGTGGAGTTTGAGGCGCTAAAAGGCATTATGCTCATGTGGATTGCCGGGGCATACCGATTATGTCAAGGTAAATAGCTCTGTTGTGTAACTGGAATATGTTAATGTAATTAGGTCTGGTTATGTTAATTTCGTGTGTAGATAATCTAGAGGTATTGTTTGTTTAAAATCATGTATGTGGTTGTGCATGTTAAATTTAGATTATCCTAGTGACAATCATGTGAACTATCAAATTGATGAAATCACCGAATGAGCATATTTGAACTGGGAGTAGGCTCTTAGAACTTCTAGTTTAATCCTTAATATCAAATGTTTATGATAACATCCGAACTCAACGATGAAGACCCATTAGATTTTGTCTAGCATGCACATCTCTCTTGTGTACGACACTAATTGTCTAATTTGATATGAAAATTCTAGAACATGATCACCGGAGCTGCTCAAATGGATGGTGATATTCTTGTCGTATCAGCTCCTGATGGCCCAATACCACAATCAAAGGAGCATATTCTTCTTGCCCGACATGTATCAAGTTTCTGAGTGTTCTTGCCTATTTTCTCATTTGTTGCTCTTCTTTAGCTAGGTTATTTATGTTTTGCCATGTTTTTCTTAGTATATTTTATGTTGAAGTATTTTTTGTAAAGTTTCATGTCAATGAAGTATTTGTGGCTTTTTTTTGTTATGTCTTGGTGTGAGTAGAAATTAGCGTTAATTTTAAGATGTTAGTCTATTATAATTTAGTCTGAGGGGTGATCAAATCCTAGATTTGCCACTGGTCTATTTTATTGATTTTAGAACCTGTAATATGATTCTTTTTTTTTAAAAAAAGTTCAACGCACGCCATTCGGCCAGTATCTAAAAATTAAGGGAACGACTAGGAATCGAACGTACGGGTGGAGCCTCCCACCGTACGGTCCAAAATGCAACATCTCCATATAACAGTTGCAACATCACCGGACAACAGTTGCAACATCACAAATCAAAACAAAGCATCTAGAGAAAAAAAGCGTTGAACATCAATATCATCAGTAGCACCCATCGCCATCAGAGCACTCATGCACGAGCATCGGCGGCGAGATTCTTGGGCGGCCGCGCATGAGGGGAGGCGCAAACCGGGGAGGCGTGAGGGAGCGAGCGGCGTTGGGCAAGCCGAGAGGCTGCGGTGACACCGGCGGCGCCGTGGGGGCCGGGCCGAGCAGAGGAAGCAACCGGGCCGTGCCGGCGACACACGGGCAAGTAGGAAGGCGCACGAGCCGGCGGCGCACGAGCCGAGAGTAGCCACGGCGCGGGCCGAGCCGAAACACCTGTCGAGGGACCGAGCCGGGAACACTAGGGGGTGAGCAAGGCCAGCGGGTAGCGGCACTGGCGACGGCAATGGCGGCGTCGGTGGGGCAGGCTGGTGGAGGCGGCAGGAGGAAGGAGGCGCCATGGGAACCTCCGCCGGAGGAGCACCTGGAGGTTTGGAGTTGGTGTGCTTACCGAAGTAAGCAGCACCTCCGTATGGATTTTTGATTTGGGGTGAAATGTTGGAAGGGGAGTGAAGGGGAAGAAGGCTCTAGATTTTTAGACACAGAAGATGTGAGTTAGGGCTGTAATTGGTGGGCTGTTGGTTGTTGAGACTGAGGGATTGTTTTTTTCGTACGAATGGTGGGTATCATTACCCAAAAATTAAAGCTAAGAGTTAGCTTCTTCTCGTCAAAGTTGAAAGATTCTCTCAACAAACCAGTAGACAGTAGCATTCACTCACCTCACCTGTCACCGTCCCACATTTTAAAAAAAAACGTGTGCATCTGACACAGATCCTTCGTCCTTCCAATGGGCGACTGCAACTCACACAGTAGCGGATAGGTTGGTACCAATTGCATTGTTATCAAGCACGCCGATCAATTTGTGTGCAATTTGCAAGCAATTGGGGTACGGGTAAAGCCCATGTACTAAATGTCAACGGTGCACGTGTGTGTAACCTCACAACGCAGGAAAGAACCTATCTTGGGGGAGGGTCCCACCCTAGGGCCGTTGGATTTAGAGAATGAACGGTGATTGGTCCTTCTCTAGGGCCGTTGGATTAAGGGGTGATGTGTGAAATAGGAGGCGGCGCCTCCTCCATGCGATTTTTTTACACCACGCATACAGGGATTTAAAAAATCCCAAAGCATCACCACACTGGACAAGTGGGTTGTCAGTTCCCATTAGGGATGACAACGGGGTTATTTCTCGGCGGAGAGTGGTGGAACATTCCTATCCTCAAGAGAAGAAAAAAAATCATCATTTCCAATCCCTGTCTCCATCCTCGAGTGCTATTCTCCTCTGTTCCTTGCCTCCATCAGGTTATTGGGCCTCACGGGACCCAGACCTAAAAATTGGATCCCCAACCTCTCCTACACAAACACATAGAGATATGACAGAATCAGTGTTCCAAATGTTTTAAACAGTGCTTATCAGTGTTCCAAATGAAGAATTCCAACAATATTCTTTTGCATCTTGTCTAGCTGAGCATAGAATCATGGGTGGTGTCCTAACTCCCAAGCAAATAAGCAAGCAAATCCTTAAAGATTTAAACAGTGCATAACTTGCAAGTTCTAAGCACAACACACACACACCAAACAGAGACATACACTGATACACAGTTACTCAGTTCATATGAGCAAATAGATATACCCGCAGACCAAACAGAGACTCACATATAGACAGTATTACCCGGTGTGGGAGCAGTGGGACTGAGGGAGGACCAGAGGAGCAGCGGGAGCAACGAAAGGGATACTGAATTGCTGATGGGGAATTGGGGATTTAAGGGCAGTGATTGGGAATGGGGAAGACCGAAGGCCGAGGGGGGTGGGGGGTGAGGAAGGCGCCGAATGGGATGCTGACATGCTGCTACTACTAGGGTTACGAGTTCTAGTTACAACTTACGACCTTCGAGAGACAGGACTGTGCGGTAGTGGGCTAGTAGCCCACATATCATACGATTATCGAGGATCCATGCAGGTAGTGGTGATGAGGAGTAGAGAAATAACTTGACTTCGCTTCACCCGATGGAAAATTGTATTTTTATATTAGTATCACTAGTCCCACTCCCCCACATCAACTCATCGTCACTCCTGAGCGCAAAACCGCAGCGCCCCATCACAAACCGAAAACCATCCACCAAGCAGCTCAAGAAGCCGGGGAAATCCAGAGCGGTCAGCGAGCGAGGTGCCGCCGCCGACATGAGCGTGGTGATCCTGGACGGCTCGACGGTGCGCTCCTTCGTGGCGGACGAGGCCGCCTTCGCGCACAGCGTGGACGCGCGCTTCGCCGCGCTCGACGCCAACGGCGACGGCGTGCTCTCCCGCGCCGAGCTCCGCCGCGCGCTCGAGTCCTTCCGCCTCCTCGACGGCGCCGGCTTCGGCTCGGCCGAGCCGCCCCCGCTCCCCGCCGAGGTCGCCGCGCTCTACGACGCCGTCTTCGAGCAGTTCGACGCTGACCACAGCGGCGCCGTCGACCGCGCAGAGTTCCGCGACGAGATGCGCCGCATCATGCTCGCCGTCGCCGACGGGCTCGGCTCCCAGCCGCTCCAGGTCGCCGTCGACGACGAGGGCGGGAGCTTCCTGCTCGAGGCCGCCGAGCACGAGGCCGCCATGATCGCCGCCAAGGTCCAAGCGGATCGCAAGGAGGCGGCCCCGGAGGCCGGCAGCAAGTGACGTGGGCGGCGCCGCCGCGGCCACGTGTGTCCGTCGACTTGTGTGTTCTGTGCTTACTGTTCCGATGTGTTGCTGTACGTGTGAACGGGTCCAGTCGCACGTGTACGGATGGGAGGGGTGGCGTACGTGCTGAGAAAGTACTCGAATGGAATAAAATGCTTTTCTAGTCTGGGTAAATACGATTACGTGTCATTTCCTTTTTCCCTTGTTGGATATGAACTAGTTGCTTGCCTAGGCCCGGAGTTAAACATCAGGAAATTTTTTAGAATTAAGTACATATTTTGTCTCTCAACTATACGCGGGAGTTAATGTTTGTTCCTCAATTGAAATATCAAATATAACGTATCTTCAAAGTTTATGTACGGGCAAAACAGGCCCATTCGTGCGTTCAAGGGCGGTTTGGTCCGACGTGGTATCCAGTGGCGGATCTAGGATTAGATTACGCCTCGGGCTAAATTCTAATAGGCTAACATCTTAAAACTAACACTAATGTTTACCCACAGTAAGACATAACAAAAAAATAAGCCACAAATACTTCATTGACATAAAACTTCATAAAAAAATGCTTCAACATAAAATATAATAAGAAAAACATAACAAAACATAAATAATATAGCATCTTAGATATACAAATTGAGTACCTAAATAACGAAGATTTCATCTCTAGCTTAGCCCACCATTTGTTCATCAATAGTTGGACAAGTACCAAAACCTACAAAGACAACATAAAAAAATAATCAAAAAGAGGTATGATTAAATACAAAGAACATGAAATTTAGATTTGTAAGAACCGAACTTACCACTAGCGCGAGATAGTTGTTTCTTACGTGACCACATTCCTTGAAAACGCTCCAAAATCTTATCATCTTTAGTGCTTGCAAATATGTCTCGCTCAATATAGCATACCATACTATGATTCATCCATTCATCATTCATCATTCATCTTATTCCGCAAATCAGTTTTAATAAGGCTCATAGCTGAGAAGGCTCTTTCTCACGATTCTTTGTTGCCCTTGGCAAAATCAAAGCCAATTCAATGAGGCGATATACCAATGGGAAAAGCGTGTAATGCATCGGTTCGAACCATCTTAATGACAAGATTTCCAAGATCGAGACAGTTTGCAAAATCTAGATCATCTCTCACATCGACAATAAATGTGCCTAGTTGGTCTCTAAGGACTACAGTCATATTGGGAGAAGTCAAGATGTAACATCCCAAATGTGTAATTAGGGTTAATCAAGTATAATTATATGTGTAGAAATTAAAACTTTTCTCACAACTTGAAAACCCTAAAATCTCATGTAATTCTTGTCCAAGAGTTGTGTAATCCAAAAACACAAAGCTCGGTTGACCAAAAGTCAAATTCCTTTTCCAATTATCTTAAATCTTGTGCCCAACAATTGGAAAGTATTTTCCTTGGTCCCAAAAAAAAGCGATGTGGGACCCCTCAGACAAATATCACGAGTTGTAAAACTTGGTTGATAATTTTGGAGGCAAAATGAATCATTGAACAACCTTAATGAATTTCCTGAGAAAAATGCATTGCATAATAACCTCTGGAAATTTTATGTAAGGTTAATCTTCTTGTCAACAAGCTCTGTAAAATTTCATGAATTTTGGAGTTGAAATGCTATCCCAAACAATTTTGCAAAAGTCATTTGTTAGAAACTATATTTAAAAGCCTACTTTGTTCCTTGGGCTAGCCATGTTCAAAATTTGGTCGGCCAGACCATGTCTGCACCCCAGCGGACCTCCTCTCCACTTTGATCGGTCGCGGCCGTTGGATTTACATCCAATGACCACGACCTTCTCTGCGATCAACACCGCGAAGACCTCCCACCTTGTTGAGGTCTTGGCCCTTGAATTAAGATCCAGCAGCCCCGACCTCCCTTGTTATCAAACCTCAAAACCACCTTCCACCTTGTTGAGGTCTTGGCCCTTGGATTCAAGATCCACGCCCCGACCTCCCTCACTGTTAAGCTAAGCAAACATCCCACCTACATGAGGTCACACCGTTGGATCAAAGATCCACGGTCATGACCTCCACGTGTGTCAAACCTCAAAGTCTACATCCCACCTTGATGAGGTCACAGCCATTGGATCAAAATCCATGGTCACGACCTCCTCCTCTCAATCTAACTAACAGACCTCCTTTTTTTATGTTGTTGAGGTCGTGGCCGTTGGATTCAGATCCAAAGGCCACGACCTCCTCTGGAAAACATCACGGCATGGTCCTCCCGCCTTGGTGAGATCGTAGCCCTTAGATCTAAATCTAAAGGCCATGACCTCCCTTGTGCGTTGCGCAAGCTCAGGACCTCCACCTCTTCTGATCGTAGCCCTTAGATCTAAATCTAAAGGTCCTGACCTCCCTTGCCTGTTGCGCATCATATCAGACCTCCCCGGTCATTGTGTGCCCTTGGATTTAAATCCAAAGGCCATGACCTCCCTTGCCTGTTGCGCATCATATCAGACCTCCCCGGTCATTGTGTGCCCTTGGATTTAAATCCAAAGGCCATGACCTCCCCTCATGTCTTTTTGATCGCGTGCGGTTAAGTCCTCACTGGAGGTCCGCACCGTTGGATGGAGATCCAACGCTTTGGACCTCCTGTCCCCTTTCCTCACGTGCGTTTTCGCGATTAAGGAAATCGGAGGGCCACGACCTCCCCATCCTTGATCGTGTGGTGGGACTGCTCCATCCCTTGAGTATAACGGTTCAAAAATGACATCGGAGGGCGGGACCTCTCCTGTGTCTTATCCAACGGTCATAAGGACCTCCTGTTCTTCTCCTACCTTGGTCACGCATGCGTGCTCGGCGGTGGAGTTAATGCGCGCCGAGCCTCTATGCACCTTTTGACTCTCTGCTAACCCGCATTTAATCTGGTCGACTTTCCGCCTTCAGTCGGCCAGCTGTCACCGAATCAACTTTACATCTTGTCCAATGTCCTAGACCGTGCCATGGGCCAAGCTCACCATGAGCTTAGCTAGTGGTCCATGACCTCCTGTGCCCAAGTATAAAGCCCCATTGGGTTCCTCCGTAGCTTCTTTGGCACTCTTTCAAGTTCTAGCTTGCTTTGGTGCCTTCTAAGCTTTGCTCTTCCTTGACCTCCATTCTTGGCGCCATTCTTTGGAGCTTGGAGCTCCTCGGTGGACAAGGGTCCTGGAGTTTTCCTCCTTTTCTCTGAGCTCCATTTGTACCATCCCTCTGGGACCAAGACCTAACTTCGCTTTGGTTTGGGCATTTACAGAGGTGGACAAAGAGGAGCTTGGAGCAGAGCTTTGGCCGTGGAGCAACCCCATCTTCTCCAACTCGGGCCATCACCATCCTCAACCTCCCGGCATCTTAAGGACCTCCGGTACACCTCCTGTTAGTCCTTTAGATCTTTGGCACCCGCTGAATGCATGTTGCGGAGCTGAAGTTTTAGCACCGGCTTGAATGTCGCGTGAGCTTCCTTTTTCTTTGTTCGGTTTTGGCGTCTTTGGTCAATTTGCCCTCTCCGGCTCATGCGGCGTTCAAAGCCGCCGTCGCCGTTGAGAGGAGGTCCACTAGTGCGCATAGCGTTATTGTGCACTCGGTGGTACCATTGACCTCACCGGCGGGCTCTACATCGCCGGCGAGACCACTTCTTCACGCTTCGGGATCTTTGTCGGACGTCCGGCGTGTCATTGTCGTTTTAGGACAAAGCTTCACCATTTTAATCGCTAATCATTTGCTCCCATCATTGTAATCAATGGGCGTCTTAAGCGCCTTAAATCCACCCTTTAATGCGTGCATTTAAAACCTCCGCAGCGGACCTCCTCATTGTCCCGGCGCATTTATTCCATGTCCAGCGTGCTTGCATTGGTCAGACATCGAGACCTCCTCAGGAGATCCGGGCGCCCAAGACCTCCCTTGCGCAATCGTGGCCGTCGAGACCTCCACGGAGGTGCAGTGGCGTTAGGACCTCCTTAGGACCTCCCTAGGTTATCTCGGTAGTTCATGACCTCCCGGGTAGATCTTGACCGTCAAGGTCCTCCCTCGGACGATCTGAACCATCGAGGACCTCCTTGGAACATCTGGACCGTCCGGGACCTCCCTGTGAGGTCTTGGCGATGTAGATCTTCCTCGGAGAGATCTTGGTAGTTTAGATCTTCCTTTGGAAGATCTCGGCCGTTGAGGACCTCCCTTTAGATCTGGTGGATTCAGGACCTCCTTTCTGTGTTGTGGTCCGTTGGATCTCCCATCTCGGCCACGACCTCCCCTCACCTCGCGCATGTGAGTTGCTAAGAGGTCGGGACCTCTGGACTTCACGTCTTGGCGTGTGTGATGTTCTCTGGGAGGTCTTGAGCCGTTGGATCTGAGATCTGTGGCTCACGTCCTCCCATACCCTTGTGAGTTTTAGAAATTCGGTGAAGTCTTAGTTATAGTGAAATAAGGTATAGACTTTAGAATTTCATATCTTTCTCATTTTAAATCCATTTGAGGTCATTCAAATCGTGTTGGCTCTGTCTTGAACTTAACTTTAATCCAAAAATGATTGTAAGTTGAGTTCAGCTCAGAGCACAGATTTGCCTTTAGATTTTAAAACCAACTTTAAAATATACACTTAAATCAATGCTTAACTTGTAAAACCCATAACTAATGCTCTGTGGTTTATTTTTGAGTGAGACCAACCTTGTTGGTTTCCTCTATTAATGAACCCACTGTGAGAATTAGTTCTGAGCAGGTTGCTGTTTTAGAAATGAGGACTTGTGCATTATAATTTTGTTCAAGTTCTTGTTTTTGAAAAATTATATAAAGTGCATAATAGCTCCAAATGAGGTGAACTCAATTGTGTTATTCATCTCATGAGGTGCTGGTTTTACAGTAAAAATTTCAGCTTCACCACTTTTCTAGAAAATGTTGCCTCATAATTAAATTAGTGAATAGTGCAGTTTGGTAATTTTTAGGGCTGAGCAGAATTGTTTTGCTCATATCTTTTGCATTGAGAATCCAAATCCATTGGTTCTTGTTGCAAAATTTCCTAAAATCATCCTTGCTGCTGTAGAAAATTCAGGGTATTTGGAGTTCGTTTGCTGTGCTATCTTTGTTGCCTTTAAATCGTTCTTATCGGTTCGTTATCGCTTTTCCGTTAGGTTTCGACATTTGTGGTGATCCGAGAGCGACCCTCTGCCACAATTTGAGCAACAGCAACAAGGCAAGCAGTTTGACCATTTCCCATCATGTCCCATTACTTTAAAGCTTAATACTATGCATGCTACTTTGTGTTAAATGTCGTTAGTAATCCTATAGTCGCATAATCTGTAGGAATTCCTTATCCTCTACTACCAATGAGCCTAGGTTATTCGCTGTGGTTTGAGCTCGTTGGATGAGCTCTTATCACTTAGTAGTTGCGTTTCCTACTGCTTAGACATGCTTAGCTATCGGTAGTATTGGGCGATCATCGACTTAGTCGATGATCTTGATCACTCAAAAATGATTATTACTCCTATATGTCCAGCACTTGTGCTTTGATTAATTGTAAAATCAAAAGCTGAAAATAAAAGATTGATTTAGACTTGGGCATATTGGATGGATGGTGCGGTTTTTGGATGTGGTGGTATGCTGGGTCCCTAAGGACCGAGTACTTGGGTCACTAAGCCAGCGATTTAGCGTACTAACCACACGAGGGCATATGGAACCCCTCTTGACTAAGTACTCTAGGAGGTGTTAATTATGAGCGAGCTCGGTTGGTGTGTTTTCAAAAACAAATGTATATGTATAGTGTGGGAGGGGAGCATTAGCTTCCGGGAAGGTCGTCTAATGTCTCCTTCTCCCCGTGGGTTGTGCAGCTCGTAATTAGCATTCATCCTTTGGAAAGGTCTCGTAGGACTTAGCCGTGCCAGCACACCTTCGGAAGTGTGCGTAAAGGAAAGGCGATCGGCGTGTGGAGTGCAGTGGTACACCTGCAGGATAAAACTATTGAATAGCCTCGTCTAGGTTATGGACATGCTTGGTAAGGTCGTTCAAGACTAGACTACAACCTTTAATTAAAACTTGACATGGTTGGTATGAGCAGGGAGTTCATGCTATTGTTGTGGTGACTTGGGTGGGTCACTTCGAGGTTGTTCTTGTTGTTGTTATTATGTTATTATCTCGTTGTTATTTCAACAATTAAAAATGCTTTGTCAAATTGCTTTCAATCTACTATGTTATTGCAAATGAAACTTGCTTTATGCTAAAATGAGTCCAAAGCCTCATCCACTTAAATAAAGCTTGCATGTAGCTAAATTATAGTTACTGTTATCTTACGTCGGTCTTGCAGTACAATAAACAAGTTATTGTACTCATTTGCTTTGCTTAACAACTTTGTTGCAGAGGAGGTAGAGCCCAAAGGGCTTTACTTTTCTTGTTGTCTTGGTGGTTGGGAGAGCGACTAGCTTGGCGGTCGGTCGATTGCCTTGTGGGCTAAAGGCACCTTGGTTGGCTCTTATTTTGGCCATCTTTATGGCACTTTTGCTTCATTGTTATCTTTTGTATTTATTGTTATTTGGCCTAAGGGCCTCTCTTTTGTAATATCTATTCCATATTAACGTTAACCACGGTTTGTTGCTTATGTACTATGTGTTGTATGGAATTGATGCATTCTTTTGTTGTGAGGTATGTGTCTTGCATTGCAGGAAGTATACATCTCTCGAGACCGAGTTTATTTGGTCGATAATACTAGGGTCAATTGGATGACTAGGTATTATGAGCCTAATAAATCCGGGTGCTCACAAGCAGCATACATCCTAGCAAGTTCAATTAATTTCTCTTCATCAAAGTTGGCAAAAGAATTCTTTGGATCTAGACAAGCAATGCACCTTAATAACTGAGTAGATCTTTCAGCAAAGCGATTATAAAACTCAACAATAATTTGGTCATGCACCACAATAAAAATTTCATGATGGAAATGATCATAGTAAGTTACCATCTGGCTGCCACGACCCCTTGAACGACCTCTAACCGGTATTTTATCAGACATGTTTGGCACCAAGATATTATGCTGGAGACAAAAGGCATTTGACTCTTCGAAAAGCTCATCCCAACCACAATTTCTTATTACCTCAATCGTCTTCAACGTGGTCCCAATCAACCCTACAGCACGAACAATATTTTGATCTTTCTTTTGCAAACATTGTGAAAGATCATTAGTCTTGCCTGAATTCGATCATAAGATGTATGATGAATACAAATTCAAAGCTTTCCATTTTTCCAACAATCCCGTTGTGGTTTTCTGTGTTGCATTAGTGGCATCATCACTCAAGTTCTCTAATACCTCTAGGACCGAATCCCACATGAGAAGAAGACGACACAAAGTTTTATGATGTGAGCCCCAACGAGTATCACCCGGCCTTGCAAGGTTAGTTTGTTGATTTTTCCCTCTTCCTGGGAAAATTTCACCAGTTTCTAATTTGTTCACAATTTTATCATGGTGATCTTGGGCCAATTGATCTCTTCTGTTACAAGAAGCATTAACCGTGTTGACAATCATAGTGGTATAGTTAAAGAAATCCAAGATAGAAGAACAACACTTGGCAACAGAAACAACCACTAATTGCAACTGATGAGCAAAACAATGGACATAAAAGGCATATGGATTTTCATCTAATACGCGTCTTTGCAACCCATGAAATTGTCCTCTCATATTTGATGCTCCATCATATCCTTGTCCTCGCAATCTAGACATACATAGACCATGAATTTGTAACATACCATCCAAAGCTAGTTTTAGCGAAGATGATGTCGTGTCAGAAACATGTTGAACCCCAAGAAATCTCTCTATCACGCCCTTTAATATTGGCGTACAGATAGGACAAGAAAGCATAGTTAATATAATTTAGACTAAGCTCAATCATACAAAGAAAATGTTGTGGCTACTAACCTCAAAACCACAG
Source organism: Phyllostachys edulis (assembly GCA_036346405.1). Taxonomy (NCBI): domain Eukaryota; kingdom Viridiplantae; phylum Streptophyta; class Magnoliopsida; order Poales; family Poaceae; genus Phyllostachys; species Phyllostachys edulis. Next base: position 75,355,989 of record CM070549.1, on the reverse strand, counting down.
CCATTTGCTCTTTGATGGATGCATCTCGGGCCTCATCAACAAGTATGGCGAATGACTGTCTATCCCCAATATCATCAATAATGGCTTTGGTGGTCTCTTACGCACATGCTTTACTACTAACCGCTTTTGTATATGGTGTGAAGTCATTAAATTATTCGAGGAGCATTATCAAGCAATTTTGCAGCATTTTCATCCTTCTCTTTATACCATTTAAGCATTTCTAAGAAGTTCCCCCTATTGCTTGAGCTAGATGACTCATCATGTCCACGAAAAGCCAGAGCTTGCAATAGAAGAAATTTTGCAATGCCTAGCATAATAGTAAGTCGCGCTCTATATTCTTCCTCATCCTTCTTGGTGGCAGCAATCATCACATAATCCACACCTTGCCTCTGATTTTTAAAAGCTTCACAATGTCTTCTTGCTTTATTGTGAGCACTATTGACTTTACCAACATGATCATCAAAAGATTTAATTCCATTCTTCCAATAACTAAACCCTACCTTCGTGAAGGCATCAACACCAAAGTTTTCAGCTCTTTGCTGCTTAAAGAGATAACAATAAAAACAAAATGCTGCATCTTGAGCAACACTGTATTCCAACCAATCATATCTTTTGAACCATGACTCTTGAAATCTCCTCTTCTGACCTCCCTGATCTTTCCGTGGGAATTTATGTCCACTTGGTTGGCATGGTCCCAATTGCAAATACTCCCTTCTAGCAGCATCCCTAATGTTAACATCCAACTCCTCAATTGGTTTTCGAAGCCCAGGATCAGCAACTACATCATCTGGACTAAGTTCAATATGAGGATTGTTTTGCTCGTTATGACTAGCTCCAGTTCCAACTGTTGATGGAAGAGATTGGTTGGACTGTTGTGTTTGTATTGAAAAATATGATGACAATGTCTTGCTCCTCTTCATTTTGTATCTCTAATTCCTAAATAAGCAATACACTTATTAACAATATGCAGGCAACAAATTAATTGATTCATTGAACATCTATATATACAAATCACACTTATTTAGACATAACACATTAACAGTTTAACAACAGATGCTAAAAAAAAAATACTTGATGGAAATGCTCAATTAGTCATTTATTTATGCAAATCTCATTAGTCATTACTCTTTTACCTCTCCTGAAAGCCGTCAAACCCCTCAGCAGTCAGCTCAGCTCAAATGCTCAATCCAGTATTGAGTATTCCAGTGGGCAGTGGCTTCCTCAAGGCTCAGCCTCAATTCCTCAAACACAGACTCAGCAAAAGCGGTCGTGGGGGAAACCGCCAACCGGAAAGCACTGGAGCGAAGAGAGCTGGAGGAGCCGCCGCCGAGTGAGCCACGAGGCGGTGGAGGCTGCTGCCGCCTCTGCTGCCGCGCCTTGCTTGACTTCTTGAGCCGTCGAGGAAGAGCGGGCTGGAGGGCTGCCGCTGCTGCTCGCTGCCGCCGCCGCTGACTTCGCGCCGCGCCCGCTTGCTGCCGTCGAGGAGCGGGCTGGAGCGATGGAGGAGCTGCCGCCGCTGCCGCTTCTTGGCCGGGGGACGCGACCGACGGAGGGCGCAGAGGGAGCCGGACCCGAGAGGCGGGCGGGCGGCGGGCGCGGCGGCAAGCGCATCGGGGCCGAGGCTGAGTGGTGGAGGAGGCTGCTTGAGCCGAGCCCAGACGCCGCCAGGGAATAGGGGAGCGGGGAGGATTAGGGATTGACGGATGGAGGCGGGCAGCTGGGATGCGGGAAGGAGAAAAAGGGCGTGGGTGGGCAGAATCTTTGAGCTTTGGGCTAAATTCTCCATCAATTGTTTTTAGCCTATACAAAAAAAAAATTTACACTGTTACTTTCTCTGGGCCTCGGGCTAGAGCCCACCCTGCCCGAGGCCCAGATCCGCCCCTGGTGGTATCCACGCTGGCGCTGAGTCGGTCTGACCACCGGACCAGATTGTGGCTCGGTCGGTCGGTCCCAACATATTGTCTCAACCCGGATGCAACTCTCTCTCTCCCGCCTCACTCTCACTCCCTCTGTCCTCTCCGACTACGGGAAATCCCTAATCCGTTACTCCTTGCCCCTCGCTGCCTCGCTCTCACTCTGTCTGTCCTCCCCGACAAGGAATCTGCAAAGTCCCCTTCCGAGCTCCCCGCACGTAGTTTTGCCCCTCGCCGCCTCACTCTTAGACCCTTGGTCCATGACAACGAAATCCCAGATCCGGCGGTTGTTAGGGCTAAAGGTGAGTTCTCGCACCCTTGGCCATGGACGGGATCTGTGATGAACAGAACGAGGCTAAAGGTGAGTTCTTCAATCCTAGATCTGGTATTATTTTGGTTTGTCTTGCGTAATTACTTTGGGTGTTTGGTGGAGCTACTTCGATTAGTGCTATTCTTAAGGTAGTGTATGTTATTTTGCATGTAGGTATATCACAGTGGTGATTTCTTGCGATTACTCTGCTTTATGTGAGGACCCCGGTTTATTAGGTTTGTAATACTTAGTCATCCATTGACCCTAGCATTACCAACGAAATAACCCGTGTCTTCGAGATATGTATACTTCCCAGAATGCAGTATACACACCCCTTTACAAAATCATGCATCAATTCTATTCAAGACATAGAACCAAAGCACGACAAGAATAAAAGACATACATAATATAGAGAGAGTTATTACAAAAGGGGCCGACCGGCCAAATACAACAAGAAAGGTAAACACAGCGGAAGCAAAAACCATAAGATGGCGATAACAAAAGAAGGCCATAGGGTTTGCCTTTAGCCCACAAGGCAACCAACCATGCCGCCTAGCTAGTCTTCCCAACCGCAGCACATCTCACAAAAGTAAAGCCCTTTGGGCTCTATCTCCTTTGCAACAAAGTTATTAAGCAAAGCAAATGAGTACAAAAATGTACTCGCAAGACTGACGTGTAGTATAACAGAACTACAGTTAACTACATGCAAGCTTTATTTAAGTGGAAAGCTTTAGGCTCATTTTAGCATAAAGCAAGTTTTCATTTGCAATAATATAATAGATTGAAAGCAATTTGACAAAGCATTTTTAATTGTTGAAGTAACAACGATTCCATAATAATAACAACAACAAGAACAACCTGAAAGTGACTAACCCAATAGTCACCACAACAATAGCATGAATTACCCAATTCATATCACCCAACAAGTTTTAATTAAATGTTTGAGTCTAGTTCTTGCACGACCTTACCAAGCATGTCCATAACCTAGGACGAGGCTATTCGAATAGTTTTAACCCTGCAGGGGTGTACCAATGTACCCACACGTCAGACCGCCTTTTCGCCAAGCTATTAGCACACTTCCTTTGGTATACCGGCACGGCTAAGCCCTACGAGATATTTCCAATGGATGATGCTAATTAAGAGCCGCAACCCACGAGAGAACGATACATTAGCCAGCTTACAGCCGATCTGCTAATGCTCCCCTCACATCACAACACATTTTTGAAAACACCCACCATCTAGCTCATAATTAACACCTCCCAAAGTACTTAGTCAAGAGAGGTCCCATATTCCCCTCATGTGGTTAGCACGCAAAAGCGCTTGGCTTAGTGACACAAGTAACTCGGTCCTTGGGGACCTAGGCACCATTCCATTCACACCCAACAATCACACCAACACCCATTGTGCCCAAGTCAATAACAATTTTGTTTATTTACAAAGTAACAAAACACAAGATGGACATAATGGAATAATAATTTTTGTGTGATCAAGGTCATCGACATAATGTCGACAACCGCCCATTTCTACCGTTATCTAAGCATTTCTAAGCATCATCACGTAAACTACTAAGTGATAAGAGCCCATCCATCGAACTCTAAATCACAGCAAGATAGTCCTAGGCTTAGTAGTAGAGAATGAACATTTACCTACAGAGTATGCATCTATAGGCTTGACTAATCGATAATTAACACAAAGTAGCATGTATACATACAAGTGAAACAAAGTATTAAACTTTTAAAGTAATGGGACAATAGGGATATGATCAAACTGCTTGCCTTGCTGGTTATGCTCAGCTTTCTACAGAGTATCGCTCATGGGATCAACACACTCGTCGACACCTAATCGAAAAGGCGAAAAGAATCGATAAGAACGAAGAAAACCAAGAAGACACCATAGCAAACCTACTCCAAATGCTCTGAAATTTCTACAGAAGCTAGAGCAAGATTTTTAGAGAATTTATCAACAAGAACCAATAGATTTGGATTCTCAATGCAAAAGATATGAGCAAAACAATTATGCTCAGCCCCTAAAAATGCAATCTGCCACTATTCACTATAATTAAATTGTTTAGCAAAAATTTCTAGAAAGGTGGTGCAACTGAAATTTTTACAGTAAAACAAGCACCTCATAAGATGAACAACCCAATTAGATTCATCTCATTTTGAGCTAGTATGCACTTTCTATAATTTTTCAAAGACATGAAAATGAGCACAACTAAAATGCACCCACAAATCTTTTAAAAATAGTGACATGCCTAAACCCTCTTCTAACATTTAGTGCACTAACAGAGAAAGCCAACAAAGTTGGATTCACTAAAAAATGATCTAAAGACAATTACTTATGCATTTTACAAGTTAAATGAATTTTTAATGTAACATTTAAAGTTAGTTTTGAAACCTATTTAACAAATCCATTTTCTGGAGCCGAACTGAGCTCACAACCATTTTTAGATTAAAGCTCAGCTCAAACCAGAGCTGCAGAAATTTGAATCAACTCATTTGGATTAAAAATGAAATAGTTATGTATTTTCAAAGTTTATTACCTTTTTTAGTTCACAAATAAGAGCTCTCGGGATTTTCTAAAAACCATAACGAAGCGGGAGGACATGAGCCGTTGATTCTCAATCGGACGCCCAAGACCTCCGGTGAAAACGCCAGCGCTGCGTGCCAAGAAGTCCAGAGAACATGGGCCGTTGATCTTGGATCAACGGTCCATGTCCTCCAAGAACGCTTGTGAACGAGGAAGGAGGTCGTGGCCGTTGATGCTGCGTCCAACGGACCAAAACAATCGAGGGAGGACCGGGACGGTCCAAATCTAGTGAGGGAGGACTAGAGTGGTCGAGATCTCCCAAGGGAGGTCCTACACGGTTGAGATCTTACGAGGGAGGACCTGAGCGATCGAGATCGACACTGGGAGGACCTCAATTATTGAGATCGACTCGGGGAGGACCTAGACGGCTGAGATTTACTCGGGGAGGTCCTGTACGACGACGGCACAGAGACATCCTCGTCCGACAAAACCCGACGCGCTCCCCGGCTTGCCGCCAGCGACATGGACCTCGCCGGCGCCATCCAAGGACACCAACGTGTGCGCAATAGTGTTGCGCACACACCGGGACCATTCCCAGCGGCGGGGAGGGGGGGCTCTGAACGGCGGCGCGTCGGCGACGAGCGGCGGCTCAACACGGCTAAGGTGACAAAAGCGAAAGCTCGCAACAATCCGCCTGGCGGGTGCCCGGCTCTAAGGACTACCAGGAGGTTACCCGGAGGTCGTGGAGGAGCCGAGGAGGTCGGAGGAGAGGAGGACGGCGATGGTGAAGACGATGTGCTCCACGGCCGATAAGATCCAAACTCGAAATTAAGTTGCCCTGTGGAGACAAGATAAAATCAAGTTAGGGAAAGCACTAGGGTGATGAGGTGCTCAAGTGGAAGCAAAAGAGGGAGGGAAAGCCATTGGAGCCTTTGTGCCACCGAGGAGCTCAAGCTTCAACAATGGTGGCCAAGGAGGTCAGGTGTTTTGAGCTCCCAGGCGAGAGCAATGGTGAAGTGTGTAAAAGAAGCCAAGGAGGACAAGGGGGAGGTCTTATAGCTCGAGGAGAAAGACCATGAGCTAGGGCTAAGCTCCATGGTGAGCTTAGCCCATGGCTCGGTCCATGGCTTGGACGGGGCGTGGAGGTGATGGGGCAGTCCGAGCTGGACCTAGGGGCGGAAAGCTTGACCGCATTTAATGCTTGCGAGCCTGAGCCGTTGGGACAAGACAGTCACTAACCTCCTCCTTGCCATGGCGCCTTGACGCCCAAGCTAGAGAAGACATGACCTCACCTCCACGTTGGATGAGAAATTTGGGAGGTCACTGACCCTTAGATCAAGCAGTAAGGTTTAAATGGAAAAGGAGGAGGTCATGACCAAAGGATCGGGACTAGGAGGTCATGACCCTTGATCGACATCGCGGAGCATAAAGGGCGGGAGGTCACGGTAGTGGGATCCCCATCGCGCGATTCTTGAAAGGAAGGGGAGGTCATCTTGTTGAAGGGGATAGGAGGTCCTGGCCGTTGGATCTGAATCCAAAGGCGTGGACCTGATGGGGAGGACTTAACCGCAGCGCGCGATACTGCCAAGGGGATGTGGAGGTCATGGCCTTTGGATCTACATCCAATGGCACACAATGGAGCGACGAGGTCGTGGCCTTTGGATTTCAATCCAAGGGCACACAACCTAGAGGGAGGTCTTGAGCTGGTGCGCACAGCACACAGGGAGGTCGTGGCTGTTGGATTTTAATCCAACGGCGCACAACAGAAGGGAGGAGGTCGTGGCCAGTGGATCTTGATCCAAAGGCTACGAACAGAGATAGGAGGTCTTGGCCCTTAGGCAAGGCACAGAAAAGGGGCGGGGAGGTCGTGGCGGTTGGATCTTTATCCAACTGCTACGAGATGAGAAGGGAGGTCGTGGCCGTGAGATCTCTATCTAACGGCTACGACCTCACGCGGGTGGGAGGTCTAATGCGCTTGACAAAGAGAGGAGGTCGTGGCCGTGGATTGTAATCCAATGGCGCACAACACAATGAAGGGGAAGGACTGGTGCGCTAGATAACGAGGGGAGGTCATGGCTGTTGGATCTGATCCAACGGCTACGACCTCGACGAGGTGGGAGGACTGGTGCGATGGATAGAAAGGGAAGGTCATGGCCGTGGATTTTGATCCAACGGCGTAAGACCTCAGAGGAGGAGGAAATGGGCCGAGCCGGGTTGCGCGGAGGTCGTGGCGGTTGGATCTGATCCAACGGTTACGACCTCACACGGGGGAAAAGGAGGTCTGGTGAGCTGAGGATGCGGTTGGGTTGGACCTGCTTTGGAAAGCGGCTCAAGCCCAAGGAATAGTGCCAGCTTTGAATTTGAATTTGAAGCTGAGGTTGGAGGAATTTTTAGAGGCAGCAAATTAACTCCAAAAATTCCGAAATTTTAACTGGAGCTTCTTCACTCCAGGATTAACCTTACATAAAATTTCCATAGGTTTTTATGCACTGCATTTTTCTCAGGAAATTCATCAAGGCTATTCTAGGGTTTGATTTACCTCCAAAAATTATCAAACAAGTTTTAAAACTTATGATATTTTTCAAAGAGGTCACACATCTTCCCTAGAACCTAGGAAAAATATTTCCAAAGGTTTGGCACAAGATTTGTGACAAGTTGAATAGGGGTTGGACTTTAGTCAACAAGAGCTTTGTGTTTTTGGATCCCACAACTCTTGGACAAGAATTATAGATGAGTTCAAGAGTTTCGAGTTGTGAGAAAAAGTTTTAGTTTCTACACATTTAATTACATTTGAACAAACACCCATAATTGATTACATTTGAAACACAAACCTAGATTTGGTTCCATTTGTACATTTGGGATGTTACACTTTACCAATGGATAACTTGGACAAGCTAGCTGTTAGGTTCCATTTCAGTGGGGGTTTCTTTGATGATGGGAAGAGATTGCATTATTGCGGAGGAAGAGGGGCATGTCTTACATAGATCGGGATAAGTTGTCGCTGCCAGAGGTCCAAGGACATTTGAAGGACCATTGTGAGGATGTGGAGCTGGTACTGATGCATTGGCTGTTTCCTAGGAAAGAATTGAAGAATGGATTGAGGGTGCTAACAGATGATAAGGACTGCCAGACCATGACTGACTGTATCACTGATGGGGGTGTTGTGGATATATTTGTTGAGGCAGTGGGAATTGATGATGATGATGTTGGCTCAGATGGTGTGGGTGACAAAGGAGATGAAGATAGTGATTGGGAAGACGAGATTGAAGCTTGGCTGCACACAGATGATGACGACGATGTGTCAATAGATGCTTGCAAAGAGGTGGAGGTGATGCAAATGTCACCAGCTGAGACAGAAAAGGATATTGCCTGCAGGCAGAAGTTCTACAATGTATTGCCTGATAAGAAGGGGAGGGCAAAGGTTGGCACATGTCAGGCTGCACCTAAAGATTGTGGATTTCAGGCTGACTCCAATACTAGCAGTGGCTACCTCACTGGAGATGCTAAGACCTCAGAGGATGATGAGGAAGCTGCTCAGAACAGAAAGAGGTACAAGTAGGCCTAGTAATGGGCCAGGGTTTATTGGGCTGAGAGGGTTGGGCTGGTAAATGGGCTGACCTTGGGTTATTATAAACGGGTAGCTATAAAAAAGGGTAAGGATAGAATTGGGCTGGCTTTAAAAAGGATTGGATTAGGACTCAGATGTGTTAGTAATTTTGGGCCGTGTAAGGGCCCAATCCTCCATCGTAGCCCATGGGCAGAATAGGGTTTGCTGGTAGTCCTCACTCCTCATCTCCTCGGTCGAGCATCTCCCGACTCCCTTCTCGACGAATGCTGCCTACGCCACCTCAAGTAGACGCCGATGAGCGGCGCCGCTGGAGGCCGCAACAAGCACGGCCACGGCCACGTCAAGTACATCCGCTGCTCCAACTGCACCAAGTGCTGCCCCAAGGTAAGGCGGAGCATGTAGCCCTAGTCCTCTTCGCCTTTTGCATGAATCGTCGAATCTATGTGTTGATTTTGATGGGTTTCTTGGGTGGTTCAGGACAAGGCGATCAAGAGGTTTCTAGTAAGGAACATCATGGAGCAGGCCATCGCCAGGGATGTCCAGGAGGCCTGCGTCCATGATGGTGCGCTTCCCTTTCCGCTTTTGCTATGATTCGATATAGTAGTACGCACGAAGGGTGCGGCGACAGCAAGGAGGCGGCCACCACGGCGTTATGTTCTGGTGAGCCTTCTTGGTGTCAACGATTGGCTTAATGAGTTGTTTCCTTCCTTTTGTTGCACTTAGGTGGTTCGATTTGGTGCAAAGACTCGACGATTTAGGTGTTCTTGGTTTCTTTGGGGTTTCGATTTTGGACACGAAGATGGGACTGGACAGGATAATGTGGGTTCTTCTTTGGGGTTTCTTGGTTTCTTTGTTTCCTTCCTTTAATGCTTATTCTTAGTAAATATGGTCTTATTGTAGTAGTTTCTGTTCACATATAGACTGATCAGTCCAAATAATCATAGCATCTTATTGTATAGTTTGCATTTTTCAGTTCAATACAACCATGTTGATGATGCTCATATGTTTTGTACAATTCTTTTTCCAGGTGTGGTTTGCACCTAATTATTGCTACAGATGTGGCAATGTCGCTTCTATACTAAGCTTCAGTGAGGACATGGTATGTTAGTGCATCTTTGGTGAGAGCAGGGTATCAAGCTTCTGTGTACAAGGATTTGCTTGAGGTCTTTTGCATATACATAATACCTTCAAGTCATTCATACAATCATTTGAACTCAAATCTTTATTAGGTTTTGTTGTACATTTATACCAGTATGTGGATTCATCATTTTGTTGGGGGATGACTTGCTTATACAACAGGGAAAGAAATGATTTACTAGGAAACCAGTTTTTCTGGACAATATTTTTAGTGTGGTGGTTAGTCTTATAGAAATTTCATGGTACAACAAAACTGGGCTGTGCCGTTTATCTGTACTCAATAATATACCGTGTCATTCCACACTTTCTATAGTCTAATTGGTAGTGATAGGGAGAGCACTTCGGTCGGACCTGACACGAGGACCTGCTTTCTATAGTCTAATTGGTAGCTAATGGCTACTAATATAGGGAGAGAACTTCAGTTGGACCTGCAAAGGAAATCAACATATTCACTTCTAGTTAGAAATTTGAGGATTCATGGCATCCCTCAATTCAGTCATTGCTCTTATGGTAAATCTGATTATTAACATTCCATCATCTTAGGTGTTGGGCAATTGGCTGCCTATCTTGTTCTTACTATCATTTGTCAGAATTTCTTTTTTTTTCTTCTGTTTCTCTAAGTAGTGATTGAGTTTGGACTTGAAATAGCATTGGAGGTTCAATTATCAGTATACATTATTTTTTGTTGTGCAAGTTGGTAGGACAATTGGCTTGGGAAATATATCTTGAATTGTATAAATTGTGAGAATTTGTGAGCTCCATGTTTTGAATTGTGTGAGCAGGAAAAGCAAATGAGGTGCTACCAAAAAAAATCTTAGCCATGATAAACTTGGCAATATTCACTGGGATCAACCTACCTAATTGCATAGAAAAACACAATCAAATCTGCATGTATCAATGAAATGTTATTTATAATGCTCATTGACAGGGGGGAAATATAAACATGGAACTAATAAACTCGCCAAATTTTTTACAGCATGATTGTAAATCATCTTGTATTTATATTTCCGTTCTTCATTCACTCAAGTCTAGTATCATCACAAAAACAATGTGATGACTCGATACATGAATTCTTCAACATAAGACATGTCTCAATACTGATGACTCACTACATGACAGAAAATTCATGTCTTTTGTTATTTTGATCTATTGATACAATGTATACAATATATCATATAAAATCTAAATTTCTTTGCATTGTTGTTAGGAATTGATTGAAATTTGAGACCAAGAAACAAGCGAAGATGGGAATCGGATCGGTACAAGAAGCAATAGTTCTTGTTCATTTCGTTTCTTTTGCTACCTAGATAGTTTTGATCATATTAAGTGCCACTCTGATTTAGAATAGCCAATATGGGTCATCAATTTCTCTATTATCTTTTTCTCTATGCGAGAACTTTTGTGGTGTCTTTTTATTCCTTTTACTTGTTATTGCAACTGCCTTGTTGTTTGGCATCGAAGGAAGAATGTGCATGTTAATGTGTTGAATGCTCTTTTAGGAAGAATACAGCTAAGTCTTTAACTTGTACCAAATCAAGATAATGGAATTGTGTGCAATAATGTGTATTAAGCTTGCTAGTTTGATCATGGATCTCTTTGATAGTTCCAGAGATAAGAAACATATCTTCAAACAGTAGCAATCCTGATGCCTTGTTCTTTCTTTCTTTCTTTGGATTTATGTTGGTTCAGTTAGTAAGCACTGCCTCTGCAAAGAGAAACTGTGATTGGTGCTGTCATTGGAGGACCTGTGCAAGTTTTATTTGGAGGAATACATCGAGTTATTGTGTTGGCATGTCAGTTTCGTAGTCTCAGAAGTTGTTTTCCTTTTCCTTTTTGTTTTGTTGGTGTCTTGACCAGAATCAATCAACGGAGATGGCGAGTTGTAGCAGGAGTCAGGAACGATTAACCATGATGTGTCTGCTAGATGACGTAGATAGACTAGTAGATCATTCAGTTTAAGACGCAGATAGACTAGCAGATGACTGTCGCACCTAGGAAGCCCTGTGGGTTCCTGCTTTAGATTAAATGGGCCAGCCCAAGGACTCAGAATGGGCCAGGAAAAGGATCAGGATCTTATTGCTTAGTGGGTTGGGCTGGATTGGGTAGAAAAGTTGAGTAGTGGGTTGGATGAGGGTTGGGGCCATCCCCAAACATATGGGCTGGGGTGGGGTTCGGGTTGGGCCTTAGCCCATTACCACCCTTAGGTACAAGACTGGGCATTTGGTGGCCATTGATGAGTCAAGGGGAAAAGGAGGAGAAGAGGACAGTGACACTTCTTACTTTTCTGAGAGTAAGGAAGAGGATAGCTATGAGGAAGGAGGCAGTGATGGTGAGCTCCTGAGGAAGAAACCCAAGTACCCTAGATATGACCAGAAAGCAAGTCTCCCTACATTTAGCTTGGGCATGGGCTTTAGCTGCAAGGGGGACTTCATTGAAGCTGTTAGGCAGTATGGACTAGCTAGCAGACATGTTATTAAATTTTGCAAGAATGAAAACAAAAGAGTTAGGGCTAAATGTGAGTGGGCCAAATGTCCTTGGTTTATCTTGTTATCAAATAACAGCAGGACAGAAGGATGGCTAGTGACTAGCTTCAAGGATGAGCACACAGGCCTCCCAAGAAGGGACAACAAACTTGTCACTTCCAGGAGAATAGCTGAAAAGTTTGAGAGTGCCATAATGGGAAACCCAACTGGAAGCTTGAGCACTTGAAGCAAGCAAGACTGAGGAACAAATGCATGCGAGATGTGAGCATAGCTAAGTGCAAAAGAGCTAAGTCCCTTGTAATGCAGAAGGTGTTAGACTCCAAGAAGGGAGAGTATGGTAGGGTCTTTGACTACCAAATGGAGCTTCTTAGGAGCAATCCAGGTAGCATAGTGGTGGTTAAGCTGCATCTAGATGCCACAGAAGCTGCTTTTCATAGAATGTACATTTGTTTGGATGCTTGCAAAAGAGGTTTCTTAGCTAGGTGTAGGAAAGTAATAGGTTTAGATGGTTGTTTCTTCAAAGGTCCAACCAATGGGGAGCTAATTTGTGCAATGGGAAGAGATGCAAACAGTCAGATGTACCCCATAGCATGGAAAACGTAGTAGAGGGAAACTAATGAGTCATGGGACTGGTTCTGTGGGATTTTCTTTAAAGATATAGAAATTGGAGATGGTGAAGGATGGGTAATCATCTCAGATCAACAAAAAGTAAGTCACATTACTGTGCTAAACATTAGTTTATTCATCCAATTTGTCACATCCAGTACTTACTAAACATTAGTTTTTTCATCCAATTTGTCACATCCAGTACTTACCATCTGTTTGTTTGTTGTAGGGCCTGCTAAATGTTGTTGAGCATTGGGTACCCAAGGTTGAGCATAGGATGTGTGCAAAACACATCTATGCCAACTTCAGGAAGACTTACAAGGACAAAGCTTGGCAGAAAAAGTTCTGGTTGTGTGCCAAATCTCCATGTGTCAATCTTTTCAACTACCATTGGGCAAGCCTTGCAAAGGATACCCCTGAAGGTGCTAATGCAATCATGAGGACAGATCCACAACATTGGAGTAGGGCACGGTTTAAGTTGGGATCATGCTGTGATTCTGTGGACAACAACATGTATGAATCATTCAATCATGCCATAGTTGAGTCAAGGTACCTCCCTATCATCAGCATGTTTGAGTGGATCAGGAGGAAAGTGATGGTTAGAATCCATACCAACAAAAGCAAGGCAGAGAAGTGGACAGGTGTGACATGCCCAAATATTCTGAAGAAAATGAAGGTCTACATCAATGAGTCAGTTTTCTGTCATGTTGTGTACAATGGTTAGGATGGTTTTGAGGTCACACATAGAGATCATAGGTTCTCACTGAACTTGGATAGCAGAACTTGTTCATGCAGATATTGGTAACTGTCTGGTTTACCTTGCCCACATGCCATTGCATGCATCAATTGGAGGAGCAGAACCCTTGATTATTACATAGCACCATGTTACTCCATTGCAGAGTACAACAAGACTTATGAGCACTGCTTGCAACCTGTTGAGGGCATGACTTGTTGGTCTACATCAGAGAGACCAAGACCAAGGCAACCAAAGTTGGAGAAAATGCCTGGGAGGCCAAAGAAAGATAGGAAGAGAGAGCAAAATGATAAGTCTAAAGGAATAAGAATGTCCAAGATTGGGACAATCATTAGGTGCAGGCTTTGCAAGGGAATTGGCCATAGAAGTTCTAGCTGTGAGAAGAGAAATGGCCAAGCACAGCAAACATCAGGGCCCAGCCAGGATCAACAAGGTCATTGTACAAGTGTTGGCAATTCTGCACCAACTGATCCTGTTCCTGTTCCCCTGGTAATAAATTCATTCATTTCATGCATTTCCTAAGTTGGTACAAAATTACATAGTTTAAGCACATTTGACATTGCAGGTTGTGATTCCTGCATCACAATAGAGCTGTACTAATATGACCAAGAGAAAGGCCAGGTCTAATTCTGTGAACCCACCACCTCCATCCAAAAGGATTTGCACTGGGGTAGGAGTCTTGTACTCAGAGAGGACAGGCACAACTATTCAGAATGTGGGTGTATTCCAAAATTCCATATCTTCATTTATATTTCTTTGCACTTGCAAACTACAAACCTCTAACTGAACTTGATGGTTCTGCTACAGCCTGGTATGCCAAATCAGAGGATCATCAAAACCACTGCTACTGCCAAAGTCACTACACAACATGGTGGTTCTGCTACTATGAACTTGGAGGCAAGTGTAGCATTTGCGAGGGCAAAATCAAGTGTGAACATCCAGGTGACTTCTGGTTCTGCTTCTGGTCAAGCTGCAGCCCAAGCACTTGCCTTTCAAAAAAAGGAAGAAACTAATTCCAACCAAGAAGAAGCAAAGTTATAGTTCAAAGCTTGCAAAGCTTTTGGGTATGCCATCTAATCAGTGATGTTCTAATGGATTTGCCAAACTAGTGGCTTGTAAGGTCCATCAGCATGGTGTTATGTAATCCCAAAACTTGTGCCTTGTGGGCTGACAGTTATTCAGTTTGTAGTAGTCAGTTATGTCATCTCAACTATTCAGTGATGTTCTAATTGATATGTTGTTTATTTCTAAGAACCTATGTCAGCTGACAGTTATCTAGTTTGCGATATCCTTCAGTTTGTAGTAGTGCTGATCCTTCTCATTTTTGCATGTCCTTTTTTAACCATATTGGCGAAATGTGACAGACAATCAGGGAAAAAAGAGAGTGCTGACAGACAAAATTGGACAAATTCAGAGCAACACCAGAAGTGCCTAGGTTCAAAACCAACATAGCAGTACATGGTAGTACAGGTTCAACATACAACATTCAGAGCAACAACTGAACTACCTAAATTCAGAACCAACATTCATTCATTACGGGTTCAATTACATTCCCTACTCACAACTCTAACTAGCATCATTACAAAAACAACAAGCAAGACAAAAAAAAGTCTCCTCTCTTTCTCCAGCTGTGCTACCCTACCAGCGAGTCCAACAAGTACTACATCATGTTCTCCATGCCTGGACTCGGCCACACTCAAATCTTGTTGATTGTTCTGGTTCCTTAACACCCTAAGCTCACAGTTCTCCTTCCTTAACACCCTAACAGTGTCGCGCAAGTCCAGTACTACCTGCCTCAAGAAGGGGGTTGGTTCATCGTCGCACCATGCCCAAAACTTGCAGCCTCCAGCCTTCAATTAAGATTCACAAATAAGCAGGGCCTCCACAAACCAAAATGACAGCAAATTCACGAAAAATACTTACCCGAGCTCCCATGCATGTCATGTATCTCCGTGCCGGGTTAGAGTTGCTCCACGATATTCACCGACCAGCCTTCTCCCCGCAGTGGCAACGGACCGCCGGAGCGTACTCCAGTGGTCACTCTCTGTACGGAATCGGCGATGTGCAAGCCCTATGAACTGTGCCAACGGAGGGTGCAGCACATGCCGCCGAGCTTGAGCTTCCTCCCGTCGCCAACAACCTCGAGCTCCCTAAGCTGGCAATGGCGCAGCCTCCAGCCACCGGCCACCAAACTCCAAACCCTAATCCCCTTCGGTTGCCGCCAAGAGAGAGAGAGAGAGAGAGAGAGAGAGAGAGAGAGAGAGCGAGAGCGAGAGAGAGCGAGTGCGAGAGTTGCGACCGAGTGCGAGTTGATATGTTGGGACCGAGTCGCAGTCTGGTCCGGTGGTAAGATTGACTCAGCGCCAGCGTGGATGCCACGTCGGACCAAACCGCCCTCGAACGCACGGATGGGCCTATTTTGCCCGGTATGTAAACTTTGAGGATGCGTTATATCTGGTATTTTAGTTGAGGGACGAACATTAACCCGCGCGTATAGTTGAGGGACGAAACGTGTACTTAATCCTTTTTATTAATTAATCTTTTTTTGATTTTATTTTTAAGATAATCCCCAACGAACTTTATTTCCAATTCTAACCCCTTTAGTCATGCTACAACCCGTGGCGTGACAAAACAATACTGTCACGCTAGCCCGTATCTGGGCAAGCTCTTGTTACGTCACTACCCGTGGTATGACAGTGTTGTTTCGTCACGCCACAACTAGTGGCGTGACAAAAAAAAATGCTATTTAGCAGACTTATTCTATGGCGTGATAATGTTGTTTTGTCATGTCACAGGTTGTGGTGTGACCAAAAGGGTCAGAATTGGAAATAAAGTTCGCTGGGGGTTAACTTTAAAATAAAATTTAAAAATGGGTTAATTAATAAAAAAGGTTCAAACATGAGAGCCAATGATAAAGGAAAAGAAAATGTAATTTATAAGAAATGACTATAGATAGATTCAAATAGAGTGCAACATATCACTGTATTAGTAGGGTACTAACATCGACTATAAGTAGAATGAAACAATAAATTAGTACTGCATTTGTATTCAGAGCCTAGCATTTGCTGAATTGATATACCCTGAGTTCTAATCTCCAAACAACACTATAGTCTATAGGTGTTAATCTGGATGCCAAACAACATCAACACTGAGGTCTTAGTCGGAATAGCACCCATAGAATGTATCAGAGATGTATAGTACAATACAAAAGCATAATTTCATAGCTACATCTATATGAAGAGGATAGGAAATTCCAACAAGTTTATAGTGCACACCATTTTTTTCCATACGTAGTATTTTGTAACCTATTAATGTTGCATGATCTGTAAGGAGATATCATATGGTACTGCAGATGTAGCAAGCCATCTCTTGTTGAAATTTTCTCCTAAGGATGCTAGTCATAACATTGTTTGTCCCCATCACAACTCCTATCACTTTATTGTCAATTTTGAGTTTTTTTTACAAATGTTTAATTACAGAAAGGTTACAAGGGTAATAATGACATTAGTTCTAGGACCGCTTACCATTTATATGAAAGATGCAAATGACATAACATTAAAGATAATTTTATCATGTCACACTCTCACCACTCATGATTGCTAAAAATCATCATAAAGTATCCTTAAGTGTGTTGAGAGGCAATAACTAACGCAAACAGTAGGTGCACTCAGAGCTAAAACCAGGGAACAACTTTGCAAAAGCTTCAAAACATGCCACTCTAGATAATATGACAGATTGACCCCCATTCTCACCTGAGCATCTTCTTTTGCTTAAATGGGAACCGGTTGCAATCAAGGTTATGCTCACCTGAGTGAACATATTGTGTTATTGACATGTGCAATAATCATCATTGCAAATTTACAATGTGAATATAAATGTTCTATAATATAGCTGAGTGACCAAAATCATAGCAGTCTCTATCCCTTTGTTATCATGCATGCAGCAAGGTTCTGCAGCGCAACTCGTTTTTCCAGGAAAAAAATAAACAAACAAATGATTTGTTAACTTACTTGACCAGAGTATGATGGGTCTATAACAGAGACAAAAATTAGATTTGCAGTAGGATCAACAAGATCATATATCACTTCAGTTGCCGCATTCACTTGAAAGTAAATCAAGAACACGGGAGGATCCAGTTCAACGTATAGCTCATATAGTTATCCAACATGTATAGCTTTCACAACTCTATCAAATTATAGATCATTTATATGTAGAAAAATATAAATAAGCAATACCTTCATCAAGGTTAAATAATTCCCTCCAATGATATTCCACACAATTCCTGTAGCTCAATGCCAATATCAAGTAGTGGAGACTGTATGGCATTCAATGCAGCATCTCTGGCTCGTGTCTTACCTGCAAATGGACCAATAATCCATTTTTTAAAGATATTTTTTGTCCCGAAATGCTGGTTCTTCGAGGTCCAACCTCAGCACCAGGGGTGATATCGAGCAAGTCCTCGTCTTATCATGTTTTTATTGAAATTGACATAGTTTAGTTTAATATTATTTTATTTATAGTTTGGAAGTATCTTTAGAATCGAGCTAACGAGCCGAGCCAAGCTTGAGAGAAATCCAATTTCATTAGAAATTGAATTATTTCAATGTTTAACCAATTAATGAGTGTAATTGGAGCAATTTGAAAGCGTGCCAATGAGCCCTAGTAACGAGCTTTTTCTCACCCCTACTCAACACACATAGGATTCAAGAGAGTAATAAAACAAGCAAAAGAAAGAGAAGGGCATGTTGAAAATGCTAGTTCAAATAAACAAATGTGGGAATTTATGATGGTTAACAATTACCAAATAGGAAAATACAAACAAAAAAGATAACAACGAAGTAAAGAGAATAAAATCTCAGT
Source organism: Phyllostachys edulis (assembly GCA_036346405.1). NCBI lineage: Eukaryota > Viridiplantae > Streptophyta > Magnoliopsida > Poales > Poaceae > Phyllostachys > Phyllostachys edulis. Next base: position 75,337,829 of record CM070549.1, on the reverse strand, counting down.
TTTGTTCTACCTACTAACACATTCTGCTACTGGGTTACAAAATAAAGCATTAGATATATACATGAATAGGCAACCTGTTGTGGTTCCTATTCCCATCAAGGATGAGCCTACATTTGCCATAATTGATTAGTCAAATGAATCAACCAAATAACGAATAGACATGATATGTTAGACATGCACATAAACAACCTAAAAAATAGATATAGTGATTTACATGAACATATTTCGGTTTGATTTTCACTAACACAAGTTATTCCACAGCTACTAATATCATGGTTTACAGAATTCAGCTGATCGCTCACCATCATTTCAGTTTGCGTGAGATACACGTCGCCATCAGGATCCCATGAAAGGTGAACTTTATGTCTCCACATTCCCCCCCGCATCGATCCACTCTTTACTTGCTTGGGGATCTGCCCACATTAATCGCATATCCTCTAGATCCTAGCAGTTGTCCCAATATTTGAAGCTTGTAGGCATTTTGTACTAATCAATAGTTGTTTCTGTTGACCCACAATGAAAACAATAAACAAGTGAAAATTAGATGCCATAAGGTACCTTAATTAGAGTAAAAGGAAACCCAACACCCCAATTTGCGTTATGCTATAGACTGACATAGAGGGTGAGACAGTTTGGAAATCATAAGAGACTAGGAAATACATTGGAATGGATACTTTGCACAAAACTTTATCACATAATAACATGAAAGAATATGCAATGATTGCATTATAATAGATGTGAAGGGCATCCAAGTGTTAGTAAACCAAACCATGCATTCACTTCTAGATTGTAGCCTTAGCTGCATTTTTTACTGTTGAAAATTTCCACAGCATGGTTACTCAACTCTCATAATAGAAAGCACAATTAGGAATGGGCAATCAAAATAAGGAGAAAATGATCAAATGTAAAATTTTGAAAAGATGTTGGTCCAATTTTTTATTATATATTTTAGTGATATTGGACAAAACCTGGGCAACAAAACCTAGACAAAACATGGCACCTACACTACAAAAACAGGAGTCACTCATAAGTGCATATATGCTACAGTTTGTGATGTAACCGTTCCATTAATATGCTATAAATTGGACTAAAGAACTGGTATTCAGTCGAACATTTTTGGCTATTTCAACTTTCATTTTAACCTATAACATTCATTTGAGTGGCAACAAAATTCTAAAAATACGATATGTGAAAAGTAACAAAACACTCTAATCTGAACAACATTCAATTTCATAGCTATACTCCATTTTGAAGTTTCAGCAATCTCTATAAGAAAATGTCTTGGACAAAAGAGGCACTAACTTATAAATACTTGGTGAAAAAAAAGGATAAGTCAAGAACTCTGTAATTGTAATGTCTAATTGTGCATAAGATCATACCATGACTAGCTGAATGCATTTCGATTCCTATAGAAGAGCGAAAATAAGACTCCAAGAAATTGTGGATAGTAGGTTTGCTGACTGGAAACTAAAAACCAATCTTTATATCGATAGTTCGACATTCTCAGGCTTCTAGCCAAACTGCAACTGATCATAGTAAACTAATAAATCCTGCAACAGATATTTTCGTGAGTGTTTGGATCTTGTATAGGCCAAAGGTTGCAGGGATCAAAGAAAATAATTGGTAAAGAAGCCTGTAAATTTGTCTTGATGTAACTTTAGTAACCCTCTTAAACCTCCATATTTTTCGTAAACTATCCCTTCTCCTCACTCTATTTGAGAATCGAGCACAACAGAAAATCTGCAAAAATGACCTTATAATCTTGTACACCTTTCTGTTATTTGCTAGTGTATAGCTAGAATTTGCAAGTTGCACAGGCATGATGACAAATTCATCGAAAATAGTGGGAACATGTAGACTTAATCATAGGCTTATATGTGCCGATGTTCCACCTTTAAAAAATATAGAAACTTGACAAATTGTATGAAATTGCCAATTCACCACCACAGAAACGACTAATAGCCAAAGCAATTGCATGGAGCACAAATTGTAGTTACCAATACACAACAGAGAGAGTAACCAAATGAGGGCATATACAGGGATGGTATAGCAAAAATTGAGATATACTAAAGGGACAAGTCATCATACCTGAAAGCTAGCTCCATTATGAACCGTGAGGAGTGGGTGGCACCAATGCCGGGCCTGCCGTGCTTGACTGGCTTGTAAGAGATGGAGAACTCTGTGAGGTAGTGGCCAATCATCTCAGGCTTGATCTCAACCTAGTTGAAGGTCTTGGCATTGTAGACACCGATGATGCTTCCAATCATCTCAGGCACAATGATCATGTTGTGGAGATGGGCCCTCACAGGCTCTGGCTTCTCACCAACAGGAGCATCCTTTTTCTGTTTACAAGAATTTCACAAGAGAACAAAAGGTGAGTTACAAGTTGAATTCAATGGCAAAATGTATAAATGAACTGCGTATATGCAAAGTCAAAAGGAAATTGTAGCAACAAGCATCTGGAAGAGCTAGATAACAACCAGTAATAAACCAAAAAGACAGATGTTTCTCCATATAGCCAAACAGCAGTACATAAGCATAATAATTAGGATCTAGGAGTACATCAAACATGACAATAAAAAATATGATAGTGAATTGCATTTGGAAGCATTTGGCTCACAGCAGGAGCAGAGCTAGGGGTGGTGCTCGCTATACACCGACACACCCAAAAAAATCAAAACATGTAGAAAGTATATAGGTATTAGGACCAAATTATTTGTTCCATTGAACCTTGGTGAGGATTATTGTACAAGACTTTAGACTTGTGTAAAGTGTGCACCCTCACCGAAATTTTTCTAGCTCTGCCACTAGTTCACAGTTCTTTTTCTTAGGCATTGTGATAACATGTAAAAGGAATTATGTCCCATTGTTTGGTGAGATTACTCCATAATTGCAATACATGTATTAAGTATAAAACACAATTTAGAATTCCAATACAATCAAAGGAGGGAGAGTGGAGGGATGTATCCTACAATCCTCATCCAACTACATGTACTGTAAAACCTACTGCATTATGATTGTAACTCCCAACCAAAACACTACCTGATGCACTATGTAATAAGTAGCAATACCAAGCTGAATATCAGTCTTAATACTTCTTAGGAGCCCTATATCCATTACCAAACAAATTCTTGCTAGACATGACAAATTGTTTAGCACACAATTAATCATTCCAGTAATTGACGCAATATCTTATTTCTCAGAGACAGGACTATAATGCTATCCTACAAAATGCATGCCTACACTCACCATAAAACAGATTGCCTAATTACCTAAAGCGTAAATTGAGACAATATGTTAGTTCTCAGAGACAGGACATCGATGCTATCCTGCAAAATGCATGTGTACATAGAAGCTTTCATTCATATACTTACATTGCAAGGAGAGAAGAATAGCTTTAGTGGAAGATTCACAAAGCCAAACACATGCGAGCTGGAAACGCCGGTGGGAATGATTCATCAGCCGCAGTTGTGCGCCAGTTCGAGGGCAGTGCCGAAGCTTCTGGAGTAACTTCGTGCCATTGTTGCTCTTCGCGTGCATCATTGCAGGTTCGTGATTTTGGTTTTCATGGTGGAAGTTTGGCCCATGGGGATTTTCACGGCCCAGATGATGAGCACAGGGTTGGGAGTTGTAGTGATGGTGAAATGTCGAATTTGCCCTCAGAGTTTCGTGGGTCTGAGGGGCAGAGATCGGACTGTTTTCATCATCTCTCCCCTTTGCTGTGTCATTTGTGGTTGGGTGAATCTCTCGCTAGGGCTAGCCACGGGAAGGTGATTGGACATTCGAGCATTGGTGGGGGTTCGTGTTCTCTCATCGGAGCGGAAGGTGGTGATCTCAAGTAGGTTGTTGCCTCTCACGGGTCATCGCCACCATCTGCTGAAGAGAAGCCGGTTGGTGGAGATCTGAGTATGGCGGGACGGGGGGGGAGCAAGGAGGTCGATTCACGGGCTGGAACAATTCCACCGGCAAGAGAACAGCAGTCGCTTCAATCCTCCAGTGTTGCAACCAGGGATGTGCTTGCAGTCGCAGCATCACGGTGGGCCACTTCCGTGTCGTTCAACGCAGGTTTTTGTGAGAGAAAATCAAGGACATCAGAAGGAACAATCTTCAGGTACACAATTTGTGCATCCTCAGTTTCATCAGTAGCAGACTCAGTTCTTCAATTAGGGTCGCGCTCAGGGGCTGCATCAACCTGAACTGCATCAACAATTTCAACCTGTTATTCATCAGCAGCAGACTTCAGGGGGTCCTTCTGATCCGAAGACTCAGTTGAGTAATAGGCAAGGGCAGAGTTCTTCTTCTGGAGTCCAACATCCGTTGCCAAATCAGTCATTACTGGATCCAAAAAGGATTCATCGGTGGTCTCTTGCGCAAGGTAATATGTTGAGTGACAATGCTAGCCTTGCAGTTAATGAGTCTTTTAAGGTGGTTTGTTACAAATGTTGTGAAAAAGGTAATATTCTCAAGGATTGTCCTAACAAAGTTTTGTGCAATGTCTGTGGGAAGGATTCTCATATATCCTCCAAATGTGCATGGTTAAAATAGCCAAAACCAGGGTCTAAATTTGTGGGATATGCGGCTACTGGGTTGGGTTGTTTTGTTGTGGAGCATGCAAGGGATCTGGTTTTAGAAGATAAGAATAATTCTATGGCTATGGTGACTATGGTTTCTGGTAATCTAACTGCTTCTCAGTTGGCGCATGATTTTGCTATGACTTTTCCTTGGAAATGGGAATGGGTTGCTAAGGATAATGGTCCTGGGAAGTTTCTGATGAGGTTCCCTTCTGTTGCAAGGATTGGAGAGGTCTCTCATTTCTCTTCAGTGACTTTGAGGGGGTCTGGAGCTCAGATTAGTGTGGCCAGATGGACTCCTGAAACTATGGCTGCAGGAAAACTTCATGTTGTTTGGGTGCGAGTGAATGGGGTTCCCGATACAATGAAAAAATTTCATACCTTGTGTGAGATTGGATCATCTTTGGGTGTTGTCCAGGAGGTAGATATGGATTTACTTGAAAAGGCTGATGAAGTCAAAATTAAGGTAGGAGTTAAAGATCCCTTTAAGATTCCTATAAAAACTGAAGTAACTACTCCTAAACTGCTCCTTTATGACATCTTTTTCAACATAGAGTCGGTGGTAGAGATAGGTTGGACTAGAGGAGAAAAACATATTATCATTGCTGTTGCTGCTAGTCTTACAGAAACAGGGAGGGGAGGGCCTGAAGAGGCTCGTGCTAGAGAACCCAAAAGGCAAAAAGGTATGCTTGATGACAGTGTGTCCAAGTTGGGATCAGAAAAGGTCCATTTCAGGACAGCCGGGTTGAATTTTCAGCATGGTAGCATTCCTGCAACAAATGACCACATCTTGGCAGCTGGAAATCCTGTGATTCAACAATTTCAACAAGGTGCTGAATCTGTGCAGTGCAAGAACAAAGCTGATCCTGTTCCAATAGATCAACGGCTGCATATGGGGGTTAGTCAAGATGAGCATGTTGGGGCTGGTAGTCAGACAGAGTTCAGTTATCTGGCAGTGAGGGCATAGATGTGATTGAGACTCAGGAATCAGATCCAAATGACTTTGCTAAACAGGTGGGTGTTGTGGTGGCTGATAGTCAAGAACTTGAAAGCTTTGATGATGATATCTGTCAACAACATGGAGGTAAAAGTCTGTCTAACCCTAGGAGGAGTGCTAGACTCAAGGATAGTGAGGAGGTGAATGTTATTGATAAAGCTAAAGAGAGAGCAAGAGTCAAAGATTTAGAAAAGGGGAAAGGTATTGTTTCTTCCTTTCCTTCTGTGAGTAATTCTTCTAATGAGTCATTAATTCAAATTGCTTCTTCTTTGGGCATTAGTTTAGGTTGTTCTTTGGAGATGATAGATAGTAATCTAGATCTGATGAGATTGCAAGAACAAGCTAGAGTTAATGTGTTGTTGGAAAGTAGAAACAGTACACGATAAATGCTAGATGAAACTGATACAAATCATGATAATCCTGATTTTGTAGTGTTTCAAGAGGATTTGTCAGATGAGGAGATGGATGTGACTGAAGAAGATGTTGCTAATCTCTCTTTGCTTCAATTGGCTTCTGTGAGGAGGAAAAAGAAGAAGGGGGGGTCCCCTAATCTTTGCTCTTTAAAACCTTCCTTAAAAGGGGGAAGGGGTTTATATAAAACAAAGTTTAGAAAATGAAGGGTTTAGTTTGGAATTGTAGAGGTTTGGGTGATTTTGTTGAAAAGAGGTTTATTCGAGAAACAATTTTTGAGCTTAAATTAGACTTTGTTGGCTTACAGGAAACTATGAAAAATGGTTTTCAACAGGTTGAGTTGAATTCTATTGGTGGAACTTTAGACTTCTTTTGGATTTGGACTCCTTCTAGAGGCAGATCTAGAGGCATATTGGTTGGGGTATCTTCAGATTCTTTTGCTGTTGTGAGGTATCAATGTGAGAATTTTTTTGTGAAGGTGACTCTTCGTAATAATAGTGATAAGTTCATGTGGGACTTAGTCATTGTGTATGGGGCTGCTCAACAAGAAGGTAAGGAGGCTTTCTTGGTTTAGTTAGCTCATTTATTGAATTCGAATTCATTACCTATTTTTGTAGCAGGCAATTTCAACATTATCAGGAAAGTTTGTGAGAAAAATAAACCAGGGGTGTGTAGTAAGTGGAGCTTTTTGTTCAACTCCATTATAGAAAATGTTGGTTTGAGGGAAGTTCAACTTAGTGGTAGAAGATTTACTTGGAGTAATAACCATGAGGATCCCACTTATGAGTTGTTAGATAGAGTCTTGGTGAGTTATAATTGGGAACAACAGTATCCTTTGGTGTACACCAAGGTGTTACCTAGAGTGCTTTCTGATCATGTCTCTCTGGTTGTGGATACAGTGGGACAGGTTGGCAAAATTCTTTATTCAGATTTGAACTGAAATGGTTTTTGAGGGATGATTTGTATTTGTTAGTTCAGAAAGTCTGGGAGCAGTCCACTAATGGACTATCTCCTATTGCTTCTTGGCAAAACAAACTGAGAAAGTTGAGGAAGCTATTAAAAGGGTGGAATAATAATGTGGAAGGTTTTTATAGAAAGCATAAAAAGGATGTGTTGACTCAGTTAGATAGTTTGGATAAAGAATGTGAAAATCAAGGGTTAGATTCTGCCAAAAGAGAGCTTAAAGCTAAGTTAGAAAATCAATTAAACAATATCTTGAAGGAGGAAGAGCTTAAGTGGTTTCAAAGATCTAAAGAAATTTTTTTGTTAGAGGGTGATAGCAATACTAGATATTATCATGCAAAAGCTAATGGAAGGTGGAGAAAAAATTTCATTCATGCTTTACATCAAGATGAAGGGTTGATTGAAGGGGATGTTCAGTTAATGAAGTATATCACTGCTTTCTATAAAAAATCTTTTTGGTAAATCTGATTCTGTTATGTGCACTATTGAGTTGGAAGGTATTCCTCAATTAGATGAACAGGACAGAGAGCTCCTGATTCAGGATTTTACTTTGGTAGAGTTACAATCTGCTGTTTTTTTCAATGGAGTTGAATAAAGCTCCTGGTCCAGATGGGTTCCCAATTGAATTTTATCAGAAATTTTGGCCTCTAGTCCAGGATGATCTGAAAAAGATTTTAGATGGTTTTGTTTCAGGGAAAGTAAATATTGCTAGACTTAATTTTGGAGTCATTTCATTGCTGCCAAAAGGAAAGGATGCCGATAGAATTCAGAAATTCAGACCTATATGTTTGTTGAATGTGAGCTATAAGATTTTCACTAAGGTTCTAACTAATAGGTTGGCTAGGGTTATTGATAAGATTGTTCTTGAATCTCAATCTACTTTTCTTAAGGGGAGATATATCATGGATGGTGTGTTAATTTTACATGAAACTTTGCATGATTTACATAGGAGAAAGATGTCTGGAATTTTGTTTAAAGTAGATTTTGAAAAAGCCTATGACAAAGTTAAGTGGGGCTTTCTTTTTAAAACTCTTGAGTTGAAAGGTTTTCCTTCCAAGTGGATTGATTGGATAATGCAAGTGGTTAGTGGGGGTCAAGTGTGTGTTCGAGTAAATGATGATGTTGGGCCTTACTTTAGAACTTATAAAGGGCTTAGGCAGGGTGATCCGTTGTCACCATTGCTGTTTGATCTTGTAGTTGACATTTTAGCTCATCTTATTAGGAAAGCTCAGGGTTTGGGTTTGATTAAAAGCTTGAATTCTCATTTGTTAGTTGATGGGACTGTCATCTTGCAATATGCGGATGATACTATTTTCTTGATTCAAGGTGATGAAGAAAGTGCTAAAAATCTGAAATTTATCCTTTGTTTGTTTGAACATTTATCAGGTTTGAAAATAAACTTTCACAAGAGTGAGGTTTATTGTATTGGATTAGCAGTTGGTAAACAGGCTCTTTATGAGGATATTTTTACTTGTAAGGGGGGGAAGCTTCCTCTTAAGTATCTAGGGATTCCTATGGATAGGAAAAAGGTGAGCAATCTAGATTGGAGACAAGTTGAGGATAAATTTGAGAATAAATTGAGGGGTTGGCAAGGTAAAATGCTAACTTTAGGAGGTCGTTTGGTGCTTATCAATTCTTCTTTAAGTAGTTTGCCTCTTTACATGATGTCTTTTTACAAGTTACCTGTGGGTGTTGGGAGAAAGATGGATAGGTTTAGGTCAAGATTCTTTTGGAGTTCTAGTGTGGGTAATAAAAAATATCATCTGGTTAGTTGGCCAGTGGTATGTTTACCCAAGGCTCAAGGGGGTCTAGGAGTTCTTGATTTGAAATCCATGAACTTGGCTCTTCTAGGCAAATGGTTGTGGAGGTTAGAAAATGGGGAGGGTCTGTGGCAAGATATCATTAGGAAAAAAAATATTTGAACAAGAATACCTTAACACAATCAAGTGCTAAGGTTGGAGATTCTTGCTTCTAAAAAGGTTTAATGGAAGTGAAGGATGTTTTTCTCTCTTGCTGCAAAAGGATTTTGGGTGCTGGTGCTAGAACCCGGTTCTTGGAAGATTTATGGTTAGGGGATGCTCCTTTAGCTGTGAAGTATGTTAACCTTGTATATAATAAACAAATCACAGTGGCTAGTGTCTTTGCAAAAGGTTTTGATTCTATTAAGTTTCAGAGAACCTTATTGGGAGACAACTTAATGTTATGGCAGAAATTAGTAAGTGAGTGTGGCGGCGCTAAACTGAGAAATGAGAATGATAGGTTGGTGTGGATTTTGTCGAAGACTAGAGTGTTTTCTGTTAAATCTTTTTTATCTTGCTTTAAGAAATCAGAATTTTCTTTTTCCTTATCATATCATTTGGGGGTTAAAATTGCCTTTGAGGATTAAGGTCTTCATGTGGCTTGTGTTGAAGGACAGAATTTTGACCAAGGATAACTTGTATCATAGAGGTTGGTCAGGGGATAAAAAATGTGTTTTTTGTGGAATGAATGAGAGTATCAATCATCTTTTTTTGGTTTGTCCCTTAGCGAGGTTTATTTGGAATGCTGTGGGCTATGCTTATGGTTTGACTTGTACTCCTGTGGACATCCATCAGTTGATGACCAACTGGATTGGAGGGTTTACTAGGAGAACAAGAAATTTGATCTTAGTTGGCATAGCTACAGTGATATGGAGCATTTGGAAATTTCGAAATGCATCTTGTTTCAAGCATAAATGGCATTCAGAACCGGTTTATGTAATTTTTTTATATTTGTCGGTGTATTGAGCTTTGGGCCAAATTGCAGAAGGAGGTTGATCATAATCTATTGGTCACGGGCGCTAAAGTGTTGAATCAAGTGGCGATAGAAGTTTTTGGGGCAAGAAGAATGTGGATACCTTGGACCAAGAAGTTGACGTTCTGAGACTGGTCTGGTTTTTTGGAAGCTCCTGGTGGCAGCTAATTGGGCGTTGTCTTTGCACTATTTCTGTTGTCTTCTAGTTGAAATAGGTGATTCGAATGCTTTTTGTGTTTGTTGTGGTGATATGCTGGCAGCTAGTTCTATGCTGTTGCAGGTTTTGTAATAGGTTGTTAAAACTTCTGTTAGTAGGAAGGTAGCTGTTGGCTACGTCCTTGTTCTTTTTTCGTTTTTAGTTTGTCTACTGGATTCTTGTATCGTTGTTTCTCTTAATGGAAATAGGGGCATCGCCCTTCTATCAAAAAAATGCAAGCTGGAAAGGAAGTGAGTGCGATGTTATAGAATTCCATTCTGATTTTTTCCTTTTTCCAATTAAAAGAACTCAGTTCAGATGCACCAATCTTTGGTTACAAGCACTGCTTCTTCTATAGATGACCTTTGGTTTCAGATACTAATTCTTTTCGCAGGTCACACTTTTGTTTGGTTTCAGGCATTACAATTTCAAAGATAAGAATGATTAGATTAATCCTTGGTTTTGGGAATCTAAGCCTTACACAGATTGTACATCTATACATTTCTTGGTCTCAGGTATCCATAAGACCTTTATTAGTTTCAGGTACGCGATCTTAAACAAAGCAGGTAGTTATCTTTGGTCTCAAAGATCCATTCTCCTAAAGATGGTACTTCTGTAATCGCAAGTGCCAAAAGGTGGAACCTTAGCATGGCGATGCAGCAGCGTGGAAGCCATGAGCCATATGATGGTAGAACAATTAGGGTTCGCCACGATAGCCCCTTGCCCCAGCCGGACGTTCACCATGGCCTTGAGATTGACCTCTGGGATCATGAGCGGCACCTCGAGGTCCATCTGGAACGTCGAGTTGTTGTCCACGATGATGGCGCCGTGTTGAAGAGCGCGATGTCCACCCCTTCGAACGCCTCGGGTGCGGCGAGGTCCTGTACGGTGTACTCGCGGTCCTCGAAGGAGATGCGCTTGCCCGCAGAGTGCTCGCTGGCGAATAGGTGGAGGCTGCTGTAGGGGAAGTCCTGGGTGGAGAAGACGCATAGGAACTTTTGCCCACCGTATCGATGGCGCTCACGACGGCCACGGACGGGTCATCCTCTCGGAGCACCATTTAAAAAATCAACAGATCCGGGATTGAACAGTAGCAACCGAAGACAACAGCATTTGGAACTTGGAATAAGGATAACATGATTCGTACCTTACTGGGGCAACATCTTGGAGCAAGGCGAGGGAGATCGCCGGTTGCGTGGGATGGATCTAATTCGGATTCCTAGGCACATTTGCAAGATTTGAGATTGCAAGCAAGCCAACCAGAATCTTCCCTACCCTTGCCCACGTCTGCGCCCACCACCGCTGCACCTCTTCCCCTCCCTAAACTCCCCAATAAAGTTTGTCAAAAAAAGCTCCTCCTTTTCTTCGCCTCAAGGCAGCTCAGGGAGAGGTAGTGCCTGTAGCACGTACCACCACGAGTAGGCGGTGCGGCCGTCAACCCTAAGCATGAAGCGAAAGAGCTTGTTGTCTTCCTGAAGGGCTTCTCTCTCTCTCTCTCTCTCTCTCTCTCTCTCTCTCTCTCTTTCTCTCTCTCTCTCTAGTGGCGGCGAAGGGAGCAAAGACGCAACAAAGCAGGAGGAAGATGATCGGGGAAGCGCGCTGGACAAATCTGCCCGATCCCCTTTTCCCTCTGCATGTGACCACATGCGGTGAGGTGAAGCAAAGCCAGCGTGTGCAATTCTACGAATGCAAGCCAGGTCCGATCGAACGGCGGGGACGAGAGGAGTAGCATCGGACAGCCCAAAAAAATAGGGTGACATGGACACCCTGCCTGGCGCCCAAACCTACCTCCTTTTGTATAGAAGGAGGCCAAAGTGGAGAAATAAATTGCCTTTTGCTACTACCAATTTATCGTCGATTTTATTAGTTCAAGACAGAAGCAAAGTGATTTGAGCACAATTCATATTCTCCCGGAACAAACTGTATGTTTTTCCTCAGGGAAAATTTGGTTTTTGCCGCCAGTTATTTTAGTTTTTGCCACTGCTTTTCATCTAATCGGTACTAAGCCATTATATTTAGAAATTGCTTTAGAAAATGCCATTCTGACAAGGTCAATGCCCGTTGATCGAGTGGAAAGGACTTTTTCGCCTTTCCAAATATATCGAATTTTCAATCAAATGCCATTGAGGAAGACCTTAGTTCATCCAACTTTTTCCATGTTAGTTCATCTCAACCTTATCCCCAATTCTCTTCTCATCTCACACAAGAAAAACAAAGGAACTCGTACATCTCAGTCGTCTGCCCCGTCGAAGCCGAGCGCTGGGCCGCTCAAACCAAGCTCGATTTACACTTTGGGTATCATCAGGTGTGCATGCATCCACCGGACATCGAGAAGACGACGTTCCACATGCATGAAGGGATTTTTGAGCTCGTGGTCATGCCCTTTGGCCTGACGAACGCCCCCGAAATGTTCCAAGCCCTCATGAATGATGTACTCCACCTGTACTTACGCTGATTTGTGCTTGTGTTCTTTGATGACATTCTTATCTATAGTACCTCTTAGTTGGATCACCTGCAACATGTTTGTGTCGTACTGCAACTCCTCCTTCAGCATAAGCTTTTTCTCAAGAGATCGAAGTGTCTCTTTGGGAAATCTTCCATCGGCTACATCGGCCACAACATTAGTATTGCTGGTGTCACCATGGATTCCTAGAAAGTATATGTGGTACTTGATTGGCCAGTGCCTGGCACGTTGCGCACCCTTCACGGATTTATGGTACTCGGAGGCTACTACCGTAAATTCATTGTTAGGTTTGGTGCCCTCGCTGAGTCGCTCTCCAAGCAACTCAAGATGGAGGCTTTCCGTTTGTAACATCCCAAATTTTCATTTTTTAAAAAAAAATTTAAAATATTTTTATTTTCTGAATTTTCTAGATTTTCAAAAGGTTTTCCCTAATTATTTTAAAGTAAAAATAAATTATTTGTGAAATTAAATACCAACTTTAAGTTGAAAATATTTTATTTAAGTCCAGAATGTCTCAGGGAATTTCTATGAATTTTTCCATAATTTTTGGACTTTAATTGCTGTTTTCTAAAAGCTAAATCGAATTAACACAATTTTTGAAATCATTAAATCAAAAGAAATCCAGAAAATCGCTTTGGGTTGAATCTCCAACCCGTTCCTATTTTCCAGCCCTTGCCAGCCCGCTCCCACGCGTCTCTGTCTCTTCCCACTAACATGCAAGGCCCACTTGTCACCCTCTCTCTGCTCCCTCTCTTTATCCTCTCTCTCTCTCTCTCTCTCTCTCTCTCTGACGCTGGCCCCACTTGCCAGCTCCTTCTCCTTCCTCTCGCCTTCGTCCTCGCGTAGCTCTGCCATGTCCAAAGCTCAAGATCCTTTTGAAAACGGGCGTAATAGCCTACTTTTTCCGTGCCAACGTCGCCGTTCCTATCCCTTTAGCCATCCGCAACCAAAGAAAATTCTATAATATCCCGTAGCACCGCCAAACTCTGATTTCGCCGCGAAGACGAAATGGACTCCAACAGCTCCTCACCGATATGACCATGCCCTCAGCCTATAAAAGGATGCCCCGGGTGCGCCTCCTTCACGTCATCCCATCCTCGCCACTCACCTAGCCCCAATCAGCACCAGTTCGCCGGAATTTGAGTTTAGGGTTCGCCGGCCGCTGAAGCTTTCACCACCAATTGCCTCACCGTCGATGATGCCCTGCCACCTTCGACCACGCCATCACCTTTGTCGTGCTGTGTTCTACCCGAGGCGCACCTCCACGTCGCTGGAGCTTCGCCGGAACGCCACGCCGCCGTAAACGCAAACCACTCCGCCGCCGTCTTCCTCGTCGCCGACGACCTCGTCATGCTCTCTCTCCGCAAAGGTGCCCATCAGGTTTTCCTCACCTCTTCAATTTGGTGTCCTCACCGCCGGCCAAAACCCCGCCGTTCGCCGGAACCCTTGGGTTCCGAGCGTCACCGCCGTTGAGGTGACATGGCAGCCCACCTGGTCGCCACGTAAGCACCACGCCACCATATTTGTTGTGTCACCAGCCCACGTGGCGTTCGCATCAACGTGTGTGCAATCCAGTGCACTGTTTCGTAAACCACGTCCACAGTGCACATTTGACTTATTGTGGACCAAGTCCACGAACTTCAGGCCAACATGTCAGTGAAAGAAATTGATTTTCAATAGAAAAATAATTCAACCGGAATTGGAAATTCAGTCGCTGACGTTAGGCACACATCATAAATAGATTATTTTTCCTATATAAAAATAATTCATAAATTCCTGAAAATCGAATTTAGATAATTTCTTTAGGGTTTAATTTTCTAAGGACTCGTTCTCCTTCATACGAGCTCCGATTTCAATGATTGAAATTTCTAAATTCATCTAAAATCAAGATCTACCTATATATATATACTTAAAGTATTTAATTTTAAGTTCATTTGAATTTGGTTGAATTTATTTGAATTTTGTTTGAATTTGGCTCGTTTTCGTGTATAGATTTTGACGACTCCGGAGAGCTTCAACCTTTTGAAGAGTTAGATCCTCATAACTTTGAGCAAGGCAAGTTACACTCTTTGATCATATTTGAGCCCATTATTTAAAATTATTTAAATTATTGCTTGCTTATTTATAGCCCAGTTATTTTAAATTCCTAGTTAATCCATTTCAGTTGTATGGCCAATATTGATGTTTTAATAGTCATATCCTTGTCACCTTAGTTAAAATAAAATAAACTAGAAAACTTTATTCTTAGACCAAAATCTTAAATTTGGGGAATTTAGCCAAATATTCAAAATTTGATTTAAAAATAAAACTGGTTTGGACTTGGGCGAATTGGATAGTCGGTGGGTGCAGGTTTATGCATGGGCTGGATTTAGTGAATGGTTGAGACCCAAGGGTTGCTTTGGAAGTCACCTAGTCATTTAAGGACTGATTTACGTGCTGCAGATTGTTAAGCCATAATCGTACCACAACAAGTCTGGTGTAGGACAGACTTGGCTAACTAACCTATACTATTTCACCGTAATTATGTTATTCAGAGGTGTGTATGTTGTTAAGACTTTTTGTTAATACCCACATGGCGCAAGAGAGGGTTATCATTTGGTGTAAAGCCTATGGTAACGAAACCTTAGCGGGCATAATTATGTTGAAATAGTGTAGGGTAAAGGCCTCATAATATTTGCTTAGTCGCACGCCTTCGGAAGCGTGTCTTGGCCGACATGTTAAGCAATCTGCCTCTTGTGGGTAGTTGTGTCAACTCTGCAGAGTAATAATCTATTCGAATAGACGTGTCCGCGGTCATGGACATGCTGAGCAAAGCCTTTCGTGGATTAGACTTGGTTTTGTTTTTAAAATAATTTCAAACTCAAATGTTTTTGGATATTCTATCCAATTGAAAATTTTGGGTAGAAAGCCTGGTATAAGAGGGTTAATCCTTCACCATTTGTGTATGAAGGTTTATCCTACACTTGAGAGGTGTTGGAATGGATCGGTTTTGTTGCATACCGACTTGAGCTCCCTTCCTAAGCATGCACCCACAACGTGTTTCATATAGGCCTTCTCAAGCCCTAACATGCTGAAACCACCCGATAGTACACCACCCCTGCCAGAGCTCCAGCATGGCCAGGTTAGCTCCTCGCCTAGGTCAGTGATCTGTGACCGGCTTGCTCGTGGCATCCAGGAATTGCTCGTACAATGACATGACCTTCCTGATGCCGAGACTTCTTGGGTTCCAGTGGACGACTTTAAACGACAGCACTCTAACTTTTAGCTCAAGGACGAGCTGTTTGCCGAGGGAGGGAGAGTCAGCACTATAGCTGCAGGTCATGCACAACTGTCGGATGAGTTGGTGTCCGAATTGATTACCAGAAGGAGTTTATCTCTTAGTTGTTTAGCAATCAGATCTGGAGATTGCGTTAGGAGTCCTTTTCGGATTGAGTTAGTGTCCGAGTTGGTTGAGTTAGGTTTCCTATTCGATTCGGCTGGGAGTTCTAGTCGGTTGGGTTAGGGGGTATTTAAAGAGGCCAATTATCAATTAATAAAGCAATCCCGGTGCATCCTTCCCCTGCGCCTTCCTTCTCTACCAAAGCTACATCATAGCTCCAGGCCGAGGCCGTAGGCCAAAGCCTCCCTTCTTCCATGACTACGCATTCCGTTCCGGCACGGACGTGATAGATCAACACTTTTCAGCATATTATTGCAGGTTGCTTGCAAATTAATGGGATGGAATGTAGAAGCAGTACAAGAAGCTCGCTATTGCTTAAAAAGAATTTTTTGCCGATACGGCCTGTTTTCAAACCGTATTTACAAATTTGACCACCGGCGGAGTGTATTTGCAAAAATGGTCACGCGCAAGACGGCCACCGGCCCACGTGACACATCGCTTGCTTGTGGGGTAGGTAGCCGGCTTGAGGTGTTGGCGACGGCCACCGGCGCCAAAGACCTCAGCACGGCCCCCTGCATGCCAGATTAGGGGCGGTGGTGATTAGGGTTAGGAGCCGGGTGATTAGGGTTAGGGTAGTTAGGTTTAGGTTGAAATTTGAAGGAATTTTAAAATATAGCAAATTAGTCCAAAAAATTATGAAATTTTTTGTGGAGCCTCTCAACACTGTGCAGTCGCTTGTGTAAAGTTTTCATAATTTTATTCGTTCGAAATTGTTATCGCTAATTCGTATAAGTGTCATGTTCGGAAAAAATTATGAAATCGCATACTGTTTGTTTATTTAGTTTAGTGTCCGCTGGCGCATGGCTAACATGCGCCAGCCAAAACAGTGGGGTTAATTAGTTAGTTAGGTTAGGTTAGCAAAAATATCTCCCAACTCGCGCCCCTCCTCTAGCCCTCCCTCCGGCCCTCCTTCTCCCGCCACGCACCCAAACTGTTCTGCGGAGAATTAAAAAAACCTCACGATGGCTATCTTTCCCACCGTCCCTCCTCCCTCCTCCACATATCTGTCGTCTTGTCCAGAAATTCCGGCGCCAATGCTTATGGAATTCCCGGTGCCAACGCCGCGACTCCTTCTCCGCTCGGCTATAAATACCGAACTCTGGCACTCGCTCTTCGCTCATCTCAATTGCGTTTCGATTCTCGTTCTTGCGCTCATCGCTGAGAACTTAGAGAACGTAACATAATTAATTTTATTGGGAGGTTAACTGTTTTCTTGCTTATCGTCGCTCGTCGCTCGGTCTTGATTACTTCCCCTGAAGGGCTGATTGATTACTTCCCTCGAAGGGCTGATTGATTACTTCCTCCGTAGGGCAGGTAATTTGCTTTTGCCGCTATTACCGTAGTCGTAATTAGTCAGTTTTAGTCAGCTAGTCGTAATTACATAGTTTAGCGGTAATTAATTAGTCGTAATTAGTTAGTTAACTAGTATTGAATTAGTTTAGTGGTAATTAATTAGTCGTAATTAGCTTAGTAGTCATCATTACAGCATATTAAGTAAATGGAAATAAAGTACTGGTAATTTTTTAGTGGTAATTAATCAATCGTGATTAGTTAGTTTAGAGGTAATTAATTAGTCGTAATTAGTTAGTTGACTAGTAATGAATTAGTTTAGTGGTAATTAATTAGTCGTAATTAGTTTAGTAGTCGTCATTACAACATATTAAGTAAGTGGAAATGAAGTACTAGTAATTTTGTGTAGTAGTCATTACGACATATTGAATAAGTGGTAATGAATTAGTTTGCCCGCTGTAGGTATTTTCCTACATGCAAGATTTGTTTGTGTTTTACGGCGATGGTCTCGTACGGGGCTGGACCCGATGGGTTGGACCTATTGAGATGCCAGTACAAGGTGATCCGGGTGGAGGGGCTCTACGCGATGAATATTCATGAGCTGCGAAGCTGCATCCAGAGGGAGTTCGTCACGGAGCCAACGACGAAGAAAGTTATGATCGAGGCGATCACCTGCACGAATTATGTGTGGGAGCTCGTAAAGGTGAATGGAAGCATAGCATGGAGGCAGTACATGGAGATTGTCTCCCAACCTATGGTGTACGTGAAATTCGTATATAGGGCGTCGGGAAACCCTGATGATGCCGAGGCCTCTACAAGCGGGCAAGCGTAGCTCGAGCCTGAAGATGGCGGCACAGAATGTGCTGCCTCGGAGGGAAGTCCTGTGCCTAATTTTGTGCCAAATGAGGGGGTGGAAACATGGTGGTTGGCCTGGATCGACTGCCACGAGTATCTACCGGACGAGCCTCTCGGGTTGGAGTCCGACGAGGACACCGATCCAAGCTCGAATGGTACCGACGAGGACGCACACGAAGCTAGTGGTCCTTGCATGGCATCGAGACTTGATGACATCGTGGTGTGTTCACTCGTACTGCCGCAAGACGAAGGCTCCTAGTGGGGGTTTGAAGCCGACACCCTCTTAGTTGGGCAACGCTTCCCGGAAAAGGTGGCCGTGCAACAAGCTATAGCACGGTACGCCTTGTCTATCAGCCGTGTGTATCGGGTGCACCGGTCCAACCCAGGAAAGTACGCAGTGAAGTGCGTAGTAAAAGGCTTCCCTGGCAAGGTCAGCGCTCTCCGAGCAAAGATCTTCGGCTCGGTCTTCACGGTCAAGGAGGTGATCGACCGCACTTGTGAGCTCAGCGAGCCCCTGCGGCAGCATCGGAACGTGACTTTCACATATGTTGCAAACCTCATCAGACACCTAGTTGAGGCAGACGTGTCTATCTCCCCCAAGCTGATGATGTCAGAAGTCGCCAATCAGGTTCGCTATCCAGTTAGCTACAACAAGGTCCGACAAGCGAAGCAGAAGGTTATCGAGACTATGTACGGGACATACGAAGAGGCGTACAACCTTGTGTCGAGATTGCTTCACCAGATTGCCGAATCAAACCCCGGCATGTACATAAACAAGCTTGACCATGAAGATACTGGAAAAGGGCCAGCCGCTTCATACTAGACCAGGTGTTCTGGGTTTTCGCTCAAGCCATCGGGGGCTTCAAGTTCTGCTGTCCCGTGGTAACGATGGATGATACTTTCCTCACGGGGAGGTACAAGGGCACCATCCTCACCGTAGTGGCGGCCGATGCGAATGACCAGCTTCTCCCGGTGGCATTTGCCATTGTGGAGAGCGAGAACACATCCAGCTGGTTGTGGTTCTTGGAGAACTTGAAGAGGGCGTTGGTGGGAGACCGGCCCAACGTCTGCCTAATCACAGACCGCAATGATGGGTTATTGGCGGCAATCAATAGCATGAAGCGTGGGATGGGTCCATCTCACCAGCGGAACGACATGCAATCCAGGTGGTGCATGAGGCATCTTGCATCTAATTTGTTCACGCGGTTCCGTAGTCAGGAACTCATGAAGACGTTCAAGATATTATGTATGCAGAACCAGAGACAGAAGTTTGAGTCTATTTGGAGAGACCTAGAACATTGGACTACGAGGCATACAAGGGAGTCCACTCCGGAGGGGGAGCAACCCAGTAGTACCATAAGCTTCTCCGAGTGGATTAATGGTCACGCTCCTGAATTGGAGAAATGGTCCCTCCTTATGACACAGACGGTGCGAGGTACAGGATTATGATGACCAACATGTCTGAGGTCTACAACAACGTCCTCAATGGTGTGCGGTGCCTCCCTATCACCGCGATCGTTCAGGAGACATGGACTCGCACTGTTGGTTATTTCATCAATAGAGCCATCGTAGCCAAGCGACAGATGGATGAAGGCAAGCAGTGGTCCAAGAACATGCAGAGGCACATGGACCGGAAGATGGAGAAGGCCCGAATGCACGACATCCGAGTGATCGATGGCCTCAAAGTGAAGTACGAGATCGCTTCGGCGTAAATATGTCATTGATCATCCTAGGGGAAAGGAAACAGGCATGCACCCTGGGTGATGTGGTGACATGCACCTGCAACAAGCCAAAACTCCTCCACAAGCCATGCTCGCATGTGTACAAGGCGTGTGCACAAATGAGGCAGATGTCTACGTCGTACATCTCCGAGTACTACGACATGCAGCACCTATTCGGTACATGGAGTGGAGAGTTTCACTCGTACGGCTTGGAGATGAACTACAAGGATCTTTGGCCGGACATGGTGCAATGGGGTCCCAACAGGGACTTGAAGAGAATAGGGAAGGGGCGACGGCAGATGCGGTGCTTCCGGAATGACATGGATGCTAGTCAACGTACCAGTATTAGCCGCACAATCAAGTGCAGGATATGCAAGACCCCTGGCCACTCAATTAAGGATTGTCCCAATAAACCCGGCTTGTCCGGTCGTCATTCAGTGTCGTAATGTAATATTTTTCCGCCTTGTTTGTTATGTACAGCACAAAATTCTACGATACCCAGCTATAGACTCTCCGGCAAACTTCTACGCGAGGATGTTGCAGAAGCGCAAGTGGCTTGCGTAGAAGAGGAAACATCTACAATACCTAGATTTTTCAATGAAAGATGTTCAAGTACCACCACGTTTTCCGATCCCGCAGTGTGTATGTGGCAAACCGACAGAGATCATTCAGTCCACGTGCGGGCACCACCTCGTAAGCGTTTCTTTCACGCGCATCGATTTTCCTCTCCCTACATTGAATTCCTTAAATTTTTTAACTTCATCCCTACGTAATGGCTGCCCGAGATGCGCTGCCACTTCTTCCAGTGGATCAACGGCCCGGAGATGTACGACGGTGCATTCATCCAGCAGAAGTACATGCTGAACTACTTGGTGTGGGCCGAGAACTTCGTGCGGTGAAAACCTTACATACCGGACCCTGTTGAGGAGGCACCAAAGGAGCCCAGTACTCGCCTGGGCGTAATCCATATCGATGACGTGAGTTATGAAGAATTTACATCCTTATTACGTTTTTCATTGTATGGTGTACTTACATCGTAGAATCGCAGGACATGGACGACTTCGACATACCAGCCCAACATGGACAGTCTTGTGACAAGGGCAAGGGTAAGGCTCATGCGGCTAAGCCCGGCCACCACAGTGTATCCGGTCGCCCGGGCATAATCCGTATCGACGACGTGAGTTATAAAGAATTTACATCCTTCTTACGATTTTCACTATACGGTGCACTTACATCATGGAATCGCAGGACATGGACGACTTCAACACAACAGCCCGACGTGGAGTGTATGGCGACAAGGGGAAGGGGAAGGCTCCTTTGACTGAGACCGGCTGACGTCGAAGCATATCAGGCCAACCGGTCGCACTTCGTATCGAAGATGTGAGTTATATACAATTTGCATCATTGTTACATTTCTTACTGTACAATCCACTTACATCATGAAATCACAGGACATGGACAACTTCCACACTCACCACCACTGTGGGCAACCCCGAGACAAGGGGCACTCGCTATGGCACCGCGGAGACTAGTAGCACATATCGTTAAATAGGACACTCTTTGTCAAATTATCAGTTTGTCGTGCATGATCTGTATTGTACGACAGGCTAAATAAGGTTGTGCATGAACCAACCGAGGGAAATCGCTATATTTGATCGAGCATATCTGTATTCATATTTTGTTTTGCTATATTTGTATACGTATTTTGGTTGTTACGTGTATACTCCAGCGCCATATTATATATCGACATCTCCAATGGAGTTGCAATGTAGTTTTTTTATACATTCCAAGTCACATGAAATCATAGACTTGCTCAGCATAATATTGCTCCTTCCCTTTTGAAAGCCAACATCCTTAGTTGCATGAAAGGGACATGTGTACATACTACATACCCCTTCAGCTGCTCGGATTCTTCCTTTCTTTGGTCCATCGATTGATGTGTGTGAATCATGGTTGAATTTTATCTCGTAAGAGGTTTCTGGACCTGGAACCAGCTCCTCTAAGCAAACCATGATCCCTAAAAGAGCCAGGTGAAATGCATCAACACATGAATAAAATAATATTCTCTGCGAAATTATGATAACCCTAGTGACCTTCATGCATACTTTAGGAGATTGAACATAAGTGCGTACAGAAGGAGAAACTACTGAGGTACAAGCTTCTCCGCCCGTGCCCAATGGTATAAGGTGCCTCTCGCTACCCACATAGAGTGTTCTACAGGGGGGTGCCTCGGACGTGGTTGGTCGTCGTTGTAGTGGCACACACATATACAGCTAGGGTTCGCGCAGCAGCATGTGGGATCATAGGAACTTCCTATGTTCACGACCTCCTCGTTGCCCCTCTCGCGATGCATCTGTTGCCGGAGGTCATCATTTTCCTCGTTGAGGTTGTCAATCCGCGCCTCCAACTCAAAGATTCAGTTCCACAATGTACCCACGCACATCGCAACATGTCGTTCATGGGGAGGATCGATCCAGCGGACAAAGTTGCATTTCTCCATCTGCTGCAAGGGACGGTTAGTATGGAGGATGTATTAGCAGTAACATGAACAAAACTATTTACCCCAGAGTGTGGGAATTAGAAGAAACGTCGTCCGCCATCGAAAAGGTCGTCCAAGACCTACACGACAACATCCTCCCTGTGTTCGCATTTCGGCCATACCGGTTGAGCACGCTTGTTCGGCATCAACCGGTAGTTAGGGCCGAAGTCCTCCCTCCTTTCCAGGGGAAGGTCTTGCTTCGGCGACCCCGGTTGGACTGGTCCCTAGGTGTCTTCCATGGTATGTTACTGTGCGATGGAGAAGGTTCTTCTTCCTACGGTTTCAAGGGTCGATTGGTCCTACTTTTGGAGCGTGGGGCTTGCATTTTATAGCCCGTGGGGGGAGGCTAACAAAGCAGGTAATGTATTAGTTTACAGATGACAAGACTAGACAGGGCTGGCTGCTTTGCGTAGAGACAAGACCAAACGGGGCAGCTTTATGCAGTGACAAGACCAAAAAGGAGACAGCCTTGCGCAGTGACAAGACTATACGAGGTAGCTTTGCGCAGTGACAAGACCACACGGGGCACCTTTGCGCAGTGACAAGACCAAAGGAGACAGCCTTGCACAGTGACAAGACCAGACGAGGTAGCTTTGCGCAGTGACAAGACCACACAAGGTAACTTTGCGCAGTGACAAGACCAAAGGAGACAGTGTTGCGCAGTGACAAGACCAGACGAGGCAGCTTTGTGCAGTGACAAGACTACACGGGGTAGCTTTGCGCAGTGATAAGACCAAAGGTCACAGCTTTGCGCAGTGACAAGACCACATAGGGCAGCTAAGCCATCAAAACAAGCCTATATTGCAAGTATGTCTCTTCTAGTGGAATCCCAGAAAGAACCATTCGCACCGATATCGAATCCTCTATGTTTTAGGGCATCCTCATAATCACAATGAGCATTCTCAGCCCCTTCAATCATATTCTGTATAAGCTTCATAAAGTACTTCATCGACTGCCTGCCTATATACGTGTATACGTTCAAACGACATCATCGAGGAGAGACTCCATGTTTTGGGGCATCTTCATCATCACAACGAGCGTTCTCAGCCCCTTCAATCATATTCTGTATAAGCTTCATAAAGTACTTCATCGACTGCCTGGCTATATACGCGTACGTTCAGACGACTTCATCGAGAAGAGACTCTAATAGTACTGGTGCCTTTTTATCCCACTTCTAAAAGACAACAAGTGTTTCAGCACACAGTTTGCTTGGACGACATCCTCAAGGTTATACCTCGTCTGATATGCTTATCACCATCCTTTCTCCGAACGAATAAAATAATAGAAAAATGATGTAGTAACAACAACGTGACGACAGCTCCACAAATTTTTTGTAATTTTCTAAACTCATTTGCTATATTTTGAAATTACTACAAACAAAGATCGAAACCACGATTTAAACACCGATTTGGAGAAAAGGAAACCCTAATTTACAAACCTCGGTGCCTATATTTCTTAATGAATATTTTTTACAAATACCAAGGTGCTGTTGAATCCCTAATTGAAATGGCGAAAAAATTTCAGATTCGCAAAAAGCGCTAACCTGAACGAAACCCAAACCCGAGCGTTGATGACCATCACGAGGTTTTTTAATTCTCCGTAGGACAGTCCGGGTGCGTGACGGGTGTGACAGGCGGAAGGGAGGGCCAAAGGGGGCACGAGTCAGAAGGGTGTTGTGAATTCGAAGTCACATGAAATCATGAAACCCTCAAATCGAAATTTTCGCGACCTAAATCACGTTTATTTATTCATACGAACATGACACTTATACGAATTAGCGATAACAATTCCAAACGAATAAAATTATGAAAACTTTACACAAGCATCTAAACAGTGTTGGGAGGTTCCACAAAAAAATTTATAATTTTTTGAACTCATTTGCTATATTTTTAAATTCCTCCAAATTTCAACCTAAAACTAACTACCCTAACCCTAACCCTAATCACACCCCCCTAATCCACCCAGCAGGTAGCCGTATACTGAGGTGTCAAGGCCGCACATGGTGACCATACGCCAGCGTGGTTATTTTTGCATATACACTTTTCGCCTATTCAAATGTGTAAATATGGTTTGAAAACAGGCCGTATACGCCAAAAATTCGCTTAAAATAGTATTGTTGTATGCAATTTGAGTCTGTAGTTTGTATAACAAGTGTAATGATACTTTTTTTTTTCTGAAGCTCATGAATTTTGTGATTACTCTGAAGGAATGGATATGTTTTGTAACCTACAAATAGCTAAGTGCATAGGAAGTTTTAGAACCACCAGGTTCTCCAATTTGAAGTTCAAAGAACATTGCAGACACGATGAAGTAACAATCGCCCATAACAAACTCACCTCAATATATATTCTAATCCCAAACAACAGAATATAAATTAATATTATTTTTTAATCAATTGTTGCGTTGGGCTACAACAGAATATGCATTGTACCATGTTAATCATACTCCCTAAGGGCATATATAATGATACAGACAGCTGCTGTCTATAACAACTCTTTATATCACCTGTAGACAGCACTAAAGACAGCTCATACAATAAATTACGGTGATACAGTTGATTACAGGATTGTAGATAAAACACAATCTTTTAATGATTTTCTTAGTTTTGATGCTACAGTCAGCTACAGAATTGTAGACAATATATTTCTCTTTTTATTCTCTTTCATCTATATCATCTTAAATTTTACGTGGCAGAGACTACAAATAACTACTACCTCCAGTTTTTAATAAATGACATCCTGGAGAGCATATATGTACTATATGACGTCTTCCTTTAAAAAATAGAGAGAGTAATATAAACCTATTGTACATGATCTACGAACCCAAGTTAATCAAGAGCAGTGCGACATAAGGAGAGTACAAGTGGGCGGGCTGCGGCACCTGCCCGCACTGGTCGCCAGAAAATTATGTGGGCTGTGCAACAGACCACAACCCGCAGCACCACATCATTCATTGGTTGGTGGGTTTAGCAGCAGGAGTCAAGGTTCTCTCCAAAACCTCGAAACTTCTCGCCAGTCTGTACTATACTAGTGCATCAAATATGTCTATTGCTTTCCAAAAGTACCAAAAATATGGGAAAAAAAATAATCAAAAGAACCCCTAAAAAGGCATTATCAAGTAAATACTTGCTTACATCAACAAAATCATATCTAATCATTATAGTGTTTGACATGACTAAATGTTGCACAAGCTTCCTTAAACGAAAGAGTATTACAAGCACTTGAAGTGCTTCAGATCAATACGTCCTGCTGATGCCAAACTCCATTCAAAGCAAAAGGAATGTCTACAAAGTGCTTATTGCTTCAGATCAATAATAGGAATGTCTGCAAAGCAAAAAAGAACAGGAAGATTTAAGAAAACAGAAGAAATCCATGTACTGTATCCGATACAGCATTTGACCCGCAGGGAGAGATCAAGCCAAATTCAGTATCACAAGGATAATTTTTTTTTGATGAACTAGATTAGTATAAGAGCAGTCATGAATATCTGACTCAGATGGACGAACGGATCAGTAACTCACTCATAAATAGCGAAGTGCTACTCTAACAATCGATGAAAGAAATTCTAAAGCATTAAACAGGGACAAGTTATATGGCTTGCAATGCTGAAATCTGAACAGGATGAAACACTAGAGAAGAGTAGTATCAGAGGATCATTCACTTCAAAAAGTAGTATCAGAGGATCTCACACAGAGCTTCACCAAAATGTATTAAGAGCCTATCTGAGGAACTAAGTTTATGCTTAAACTCCCATTAACCCATATAACTTAGGGACTAGGGAGAGAGCTTGAATTTATCGATACAAATGGTGCCTAAACTTATTCTAAAAATCACATTGCGAAGTGTTTGTTTGGAGCAGCTTCAGACTACGAAAAATTACTAAATACTTAAGTTCAAGCCCATCAAAACTGACCATGAAAAACTAAACAAAGCTATAGCCATTGTCCAGAGAATATGGTAGGGTTAAACTCTATATAGCAGCAACCTTGTCCATGTGAAGATATAATGAATTGATGATATGGTATAATATGTCCATTGAATGTTAAACAAGTTACTGTGGTTCAATATCTTATTGGTAAAATATCTCATCTACCTTGCTTTCTCGAGTAGTAAATAACTAATATTTTCAGTGCAATCAGTGCAAGGAATTGGACTTATAAATAGTCAGCAGAGCGCAATTCAGATATATGAAAAGGTGTATAAAAGGTATTTTCTTTTTCCTATGCCATCTAAGAACCCATAACACAAGGACAAACAATGAAAAGCATTCAAGTGCAGAAATGTCAAGTGCAGAGATGTGTTAAAAGAACTACATGAGTCCATAAAAAAATGGTGTACTAGAAAACTCGAACACCATCTTTGTTGCGACATGGACAAAGTCAGATATTCATAACTGCTCTTATACTCTACATTATTAGCCAATCTAATGATTCAGCTATCATCACAGACAAAGTCGAAATCTTATATACATCTTGATATAAATTTCACCAGCAATTTAGAAGCTTCATTTGAGCAAAAAAAGAGAGCATATTTTTCTGCCCTCCAGACTCCGGACTCCACACCAAATGAAAGTACATTCATATAAGTCGAATAAACAAAAAGGTAGAATGAAGCTAACTTCTGAACAATCACAAAGCCTCAACCACGATGGAAAAAAATTAAGACTTGACATGGATTAGAGGAGACACTAGACCTACCATCAACATATACATCATAAACCAAAAACAACACCAGCTCGTTCATGAACAATTGAACATAGCCTTCACAGTGGTGAGTGATAATGAAGATAACCATGCTCAGTTCAATTCATCATGTGCAAACTTTAATACCCATGCAAGCAAATTTAATATAAATGGTAAATCCTTGACATAATGATATTTTATCTCCAGATAACTATAGTAAAAAATTTCTACCAAGCAATAGAACAACAGAAAGGGCAATTCACATATGAGTACTATGAGAAGGAGATTGCCTGAAGTTATGAATTAAAGGAGATCATCTGAAGTTATCAATTAAAGGAGATCATTGCCATCCCCAATATCACTTGTTGTGTTGTCATTAGTGTCTGAAACATTGAAAAGGAATCAATATGCAATTACACTAAAAAACTATTTAGCATAATATAATCTAGAATTTTTAGTAGAGAGAAGAGTACATGTACCATCTGCTCGTGTCCAATCTTGGAGACAAATAATAGCTTCAACAGTCTCGCACCACTGGCTATGGAAAATATTGAAGCCCTTTCCATTGAGGGTCTGAGGATACAATCTGGCATGTCAGAAGAAGAGGCACCCTCCAATATCAGTGCCCAGCCTATTAGGGAATTTTCATCTCTGCAAGGAAAGTGTGTAGAGAATACCTTGTCCCTTGATTTAGAGGGGACTGCAGGTTTGCAGCTT
This sequence comes from Phyllostachys edulis, assembly GCA_036346405.1. Taxonomy (NCBI): domain Eukaryota; kingdom Viridiplantae; phylum Streptophyta; class Magnoliopsida; order Poales; family Poaceae; genus Phyllostachys; species Phyllostachys edulis. The sequence goes on along the minus strand of CM070549.1, from coordinate 75,310,213 downwards.
CAGGATGTTAAACAAAGTGGAGGCGATGTTGATGGATTAATGGGCCTGTCAATCACTCTGGATGAGGAGGACCAGTTCAGTGACCGGACATTATACTTGCTGCCCACCATGCTAAATCAATGGAATTAGTTGCTGAAAACCCAAGATATACACTACTGTTTCAGAGAAAGGTAACAGTGAGCAAGATGATGAGGAGCCCAAGACTGAAGAGGTTATAGATAAAGCATTGGTCAAGGAAGAAAAGGTTGAGGAACAAGATTCCATTCCCTAGTTTAAAGTCACAGAAGTGCATGTGGCTGGATTCAAGAGCGAGCCTGAGAAGACAAAACCATGGGGTAATCAAACACAGGAGCAATCTAGCTCAGTAACCTTGAATTTGACTAAGACCTCCCATCAATCACAAAAATTAAACCAAACAGAGCTCCATCTTGTGGAAAAAACAACATTGCCCATTTATTTCACAAGAATCTATGTTAGAGAGCAAACAAAATCCACTTAATTAAGAACAAGGAGCAACCAAGAAATGACCTAGTTTGGGGATTAAGAAGGCAAGAACCTTAAGCAAGAATCGAAAGGTGGGAGGACGGATCGCGCACCTAGCCTTGATGATGAGGAAGACGGCGGAGGAGGCCACGTCGTCAACAGCTAGGGTGGCGACGGTGGAGCAGAAGATGGCTAGGAGGGCGACGGTGGAGTAGGAGACGGCGCCATGTCAGACTCTGGAAGAGCTAAGCCAAAATTTCGTAGTAGGGGTTCAGACTTCTGGAATTTTTTTTTAAAAAAAATAATATCAATTTAAAAGATAATTACAAAAATAAATAATCGATTTTTTTAACAAAACTAGGTGTGCCTGTCGCCATTCCAATTGACGACAGATGCTTAGCCACTGGCGATAAGGGGCTCAACAGTACCGAGAGCTCCCTGTCGCTAGTTGAATTAGCGATAGGTTCTTGTTGCCAATTATTTTAAAATTTGGAAAACCGCTATTTTTTAATTCCCCTCCACTCCTTTTGTACTGAGTATTTCCGAGCAGATATTTTATCGACAAATCACACTGATATTATATAACATTCAGAACAACGCCATAACATCTTTTGTCGATAAATCAAAATTTCTACTGACTATTTCTGAGCACACTTTTTGTCGACAAATCACAATAACATTACATAACATTCAGCACAACATCATAACATTTTTTGTCAATAAATCACGATGACATAACATCCAGCACAATGTTGTCACATACTTTGTGGACAAATCATACTGATATTACATAACATTCAGCACAACGTCATAACACCTAGTTTTTTACAAATCAAAGTGATATTACAAAGCATTGGGCACCACATATTTCAACTGGACGAACCTTTGCGTGGCCGTGACCTCAATGTCCCCTATGTGGACCGCATCGAGTCGGATGGTCGGATGAGGTCTCCGCGGCGACGTACGGAGTACCAATGTCTCCTTCGTCCTAATGATTTCTCGTATGGTATTTCTTAAAGGTGTGTCCAGACTCCCTGCAAATGGAGCACTTCTTCGTACGACGTCTAGCTTCTGTTTTGTCCATGTCGTTCCTGATGTGCCGCCGTACATGTCATCGGTCAACCTTTCCTTTCAGTCTATAAATGTCCGTAGCCCAGATAAGTTGGTCCCAGGTCAGATGGCCAGTGAAATGGCTAACCACATCGTAACCATACATCTCTGCACTCTAGGTTTGCATCACCTTCTCCTTATTAAAATAGTTAGAGATGTACTGACCAGGATGCTACGCCACCGTCGAACATGCGGCCATGATATAGGAGTAGGGCCTATGCAGAAGAAGAAGCTTGTTGCAAGTGCATACACAACTAGTGCGGCGTAGCGTGCACTCGTGGGTGATTCTCCCGTGGTTCATCCCGCGGCGTTCTTTATCCCTGCATATTATCTCGAAGAGAAGCTCCCTTGTGTCCATCTTGAATGTCCGGTGCATTTCACCCTTCTTGCTCTTCTCCTCCATGTACTTGGTGGTTACGGCGGAGTAGAGTACTCTGTCATTTGCCATGACGAGCGACACATTGTTGCTTCTATCAACAAAGTAATTTGTGATACCACGGAGAATTGCCTCCACAATACCAACCAAAGGGAGGCACCTTACGCCGCGTATGACCCAGTTATACACCTCGGCTAGATTGGTTGTCATGATACCATATCAAGCACCACCTCTGTCATGTAGTAGCGATCACTTCCCCTTAGGATTGTGCTCAATCCAGTTCGAGAAACATTTCACCTGCGCCCTCATCTTCTCGTCACACTGGGACTAACTGTGGGTAGCTGTGGTAATGCTTCAGGGGCCTGGCCAGCGCTTGAGGCGACCCTTTTTGCTGCCTCACTTCTGTGCATCTGGGTCCGCTCATCCAGAATCTTCCAGAGTGCTTCAAACTTTCACTGCTGATTCTGGTTACACAGCCGCTTGAACAGGTTCATCAAGTTCTTGTTGCCGAACTGCTTGTAGAAGTTTATGTTGGAAATAATCTTGTCATAGTAGTGTAGTTAATTTAGTGAGTTGCATGTGATGTGCAAGCATGGTGATTAGCTGGTCATTGAGACATGGACCTGCATGTTAGGAGGGAGTGATTAGTGGTTAGAGAGAAGTGTGCAACGTACTTGTGTGCGGTTGAGTCGTGTGTGATGCATGACCAGTAGGCCGAGTCTTAGGGTATGCATGCATGCAGAGTAGTGGCGTTGGAAGAGGTCAAGTTTGTTGCTTGGCCGGTGGGTTAACTAGTGCATCCTCTCTTGTATAAATAGCTGTTAGCATTAATGAAATATTTGAGTTGGTTTGGAGTGAGTCCATACCCTCACATGTGTGTGAGTGTTTATCAGATGTCACTTCTTCCTCCTTGTAGTTCTTTTGTGTGTATGTGTGAGACATATGTGAGAGAAACACAAGTGAGCAGGAGATAGAGCGGAGCTAAGCGACTTAGCTGAGTTATTGCACTTAGCAAGCCTGTATGCCAATCGTGTATGACGTATAAGTTTGGGCGACCCTGTACAACAGAAATCCTTAAATTCCTCATGAACCACAACCAGCTGTCTTTGTTCTCGCTTTCAATGAAAGCGAATACCACGAGAAGAACTTGATTGTTCCCGTCCGTCGCTATTGCAGTTGGTATCTAGCCCTTGTACTTTCCAGTCAGGAATGTGCCATCCACGCACAAGATTGGACGGTAGTGCTGGAATGCATTGATGCATGAATCAAAGGTGAAGAATGCTCGCTTCAGTATCCTCTTGTTGGCCCACTTTGGATGTGTGGAATCTTCAATGTCGATATGAGTGTCGGGATTCCTGTCTTGTATGACTCGAAGTAGCCTAGGGAGGTTGTGGTACAAATCCTTGAACGTACCAAATCTTGATTCCAATGCTTTCTGTTTTGCTCTCCACGTCTTGGCATAGCTGACTGTGTACTAGAACCTTGCCTCATTCGCCCGAATGATGGATCGTGGCTCAAAATCTAGATTATCTACGATCTCACCGTACATGAGGTTCGTAATGAAGCCTGATGATAGGTTCATGTGGGACTGCACTGACTCAGCGATGACACATGTGTGAGGGATCACTATAGAGCATTTTCAGCAGGTGTCCCACTTAGGCTAAAATGTGTGCACTCACCAAGAGCATCCCTCTATGTCGTACTTCACGTCGTAGCTTCTTGGGTTAGACTTGACAACTGTGAATGTACGTCGCACCGACAAGGCCCGAAATTTGACCACCTCATGCACACCCTCCTTACATTTGCCGATTCCTTCTAGCTACATCAACGATGCGCTTGTCATATTATCAACCTTATAGTCAAATGTGGTTTGAAGAGGTTGAGTCCGTATATTAAAGCTTTTTGTGATGTGATTTCTTTCTTGAATAATTCTAACATAAGAATAGCACAATATAAGAACTTCTGCAGGGCGATGAGTGTACGTTCAAGAAAGTTCGGTTTAGACATGGAGGTAAGGTGGAACTCTACTTACCTCATGCTTGAGAATCTTTTACCATACAAGAGCACTTTTTCTGTTTTTATTCAAACGCACTATCCTAGCACTGACGGTACTATACTATTAACTGAGCAACATTGGTTCGTTGCTGAGAAGATACTGTCGTTTTTAGAAATTTTTTATGAGGCAACTGTTGCTTTGTCCGTTGTCTACTATCCAACATCTCCTATCATTGTGCATACTATTTTACGGATTGCTACTCAATTAAAAATGTTTGAAAATGACTAAGTTTTACGCAATGCTGTTGTTTCCATGAAATCTAAATACCTTAAATATTGGAGAGAAATCCCTTAGCTATATGCATTTGCATTTCTTTTAGATCCTAGGGCTAAAATTGATGCATTTGGTACTATACTTGATCTTCTTAGTGATGCTACGAGGCTAGACTATACTGACTATTTTGCAGAAGTTCGTTCTCGGTTATACGAGGTTTACCAAATGTATGAAAATAGGTTCTGGGAGTCCGTTCGTAATGACCTCCAGTAGCCCCCACCTCAAGTGGGAAGACATATGTGGGGCGCGATCTTCGGTGCCTCTTCCTCCAGGTCTAGGTTCAGGGCTTTTTCTTCTTCTTCTACACCAATACCCACAAGGAGCGGAGAACTATCCACCTATCTGGACAGCGATACGGTGGATTTCAACTCAGAAGGCTTCGACATCTTGCAATGGTGGCAAGCCCATAAGTTAACATATCCCGTGCTATCCATACTTGCACGTGATGTGTTAACTGTTCCTGTCTCTACGGTTTCCTCCGAGTCTGCTTTCAGTCTTTCTGGAAGAATATTGGAGGAGAGAAGAACAAGTCTCACAAGTGAGATGGTGGAGATCCTTCTAACTGTGAAGGTCTGGGAACAAGTTGATTCACGAACACAACACTATGTGGAAAATCCAGAGTTGTCGGAGATGTTCGAAAATCTGTACTTAGACAATGACACCGACACATAGAACAAAGATGTATCATGTATGTAGAATTGTAGAGCTATAGGTTGTACTCTTTTTCCTTTGCTAAGATTTTCTCATTTTGAGTTTTTACTTGGCAAAGGTTTTAACGAGGCAACCAGTTGGACATTAATAAAGCTCTTCATTACATTTTCAGCACGATTGTCTCTTCTTCTTTTTTTTTTTCAATTTTCATGTCTACTTCTGAATTCTACACATTTTTCTAATTTTTTTGGATTTTTTTTGGATTTTTTTGTTCTGACGGGCCAAACGGGCTACACTTAGCCCGATGGGCTAAACGGGCTCGAGCCGGCCCGGCATGGCACGAATACCCGATGAGCCGTGCTTGGGCCGGCCCAGCACGGTATGAATAGTAGTAGTCGAAAGCAGTCAGTGTTTAAGCGGTCGTGTTTATTTGGGCCCGCGGCGTCTTGGGCGAACAACCCGTTTGGCTAGGACTGTTATAGTTACAACAATAAAACTATCTTGCAAGATACAAATCTCATGGATGCGTTATTTGAATGTGTTGAAACATTTTATCATATGGTCATGATGAAATGCAAGCTCAAGTGCTTAATGAGGACTAACACAAGTTTAAAGATCAAGAAGGGGTCTTTCGAAAACCTACCGCCAAACTTGGATATCAAAAAAACAATTTTAATCCCAATAAACTTGTGCTCACAATTATGATTTCAACTCAATGCATGCTTATTTAACCATTTGTCTTGTACTACTTTCCTTCTACTTTTCATAATGTCTAGCAACATAGTGGTCTACTTTTGGATATCAAGTTCCTACTTTGCCACTACTACAAAAAGGCTAATACTGGATGCCTCATCATAGACGGTTGACCAAAACCATCTGTATTAAATACAATCACAGACGGTTTTTGTTTAGCGGCCGTCTGTGTTACTGGCTGCGCTAAAAACCGTCTGTGAAGAAGTAATATCACAGACGGTTTGTGTTGAAAACCGTCTGAACAAGAACCGTCTGTGATACTACTAAGTATCACAGACGGTTCTGAACAAGACCGTCTGTGATACTTAGTAGTCACTACAACAGAAAAGGCTTTCGCTGAGCGGTTCAAAACGCCATCACGCAGCGGTTTCGTGAGCCGCCCGAGTTTATGGGTCGATGATGACATGAGGTCATCCTGAGCGGTTTTGAACCATCTGTGATGTATACTTTCACAGACGGTTTGTGGTTCAAACTGTCTGCGATAAGTAATATCACATACGGTTTCATCCACATACCGTCTGTGATAAGTACATATCACAGACGGTTTGTGGCTGAAACCGTCTGTGATGACTTTTCTCTATAAAGCCCCAAGCAGTGGCTGCTTGTACCATTAAATCTGGCATCATATATATATATTGTTCGTAGTCTCTCAGCCACTTTGGGGGGATCGTCCACCTTGATATGAGAAGGATGAGACAGTAGCCACGGGCAACCTCATTGAGCCCCTGCAAGTTTAAAAAGTATGGATGCAAGGAGACCGTCAGGACATCCAATTACCTGGATTGGACGTCGTTATGTTTAGAAAGTGTCGTTGATCCGCAGGTACTCCGACTGGAAAGTGGCACCATGTATTAGCAAACTAACCATTCTTGAGCATGTAATCATCTTTAAACCCAACAAGAACACCAAGCAACCATCGTCTTTAAACCCAACAAGAACACCAAGCAACCATTCTCATATTTCAAAAGAATTCTCAACTTGTTGTTGGGTGTTCTTGTTGGCTTTAAAGACAATTACATGCTCAAGAATTGTTGGTTGCTGATAGATGATGCCACTTCCCAGTCGGAGTAGTTGCGCATCAACGTCACTTTTTGAACATAGCGACGTCCAATCCAGGTAATTGGATGTCCTGACGCTCTCCTTGCATCCATACTTTTTAAACTTACAAGGGCTCAATGAGGTTGCCCATGGATACTGTCTCATCCTTCTCATGCTGCGTGGACGACCCCCCGAAAGTGGCTGGGGACTACGAATAATATATATATATATATATATATAATATATATGATGCCGGTTTTAATGGCACAAGCAGCCACTGCTTGGAGACTTTATAGAGAAGAGATTATGAATGGAATGGTAGGACGACTGCACGCAAGAGGTAGGAGAACTTGACCGAGCATGAACAAGGGGACTATAATTTGAAACTAATTATCAATTCAATTTCAGCATAAGACTATTGACACCATTACATCACAGAGCAAGGGGACTATTAATATGAACTAATTATCAATTCAATTTCAGCATAAGACTATTGACATCATTACATCACAGAGCAAGGGGACTATTAATATGAACTAATTATCAATTCAATTTCAGCATCTATCGCAGAGCACTAGCTAGCCATTTTCATCACAGAGCAAAGGGGGTAGAGACAGAGAGGGACCTTAGTACAGTGCAACCACGGTGGCGACCCCACCACCAGCACAACCCGCATCCATTTCCTTTACCTTGCATAAATCACACAAACATCAGGACACAACTTAAGGCTCATGCATAAAAATCAAACTCAACAAAAGATATTAAGCTAACAGACCTAGAGGAGAATAGAGGGAGGATGGGGAAAGCAAAGCCTGGCTAGGGCCCTAGCAGGGCGCAACGGGGTCGGGCGACGACGGCGACGAGGTCGAGCGGCGGCGTTGAGGTGGGGAGGGGAACGGAGTTAGGGCGGGCGCAAACCCTAGCGGAGCTGGGGAGTGACGAGAGTTAGGGCGCGTGTCACCGTAGTTGTGGCACAACGGTGATGCTGCAAAAGACACTCTTATCGTACGAGTGTCTTTTGCAGTGCCACCGTATGCCACAACCGTCGGCAACGGAAGAATGGCGGCGTCGGCGGACGGGGGAGGAACGGATGAGAGTAAGTAAGGCTGGGAGTGACGAGTTAGAGCGCAAACCCTAGCGGCGGCGGGCTCCTACTTATAAAGAGACTTATCACGACGGTTCTATTATGGAACCGTCGGTGATAATCTCACTGACAGTTCCATAATAGAACCGTCAGTGATATAGGACATATCACAGACGGTTCTAGTATGGAACCGTCTGTGATATATCCCATATCACGAGCGGTTCCATAATGGAACCGCTATGCGTGAAATGGTTTTTTCTCAAGTATATTTATCTTGTATATACACTTACATGACATGAAGAAATTACATATTTATATTAAAAAAAGCGAAACCTATAATTAAACAAGGTTTTTCTAGTGGCGGAGGTAGGTCGCTATCTCTATCTGCAATACTTCATAGGCGCGGTGTCGGCATCGGACGGTTTCGATCATCGTGAACGAAGCTGAAATCGTCCACCCGTTGACGCCTTCGTTCGAAAGTGTCTCCGAAGACCCTCAGATCGTTGAACCAAGAAGAATTGAGCCCATAGGCTCTCTTCCCTGCTTGAGGGTCTCGGCTTTGGTTGACTCGATGCGCTGTCGCCTCGATTACACAGTCCAAGTGACGGCAAGCCTCTTGGAGACGTGCAACGTCGTTTTGGAGGACTACGTCGATGACGCGGTAAACTCGCCGAAAGTGGGAGATCACCCGGAAGACACGGCGGAGGAGGATGTCAAGACGGCGGAAGGTGGCCGTCACCTGCTCCGGCAAATTCTCCGCCGGCAGAGGAGTGAAGACACTGTTGATCAAACAGTGTTCTTCCGCATCACGGTTCAACTTACACCGAGAGAGGTGCTCGTACAGTGCGGCCAGGAAGGCCATCAATACCGACGACAAGGAAGAGGCAGCCATTTCTGTTTTTTTTATAAGTATGTGGGGATGATCATCTTGGATGGCGGATGATCCTTTTTATAAAACAAGGAATAAATTCGAGCATGAGACGAAGAGACGATCGGGAGCCGGCGGATGGCGGCAAACGAGACGATCGGCGATGAAGAAACTCACCGTGGAGTCAGAGCGATATTATCACGAGCGGTTATTGTTAAGAACCGCTCGTGATATTAATAATATCACAGACGGTTCTTGTTGTAACCGTCGTGATACTTCACGACGGTTGTGTTTTAAAACCGTCGTGATACTAATTAATATCACGAGCGGTTCTTGTTGAATCGCTCGTGATATCGCATGACGGTTTTCAACATGAACCGCTCGTGATATTACCTCTTCACGAGCGGTTTTAGCGCGGCAAGAGTGCCTGAGCGGTCTCTAAACCAAAACCGCTCGTGATTGAATGTAATACAGACAGTTTTGGTCAACCGTCTGTGATGAGAAGTCTAGTATTTGCCTTTTTGTAATACAGACGGTTTTCAACACGAACTGTCTGTGACTTCCCGTCCTCATCACCATGACTTGAAATCAATAACACTCTGATTTTACCATTGCTTGAAATCACTAACACTCTGATTTTACCATAGCTTGAAATTACTAACATTCTGATTTTACCATAGCTTGAAATCACTAACTCTCTGATTTTACCATGACTTAAAATACCAATCCTCTATCATGCCCCTACCGTATCCAATCATAGATGGCTACCACCTACAATCGTCTGTGATATGTCTCCAATCACAGACGGTTGGTATATATAACTGTCTGTGATGACCTACGTATCACAGATGGTTTGTTGTATAAGATGTTTGTGATAGTAGTCCTTCACAGACGGTTTATACCACAAAACCGTCTATGTTGTGACTTATCACAAACCGTCTGTGATAACCATCTGTTATCACGGACACATAAATTCAGATGGTTCAGAAACCATTTGTGATGACAGTTTAGAACCGTCTGTGATGACCTTTTCTGTATTAGTGAATCCTTTTGATTCGTTGGTTCCGTTGCAGGGAGTCCACTACCTGAAGTATGACAACTGCAATAACGGCAATCTGAAGCAATTTGAAGCCATTGGAGAGGTGACAAGCAAGAGAATCATCTACTTAATTATACATAGGTAGCATAGAGTATGCCATCTGGTTTCCTGACATCTTTCATTCTCTTGCATGAATGATACACAGCAAATTAACTTTACGCTATATATTCGTGAATTCACATTGTCACTAACATTTGCTGAAAAATGATTTGGTTAAAACTATAGACATGTCTTTTGCTTGCTATCTACTCCATATCTACATGGCTTGGTACTAAAAATGATTCTATTGCGGATGGCATACTCTATGCTAACCAACAGCTCACAGGAGGCTCAGCGTTGCCGAGTACGAGTTAGAATAACAAGACTATAGGAAACACATGAATGCGAATATATACAAAAGATAACCAGGAAGGACTTTGTCATACTCAATGAACAAGTAAATCTCTTTTTATATCATTTTTAATACATAGTTATAGATGGTATGAACATAACTTTTCCCATTACCCACTGACTTTTCCTCTGTATCATTCGGAATTTCGCTGATAAAACAACATTACCAAACCTAGATGAGTAGTATACACTACTGATAACCCGGATCTATTGTATGGTTGTGACCATTTTTCATGTACCGATGCAACCATGGTTTCCATACTTTTTTTAGATAATGGAAGAGAAAAATATCTCCCGGTCTCTGCATTAAGGATGCACGCAACCCATTTTATTAAGAAGTAAAGTAACACAATGACCAAAGATGGTTAAAAAGTGTTTGGAAATCTTACAACCAATAGGTGATTAGAAATGAAACTTAATCATTACAAATCCTATGACTAAACAGCCACCCATAAAGGCTTAAGATTTGCTTCGCCACGATCTCTAATCTGGCGCTTCCAGCTATCATTGCCTCCTTCTGAGGCGATTTCTGTAAATTTGCCCAAGCACTCAGCCAGTGCCCACTCAAAATGATAACCTGCAAGGGATTAGTGATAGTCTTTTTTTTGGTCAAAACAACATCGTCCCGACATAACCAAATAGACCAACATAAGGCACTAGCTCCCACTAGGAGTTATGACTTTAAATTTTTTGGAATACCAGCTAGCCAATTCCCAAACATGTGCTCTATACTCACAGGAGGGGATAAATTAAACACACATTGAGTAGCCCACCATACAAGACGTCCAAAAGGGCAATTGATAAAAAGATGTTGAATTGTTTCCTCTTTAATACAAAACAACATTTTTTGCTCCCCCTCCAAGTTCTTTTAAACAGGTTATCTTTAGTTAATACCACCCCTATTTTAAGATACCATAGGAATATTTTAACTTTTAACGGAATTTTAATGAGCCAAAAAAAATCTCTACTGGGAGCTTGATTGGTTCCAATTAGTGCCCCATAAAAAGTTGGTACCGAGAAAAGACCAGATTTATTCAGATTCCACCTGAAAACATCTTTTTGAGAGCTTAATGTTAAATTAGCAATTCTCAAAATTAACTCATTCCAAGCATGTAATTTAGGTCCAATAATAGGCCTTCGAAAAGAAATATGTAGAGGATCCGATCTTAGTACATTTGCCACTATATCATCTTTCTCCTAACCACATTATAGAGTATTGGATATTGTATTTTTAGAGAAGAGTCTCCTAACCAAATATCTTCCCAAAACCTGGTTTGCATTTCATTTTTAACCTAGAATGAACCAAATTGAAGAAATTGATTTTTAATTTTCATAAGACCCAACCAAAATTGGGAAGTCTCAGGTTTATTAACCACCCGTAAGAGACTTTTGCCACCCAAATATTTTCTTGTTAGCAAATATTGCCATACCCCTTCTTTATTAAGCAACTTAAACAACCATTTCCCTAATAAACTTTTGTTTTTTGTGTCTAAGTTCTGAATGCTAAACCGCCTTGCTGTTTGGGAGTACACACTAAACTCTATTTAGCAAGCCTATATTTACGTTTATGGTTATCACTTTGCTAGTAAAATTTAGATCGAAAGAAATCAAGTATTTTAAGAACCTCTCTGGGAACTTCAAAAAAAGATAGCATAAACATTGGCAGACTGTTGAGTACCGAGTTGATAAGTACTAGTCGTCCACCAACAGACAATTTTTTTCCTTTTCACCCACTAAGCTTTTTATCAACTCTATCCTCAACCCCTTTCCAATCATAATTCTTTAATTTTCTGAAGTGAATTGGAATACCTAGGTACCTAAAAGGAAATGTATTCACTTCACAACCAAAAAACTTAGTATATTGTGATTCAACTTCTTTGACGTTACCAAAACAGAAAATCTCACTCTTGTAGAAATTAATCTTTAAACTGGATAATTGTTCAAAGACACATAAAATAAGTTTGAGATTTTTTGCCTGTTCTAAATCATTATTCAAGAAGAGAACGGTGTCATCAGCATATTGTAATATGGACAACCCATCATCAATCAAATGAGGGACTACTCCCGATAATAGACCTTCTTCTTTAGCTCTTGAAATAAAGATGGCAAGCATGTTCGTAGCAAGATTAAAAAGAATTAGGGACATCGGATCACCTTGCCTAAGACCTTTTTGAGTTTGAAAAAAAGACCCAAGATCATCATTAACTTTTATGGCCGCACTCCCACCCTTAACGAAACTTTCTACCTAGGAGCACCATTTAGGTGAAAAACCTTTCATCATTAAGGTTTGAAGTAAAAAAGGCTATTTTATTTTGTCATAAGCTTTCTCAAAATTGATCTTAAAAACTATTCTATCCAATTTTTGTTTATGTAACTCATGGATGGTTTCATAAAGAATAATAACTCCATCAAGAATAAATCTCTCCTGCATAAAAGCCGACTGGGAAGAGCTAACAATCTTTTGAGCTACACCAATAATTCTATTAGTAGCCATTTTAGAAAAAACTTTAAAGCTAACATTTAGAAGACAAATCGGTCTATACTGCTGTATTTGCTTAGCATCAGTTTTTTTGGGAATCAGTGTAATGATCCCAAAATAATGGTTTCCATACTTACCCAGTTAGATCTACATTTTGCGTACCCTCTTTGGCAGTTCTTCCCGTCTGGTAGCATACTTGCATAAAAAATACAGATCAGCATGTAAAGATATATCTAATACATTTGCGCATTTGATATGCATATACCTTCCATATGATTGAGACCATCGTTCTATAGGTGTTGCGCAAATGCATGTGTGACTACCATTACTGGATATCACTTAATGATGTCATGTGCAGCATGAACAGGGCAGATGCTTTTACTACATGTCTTCTTTTTATACGTTGATTCAAAACAAACTAAGCAACAATTAATACTTAAGGTTTTTGCAGCAGCACTGAATACCTCCTTGTGGCTGACCTCAGGATTACTGCATTTTTTCCATAATATCTCTTCCTGTTGATATCGACGGGCATCTTATTACATATATTTATTTGCTTTATCAGTATCTATTCCCAGTATAGATATATTTATGTGCATGTACATGCATACAAACATAGGATATACGAGGGAGTTTGTAGGTAATGGGAATTCCAATTAATTCCGAATGATACCTATATACATTGCAAATCGAAATGACCAAAAAAAGGTGGAAAACGTCATTAGAAATGAGTTTGAGAAAGACATAGTATTCATATGTCCTTAGAGCTAGGGTTCAATAAATGATTTTATTAGGCCAAATCTAAGGTGCGAGCATATATTATTGGATCCTTGCTAACGAAGCAAAGCTCTAGCCATCATTAAGATTACTAGAAGTTCACCCACGCAATGGCGCGGGCAGCAACGGATTGGCAGCCTATTTAATAGTGAGATTAAATTGAGGTATGTTATATATATATATATAGCACATAGTGTAGCTATGTAGCTAGATTTAGTTTATTTTTAATGAACTAAACGGGTATTGTTTGCAGCATTTACACAGAGTAAGGGACTGATGAAAGGATTTGTGTATACGGATTGCTATCTGTGATGTATTTAAGTGAGTCATAATCATTTGGTAAACAGAGTAAAGAAGTAGTTCGTTTATAAAATAGAGTAAGGAAGCATTGAAACATATGTACATACAAAGTGAAGCGACCCTTGGACTTAGGTGAGCTGAAGTATTTATAAAACAGGGTGTGCAAAAGTAGTAACTTAGGCTAGTTGCTTAAGAGCTCAGTTTCGAACCTTTTTTGTAGAGGGTTGGTATTGTGGATCATCATATATAGTTGCAAAATAAAGCTAGGTGAATAGATTTAGCCACATGCAGTTGGAAAAGGAAATCAAGTGAACACATTTAGCCACACGCAACATATAGTGTTGGCTACAATCATGAAAGGAAAAACAGCAGGGTACTAATTCAACATAACTGGCTTAAGGGACTGATGAAAGGATTTGTGTATACAGATTGCTGTCTGTGATGTATTTAACTGAGTCATAATCATTTGGTAAACAGAGTAAGGAAGTAGTTCGTTTATAAAATAGAGTAAGGAAGCATTGAAACATATGTACATACAAAGTGAAGCGACCTTTGGACTTAGGTGAGCTGAAAGTATTTATAAAACAGGGTGTGCAGAAGTAGTAACTCAGGCTAGTTGCTTAAGAGCTCAGTTTCGAACCTTTTTTTTGTAGAGGGTTGGTATTGTGGATCATCATATATAGTTGCAAAATAAAGTCAGGTGAATAGATTTAGCCATATGCAGTTGGAAAAGGAAATCAAGTAAACACATTTAGCCACACGCAACATATAGTGTGTTGGCTACAATCATGAAAGGAAAAATAGCAGGGTACTAATTCAACATAACCGGCTTTGGTTTATATGTTTATCGACGTAAAGAAGCACAATCTCATTAGATTCAAATAGTGACTCTTATGGTGTGTCTGGCGTGCGTCTGATGGGAGTTTTTTTTTGGGTGATGTGGCACAATTCTATGTAGGAGACAGCATACTGCAACGTTGAGTAAAACGTGGCACAATAAGAGAATATGAATATGAATTGACAATCTATATCCAAAAGACAATTTGATGGAAAGACTAATCAATAAGAGAAGCATGTTTGGTGTCTTAAAACCGGCTAGGAGTTTGGATTCTCACTTTTACTATAGAGAACATGGATACCGCTAAATCATAGTTGCAAAAGTAAATTAACTGAACAGATTCATCCATATGCAATTTATAATGTGATATCGCACAATTATAGCTGCAAAAGTAAATAAACTGAACAAATTTATCCATATGTAACATATAATGTGTAAAGTTTGGATTCTCACTTTTACTATAGAGAACATGGATACTGCACAATCATAGCTGCAAAAGTAAATAAAGCGAGCAAATTTATCCACGTGTAACATATAATGTGATGTTTACATATTCATGCAGATCTGTAAGAACAATCGGATTCTTAGTTAGCAACAGCGATAAAATTTTCAAGAAAAGCATAACCTTGAATCCTTTACAAAATCACAGTGACGAAAGTAGTAGTCATCAACCTTATCAACCTCTCCAGTGGTGGAAATGGGTTTGCCACCAAAGTAAAGAGGTAGCCATCAGCCAGATTCAACCAAAAAGCTATATAAAAACTGTATAAAAAATCTGGTAATGATCCAAGATGAATATATTGATGCAGATCTGATCCTTCACAGAATCAAAGCAACAAAAGCAGTAGTCATCAACCTTATCAACCTCTCTGTTGGTGGAAATGGGTTTGCTGCCAAAATAAAGAGGCAGCCATCAGCAAGAATCACCAAAAAAAATATATAAAAAAAATGTATACGAAATCTGGTAATAACCCAAGACGAATATATTCACGCGGATCTGCAAGAACAATCGGATCTGCAAGACCAATCGCATTATTAGTTAGCAACAGCACTAAAATTCTCAAGAAAAACATAACCTTGAATCCTTCACAGAATCACAGTGACGAATAGGAAAAAAATGCAACATCAGTTCGGTAAAAGACCATATGTGATCCAGCAACAATTCAGAGTCATGAAAACTATGCTATGGTGCGTTCGCCCAATGTCTGTTCAGGAAGTTTATGGTTGTTCCATTACAAATGTAACACTCTTGTTAGTGCCAGTTAAAAATACCTTTTTTTGAACCAATATAAGATATGGCATTAATAAAAGAAATTGGCTAGGAATCTGAGGTATTTGCTTACCTATATTGTGTGGACTCCTGAGGGTAGTGCTTGGAACGCGAATTGTATCTGCACCTAGTAAGCGTTGGAACCTATAGGGGAAAAAGGAAAAAACTAAGCATGTTATCTTTTTTATAAAGTAAATAAGTATAGGTAGATTACGATATAAATATGTGTACAGAAAGTTACTTAGCAACCAAATAAAATAAATCATGTAGGAAAGGATTAGAGCTGAATACCGAGGCACAACTGTAGGAAGGACAGGTTGCCATATCGCTAGGGCCGTAGTTGTTTGAGGATGAGCGTCTTGTAACCAATATAATAGGAAATAGCATGATAAGTGCATAGGACTAATGATATCAAACATAGATAACTATTTGGAATGATAACATATGTACACAGGCTTTCTAGCATCAATGAACCGTCGTGGACTGTAAAAAAAACTGAAAGGGACTGTAGCTCGATCCCATCAGTCAAGCAATATAATATAAGTGAAAAATACATCTCATTGATAGGGAATATACAAAAGACGTATGAGATGAAAAGAAAAATGAAACAGAGAATACATGGAAGATTCATAGGCAATAGAGCAGAAAAATTAGAGAAAAAAGAAATGTCTTTCTGGAGCGGTAAGCGAACAACCTTTTTCTGTCGAAGACTAACCTAAGCTCACTTTCAGGAACTAATAATGTCCACTGCTCAAAAAAGAAGGATAGGAAACAACAACATTCTGTGAAAGAGGAAAAGAATGGTCAGGGAGAAATAATGCACCTGACAATCTTATATACTATCGAAGAGTAAAGACTTTACAATCAGCTAGTAAATAATTGAGGAGTAGCTGAAATGATAGCAATTTGCAGGAAGCAAAAGTAGGCAAGAGGTACTAAAATATACGAAGTAGCTGGGGACATGTTTAGGACATGAGATAGCTGACCAGACATGAGATTATGCATGATTATTTACAGGGTTAAAGTACCAATTTGCCAATGGTTTACACTGTACTTCACAGATAAGACTATCCGAAGACGCAAATAAGCGGGTAGAATCTCGTATACGAGATATAAAGGAAGCTAATGTTTTGGTATGTGATTGCGTTTTCTTTTATCTTTATGTCGATTTTCGAGTTACATACTCTGAGCGCATAATCTTTTTTGTATCTTTGTGTCATACATTAATAAAATTCTGTAATTCTATAGAGCTAGATAAAGATCTATATCTGCATGTAGCAGATGTTGGACTGTTCATGCAGCAGAAGGATACTAAATTTGTTTCAGTTGCAAATTGGATATCTTTTGGCGAGCCTACTGGTGGTTTCTACCAATTTGACAATGTTCTACACAGTACTTCACAGATAAGGCTATCCAAAGACGCAAATCCTTGGTTAGAATCTCGTACATAGAGATATAAAGGAAGCTAATGTTTTGGTATGCGATTGCAGTTTTCTTTTATCTTTATCTAAGATTCTCGAGTTACATACGCTGAACGCATAATCTTTTTTTTTCCTTTGTGTCATACATTAACAAAATCCTATAATTCTATAGAGCTAGATAAAGATCTCTATCTGCATGTAGCAGATTTTGGACTGCTATAAAAAGAATATGATTGGGACGCTAATTTACCTGCCAACAAAAAATCTGAGAAAGGATCTATATACAGAAAATTCATATGTGTATAGATTTGCAATATCTATCAAGTAAGATATGTCCCTTTTGGAATAACGTAGCATAGCCCTATACGCTTCAGTGTCTGTCATAGAACTAAACTACATAAACATGATTAATTCTATCATCACCAGTCAATGGTAGCACAGCCCACAAAGCTAGCACAGGAAAAACTCTCTCGAGAGGTATATTATATGTTACAAAAAAAATACTATCATAGACAGTGTTTGTTGCATAGCACATCTATTAATAGGGCAACTCAAGAGTAGCTAACTTTGCAACTATGACCATTTATAGGAATAAATCATGTAAACACGTAAATATAGCAAATGAAATGAATAGGAACTTACTCTTATTCACTCGATGAACTACCTAATTGCGATTGTTGGCTCTTTCATGGCTGTGTAAAGCACACACACTGCCAACTATTTCATCACCCTGAAGATCAATACTATCTGCTATTTGCCTCTATAAATACACTGCATCATCCAAGAAGAAACAGAAAAATGAGTAAAAATTCGCAAAGCAAGAGAACACTACCATGTATAAAGAGGTCAAAAAATCGATTCCCTGTCACAGCAGGAACTACCACATGATATACACCACCTTGAGTGCGAGCGGGCGGAGCGGCAAAGGCGTAGCTGGCTTGAGCAGGAGCGATGTCGTCACATAGGACCGGGGGCGCGGGCCAAGGAGAACAGGGAGTGGGGGGGGCAGGGAGCGGTGGCGGCGGCGGGCACGACGGGGGAGGAGACGGGGATGAAGGCAGCGTGAGGGCGGCGGGAGTGGGGGCAAGGGGGACCAAGTGTCGCGGGTAAGGCGAAGTCAGCTGCGCGGAGAAAGGAGCACACGGCGGCGGGGTAGGGAAAGACAAATCTGCGATGCTGGGAAGAGCAAGCGGCGGCGGGGAGGGAGAGCAAAGGGGTGAGGGCTGGAAGAGGGAGGGAGGCAGCGGCGGGGAGCGAGGCCGATGGGGTGGCGGGTGAGCGAGGACGATGGGGAGGGGGCGAGAGCGAGGAGGGCGCGACGCAGCGGGCTGGAGAGGGGGCGGCAGGAAGGAAGCGGGGAGGAGGGCGCGTGTGGTGGATCGAGAGAGGACGCGAGGAGAGCGAGGAAGGGAAGCAGGGGGGGGGAGGCGGTGATGGTCGAGAGAGGACGCGCGAGGAGAGCGAGGAACGGGATGAGCATGAGGATGGGAGCGAGGACGATGGGGGCGGCGGGGGACCGAGGACGGATGGGGCGGCGGGGGAGCGAGAGCGAGCGAGGAACGGGATGAGGATGAGCTGATGTGGTTCTGGCGAGTTCGCGATGACGCGCAACATGGGCCTCGACGCGATCCGACGGGCAGGCGTGGCCGCGCGCGAGATTTGCGAATCCGACGGCCCGAAGCGGCGGCGCGCGAGATCTGACGGACCACAATTTCCGGGCGACGTGGCAGGGCCGCTGAGCTCCCTTTCTTCCAAGAATTAGTTTTAGTAATTCCCGCTATTCTCAAGATAGATTTCAGTCTACATATGCATACACCTTACCCTTTAAAACTTTAACCACTAATATATATAAAAGTATTTGCCTTTCTCACTTGGAAATGTGTTAGTGGAGATTTCATAGAAATTGATCTCATGTCGTTGTGTGTTTTAATTATTAGCTTTTGGTGACAAATAGAGAAAACAAATAACAGTCTGCTGTGTGTTACTACAAGCAAAAGATCAGGAACATTATATTACCTAAGCCCATTCATTTATTTTCAAATCAATCCAGAATAGCACAATTGTGCTGTTTTTTTCCTAACAATCTGAGGCTGTAAATTATAAAGAAAAGCACATAACTAAACAATTCAGTTCCAAATATATCATATATTGTTTCATATGAGGACATATATTACAGTGCACCAAGAACCATTATGATTGAAGGGATGACAGTCTTATTTCTTCAAATCCATAGCAACAACTAAAAAGTGAAACTGGGAATGCAGTGAAATATCTTAGGTCCATTGTAGAGATAGCTAAAAAGTAGAACAAAACATATTTTTTTTTCTTTGATGTCCATGATCGCAAACTGGGAAAGATGACTTGCACAAATCTAAAGGCTAGCTAAAAAATAATTCATACCTAACCACTATCTGGTTAATCGTCAAGACATAGATAGCTGCTATCTTTTAGTTAATGTTATGTACATAATAGCCCCGCTTATTTATGTTATGTACTACTACTATCCCTATTACTAAGTTGTGCACTGCTAACATATGAGATGTTGCTGATGACTCTGTACCCCCAACTAAACAGGCTCACAAAAAGGCATCTTTACTACGATAGTCAAGTTCAGTATATACAATTCAAAGAAACATCTATAATATAAGTTCGCTTAGATCAACGCCGCGGCGTAACGCGCATTATATATCATTCTAGTTTGATTAGGAGCCAGGGGCGGCGACCTCGCTGATATTCGCTTACGCTCACTGACAGGATCAGCGCGGGAGCGAGGGCCCACTTGGGAGTGACATAGGATCAGCGCGGGAGCAGGTCGGTTTGATTAAGGGGCTATTTTTTTTTTTAGTTTAATCTGTGCGCTGAGGTTTAAGAGAAGTCAAAAAGGAGTGCGTGCTTCATGCCATGGAATACATGGCTAATGGTGTGGCTTGGTATATCCTCCTGACATCATGGATGACGATGATGATGTACAGAAATAGAATGTTACTAGTGGTTAGAGATCGACTTAAGAGTGCACAAGTGTAGTTTGCTTTGACTGCACTTGTGGCTAGGCTTTGCTAATTGTTATGCTAAGGCCCGTTGCAAACAAAACAGTTCAGTTACCGTACGAATCGGAGAGGACATTTGCTTCGCCTTTGCTTGGTGGCTAAATTTTGTTCGGTCGGACGGACGTAAGCAAATCTAGGGCAGAATTTGCATCACCTGTAGAAACCATCTGTCTTGGTGGATAAAATTGAAACCCCTTGTGAATAGGGCCGTCAAAAAAGTTCGTTATGGGCTCGAATCAAAATTGATTCGATTACAGTAGTTAATTAGTTAAAATCGAAATAAGTCAATTTGGAATTTTAAAAAAAAGGTTGTTGAGGCTCGATAGTGGCTCGTTAGCTCGCTTTTAAAATAATCACTTAAACAATAAATAAAATGATTTAAAGTCAAATTATGTCAATTTCGAGCGTACCTCGATAATAACTCGTTAAGCTCGATAGCCAGCCCTAGTTGTGAACAAGGAAATCCAGAACCGAAGAGGGAAAAAGAGGAAATTATATGTACACTATCACTCATCAGTTGAGAAAGATTCTAAATCAGGAGAACACTTAATGAATTTCTGTTTGATATGCCGATAAGTTACACTTTGGTTTTTCAAAGGAAGATGCATGGATACGAAATATTATCTACAAGGCAGTAGTAACATGACATTTGATTCTCCAATTCTATCCATCTAATCAAACAGATCAACACACACACCAGATTAATTGCTACAATAAACCCTGTGATAAAAAAAACAGCTTGTTGAGTATATAAGTATTTTTCAAATTACTTTAATCCAGAAATAAGCTAGATAAAACATGAAAAATACTCTAACTATTTTCACAAATACAAAGCAGGTATGTATGAACACTATAGACATACTAATTTCTAGAAAGACAAAAACTAGCATATCTATCTCAGTGTTCATCACAACAACAAATAGTAAAGCAAACCAAGTAACATACCCAGATTCAGTAGAAGAAGAAGTAGCGCCATAATTCTTGATAATGTCGTTGTTCGTTATGATGTAGTGGACGTCGCGTAGTTGTGCAGTTGATGTAGAACGTAGCAGAGAGTCGTGTAGTCGATGTAGAACGAAAGCGAGAGAGTCGTAGTCGTGCACTTGATGTAAGCGTAGCAATGACGCAACAATAAGCGCTCCCCAAAAACCTTATTCGTCCTCGCTCGTGCAAGCCTTCAAGGACGAGGTTCCGGAGGCCTGCTCTCTCGGTGCGGCCGTACACGCGCCTCGCCGAGATGGAGATCGCCAAAGACAGCAACAAGCACTGTGAAATTTCTGAACTGTGGAAGTGGAAATAACTCGGACCAGAGCCAGTTCTCTCAGTCTCCTTATATAGCCAAAAGACAGAGAGCCTAGAGGTCGCCAAAAGACCATCAGTCACCATCAGGGACAGTCGCCAGTAGTCCAAATGCCAACAGTCACCAGAAGACCAACAGTCACCCTCAATGTCAGTGCGTTTCAATTTTCGAGTAGATAAAGAAAATCGCCCCAAGAACCTGACACGCTGCGTCTGACACAAGACACCAAGACCGCTCGCTCGGCTCGGCTCGGCGGCGTAGCGTGTGTTGTCTCTTTCAATTCCACAAGAGGGGCTACCACGTTCCACCTTTTAAACTGGTGTCACTCCCCTTAATTCCTCCATGTGGGACTAAACATTTTTAGCACTTGCACATGGGCCTTTGAGATTTACTAGGAATTAATTAGAATATAATATTTGGGCCTAGCCCATATTAATTCCAACAATCTCCCACCAGATCTCAAGGGTACATGTCAAATGCCTTGATCCATAGTATTGTTTTAATATACTAGTGTTTTGATGGAGAACGGTTAAGGTTGAACATCCACTGAATGAAGCTACACTTATCCTGGCGCACAATGGACTAAGCCTTGAATTGACAGTTTGTGTGAATAAGTTTCACTTAAATCCTTAACTGATACTAGGCTGCCAGGCATCCCCGCGAATTGGAGCATATAAGTCATACTTCTGACCTATTTATGAGCTTCCTAGAAATTACCCTATTTCAAAGACTGTGACTAGCAGTCGGGCTCATATAGGTGTGTTCTTTCAAGACTGCTCTGTAGGACAGCATCTTTGCTTTAACAAGCCACAGAACACATTAAGATAAAAATCAACCTGCCATACAGATTTAGGAGAGAATTGCATCTCCAATGGAGTGGGTCTATAAAGGTACTCTCCTCCCAGTTAACCAATAGCTTGTTTCGCCAATCCTACTTCACGGGATCTCCGATCATATAGGATGGGTTACCACTATGGTATAACTCATGTGGGTCTCAAATCCATCTCCCTTGATGCATTGTCTATCACATTTCGTGATAAACCCTTTGTGAAGGATCTCGCAGATTCTTAAATGTTTGGATATAATCGAGCTATTACTCGGAGTTTCTCATTTTCTTGCGAGACTTGATCTTCTCTTCACATGTCTTGATGATTTCATATTATCCTTAGAATGTTCACCTTGACAATCACGATCGATTGTCACAATTCATCGAATAGCAGTCTTGGTTTTCAACGCTGCTTGTAGCGTGTTTTGTCTCTTTCCAAATCCACAAGAGGGGCTACCACGTTCCACCTTTTACAATGGTGTCACTCCCCTTAATTCCTCCATGTGGGACTAAACATTTTTAGCACTTGCACATGGGCCTTTGAGATTTACTAAGAATTAATTAGAATATAATATTTGGACCTAGTCCATATTAATTCCAACATAGCTCATCCTAGTAAACGTACCATGACAGTGTGCAATGCAGGTTACATAGCCCTGAATATGGATGATGTGCATGCGAGCCATGGGCGCTTGTGATTTCTGTGTGCGCCCGCCCGTACAAACTAGGAAACGATGGCCCATGTTTAACTAGAGCGTGTGGCAACGTGACAGTATATGCTTCTCCTAGTGCTTACTTACGTTTCTTCGCGGTGGCCGTACGTGAGCCTTATGATACTACCGATCTCGACCGTTTTCTTTTTTTTCACCTTTTTCTTCTCTCGGCAGCCGTGCAATTTGTGATAAGTGCTTTGCATGTGTCATAGAAGTTTGAGTTTTATTTCAAGAAGTTGCAATTTTGGGATCTGCTGTAAGACTCAGCCGGTCTAACCGGCCCGGCCTCCTGAGACTTGGGCTGAAATTATGAAGGGCATTTTGACCGGCTGGATTTTTAGAGATTGGACACCAAACAGTTATGCATGTATGTGTAGGGTGTGTTTACACTAAGTCTCATGGCAGATTGAGCATCGAGCTAAAATTAGATAGAGTTTAACGAAATTCCAATGGGGGTTTTAATGGTGAGTCGAACTTGATTGATCATGTCTCATTTGTGTTCTTGCTTGATTCTCTTGGCTTCTTGAGGTGTTCTTGGTGATTCTTAGCTCCATATTGTTTTAGTGTTATTCATAATGAGATATAACTTGCTAGGGTTGTAGTAACCCATTTAGAATCATGCCTAGATCTCATGAGCTTGAGCAAATCAAGTTTTTTCTCTTTTGCTCTGTTCTTGAGCACTTTTCCCTATCATGGATAAAAGTGGAAATTTTGACAACAATTCTTAAAATTGTTGATTGGAATAGGTGTTAAACATCCTAGGATAGCTATGTTTCAATTTTGGTGTGATTTGAACGAGTAGATCAAAAGTTAGGTGAAACCACCTTTTGAAAATCTTGTTGTTTTTGGTCTGTTTGCAGGAGAGAGGTCAGACCGCCTACTGATCAGATCAGTTGGTAGTTGCCGGTCAGACCGCCCGAGAGTTCATGGTCAGACCACGCTGACTGGGTAATTATCTGGCTCTTGCTTGTAGGTGTTGTTTCTCAGTGCTAGCAAGTTCAATATCAATCTTCACAGTTGCTCGTAGCTACTAGAGTAAAAAGATCGATGAATACCTAGGAAGAAAAGTTGTCAGAGTCATTCACCCGCTCTTGACTGCCTTAACCCACCCTACACATTGCATGCCAGCCATTTGTAGCACTCACACTGTCACACTCTGTTCACTCGCTGCCAGTGTTTAGAATTTCGACCGAAAATCGAAAATTTCAACAATACCGGTGGGGACTGGTAGGAATACAAACCGATCCCAAAAAATCGGTTTGGGTGAATTTTATCAAAAAAAAATCAAATTTGCTTGAAATTGATTTTTTTATATATAATTTAAAATCTCAAAATTTTAAATTTTGATTTGAAAATTTCGGCCAAAATATTTCCGATATCCAAAAGCCTGCTCGCTGCCACCAGGTTTGAGCTCCTCTCAAGGGAAAAATCGTCGCTCACCGTGACGCAAGCCGTGATGAACACTGGTTTTGATTGTCAAGTTGCCGGTCAAAACTTCTCAACGTGTGATTTTAAGACTAGACGATTCTGGAAGCACACAAGAATACAAGATTAGCCTCTCTTCTCCCGTATAAAGGCGAGCTAGCCCGGCCCTCCTCCCCCCAGCTCCATAAGCTAAGCAATACTCCTCACGCACAAAACACCACAAAACACAGAGAAAGAGAGATCTTGAGAGAGCTCTTAACAATGGCGGGGGAGAAGGACAAGGGTCTGGTGTTGCTGGACTTCTGGTTGAGCCCGTTCGGGCAGCGGTGCCGCATCACCATGGCGGAGAAGGGCCTGCCGTCTGAGTACTGGAGCAGGACACGGGCAACAGAGCGAGCTCCTCCTCCGCTCCAACCCGTCCACAAGAAGATCCCGTCCTCCTCCATGACGGCCGCCCCATCTGCGAGTCCCTCATCATCCTCCACTACCTCGACGAGGCCTTCCGGGCAAGACCCAGCTCCTCCCGTCCGACCCCTACGCTGCAGCGCAGGTTCGGGCCGACTACATCGACAAGAAGGTCACGATTGCGGGTCCCGGTGTGTAAGCTCAAGGGGAGCCGCAGCCGCAGCTTGGCGAGATGGTGGAGATCCTCAAGACGCTGGAAGCGGAGCTCGGGAGAAGGCCTTCTTCGGGCGGCGTTCGGGTTCGTGGGCGTCGCGCTCGTGCCCTTCACGGCGTGGTTCCACAGCTCTGAAATGCACGGGAGTTGGCGTGGAGAAAAGTGCCCAGTCGGCGGCTTTGGGCGGGCGATCGGTGATGGCGGAGAGGCGTCGCCAAGAACTCAGACGCTCCGGAGAAGGTCTCCGACTTCATCGGCGTGCTTTCGGGAAGAAATCTGGCGTCGAGTAGACCGACCGGCGAAGTAATAATAGTCAGTGTCGATTGGTCATATAATGTTCGTGTGGTTGGTCGTTGTTAATTGTTAGGTCATGTACATTGGCCTTACATCAGCTGTCTATTGTCTCTGTCAAATAAGATTTAAACTGATACGGATAAAAGAGAATAAAGAGAGAGAAATATGTTGTCTATAATTCTGTAGCCGACTGTAGCACCAGAACCAAAAAAAGCATTAAAAGATTATATGATGTCTATAATTCTGTAGCCGACTGTATCACCACAACCCATTGTATGAATTGTCTTTATTGCTGTCTATGGGTGATATAGAGAGTTATTATAGACAGCAGCTGTTTGTATCATTGTACATACCCTTAGACGGTACTGCGTGCTCGTGGGCGTGCACACGCCCAGTGTTGGTGGGGCAGCATCGAGTTGCCTCCTGCGCTCCATGTGCCGTGTGCGGACTGAACAAAAGGTTATTTTGGTGATCTTGAGTTAGGGGTGAAAATGGATCGGGTAGTTTCCGACCCATCCGGATGAAAACGGATTCAGATTATCTCGGATCGGATTTTTCTCTCATAATTTTCGGATCGGAAACAAATTTAGATTTTTTTTGTCGGAAACGGAAACGGAAACGAATACGGTAGGCATGCTATCCGACAGATACAGATATGAATACGGATTATCCGGATAAGAAGAAATCTAGATATCCGAATTTCGGCCCAAAAGAGAAAAATGATATTTTAATTGATTTTTGAATTTCAGAAAATGCAACAAATCAAATAGCCTTTTAGAAAATAGCAAATAGAGTTAAAAAATTCTAGAAAAAATCACAGAAATTCCTTGAATTATTTTGAACTTAATAAAATTAAATCCGACTTAAAGTTGGTTTTTATTTTTGCACATAAATTTTTAAAATTTCTGAAAAAATAGGAAAACCATTTTTAAAATCTAGAAAATTCATGAAATTAATTAAAATATCCTTTTTCACTTTAAATACAATAAAATCCCAAAAAACTTAATAAATTTTATTTTTGACATTAAAAATTAGGAAATTAAATAATTGACTTTATTTTATTATTATTTTTTAACCAAGAAAGCTCTTTTAAATCTCATAAAATGCTATAAAATAATAACTTTATTAATTTTATTTTTGGTAACATACTTTTGAGATGTTACATTGCATATAGATTAACCATCCACCCTGATCAATGTTAATGTGAACTAAGTTTTATGTATGTGATGAGCTAAGTGTGAATGCGTGATGACTTGTGACTTTATGAGTTATGATTTATGAGCTAAATATGGTAAACTAAGTGTTATGTTTCTGATGAACTAGTTAATGCAGCTTACTAGTGCCAATATTACGTGTGGTTACTAAAAATATGAACAATTCATGAATGTTTGCTTCAAATAAACTAGTTATATGTTTTTGTTAATTTCTAGCATACAATTTAAGGGGTTTTCATGTTCCGAAAAATATCCACGACCGTATTTGATTCGATTCGTATTCGATATTATTTGTATCCGTATTCGTATTCGTATCCGGATCCGAGAAAAAAAAATGAAAACAAATATGGTAGAACCATTATCTATCCGTATCCGATCCGTTTTCACCCATACTGAGTAGAGTACTGCTCCTAATGTATCACATTTCTAGCATAGATTGATATCTACCCCTATTGCATGTAAGAGTTGTACACGACTGCGAATATGTAGCGGTTTAATCAGATCCGATACGTTACATGCATTACCGCTTCACTTCCTTTTTCATACCTCATCTAATGTATGTACCCTTTATTATTAATTTAAGTCGGAAGATTTCTTTTTAACAAACTGAGCACTAGATGGGGTAATCATACTATGTTACAAAACTAGTTGTATGGACGAAAGACTAAACTGTCTCTGAAGGGTTTTCACCCTATGAACTATAAATATGAGGACCTCCATGTACAACAGACAGATGAATAAAGATATTAGATCTCCTCTATACCTTGTGGCTCTCTTTGGTGTTAATTGTGTGATTGTTCTTCATATTTGTCGACGATCAAGTCACCGATCTTATGAAATGAAATAAGGAAAACCATTAAGAATTCTTGGAGGAGGATAGGGTTGCTCTTTATTACAATGAACTGGTTTTTAGAGGGATGCATTTGACAAGGCGACAGACTAGTTCTAATTACACTGAGTATATTGCTTAGAGAAATTGAGTTGTCTATAGTGATTTTGAATCACTTGTCCTCTCCTTCGTCTTGTTTGTTGTGCTTCAGTTGTTCTCTTCTTAATGTCATTTGTCATCCACCCTTAAATATTAGCAAAGATGCACCAGTTATTCCTGGAGAAGACACCTTATGGAAACGACGCGTCTGGTCAAGGAGGCGATTATTGTCAGTGGAAGAACAACTGATCGCCAGTTGGTGTCAATGGGAAACAAACATGGGCAAAAACTGTATAGTACTTATTGTCAGTGACTTAGGGCCGAAAAGCGTCGTGTGGTTTGGAGCAGATAGGGCACATATCTCATTCATCACACAGAAGGAATATACTTGGAATCGGGTCCAAATATCAGTTCAAATATTCTTTGCGTAGTTATCTAGCCAGACAATAGGTATAGTGCCTATCCGACCATGGTACTCATAGAGCAACCCTTGGAATTCTTACGACCACAGGGATCTTTAACAACGGGGGTTATGACCATAAGGGTCATGTGGCTTTTAATTAAATGTTAAAGCAGTATTTAGGAATTTAGTCCTTGTCAATATTCTACCGATGATTGTTCTAGAGATTTTACCGACAGATTCTATTATTTAACACGTTATCAGCACTTTTGCTCTTCAACGACCAAATCGGTATGATTATTTTCTTATCCTAATCAGATCTGTTCCTACAAACTCTATTCACTGTTCATCATTTGCTATTCATACGAGAAAAAAATTGAAGATCTATCGCTGGCCTGACCACGGCTGCCACCTCTACCGGCAAGATGCCGTCGGTGCCGGCCCGACGCCGACTGCTGCCATCGTGCCCGCTACGTCACGCCACCACACCATGGACTCGCTCGTGCCGCCGCCGGCATCCCAAGCCACGTGCGCCTGATGCGATGCACTGTCATGCCATGGCCGTGTCGCTACCACCGGCATTCCGCGCCGCCGCCGTCACGCTTGCCGCGTCGTCGCTCCTATGCCGCACGCCGCCGCCCATGAGCCGCACCGGTCCGACGCGCGCGCGCCACACCGCCATGCCCGTGACCGTCCACCGCACCACCGTGCCCGCGTGCCTTGTCAGGCGACATGTGCGATCGAAGCTACCCATGACCAATCGTGCGTGGCTGGCTCGGCCGCCCGATCGTCGCCGCCCTCATTGCCTCGACGGCCTCTCGCGTCGCTTCGTGCCACCTCCGCGGCCTCCGTGCGTGCGCTCGCCGCTGCCCCTCCATGTGTGGCGATCACCCTAAGTGCACGAGGACGAGGTGGTTGGCTAGCCACCGGTTGGGTTGTAATGGGCGAAATAAATGTGGCATTATGGACCATGGACATTTCACGGAAAAAGACCCTCTGTTTTTAGAAAAATCGCAAGAAACGTTTGTTGGAAAGGATGTTTTTCGGGAACCCCCTGGGTAACTGAAAATTACGACGATAACTTGCGGTATAAAGAATTTGGCGGAAAGGCCCATGAAGTTCAGATAAATTTCAGTAGGAGAGTGCAACCTAAGGTATTTTCGGTTAAAACCCTGAAGTTTTTAATAATCCCGAGAATTAATTTGAAAATTCTAAAAATATATATTTATTTATTTAATCCTAGAAACTGATTGTATAAGTTATATGAGCTTCCATAAATTTTGGAACCTTAGATCTAGTACACCTTGGAAGCATCGTATTATTTATGGTTTATTTTTCCTGGTATTATGTGTTTTGGGAAATTCATTAGTGGTTTTAGTCATTCTGAAAATTGCTTTCGGCCCTTAAAATTATCCGAAAAATCCAAAAAGATACTAGGAAAATTCTAAGAAATGTATAAAATTATTTACTGAATAGATAAAATTAATATTTACTATTTTGCATTCATTTCATACATTTAAAATGCTTATCCAGTTGATATGGATAAATTTACGACATTGCCGACACTCATGCTATTGGCGATCACAATCATTACAGCCCACGAAGGGCAACTGATTTGTGCCTTCACTAATGTGTTAACCACCAACATGCGAGAATGCACACGACAAACCGAAGCGTGCCATAATCATCGGAAATGATACACGCATAAATTGGTAAGTGCGGTATGCAACTGTATCACCACCAAAAGCCAAATCACTTGCTTTAAGCAAATATAACTCCCGAAATAAAATATAATGACTTATTGGATTTTGTTTATCCTGAATGATCTAAATTTGATCATATTGATTCTGGCATTACAAATTAAAAATCAGGCATACAATTTATTATCCTTAATTAAATATGGTGTTCCTATCAAACAATAAATATTTCCGTCGAATAATTATACTATTTGGGTGATTCAAATAGATTTAAAGTCTAGAATAAAATCTATTATTTTTCGTGCAGATTAACTATGGTCAAATATTTTATGTTCCAGCATTATACTTGTGTTCCTGAAAAGCATCTTGTAATTTTATGCTATTAGAACATACTGCTTATGACCATAAGAAAATATGTTGCGTAATTATAAACTTGAAGTTTAATGATCCAAATTATTTAAAATAAGGTATGAGTAATTGATCAAAACTTGGGCAAATAATAAAGAAGCTAGTCTATAGAATAAGTTTGCTAACTCTCGGACCCCCGTATGGGACCTTCGTCGCAGATTAATAACCAACTAGAAGTTGGAATATCCTACAGAATGTTAGGATCATGCAGTTTTCTTACCACTGCACTGATAAAAGTCTAATTCATTGCATATAATTATCAAACTCTTTGTTGAAATAAGTGCGTGTTGGAGGAATCAAACATTTCTCACATGTTATCACCACTGTAGCATACACTTTTGAGCCACCACCAGTTGTTGGAGATCATGTTGGATCTGAAATTCAATCAATCATGTGTCCATGATAGGGGAATTTTGTGGTATGCTATTAATAAAGATCGAATCTCGGCATTAGGGGGGAGAAATGCTCAAAAGTTCAAATGTCGTTGATGCGGACATCCTTAGCTATGTTGTTCCATATAGTGTTTTTAATTCAACAAGTATCTCAGAACAACATGAGCTTACTAAAAGAGTTGAAGAACAAGAGAAGCTTCTGGGTGAAGCTTGTGCAAAGAAGCTTAACCGACAGGTGAATCTGTTCCATGAATTTCCTTTAAGTTTAATTGAGAATATTATACTACCTAATAGCAGGTCATCGCTTATTGTTAGGTTTGAAGGAGATGCCTTATGTGAATATCAAGAACATGATGCTTCTCGGGGTGTTTTGATGCTCACAAAAATAGCATGCAGCCTATGGCCCACATGGAAGGTATGGGTTCAAGATGATCTTCGCAGCAACTCGAAAGGATCCAGTATGAACAATATATATATTTGGAAAGCTTATCAAGTCTACTTTCCAACGGATCAAACGGCACATGATTTGGAGCTTTCTATAAAAAGTTATGGCTATTCGAGTGCATGCTGCACATTCAGACCGACCAACGCGCGAGAGTTGACAAAGTTGATGATTTCGTGGCATGTACGACATTTTGGGAAGATATCCAGCTTTGCCATAACTTTCCAAAGGCTTACAAGAGTCCCTTTCTCAAGTTTCACACGGATTCAAGTCGTTTCAATTAATGAAATTGAAGTTAGGAAGGTTTGGATTAAATTCGGATTCGGAATCAGCATCAAAATCGGATTCGGAATCAGCAGTACAGTCCGGATTAAAATAGTCATAACTTTCACAAACGGAGTCCGATTTGGGTGTTCTTGTACTTGTTGGAAAGCTAACTTCAAGCCCGATCCAACGGATACTCGCTCAGCCTCAGATTCATCACGTATCAAAAGATATGACCGAAACAATGTGACGGTTGTAAACTGAGAGTTTCCTTTTTTTTGTTTTAGATTGTGTCCGAATTGGAGTAGGAGTTCTAATTCCGAAATAGAATAGGAGTAGGGCCTCTTGGCCAGCCATAAGGTGGAGAAGGGCACTATATATTGAGGGGTAGACCCCCATTGTATCTTTAGACCACGATTAAAGATTTTGATTGCTTTTTGCATCAACGCTTGATTCTTCCAAGAAGTTTGGTGAAGGCCAACGACTTGAAGGGGAATAGGGCGTTTTCTTCCAAAGATCGTTCTGTCTTTCCGTTGGGAATTGAGGGATCGGTAAAACTCCACTTGGTGGTCGGGTGGAGTACACGTGAGATTGGGCGGATTAAAGAGTTGCAAGTTCATGCATTGGCATCGGGTGAGCAACTACGATTTGTCAAGTCAGACGTGTAAGTTATCTTCGATCCTACATCGAGAAGATCGGGAACCCCCGTATCAGTCGTTGTATTTTTCAGAAGAAAAAGATATTTAGTACTAAGATACACGCACTAGTCAAGCTAAACTTAAGGTTTAATTTATACTCCTATACACTAGAAGCGGAGAGCCTGCTAGATACTTCTCAATTATGGACGAGTTATCACAGTGTTTACTCGCAGTAAGTACGTCACTAAGAGTGGAATACCCCTGGTTGAATAGTATATCCACCTATACAAATTTGACTTATCGGTCCTTGATCTAAAAACTGTGTGAACGCCTACGGGTCTAAGATCTAATGATATTAGTCAAAACAATTATTAATCACTCATTTATCTCTTTTGATGAGAACTCACCTTGAAGGTGAAATACCTCATGAAGGGGTTCATCATGAAGATGAAAGCCACAGCAACTTGATGTGTGCATATTACAATGCTTGGAATGCGAAACAACCAAAAATCTTTTGTTTGGGAAATGACAAAGATCTAGTTAACACCGAGATACCCTCAATTTGGAGGATATAGGAGAAAAGTTGTCAACAATCACTTTGTCTCTACAATTGCTAAAGTTTCTCTTATGAGAACACGGCTCCGAAACCAAAGTCCATGGCCAAGCACTTGAAGCATTCATATTGGGTCACATAATGAAAGCATATGAGGCCGAATCAAAATTGCTAAATAAAAATCTTGGAACCAGGAATTCATACTTGATAGGTCGTTATGAAAATAATGTAGTGGTGAAAGCTATGGTTCAAAGCTCTCCATAGAGACCGTTACACGCCTATTATGAATGATATAATGCTCTGTTACATAATTATTCTAGCAAATGATATGAACAAATAAATAATATACGCAGTCAATGGGTTCTGAAAATCCTTGATGAGATCCTCGAATGACTCAAAATTCCTAGTAAGAAAGGAAACAAAATCACAATATATATAAAACTCATACCCAATACCCAATATTCTCTTACCTATAGTAAGAGCATCTTCCGGAAGGAAAATTATCTTACAAATCGATCTCTTAATCACACCAATGATCATATTATCCCTAGAAGTGGATAAGGACCCATCAAGATCCGAAAGAAGGAAATGAGGAAACTAAATACCAGAAGTGTGCCACACAAGCTCTTTGTAACATCCTATTTTTCCGAGCTTTAAAAATCTTTTAAATAGTTAGTAGAGAAAAAATTCACCATTTGGATTTATTTGATTTTAATTTAAAAGCTTAATATTGGACTTTGTGCATCAAAATAATTTAATATGATTAAAGTCAACATGAACAATGGTCAAAACTATTTTATTTGGATTCTATGTGCTTTGACATATTTTCTAGATTTTTTTAGAATTTTTCCAAGTTCATTTGCTATTTTCTATTGCCATTTGGAATTTTTGCTATTTTATAAAATAGAAAACCTATTTATTAACCTCAGAGATAGTTTGGGCCGAAACCCATTCCCTATTCAAATCCCGGCCCAGCACTGTGCGGCCCAGAACTCACCACGCACGCTCGCTCCATCCCTCTGACGCGTGGGCCCGCGCGTTCGTCTCACTGCCAGGTGGGCCCGTCCGCGTCGTCGTCTCCACCGCGCCGTCTTCTTCATGAGCGAGCCAGCGCCCGCGTCCGCCATTGCCGATCTCCAAGTCCCATACGACAACACGATATTTCCAACTAAATCCCTTCTAGAAACTGTGCCAAATCTTATTTCTAACTTCCCCGCACCCGTTTCGGTTGAAATCAAATCCCGAATCGGCCTTTATCATCGGAAATTCCAAAATCATTTTCATGTTCTTCTCAGACTCATTTTGGGGATTTCCTATCCCGTGCCGCCCCAGCCCTATAAAAGGCACCCCCGGGTTCGCAATCGCATCCTCAACCCAAAGCCGCCACCCTCTTCCACCCCGCAGCCCTAGCGCCGCCGCGATTGAAGTTTTAGGGTTTTTTCCGCCGCCGATTAAAACTCGAATTCCGCCGCCGTCGGTGATGCCCTGCCTCCATGGACTGGGCCATCGACTTCCTTATCGACGGAGCTTCCTCGAGGACCCCTTCATTGGCCCAGAGCCTCACCGGAGCCCCCCTTCGACAATATCCGAGAAGCTCCGCCGCCGGCCACCTCAGTGCACCCCAACCACCCGAGTTGGCTCTTTAGGTTCGCAATAACCTGGGCTACGTCCTGGCGCCACTCGCCGCTAGTGAAACTCCGCCGTTCGCCGTTGTCATTGGTTCCCGAGCGCCGCCGCTATCGATCTGACGTGGTGTTGTCGTGTCAGCACCAACTCCGCCTTTATGCTTGTGTGTCGCATGCGTGGCGCCACCTCAGCGCATGCGTGCCACCTCACCCGAGCCCCAGATCCACTTGGCTCGGTGAACTCGGTTCACCGTGAGCCATGAGGCTCACATGTGGGTCCCACATGTCAGTTTTCTTTTTATTTTCTTTTATTCCATAAATTCTATTGCTGACGTCATCGTTGCGCAATAATCCGATTTTTCTTTTAGGAAATAATTCAGAATAATCCAAAATTAGGGTTTTCTTTTAGATTCAAAATTCCAAAGCCCATATCTTTTGCATCTAAACTCCGATTGAGCCCATTCAAATTTCTAAATTCATCTAAATTCAAGATCTATTTATATGAGATTTTTATTTAATTTTTGGAGTTTGTTTTTCCTCTATTATTTATTTGTTTTGTTGTTTGCTTCGTTTGTGAGTAGACATCGATACTTCGGGAAGATTTGAAGAAGGAGCATCTCAAGAGCAAGATCAGTACCTAGACTTTTTCCAAGACAAGTTATACTTTTGATCATATTGAACCCAGTTTTTAAAAGTTATATTGATTCAAGTTATTGCATTTAATTCAAGTATTTATTTAAAAGCTTTTGGGGTTTAGTTATTAATCCAATTTGTTATATCCACCTTGTCTATTTGTTAGACCAAAATGCCACCACCACACAAACTTGACATCCTTCGACACAGTTCTCTAACCCTTCTCATCCTCCCATGCCGCAACCTTTGCCAACTTCGCCCACTCACTTGCAAGCTCATCCAACTAACGGACACCGGCGACGTTGCTATCAGCTGCTCCGCTTCCGATAGCATCAAGTTCGTCGTCGCAAGGTCTGACGCTAACATCCGCCGGCGACGAGGAGCATGACTTGCACGTGCTCAAGCGGCTCGTGCTGGAGCTCGACATGAACAAGCTGACGACTTTGGTGCTAGCCGTGTAGGCCACGCGTTTCAAGGATCGGGCTCCATTGTTAAAGATCGGACAACCAAACGGACAAATCTCACCTCAAGGTTCAATCCTCATCAGTTCGGTTGCACCAAATGACCTCGATCTGAGCAAATCGAGGTGGAGGGGTATTTTGGTCTTTTCACCTCTCATGGGTCTAAATCACCATAGAGGAAGGGTTTTGTGTTGAATAAATTTTCTATGGAACACTAACCGAATTTTTTTCCAACTTGCAAATTCAAAATGAAAATGCACTACAGTGTGATAAGGTAAACACATATATTCTCGCATCAAATTAACACAAAGTTCCTAAAAAAGTATGAAAAAAAGAGTTATTGATAGTTTTAGTTCGATTGAACACGAGGCATTCGGCAGGACGACCCAGTTTCCCGTATCTGTTCTTACTATGTGCAAAGGGGCTGTCATGCATGCTCAAGTTTTCAGGATTTCAATTTTTGGTGCGGGGAATTCGAGTGCTGACAGGTTGACGGAGATTTTGGAGAGACACCAATTTGTTTCGGGACTGACGGTAAACAAAGCTAAGTCGGCGATATCCTTCAGTGGTAACTACAGGGAGGATGTGAAGGAAGCGGTGCGTCAAAGATCAGGTATTTTGAATGAAGCTCTGGGAGAAAAATATTTAGGACTTCCAACAACACTTGGTCGCAACACGAAGGAAGCCTTCGAACATATTCGTAGTAAAAACAATCGGGGACGGCACTAGTACTAATGTTTGGGAACACAGATGGATACCGGAGGCCGTGAATCACAGACCTCTGTGCAGGTTACCAAGTGCGACGGTAACAAAGGTCTCTGAACTAATATATGATGACGGTGCTAGAATTG
The DNA here is from genome assembly GCA_036346405.1 of Phyllostachys edulis. NCBI lineage: Eukaryota > Viridiplantae > Streptophyta > Magnoliopsida > Poales > Poaceae > Phyllostachys > Phyllostachys edulis. The sequence continues at coordinate 75,274,217 of CM070549.1, read as the reverse complement.
GGCTCACGAGGGTTAAAGCCTATTCACTCCTAAAACTTCAAAGCATGCATAATTTAGTCTCATATTACCTAGCCAAGTGTTGGATGAACAATTTATAAAGTGGAGTCCTTGCCATCCTTTTACATGCGAAATATGACATGGGGTGATATGAGGAGGACTTTAGCTAATATCATACATGTACGTGTATTCGCGTATTTTCTCATGGCAATCGTGTGATTTTAGACTTGTGACACTCGACCGTGAACGTGCCGTGGTGCAGTCACACCGTGAACCGAGTCCACATTTCTTTTGCTAACTATGCATCTCTCTCTCTCTCTCTCTCTCTCTCTCTCATTACACTGATCGAAGATCTGGTCGGAGCTATAGACCAGTGTGGTCAGAATACACTGGTCGGAAATACACTAGTCAGAGCTATAAACCAGTGTGTAATAAGAGACATGTTAATAAGATGGCATTCTGCGAAGCTTGTGGGGCTAGAGAAGATACTACCTTTCATGTCCTCGTGGAATGCACTTATGCACATATGCGATATCTTTTTGGGCGGCTATGAAAGAGATAGTTCTTGTTAAAATGCCTGATCTCCATCCAGGTACTTGGACTGCTGATCTTGTGGATTCTGAATTATGCCGAGCGGAGGACGCTAGTACCATATTCAGCTGGTCTCTGTGGACAGTCAGGAACGGAAGAAGACATGGTGAAAGTCCTATGAAACTGCCGCAAGCAGTTGCTTGGGCAAGAGATACTGCCCTTGATCTGATTCATGCGGCAAGCTCAGAGGAGAAGCATGCAGTTCCCCAAGGCACAGATAGATCTGGGTTCCACCTCCAGTTGGCATGTTCAAATTGAATATTGATGGTGCATTCGATTGCAATTCTCCTCATGGAGCGACGGGAGAAGTGGTCCGGGTCAATGCGGGACACTTTCTAGTTGCCGCGACTCGCTGGTATCCATCTATGGCGAACGCCTTACATGCTGAAGCCCTGGCATGTAGAGACTGGAACGTTGATCGCCTGGGTGTGGAAACAGATTCCCTGAACCTTGTTCAACTATGGCGTTCGCGAGAGAAGCAGAGATCAGAAATTACGACTATTCTAGCTGAAATCCAAGAGCTAAGCTTTTATTTCTCTTCTTTTGATTTAGTTCATGTAAGGAGGAATGTAAAATTGGCTGCACATCTATGCACCAAGCAAGCTACTCCATATAGGACTAGATGAACCTGGTTGAATCAAGCTCCTGGATGTACCTGATTGAATCAAGCTCCTGGTTTCTTGCTGCAAGCCTTGCAACATGACTGTAGCCCTATTGATTAATGAAGAGTATTGCTCTTGGTCTAAAAAAATCGCAATAAAGATAAAGTTTATCTTTCAAGAAAGCTTTGATGTGACCTATATCTCCACATTTGCTCATACAATGAACATGTTTAAACCCGTTGGTATTCAACCTATCGTTAAATAGTTAAGTCATCAATAGATACATTAGCCAAATCATTCTGAGAGTGCATAAGATGAGACCTACTTAAAAATTGTTGAATCCTGTGTACTTGTGAGATTAGCTATCAAAATCATTGCAGGGAAAATATATTATCAGCTGATTAACGTATGTGGTACTAGCAATGCATGCTAGCTAATTGTAGCTCCAACGAATATAATTTCTAACTCACACTAACCATATTAACCAAGTCATAAATAGTTAAATAAGAAAATTGCATCCGATATCTTTACTACTTAAAAAGATCGTAGAGGTGGTTAGTCCGTAGTTCTTTCGCTTCTCCCTCCCCTCCTCGAAAAAAAGGCGCGATTCTTTGTTCACTTCCCCTCCCACCACTCTAAAAATGAGGATTTACTATTATAAGATAAATGTGTTTGAAGATTTACCTCTCCATATCTCACTGACATGTGGCCTCAGGACCCCACATGTTAGTGAGATATAGATAGGTAAATTCTCAAATACACATATTCATAATGGTAAACCCTCGATAATTCCTTCTAAAACCACTGCCACAAGAAAACCGAATGGCAAGCAACTTTCATAACAAAAACTCCTAAGAAACTACTCTTATCCTTATTTTCATCCACCACATAACAAACTCATCTATAAGCAGTTGGAGGCGGGGAGCATAAGGGAGGAGAATTGCCTTGATGATGGAAGTTGATACGGCACCAAACAGCATTGTTACTGATTTGGTCAAGAGTGAATCAGGTGCTCCACGACCACCCTTAGGTGGCCCAGGACCACCCCAGATGTCTTCAGAACCACCCAGGAGGTCTTCAGGATCTCCCTCCAAGACCTGCTCGAGACCTCCCCAGGACCTCCCCAGGACCTTCCTCCAGGACCTCCCAGGACCTCTCTCCCCACAGAGGAGGTCCTAGGAAGCGGTTATCCACAGGGTCCATGACCAAGTCCAGATAGTCCACGTCCACGTCTTCGACCATGTGTTCCAAAACCAATATGGCAAGTGAAGAAGATGGAAAGATCGGAAGCTAGAGATGGTCCAGGAACAGAAGAACATACGGTTTCATCGATCAGATGCATCCAGATTGGTTCCATCCCAATTCAAATCAGTTTATTAGGAAAGTAAGAGTCCGTTTTGGATATTTAGTTTGTTTCCTAGGGATAGAGTCCAAGTAGATCACGTTTGTTAGTTTGTTCAGCCTCAGGGCGTGCGTGTGCGTGTTTGGCCGCACCCTTAGGTGCCAAGATAAGGCCAGGGTATCGCCCATTGTAAAAGGGAGTTAAAAAGTTATAGGTTAAGGAATAGATACCGAAAAATCACCATAGTTTTGGTGGCACACGGTCGGTGTGGTCTTGAGATTTTTGAGAGGAATTACTCTTTGGTGTGTTGAATCCAATTGAGGTGTTGGATTTTTACTCACTGAAACTTCGGTTCTATTACTCTTTGTTCATGTGTTGCGGTGTGCGTGGGAGAAGGTTTATCAAAGAAGTCTTGCTGTTCTTGTGCTGCGCAAGAGTTAGAAAGCTACCGTCAAGGAGTACCATGAAAGATCGGGCCAAACAACGAGATCCCGCTAGCTTGCTAGTTGGATCTGCATCAGAAGTGCTGAGCTCGCACTCTCGCAGTGTTCGCGACTTTCATCCCATGGCCCTATATCCGTATTTGATGGATAGTGAGCTACCAAATCCTATCCATTTTCGATAAAAAAAAATGTATTCCTTTCTAATTTGCTAGTAAATATCTGAGCTGAAAGAATGCGTATTCAAAAATAGTCCGGATAGGTCGATAACTATCTGACTCGTTTTAATCCTAGTTTTGGGGTTATTATTAAGCTGCCACATGTAAATGGTGAGGACGATGACTCACAGCCAATGCTTTTGTTGGGTGTAGCGGACGGGTCCCCACGAGCTTTAGTGCTAACCATGTGCACAAGCTGTAAATTTCTATACCCTTGTAGTGGAGGATGGTTTTCTTATAGATTTTTCAAATTAAAATATGAAACACAATGGAAAAAAAAGCTGGCCAACAGTGCGAAGAAATTACACCACTCCTAAAAGGACCAAATTATTTTTAAAAGTTCCATAAGGAAGAAATTTTGGAAAAGGTTTCATCGTTTCTAAAATTGAAACCATGGAAACAGTTTCTGGTATGACCAATAGACCATACCTATATGGCTATATGTAACGATTTTGGGGGAACAGATAGTTCTTAGCTTGTGGAACCGGGGAGCAATAAGTATTACTTTGAGAATGGAATAAGTGGTATTGGCTTGTGGAACATGGAATATTGAACTCATTTTCCTATGTAGTAAAAATCAAACCTACCCAAAGTTATCTCGATAGAGACCAACCGGGTCTCTGTAGCTTAAAATTGTAAAGTACATTTTCCCCATGAAATCACACTTGAACTTTTATCTTTTTCTCGTCTTGTATAACTTGTTTTTCAAATTTCCACCATCTCATAATTTGCACTATATATATATATATATATATATATATATATATATATATATATATATATATATATATATATATATATATATATATATATATATATATTTCAATGTGCTTTAAGATTCCATGAGATCTTACATTCATGAAGTATCATTGTTTCTACATATTTTGTAGAGCAAGTTTCATCTAGTTTCATGCAGTTTCATTGGGTTTTATCCTAAGTTTTATTGTGTTTCATCAAGTCTCATATAATATCGTTGTGTTTCATCAAGTCTCATGGAGTTTCATCAAGTTTCATATATTTTGATCCCAAAGTACCATTGCTTCATCCCAAGTCTCATGGAGTTTCATCGTGTTTCATCCCAAGTCTCATGGAGTGTCAGCGTGTTTCATCAATTTTCACTCAGATTCATGCTAATTTTTGAAGTGTTTCATAAAGTTTCATCCCAAGTCTCATCGTGTTTCATCGTGTTTCATCAAGTTTCATAAAGTTTCATCCCAAAGTACCATTGTTTCATCCCAAGTCTCATGGAGTTTCATTGTGTTCCATCAAGTCTCATGCAGTATCACCGTGTTTCATCAAGTCTCATGGAGTTTCATCCTAAGTCTCATGGAGTTTCATCAAGTATCATTTGTTCCTCCATATTGTGTAGAGCAAGTTTCACCTAGTTTCATACAGTTTCATGAAGTTTCTCCCCAAGTCTTATGAAGTTTCATAAATTTCATCTTTTTGTCTAGGATAAGTTTTCAACAGTGACATCGTGTCTCGTCAAGTTTCATATAGTTTCATTAATTTATTTTCAGGACATGTTTCATGAAGTTTCATCAAGTATCATTGTTTCTCCATATTTTGTAGAGCAAGTTTCACCCAGTTTCATTAAGTTTCATGAAGTTTCTTCCCAAGTTTCATGAAGTTTCTTCCCAAGTCTCATGGAGTTTCATCAGGTATCATTGTTTATCCATATTATGTAGAGAAAGTTTCATCCAGTTTTATTAAGTTTCATGAAGAGCAAGTTTCACTCAGTTTAATTAAGTTTCATGAAGTTTCATCCTAAGTCTTATGGAATTTCATAAAGTTTCATCTTTTTATCTAGGACAAGTTTTCAACAGTGAGATCATGTCTCATCAAGTTTCATCCAAAGACCGTAGAAAATCCGGATCCTCAAAAGGATGTATAGTAGCTAGGTGGTCTTCAATTTAACATGGACAAGACAACCAAGACAGGATCATTGCTATAGCCTCCCTTTGGTGCAGCAATCCTACTATCCAAAAGCAGAAAACACCCATCACTAGGTAGGCACTAGACACCAGCACAAATTGAACCTCAAAAGCACTGGGAGGAGAGTGAGGGAGTTTCACACGGGAGAGTAGGACTAGACACCAGCTGCCGGCCACCCCATGGAACACACAATACATTCGAAGAGCCCAAGAAAGAAGGCAAGCTCCTCTCCACCCGCATCAATCGGAGCACCAGGACGCCTTGGCATTTCCACAAACACAGGGTGAGCGTGAGAGGAACGGGTGAGTCTTACGGATCAAGGAGGACGACGTTGGCGTGGGGCTGCATGGTCTTGGTGAGGAGGGAGCCGGCGATACCGCCGCCGACCACCACCACCCTCGGCTTGCCCACCTCCGCCACTGATGAGGGCATCCCTAGCCCTTTACCATCTTCTACTACTACTACAGATCAAGCTACAAGTGTTGAAGCTCCAAATCTGCCATCTAGACCTGTTACAAGAGCACGGGCCAAATTATTAAAAGAACAGGTGAATTTGTTTCTAGCTGAATCACATAATGTTATCGATGAGAATTTCATACTACCTAAAAATAGTGTTTTGCTTGTGCTCAGATTTGAAGATTCAATAATGAACGGAGATGAAGGATATGAGGATGATGTGGGCATTCCTACGACTAGTTCTGCTCGAGTACATGGGGACAAACTGATCAAGCCAGGAGCAAGATGACCACTTCCAGGTAGTCCCCTAGGAGGTCTTCAGGACCACCCCGGAGATCTTCAGGACCTCCCTTCAGGACCTCCCCAGGACCTCCTCAGGACCTCCCTCCAGGACCTCCCCAGGACCAGTCCTACGACACTCGATACTCAACATGAATAGTACTGGTCATAGATAAGTTATAGTATATATCTTTTAGATGGGGTCGGTTGTAATCTTTCCTTAACTGTATTAGAAAAGAATCTTTGTACGATACGTGAGTTAGAGATAGAATCGGCATTAAGCAGTGTGTGAGTCGGCCACACCCTTATGTGCCAATATAAGGCCAGTGCTTTGCCTATTTCCAAACCCTAGATTCAATCTATTTTTCTTGTGAGTTTAGTTAAGTTTTCGTCCATTAGAGATTTGTTTTTCGTGCTGATCTTGTGTTTCCTTTGCGTAACTTCATCTTGTGTCCACTTAAATCATCGAAAATTGCTAATTGATTCCCTCAATTAGCACCCAAAAAGAGTTTTTGACAAATACCTCTTGGTTGCTATCCGAGTTGGATCTGCAAGTTGTCCTTCTGATCTCTATTGGGGGATGTAGTGTCCGACTCAAACTCCAAGATTGTTCTTTCTGAAACTGCCTTGTTCCGACTTCCTGATTTGGTTTTCGGTTCGATTAGGGTCTCATCTTTAATCCTAGCGGGCCGATACCTTTTGGTGATATTGAGCTCTACTTATATCCTTTCCTCTTTGAGACTAGCTTTTGAATATTGCTTTCGGGCTGCTCTTGGAATTAGTCTACACTTCTGACAATTTTGCGACTTGCAAATCAAAAGGTGAATCTACACCTTGTTCGGCCATTGCAAAAGACGAAAGCAAAAGGCAGCCGTTTTAAAGAAAAAGCCACGGCTTGACAAAAGTACAAAAACAAAAAAGAAAAGAGAGCAAACCGCACATACCAGTACCAAATTTTTCCCTTTCGGTGACCTTACTAACTGAAGGAGGAGGATCTTGTGCACGCGGTTTGAGAAAGAAAATAGAAAAGAAAAGTGCTAGCCGAATTTTGGGATGAATCAACCCTAGTTCATATTTATCAAATTGTGTATCTAGTTACTTTGAGCAATCTTGTGCCCTTACTTTTATATCTTTGCAATTGGCTAGCGTCTCTCCTAATACTTGGTACAACACGAGTTGGTTGTTCTCACTAGCTCAGTCCTTTGGTTGCATTAGGTCCTATTTATCTTTGTGTGTGCGTTCATACACTTCACTTAAACCTGTTGGATCGGTACATAAGCAAAAAAATTTAGCTTGGATTATTACTTAGCTTTACAACAGCTTGAATATCAATTTGCATAGGTTATACAGATACCTTTCCAAGCTCCACCTACCTCGTTGGTGTACTCCCTTGCGCTTGGTTATGCTCATACATTACCAGGTTGAGATCGTTCACTGTCACAAGTGTCGTTTTTGCCGTCCTTAATTTACTTTGGAATGGTAAGCATGTCTTGTTGTCAGGACAGTGAGTTGTGAGCGTAGCGAGAGATTTTTGTTTTACTAACCAGATATAATCTTGCTTGTTCTTTGTGAGTTCTTATCATGTCAGGTCACGAGGAGATTCCACCTAATACGGAGGCGCTGATTACGTGGATTGAATACACTCGATTGCGCGAGATGCTACTAAAATAACTTCATGATGGTGATAATGGTGTGCGTGATGAGCTCGGGGAAGTTCAGATGGGACTAACCACCCTAGGGGAGGAGGTCACACAGCTGCATACGACCATCGACACTAACTTCCTAGAGCTGCATAACATGTTCATCCACCATAATCTCTGTGGAGGTGCGCAAGCTGACGATGCGAGTGTGCATGATCCTCCGGCCGCTCAACGCAACGAGACCATGGAGGAGCATGCTATTCGTGGGGGACGAGGAGCGCTGACAGCGTCAAACGCGTCATTTGGCACTTCTGCCACACGCAGGTCTCACAGCCACAGCACACGCGCCGGCACAGGGTAGTGGGCGTGGTAGAGGCATCGGTGACCACCATGGTGGCAATGGTTAGGTTGCACCCCTGGATGCCCCACGAAGAGGTGACCCATTTATCGCTGATCCTGCGGTACGACCACACGACGCACCTGGTCGATGGGCTGCCGAAGCCGAACTCGTGGGCAACAACGATTACAACTACGACGACGATTATCGATAGCCCCACCACGAGCATCGTCATCGACACGATGATACTGAGGATTTTGTCGCTAAGCCCAAATTCAATCTTCCTATATTTTCAGGTGGTACAAATGTGGAAGAATATCTTACTTGGGAGCTAAAAGTTGATAAGTTGTTCCGGATGAACAACTATCCCAATGAAAAGAAGCTTTTACTTGTGTCGAATGGTTTGGATGATTACGCTACACATTGGTGGGAGCAGTTTTTTCGCAAGCGTATGGAGCACCATGAGTTGTCGATTTTTACTTGGGATCAGATGAAGCAACATTTGCGTGCACGTTTGTGCCTCGCCACTACAAGCGCTCCTTGTTTGAAAAGTTGACAGGGCTGCGACAAGGGTTGAAATCAATTGATGAATATCATAAGGAGATGGAGACTATCATGATACATGCGGATGTCCGTGAGAATGAAGAACAGACAATAGCAAGATTTCTAGCTGGTATGAATTATGCGGTCAAGCGCATTGTCAATCACCATCCTTACAATGATATGATCGAGTTGCTGCACCAAGCACGCGAAGCCAAGCGCCAGGTGATTGAAGATACACACTTTGCTGCCCATTCACGTTTTTCAGCCAGTCCAGGCCAAGCATATAACAAAAGCCAACCGACCAAGAGTACCGCGGCTGGTAGTAATTCCGCGATTCGCAGTTCTGCAGCTCAGAAGCTAGAGAGTACGTCGCCACCAGTGCACCGACCAGCGACACCAACAGCTAGTGTGGCCTCTTCAATGGGGTCGACAGGTCGTTCACGATACATTATTTGCCACAAGTGCAAGGGCGTTGGCCATGTTGAAAAGAGCGCCGAATGTCGAACTATGCTCATCTCGAGGAGGGGGGTTATGTTTCGACCAATGACGACGAGTCACTTGATACCTGACCGATCTTGCATCGATGACATAGAACAATGTGAGTGCGATCGAGTTCCCTAACACTGAGCAGTATTCCATTGTTTGTACGCCCAAGGTGCTTAGTGTGATGCCATCACCGTCTCTCGAACAGCGGTGCAATTTGTTTCAGACTTGGGCCAAGCTTGATAAGGGCAAGGTGTGCAAAGTAATTATTGATGGCGGGAGTTGTCACAATTTGGCCAGCAAGGACATGTGTCAGAAGTTGGATTTGAAGTACTTACCGCATCCACGTCCTTATCATGTGTAATGGTTGAGCGACAAAGAGGAAGTCAAGGTGACCTATATGGTACGTGTAATGTTTTCTATCGGGAAATACACCAATACTGTGGATTGCGATGTTGTGCCTATAACAGTGTGTCACTTGCTCTTAGGACGGCCATGGCAATATGACCGTTTTGCTGTTCATGATGGACGTACAAATCGCTACACATTTCAATGGAACAACATGGATGTTACCTTGAAGCCACTTACACCACAACAGATTGTGAATTCTTCAATACAGAAAGTTGAGATGCACATTGAGAGTGCCAAGGAGCACGCGAACCATTTGAGTGGTCACAAGACACATGCAGGACCGAAGAAATTAGTGATGCTAGCCACTAAATCCGAGATGAAAGAATTCAGCGAGGACCCCAATCTGGTGCACTTTGTACTGCTGTACAAAGATGCATTGCTTTCGCCTAACAACTTGACTTCTCTTCCTAGCGGCATTGCTTGTGTTTTGCAGGATTTCAGCGACGTCTTTCCGGAGGAGGTACCGGCTGGACTACCACCAATTCACGGAATCGAACACAAGATCAACTTGATTCCAGGAGCATCCCTGCCGAACTGACCACCATACCGCACCAACCCTGAGGAAACAAAAGAAATTCATAAACAAGTACAAGAGCTTCTCTCCAAAGGGTACGTACGTGAAAGTTTAAGCCTTTGTGTTGTTCCTGTTATTTTAGTCCCTAAGAAAGATGGTTCATGGCGTATGTGCGTAGATTGTCGAGTGATTAATAATATCACTATTCGATATCGTCATCCTATACCTCACTTAGATGATATGCTTGATGAATTGAGTGGTGTTGTTATTTTCTCTGAGATAGATTTGCGTAGTGGTTACCATCAAATCCAGATGCATGAAGGGGATGAGTGGAAGACAGCTTTTAAAACAAAATTTGGTTTGTATGAGTGGTTAGTCATGCCTTTTGGGTTAACTAATATACCTAGTACTTTCATGCGCTTAATGAATTATGTTTTAAGGTATTTGATTGATAAATCTGTGGTTGTGTACTTTGATGATATTCTAATTTATAGTCGCATTGAATCTGAACACATTGACCATATTAGATAAGTTCTACAAATTTCACGCAATGCTAAACTGTTTGGTAACTTAGAGAAGTGCACATTCTACAAAGATAGTGTAATCTTTTTGGGATATGTTGTTTTTGCGCAAGGAGTTGAAGTAGATGAATCTAAAATTGAAGCAATTACAAATTGGCCAACTCCTGTGAACGTAAGTCAGATTAGGAGCTTTTATGGTCTCGCTGGTTCTTATTGGCGCTTTGTTAAGGATTTTAGCACCGTCGCTGCCCCATTAAATAAACTTACGAAAAAGGGTGTTGAATTTGTGTGAGGGGTAGCACAAGAAAATGCTTTTGCTGAACTTAAGAAATGCTTGACTAAAGCATCGTTGCTTGTTTTACCTTATTTCACTAAATTTTTTGAAATTGAGTGTGATGCTAGTGGACTGGGTATTGGCAGTGTTTTAATGCAAGAGGGTAGACCGGTAGCTTATTTTAGTGAGAAACTGAATGGTGCTCAATTAAATTATCCGGTCTATGACAAAGAACTTCATGCGTTAGTGTGTGCTTCAGAAACTTGGCAACACTATTTTATGGCCTAAAGAGTTTATTATTCATTCTAGTCATGAGGCATTGAAGTATTTGAAGGGCCAAGCAAACCTAAACCGTAGACATGCCAAATGGGTAGAATTCATCGAATCTTTTCCAGACATTGTGAAATATAAGAAAGAGAAGGACAACGTGGTTGCTGATGCTTTATCAAGAAAAAGTGTGCTATTGACTCAAATAGGCATCCAAGTTCCTGGATTAGAAAGTTTGTGTGATTTGTATGCTGCTGATCATGATTTTTCGATTCCTTACTCCAAGTGCACAGATGGGAAAGGTTGGGATAAGTTTCACATACATGACGGATTCCTTTTTCGTGCTAATAAGTTGTGTGTTCCAGAATCGTCCAGTCATTTGTTTTTGTTGCAAGAAGCACATGCAGGTGGTTTGATGGGTCATTTTGGACACGAGAAGATTCTGTTGATGTTGAGCGATCACTTCTATTGGCCTAAGATGAGGCGAGATGTGGACATGTTTGTCCAACGTTGTATTACTTGTCACAAGGCTAAATCCAAGTTGAATCTATATGGTTTGTACACTCCTTTACCCATCCCTAATATTCCTTGGGAGGATATTAGCATGGATTTTGTTTTGAGGCTACCAAGAACTAAGAGGGGCAGGGATTCTATCTTTGTGGTTGTGGATCGTTTTTCTAAGATGGCACATTTCATTCCGTGCCACAAGAGCGACGATACGTCGCATGTTGCTGACTTGTTTTTCAGGGAGATCGTGCGACTTCATGGTGTTCCAAGGACCATTGTCTCAGATCGTGATGTGAAGTTCATGAACTACTTCTGAAAGACATTGTGGGGCAAATTGGGGACGAAGTTGTTATTCAGCACAACTTGTCATCCCTAAACTAATGGTCAAACGGAGGTGGTCAACCGAACACTCTCCATGCTACTACGGGTCATGATAAAGAAGAACCTGCGTGAGTGGGAGGATTGTTTGCTGCACGTGGAATTCACTTACAATTGGGTTGTGCACTCCACTACGCAGCTGTGTCCGTTTGAGGTGGTATATGGCTTTAAGCCCATTACGCCACTGGATTGGTTGCCGCTGCTACTTTCAGATTGTGCTAACATGGAGGCTTCCAAACAAGCTGATTTTGTGAAGCAATTGCATTTGAAAACAAAGGCTGAAATTGAGAAGAAAATAAAGTATTATGTTGAGAACGCGAACAAGAAAAGAAAGAAGGTGCTGTTTCAACCTGGTGATTTAGTATGGGTACACTATTGCAAGGATCATTTTCCAAAATGCCGCAAGTCAAAACTGCTGCCAAGAGGAGATGGACCTTTCAAGGTGCTTGCGAAGATTAACGACAATGCATACAAGATCAAGCTACCTGGCGATGACTATGGCGTGAGCTCTACATTCAATGTCACTGATTTATCACCTTTCTTTGGTGGTGATGATCCAGCGTCGAGGACGATGTCTTTTCAAGAGGGGGAGGATGATGAGCGCATCCCTAGCTCTTTACCATATTCTGCTACTATAGATCAAGCTACAAGTGTTGAAGCTCCAAATCTGCCATCTGGACCTGTTACAAGAGCACGGGCCAAATTATTAAAAGAACAGGTGATTTTGTTTCTAGCTGAATCACATAATGTTATCGATGAGAATTTCATACTACCTAAAAATAGCGTTTTGCTTATGCTCAGATTTGAAGATTCAATAATGAACGGAGATGAAGGATATGAGGATGATGCGGGCATTCCTACGACCAGTTCTGCTCGAGTACATGGGGACAAATTGATCAAGCCAGGAGCAAGACGACCACTTCCAGGTAGTCCCCAAGGAGGTCTTCCAGGACCACCCCGGGGGTCTTCCGGACCACCCCAGAGGTCTTTAGGACCTCCCTCCGGGACCTCCGCAGGACCTCCTCGGGACCTCCCCAGGACCTTCTCAGGACCTCCCCAGGACCAGTCCTACGACTAGGTCTTCGACCAGTCCTATGACACTCAATACTCAACATGAATAGTACTGGTCGTAGATAAGTTATAGTATATATCTTTTAGATGGGGTCGGTTGTAATCTTTCCATAACTGTATTAGGAAAGAATCTTTGTATGATACGTGAGTTAGAGATAGAATCGACATTAAGCTGTGTGTGAGTCGGCCACACCCTTAGGTGCCAATATAAGGCCATGGCTTTGCCCATTGTAAGGGAGACCAGTTTATGCATAAGATTGATACATAGCTATTGCTTGTTCTTTCAAACCAGAGTTCATGCGAGGACTTTGAGAGAGAATTGGGCGATCCATTGGTTCATCCTGCACTTTAAGGTCAAGCTGTCGTTCCATTGGGAATTAGGGGCTTGGCGATCATCGCTAGTGGTCTCGCGGCGATCATCTATCCGGTGTGTTTGGGGCGATATCCAAAGAGTTGAGGGTTCGTGCATTAGCGCGAGGGTTCAGCTAGCGACATCAATCACTTCGCATCATCTATCTACGTTTCTCACTGAGAAGATCGGGCAACCCCCATATCAGCCACCATCGTCACGGTCCCATCACCGCTCGCAGTTGCTGCGTTGTCTTGCTCGCCACCAACTCCAACTATTCCAGTCCTCAAAAGCACTGGGAGGAGATTCGCGTGGGATGGCCTTCGTGGTGGGGGGATTGGGATGGAAGAGAGCATACAGATGGAGAGTGAGGGAGCCTCAAAGAAAAATGAGTGGAAGGAGATCGCTCAAGTGGATAAAGATCTAAAGGTGCAAAGCGACTGGGAGAAGAATATCGGAGGACGGATTGCTATCCCGTTGGTTCCGAAAGAAACGCTATAGCATTTTTTAACTTTTCCCTTCAGTCAAATCCGGATATCCTCGTAACTTATATAATGTGAAGACATTAGTGACTCTTTATCGTTGTATAGTCACACTTAATCATTCTAATCTATTTATTCCACCTAAAGGAACATGAATTCACATTGAATCTATAAAACTTGTCCAACTAATTAGATATGCTGCAATAAAATACTTATATTACTTCATCAAATCCAAATACAAGTAGTTTGGATAAAAATAACAATTCGGATGGAAAAATTTCATAGCATATTTGTATCCATATTTTTTATACGAATACGAATAAGAGAGAAATTGCTAAATAGATGGAAAAATCTTTATCGTATTCGTATCCTATCGAATACGATATTCGAATAATACTGATAATTGGTATCCGTTTTAAATCCCTAGTGCGCACAACTATTCCTGACTACACAACAAGGAAAGCTATCAGTTTCACAGCGCTTTGAATCGCCTTTCTAGGCCTCCATCTTCACTTTCCTGCAAAGTAAACAATAGCATGGCATGGAAACTATTAGATCATATTGCAATGGCCAAAATAATTATCAATGCATCTTTTTAGAAATAGTATTAGACAACTATAAAAGAAATTTGATTTCTCCAATAGATTGTCTCCTATATAAGGGTCCAACAGCTCTCAGTATCTTTGAGGTTTGAATAGGTAACCGATAAAAGGGTAATGGTCATATCCTAAACCTGTTTATGTTCTTAACCACATATGCCATTAGGATAAAACATTAATTCCACTTAAGAATTAGTATTTGGCGTAGATAATAGCCATATACAGTGAAAACAGTATAGACACTAAATTACCAACTTGTGCATTTGAGGATCAGTGAAAACGGTACTCAGTACCCTACCAAAGTATCTATCTTGTAGGTAGATACAAGCTCTGAAATCTCTACTACTTAGTAATTGATTCATCCTAGCTAGTTTAGTACTAGTTTCACATCGAGAAACACATGCTGTGTCTCCTGTTAGTTTTTGAGCACATCTTATTAACTACGATATCATCTTTTGCTCACATTCAAGGCAACATATCTCATGCACATAATGCATCTGGCCGTCCATCATGAAATTCACAGCTGAGATAACCCCCACCTCCCACTTCACGCTATTCTGCGAAAAAAACACACAACCAAATGAACTCTCTCATTTCGCCCCCTGCGCTCACCTCCTCTAGCCCGAGCGGCCCTGACTCGCTATTCCCCTGTGCTACGGTTCGGCACCGCCCTCCTGCGTTGGCCCCCTACTCGCCTCCCCTCGCGCCTTGCCCCCACCCCATGCTGTGCACCGCCCCCTGCTCTGCGCCGGTCCCTTCTCGGCGCCGCCCCCTGCTCCAACACTTGGCGCCACCCCTTGCTCGGTGAATCGGCGTCGCTCCCTACTGCGTGCCTCTCCACCGCCTCCCCCTCCAGCGAGTCGCCTCCCCTCCAATGCCACCACCATCTTCCATCTTCGCAGGGATGTCATCCTCGCGACCCCTCAACGACTCTCCTTGAAAGGTAGGGTCTGTTGAATCTCTCCCTGTTGAGCCCTTGGAGCCTGGTGATTTGAAGCCAGAGAACACTAGCTATGATGCACAAATCAGTGAATTTGGATCTAAGCTTCAAAATAAACTGGAGCAAGCGAAAATCTTTATGGTTGGTTCTCGGGCGCTTGGATGTGAATTCTTGAAGAACCTGGCCGCGCCATGCTTCAACCGATGTTGCTTTCATACCAACTGGTTAGTCTTGATAGATGAAAAGATTCTAAAGCTCCTAATCCATTTTTAGTATTATTGATTCCTTGACTGCATGTACTATGACAGCTTATAAGCATGGACATAAAATAGGAGAAACGATACAACATGTACAGCTGTTTCTTCTCTTGCTTCAGACTTATTCTATCTTTTCATTTATCGTCCTTTTAGGCAAATGTTTGATTGACAAAATTATGTATTTATCAACTTTCAGGCAGCATCAAGTTGGTTGCACATAGTTCCTTGGGGTATGTTCAAGTTGATGAAATATGTCACAGAAAAATATGGAAGTCCACCTGTGATCATTACCGAAAATGGTAGGTGGCTGAAGATTCTACTATTGATAGTCGATAAGAATTCTTGCCTTGAAAGAATAGATAAGAAATAAGTGACACAAGAAATGGTTTATGGCAGGTATGGATGATGCAAACCACCCATTTTCAAGATTAGAAACTGCCCAAAGCATCAGTCGAATGGTTCTATCAGGTTCTTGCCTAGAAGACGGTTATCATGTAGATAAGAGTACAGTGATTCTGCAATGGTCATTTTAAGTGTATATAACTACCATTTGTAAACATAAATACATATGGTATCTTTGATATAAATTGTAACTTGATAGTCTCTTATTCAACCGTCAACCACGCTGTTGAATGTGTCGTTGTACTTGTACATTGATTTTACAGAAATCAGCAAATAAATTACAGTTCCTAAACATCCCATCCTCTATGTTAATGTATGTTGATGCTGCTTTTTCTTCCTCCCTAAAGTTGAAATGACAGTGAGATACTCCAAGAAACTAGTATTGTGATTGAGCTACAGATGATGCCTCCAGATGATGTCCCAGGACTTGCTCTGTTCTGAAGGACATGAAGCTTTCCATTCTTGCAGTCACATTGTCAAGGACATGAAGCTTTCTATTCTGACTACAAGAAATGCCCATTAGTGCTAGGTTCTTCAAGAATTCACATCCAAGCGCTCGAGAACCAACCATAAAGATTTTCGCCTACTCCAGTTTATTTTGAAGCTTAGATCCAAATTCACTTATTTGTGCATCATATCTAGTGTTCTCTGGCTTCAAATCACCAAGCTCCAAGGGCTCAATAGGGAGAGATTCAACAGACCCTACCACTCGAGGAGAGTCGCTGAGAGGTCGCGAGGATGACATCCCTCGCTGAGAGGTCGCGAGGATGACATCCCTGCAAAGATGGAAGATGGTGGTGGTGCTGGAGGGGAGGTGACTCACTGGAGGGAAAGACGGCGACTAGAGGTGGAGGCGGCGACTGGAAGGGAGGCAGCAACCGGAGGAGAGGCCCAGGAGGGGTAGTTAACGCCGGCTATGGAGGTGTCTCTGATGGAGAGTTGCCGAGCAAGAAGCGGCGCCAAGTCACCAAGCAGGGGGGCGGCGCCGAGAAGCATCCTAATATTTCTGAAGGAGCTAAAGAATTACTAAACGACAACACAATATCTCTAGAAATGACACCCATAAGAGGAAAACACATTAAGCAAATATAATCATACACCAAGCAACTGATGTAGATAAATAAAAAATAGAGACAAGGAAGTGCAAACAAGCAAGCAAGTGTGCAGTTATGAGTTGTTGTTCTACTCCTAGCTACTTGCTAGCATCAATCTTCTTACACTCAACACTTCTCAAAGCAGATAAACATTAGTAGCTATGCCAAATAAACTCGCTATTGCAAGCAGCGAAATGTGTGAGCTGTGCTCAGAAATTCTAAACCACAAGGCCAAACTCATAATCATCCACGTGGTATTCTCTGAAAAGGCAGCATGACTAAGTAGGGTGATATAAGTAGTAAAAAAAGCCAACGGGGTTGGATGCATGAATCCCGTGATGATTTCAGACTAGTTTTGGCTTCATGAATATGCCCACATAGATGAACTATTTGTCTTATTCATGATTCTACCACTGTAGATCAACTAGGTATTCTTTTGCTACTTAGTACTTAGTAACTGCTCAGGAACTAGTAGAAAAGAGGCAGCTCCCCTTCCCTACCTATTAAGATTTGTCAGACTGCAATTTGCCTCTTTGGATCAACTCTATACAGCCTGCAAACAAAATAAATTTAAAAGGAAAAGGAAAACAGTCTATATGACTATATCAAGAAGATAGATTATTGATCCAAAAAATGAACCAATACAGGATAGATTGTTGATCCAAAAAATGAACCCTATACAGCCTGCAAACAAAATAAATTTAAAAGAAAAAGAAAAATAGTCTATATCAAGAAGATAGATTGTTGATCCAAAAAATGAACCCTATACGCCTGCAAACAAAACAAATTTAAAAGAAAAAGGAAAACAGTCTATATCAAGAAGATAGATTGTTGATCCCAAAAAATGCCAAGTTGAGTATATTTAGCATTGTTTTTTGGTGCTTTTTTTTTTATTGTAAGATGCACTCCTATATAGTTGCTGATTTGAATAGTCACAGGTTGCTTGTTGAAATAATAAGATTGCTTGTTAAAACGAAAGAGTAAACTGCACTTTGCACCTAATTAGAACTTGTGTGAGATAAGCTCTTAAGTTTGCTGTAAGTCTGCAACTACAAAGAAGTGGCGAGTTATGGCTTATGGTTATGTTGTGGACACAGAAATCCTCATGTTTATTGATGTACCTATTGTAAGTCTAACTGAAACACAATTTAATAATGTAATCATGGTTTGATAGAGCTTGCAGGTGTATCTATCTATACGCTAGAACTTTTGCGATTTGCATTTACCTCTGCTATTCATTCCTCTAGTTGCATTGTGTAGTATATGTTTTGGGAGTTGGTAGGACATACAGAATTACATGTAACAATTGTTCAATGTAGTTCTCATATGAAGAGAGAAGAACATCACTTACCTTGCCGGGAAGCAGGAGCTGGAGTTTGGTTTTATTGTTTTACTCTAAACTTGAGTTCCGAGTCCCTCCAGCTAAGACCATCTTTGCAGACACAATTCTAGCTTATGATGATTTATAAATTACAAATGTATAGCTAGGTGCTCAGTACTCCTCTTTATTTGCAGAAATTCTATCTATTTGTGCAAACTTGTGTGTTGCATTTATCAGATATCTCCTTTTGTTCACCAATCTAAAAATTCAAGATATTTTCATCAGTGTTTTAATTGTAGTAGATGTTCAGATAGCTATTCACAATTTCCCCAGAAGAGGATCACAACACATTGAGAGGTCTAATTCAGAAACTCTACTTAAATCATTTGTGAATAATATGTTTGAAGAAGTAAGTGTAACAGTGAACATGTAAACATCTAACTATGCAAGTATGCATAATTGCATCAAAGTATACATATTTCTATTCCACATATGATTCTGCTTTGGCATGAATAGTAAAATCAAAACCAATCATTTATACATGAGCATGCTCACAGTGTTCGATGCTCAGAAGATACCCTAGTGTTAAGTTAATCATGCTTTTATGAAAATAATCACGAAGCAGATACTGATGCCAATTCTAATATGAAAATACTAGTTTGGATGTAGCCTTGTTATGCGGAGATCTATCCAAAAGAATGAATGAATTAAAGTATTGGCAACTTTAATTTAATCTATATGTCAGATAAATGAATGAGGAAAATATCCGATGAGCTCAAACCAGGGTGAAAATCCAACAAAGGCAAGTGAGTACATTTGTACATCAAGTGATTCAAATTTCTAAATTTATATAAATTTAATATCTACCTCCCAGGACCTATATTATTTAATTTGAGTTTATTTGAATTTTATTTGAATTTTCATTGAATTTGGCTTATTTTCGCGTATAGATTTCGACGACTTTGGAGAATCAGATTTCGACGCCATTTTAGAACAACAATTATTAGAGCAAGGCAAGTTACATCTATTGATCAAATTTTAATCTCAGTATTTTAAATTTTTTAAATTTTGTTTTAAATTATTACTGCATGCTTATTGATGTTCAATTTAATTTAAATTCCTATTTGAAAATTATAGTTATTCCCAATTCCATTGTACAACCAAATCTTGACATTGAAACAAACATACTTGTCACCTTAGATGAAAACATAGTTGATGCAATAACATGAACTAGGAAACTTTGAGGAAATTATACGCATAGTCATGCATAGACAAAAAAAAGTTCAATTTGGGAATTTTAGCCAAATATTCAACTATGGTTTAAAAATGAGTCTATAGCATTAGTATGCCATGGAAATTTTGCAAATGATTTTGAAAAGCAAAATAAAATAAAAACTAGTTTAGACTTGGGCAAAATAGTTGTTAATGTTGGTGCAAGTTGATGCACAGGGTTGATTCATTTCAATGATCAAGTCCAGGGTTTATGGAATGTTGCCCAAGTTGGTTAAAGATCGGTCTTTGATCTGCATCTAGCAAAGCTCCACCGTACTACCACGAGTCTGGTATGGGACAGAACTGGATAAATAATTTGTAGCATTCCTCTCTTAGTTGTGCCATTTGGATGTGCGGGTGTTGGTTAGACAGAAATTCCCACTTGGCGCAAGAGGGAGACTTCCGGCGGGCTAGTGGCCCAATGGAGGTGACACCTTAGTGGGCATAACTACTTTGGGATGGAGTATTGTAAAAGCCTTGTGATAATCACTTAGTTGCACACCGTCGAAAGTGTGTGAAACAGACATTAAAAGTTGATTATCTCTTGTGGGTAAAGTTGTACAACCTCTGCAAAGTGTAAAACTATTTGAATAGCCGTGTCCACGATCATGGACATGCTGAGCAAAGCCACTCAAAGTTAGACTTTGATTTTATTCTCAAAATGGTTTATAACATTGATGGGTGTCCACAAGAAAAATTATGGGTTGAAGCCCCAGGTTGGTGCCCATGTTTAAGTTAGTGTTAGGTTGGTGCCTACACTAGCTTTATTAATTCAGTTAAAACTCAATTTTAGATATTGTAAAACTTGAGCTTTTGAACTTAGTATTGTATTTAAAATCTCAACTGTTGCTTTTGCACAAATAACCTTATAAGCCTTCCTTTGATAATATACATGCATACATTAACTCTGTTATGGGTGTAACTTGTGGAGTATATTTTTGTACTTACCCTTGCTTAATAAAATGTTGTTCAGAAGAGAATGACTTCGCTACCGGTGTGGATCTCCATGACTAGGCTGCTACCCCAGTCAATTGCTTGTGGCAAATTAGCTGGACTCTACTTCTTCTTCTTCGTCTTCCGTTGTGTTCTTTATTGTTGGCTTGTAAGCCTTTTTGTAATAAACTCTGATATTTATTAATAAAGTTATGCGAATTATGGATGTTACCATAACTATTTACTGTGTGAACTAGCTACTGATCATGGGACTAGTTCAGAAATACACAGAGGATTTGATGGTGTTACTCCCAGGTCCTACATAGAGTATTAGATTGGTCATATAATTGTATTATAATATTTTTCTATTTGTCTTAATGCTCCTTTTTATTTTGTTTTGTTTTAGCTTGACAGCCTCCCCCCTGACCTGATCCTTTCCTTTCATTTTTGTGGTAACCTTCAGTACCTGTTGTTGGTGCCTTAGTGGTGTTGGGATTGGCAACCATTTGTGTCTTTGTTGATGTGTTAACCATAGTTATCAATTCCATTCCGGAGGTCATTCCGGTTTGCCTCTTGGTATGGAATGCGTCAGTACCGGTCTATTCCGATGTACCATTCCAGATTTTTAATATAATAATATATATTTGTTCATAAATAAATGTAATTATATGCCCACATAATGTCAGTTGGAATCTCACTTCAAATACATAACCATAGAATAAAAATGACACATAGTTCAATGACTTCATAAATACAAAGGTCGCACGTAATTAAATAATACAACATGAGTTCACAACTTCATACATTTTATCATAGTCTAGCATACTAGTCTAGCGTAATTTCACTTACCGATGAAGTAGTATTAGACTGGGCCTTCCGAGCTGAAATGAGTGGTCACTTCAATTATGCCGGGTACCGGAATGACTAGAATGACCGGAATGTGCCAGAATAGACCGGAATGACCGGTATTGAAACCGGTACAGGATTGAGGCTACTGTGTGCCACTTTGGGTGCCGGTATGGCATGTTCCCACCATTCCGGCCGGTACTGGAATGGACTTGATAAGCTTGGTGTTAACCCTTGAAAGCTTTGAACATTGATCTTAAGCTCGGTAAACTCTTTCACCCATAAGTCATGATGTGCAAGTTCTCTATGTTAATCCGGCCATCCATGCTTACTTCGCATGAAGAAAGAGAGATAATGGTTGTCTTATGAATGGTTGCATCTCAAACAAGTACCACACAATACATGTTTAGCCATTATTGTGGGCAATTTGTATGCTTTGAAGAAATGACTTGAAAATTTAATGATTGCACATTTGAGTGAATAGTATGCTTCGGACACGGTTATTATGCATTGCATACTCAAATTTTTGATATAGGTATGAGTTTCCGTTGCAACACACGGGCACATGACTAGTGTATGTATAATCAGGAGGTTCACAATACTTACATATGGTGGAGGAGCAATATGCGCGAATCTCGGAGCACAATCCAACGGTTGAACAAGTGCATGGAATTCCATGTATAAGGGCATGTTTGGAATGCAAGAAATAAAATTATAGGAATTGAAAAAACAAAGCAAATGGATAGGAATGTAAGTGCAAAACAAAGGAAAACACACAGGAATATGGTGTTTTGATGAATTGCATGGAAAACACAGGAAATTTTAAAAATCAATATATGTTTGAGAGAGAGAATGAGATGGAGAGGATGATTGCATTGGAACTTCACTACTACAGAAAAGGTAATCACAGACAGTTCAAAATCGTCATCACAGATGGTTTTTTGAACCATCTGACTTTATGGGTCAGTGATACTACGAGGTCATCATAGACGATTTTTGAACCGTCTGTAGAAAAAGCTATCACCGACGGTTCTGAACAGCAACCGTCTGTGATAACTGACTATCATAGACGGTTCTTTGTTGAGTAACCGCTGCAGGAAAATAGACTATCACAGACGGTTTTTTAGTAAAAACCGTCTGTGATAGTTTTTCCTATTGCAAAAAAATTTCGAATTTTGAGCCAAACCAATCAATTGCTGGACAGTAGTTTTCATATGTTCTTTCGATAGTTTGCAAGAAGGTAATTAAAAGATACTCGCTCTCTCTCTCTCTCTTTCTCTCTCTCTCAATCAATGTCTCTCTCTCAATCAATGTCTCACTCTCTTACGAGGACGAGGTCGAGTATAGGCGTCCATCTCAAACCGAATCGGCCTCCCTTGTCGACCACAGATGGGGGTCCTCACTGAGAACGAAATCTGACAGGATGGAGGGGATGAAATCAGAGTAAGGAAACCTGGATGGGGATTTAGGGGCAAAACTTCGTGCTTACCTAAGGCCAAGATGGGGGGCGGCCAGATCTAGTGGTACTGGTCAAGCTACAGCACCCTGCTCACCGGAGACACCATGAAACAGTTGGCTGTGTCTCCTCACCGAACCGCGCCTGGGAATCGAGGGCGGTCGCTGGAGCTTGGCGTGGGGAGGGGAGAGGAAGAGACTGATGGAAGACAAGGCGGGGGTAGTTATAATATATAAGGACAACACCAAAACATTTCACCTCTCATGCAAGCATTCAAAAATTTCCACGAATCACATACGGTTTCAAACAAAAACCATCTATGATGAGCTAATATCACAGATGGTTCATATTAAAAACCGTATGTGATTTTACCATGACTTGAAATGCCTAACACTCTGATTTTAGTGTTAGTTATTTCAAGTCATGGTAAAATCAGAGTGTCAGTGATTTCAAGTCATGGTAAAATCGGAGTCAGTGATTTCAAGTCATGGTAAAATCAAAGTGTTAGATTTCAAGTCATGGTAAAATCGGAGTGTTGGTGATTTCAAGTCATGGTAAAATTGGAGTGTTGGTGATTTCAAGTCATGGTAAAATTAGAGATACTTATCACAGACGGTTTTTAATACAAACCGTCTGTGATGAAATACGTACCATAGATGGTTCATATTAAGAACCGTCTGTGATATTAGCTCATCACAGACGGTTCTTAGTGTATCCAGTAACAGAGACAGTCGCGCTGGTAAAACCGTCTGTGATTACCATTAACAGAGACTGTTTTGGAAAACTGTCTATGATAAGGTGTCCAGTATTAGCCTTTTTTGTAGTAGTGCTTTCAAAGGAAAATTTCCCGTGAGCTCTCATCCCTTTTTTTCTTTTCCTCCAAAAGCATAAGAAAGGGGGAACTTTCCAAAGTAAAGGAATGAGGTAATCTTCTATTCAAAATACCACTTTCCTCCAAAATTCCTTTGGAATACAATTCCTCTACTTTTCCTTTGATCCAAACAAGTCGTAAGTGGTAAAGCTACTCTCAAAGGTGAAAACACTATACTACATGTACGTACGAGTCGAGATGAGTTGCGTTCCGATAGCATCCGCAAGAGCGCGTGGTCGGGATGATGAGCTGCCTGCATGCCACTTGAATTGAAAGTGTTGGTTCAAATTGAAAGTTTGTAGGGGAAAGTCTGAATGAAAAGTGCCCCGATTGAAAAGTTCAGCATAAATTTGTAAAAGTTCAGCATGAATTTGAAGTTTTTTGTTCAATTTTTGAAAGGTCTGCATTTGAAAACCCCCTATTTGAAAAGCGGCCCAATTGAAAGTTTTCGGATTTCAACCCCTCGATTTTGAAAGTTTTTTTGAACTTTTCAGTAAAAAGCTCCCACACTCAATTTTTGAAAGTTCCATATTTGATTTGAAAGTCGATGGAATTTCAATTGAAATGGCATCCAACTCGAATATCAAACTTTCAACTCACATATCCAAACTTTCCATCCACGAATCTGAATTTTACACCCCCAGATTCAAAGAACTTTCAACTCAAACCATCAAGCTTTCAAATCTTCACAATTTTTCAATTGAGGGGTTGAAACTTTTTTATCCGGGGAAGAGAGGGAATCGGGTGGGGGGAAGAAGTGATGATTGGGATGTGGAAGGAAGGAGGGAGGGAGATGGACTACTCATTTTGGGTGGGCCCCACGTGACGCAGTGCACGTCACATGTGTTTGCAGCGCATGAGAGCGTAGTAGTCATCCCCAAAGGGAAGGTACTCATTTTGGGTGGGCCCCACGTGACGCAGTGCATGTCACATGTGCTTGTAGTGCATGAGCGCGTATTAGTCATCCCCAAAGGGAAGGTACGAGAGATTGGGAGGGATGGAAGACAAGAGGGTTTTATATATAATTCACAACAGACCATTCGAAAGAGTGATGTGGCTAGAAATATCACTCGAAAGATTGACTTCTATTACATACCACTCCAAAGATGTTTAGATCCATTACAATTACCTTCATTTTAATGTGAATTACAGCTTCAAACCCCATGCACTTGTGCTGTGTCCGACTCAACCAGGTTGTCCTACTGGTGCGACCGAGCCAAACCCCTTTGAGTAACAAAAAGGGCCAGGCCTCGGAGCCAGCAGGGGTGATGCCGATTTGATGCCTCACCACCAGCGACCCAGCTCCTATGCTCGTCGACGGTCCGGAGAGAGAAGAGAGAGGGGGTTTGGAGAGAGAGAGAGAAGAGATAGGGGGCTTAAAGAGGATTTTTTTTTAAAATAATCTATTTTTTAATAGAAATTACAAAAATATTCCAGCGATATTTTTTTTTACGAAAATATACGTCTGTCACCCAATGGTTGGGCGATTGAAGTGGAATCGCCGAACAGTTGGGCGACTGGTTCCTGTCGCCGAACCGTGGGGCGATTGAAACCAATCGCCCACATCCTTAAACTTTTTTTGCGATCGCGCTAACAATAGGCGACAAGTCGAGTCGCCCAACCCTGAGGCGATAGGAGGTCCAGTCGCCCAACCCTAAGGTGATAGGAGCCCCCCCGTCTTTTTACTTTTTAATTATTGCTTAATTGAGTTGTAATGAATATTACATTTTGTAGGTTAATTAAATTTAGCAAATTTGATTGTATCATGTTATTTATTTTTGAAAATAATAGTGTTGTGACGATGTTGGTTGGTCTGTTTGTTATTTTCGTAGAATATCATGGGTACGAAATTTGTCAGACTCGCAATAACATTTTGTGATCCTTGTATATTGTTGTAGTGTGGTAAATTTACATTGAATTTTGTGAGGACGATTGAGGCGGTAATGATATGTAAGTACAAAGGTAAGTGATATTACGATGCTTGAGAGAGTCTCTCCTCGATGAAGTCGTCTGAGCGTATATGCGTATGTAGGCACGTAGTCGATGTTGTACTTTATGGAGCTTATCTGAGAATATGAGTGAAGGGTGAGGCGCTCATTGTGATTATGAAGATGGCCTAAAACATGGAGGATTCAATGTCGGTGCGAATGGTTCTTTTCGGGATTCCACTACAAGAGGCATACTTGCAATATAGTCTTGCTTTGATGGGTCTCGAACCGAACTACATTACTGATCAGCGTCTGAATCGCGTTACGTAGTCACATGGCACGATGGTTCGGCTAATTGCTTTAGTCATCCTCGCTACTACTACGGTACATTGTGACACAAGCATCCGGACCATATAAGTATACATGCCTTTAGGGGATAGTAAAAAACATGGGGGGTAGGACGGGGGACTACTACGTAATGACCTGACCTACTGCGTGGACCGAGGCCATTTTCCCTTCCTTGCTAGCTCGGCGTTGAACTCCTCGCCGGCCTTCCCCTTCCCCTTGTCGCGGGAGTGTCCACGTCGGGCTGGTATATCGAAGTCGTCCATATCCTGCGATTCCATGATGTAAGTGCACCGTATATTTAAAATTGTAAGAAGGATTTACATTCTTCATAACTCACGTCGTCGATTCGGATTACGCTGGGCGACCAGATCTGTTGTGGTGGCGGGCTCGGCCGCATGAGCCTTTCCTTGCCCTTGTCACGGGTGCCCACGTCGGTGGTATGTCAAGTCGTCCATGTCCTGCGATTCCGTGATGTAAGGGCACCGTATAGTGAAAATCGTAAGAATGATGTAAATTCTTCGTAACTCACGTCGTCCATACGGATTACGCCGGCGGCCGGATACCGATGGCGGCCGGTCAACCGCATGAGCCTTTTCCTTGCCTTTGTCGCGACGTTGCACGTCGGTGGTATGTCGAAGTTGTCCATGTCCTGCGATTGTATGATGGATGTAAGTACACCGTGCGAAATCTTACGTAATAAGGATGTAAACTCTTCATAGCAGCGTCATCGATATGGATTACGCCGGGTAGAAATCTTGGGCTCGCCGGTGCCTCCTCAGCGGGTCGATGCGTAAGGTTTCCACCGACGAAGTTCTCGGCTCGCACCGAGTAGTTCAACATGTACCTCTTTGGATGAATGCCTGTCGTACATCTCCGGACGTCGATCCTTTGGAAGAAGTGGCGGCGCATCTCGGGCTGCCATTACGTGGGGATGAAGTTAAAAATTTAAGGAATTGAGCGTTGGGAGAGGAAAATCGTCTGTGAAAGAAACACTTACGGTGATGCCCGCATGTGTAATGCGCTGGGCGGCGGTGTGCAGGTGTGTGGTGAATGATCTCTGCCGATTCCACACACACACCTGCTGCGGATCGAAAAACGTGGTGGTCTTGGAGCATCTTTCATTGATTTATCTGGGTATTGTAGCTGTTTCCTCTTCTGCTTAAGCCACTTTTGCTTCTTCAACAACCTCACGTAGAAGTTTGCCGAAGAGTCCATAGCTGGGTATGTGTTGTGTAGAGTTGGGTTTGGTTCAACCCTCTTTTATAAGCTCCATGGTTGGCATGGTGTGGTTAATTTCATGCAGAGTAGAGAGTCTTATTTTTTAATTCTGAAAAGCTGAGGAGGTAGAGTGTTGTCAAGTCGGTCTGAAAAGCTGGCGAGGCATAGTGTTGTCACGTCTTACTTTGCGGTGAGAAGTCATGGCTTGCTTTTGAGTCTTTGTCTTATCGGTCGAAAAAGTTTGGCGAGGCGTAGTGTTTTCACGTCTTTCTTTGCGGTGGTCGGGGTTGTCAAGTCGATCTGAAAAGCCTAACCCGAAACCTAAACCCTAAAGCTAGCATAAAAGTGTCTCCTTTGGTCTTATCATCTGCGCAAAAGCGCCTCGTGTGGTCTTGTCCTTTGCGCAAAGTGGCCCGTGTAGTCTTGTCACTCTGAAGTGTCTCCTTGGTCTTATCATCTGCGCAAAGTCGCCCGTGTGGTCTTGTCGGTTTGCAAAGCCGCCCGTGTGGTCTTGTCTTTGCGAAAAGTCGTCTCCTTTGGTCTTATCACTGCGCAAAAGCGCCCGTGTGATCATCCATTGTGCAAAGCTGCCCGTGTCGTCTTGTCCCGCAGAATTTGTCTCCTTTGGTCTTATCACTGCATAAAGCTGCCCGTGTGGTCTTGTCCTTTGCGCAAAGCTGCCCGTGTCGTCTTATCATTGCGCAAAGGCGCCCGTGTCATCTTATCACTCATAAACCCGCTTTGTTAGTCTCTCGCGGGCCTATAAAATGCACGCCCACGTTCGAAATTAGGACCACTCGACCCTTGAAACCGTAGGAGAAAGAACCTTCTCCGTTTCTGAGAACATATAATGGCGACGCCGAGGACCGGTCAACCGGTCACCGGCGGACCTTCTCCCGAAAGGATGGAGGACTTGGCCCTAACCACGGTTGATGCCGAACAAGCGTGCTCAACCTAAGTGGCGAAATGCGAACACGGGGAGGGCGCTATCGTGCGAGTCATAGATGGCCCTTTCGATGGTGGGCGGCGTTTCTTCCGATGCCCATACTCTGGGGTAAATAGTTTTGTTTATGTTACTGGTAATACATCGTCCATACTAACCGTGCCTTGTAGCAGATGGCGAAATGCAACTTCACCCGCTGGATCGATCCTCCCCATGAACGACCTATTGTGCGGTACGTGGATGTATTGTGGAACCGAATCTTTGATTTGGAAGCGCAAATTGACGATCTGAATGAGCAAAATGATGACCTCCGCCAACAGATGCAGCGTGAGAGGGGCAATGAGGAGGTCGTGAACATAGGAAGTTCCTATGATCCGCATCTTCTTTGTGCCAACCCTAGTTGCATATGTGCATGCTGCTCGCAACGACGACCAACCACGTCCGAGGCGCCTAACCGGAGAACACTCTATGTGGGTTGCGAGGCACCTTCTACAATTAGGGAGGGGCGGAGAAGCTCGTACGTCGCTAGTGTCCCCTTCTGTATGCACTTATGTTGAATCTCATGAAGCATGTAACTAAATGGTGAGCAGCGTTATTGCGGTTGCCTTTTATTGAGTTGACATGTTGTATCGATGTGTCGCAATTACGTTCAATCTCGTAACGTATGTAAGTAAATGGTGGACGCGTCATTGCAGTTGCCATTTATCGAGTTGACTTTTGCATCGAGGTGTCGTGTGCATTAAGCTATAGGCGTTGATATGCATTGAACTAACATGCATTATATGAAAGAGTATACACAAGAACGCAAAAGTAATCCAGGCATCATATATGAAGTGCAAAATTTAAGTATCACATAAAGAAGAAATGTCTGACCCGGTCTTGATCGACGCCCTACTAGCCCACACTCGACCAAGCCTTTTGACATCCCTCGCGTCGCCACCGCTTGATCCGCCTCCGTGTCCTCCCTACGGGCTCGCTTGGCGCCTTCCTCTGCTTGTTGGGTGTCGGGGCCTCGGCCCGAGAGGAAAAACGGTCTGGAGCCACGATCGACGAGCACCGAGAGGCAAAGGGTGGACAACAACACTGCATTGTGTGTGTCTTTGCGCACCGAGAAGTATGAGCCGGATAGAACCTCGGCGGGTGTGTGAGGTGTGGTGTGAGGTGAGTGCTTGGGTCCTCGTCCACCAAGAAGTCTGCGCGTCCTCGTCCGGTAGCGTCCATGTCCTGCGCGCCCACGTGATGCGCGCCCGCGTCGTCATAGGGCAATGTACCGCATAGCAAAATATTGTTAGTTAATAAAAACGCGAAGCGTCTTGACCATGAGAGCGCCACGTACCCTCGGCTAGCGCCATGGCGCGTGAAAGCTATCCCACGGAAGTGTGGCACGGCGTAGTCGCGGCAGCTGCGGCAGACGGGTTGTCGCGGCGGACCTCCGACATTCTCGAGCCTCGGCGGTGTCGGGCGTGGTGCCTTTCGAGCCGACCTCGTCGAGGCGCGTTAGTGTCGGGCGTGGTGCCGCTCGAGCCGACTGGTCGGTAGCGTCGATGTCGGGCGTGGTCTGGTGACCTCCCGCTTTCTTTGTGGTGCTGCCGGACGGGCGGTGGGCCAGACGGGTGTGAACGAGTTGGGCGTGCCAACCTCCGGAGCACGGTGCGACAACAGCCGAAAATCGTGTGACTTCTTTGAAAGCGACGGATAACTGGGCCGTGTCCTCGCGTGTGCCCTCCACACCATCCGTGAACCTCTGCGGCCGAGGCCCATGTCCGCCGCAAGCTCGCACCATGCCGCCTACATCGAAAAGAAGACATGGTGAAAGCGTAATGGCGGATACCACAAGTGAAATTTTCGGAGTTGGATGTAGCGTCGCGTTGTGCGTCTGCGCTAAATGCGAAGTGCGTGTCGGTCGGTCTTGGGACACGTGGTGTGGGCTCGTCTGCAGCGAGCACGAGCCTGGTACGTGTCTGAGGAGCGTACCTGCGAATGTACTCGTCATAGCTCGTGTGGTCGTAGGGAATGTCCTCCTGCACACGGTCTGTAGTCGTCCTCCCGCTCGCTACCCACGGGTCCATCCTACTCCCCAATTCGTGCGCGGCGGACTCCTTCCTCTCGAAGGCGCAAGGCGTAACATGTAGTTAGCGATGCGTGCGTAAGAGACGACAACAAAACAACTCATGTATGCCGATTACTCACGAGTGCACGTTCTTGGGCACTGCCGACGCCTAACTAGTACTGGAACCTCCTACCGTAGGCCGAACTGGCGCATCACACGATGCGCCCCGTAGTCCTCCACGAAGACGTCGAAGACAAGCACCCTGCGAGCCAGTACTCTCGGTCTCGCAAGCACGGCGAGGACGGCCGTGGTTAGCGCGGAAAGTAACTCTGAGGTGAGTATGGCTCCCAATGACGTCGTCCGCCGGAGGTGATCGAAGCTACTCCTGAACGGCTAAATGCGCTGTGTCACACGTGCGTCTTGCGCGAATCGTACACCAACGAACACTGACATATTAGGTACGACGATCGGTAATACAAAGAAATTAGTCGCGGGAAAGAATGCGTACCGTCGCCGCGGCACGAGAGAGAGCCCATCGTCGGCGGTCCACCTCGTCTGCGTTGTACATCTCCGGCCCGACGGTCTTGGTTGTCGTCAATCAGGCCGCCCGAGGCTAAAGCGCTCAACGACCACAAGCTGCGGTGAGGAGAGGACACCCGTGAGGATGGAGTTCGGTCTCGACACGAAGCACGCGCGTTGCACAAGCCGCGATAGGTGGCGGCAAATGCGGCGAACCCTAGGCGATCTGGGGGCCCTCCCGTCGGCGATAATACTGGCGTCTGTGATGAGCCTCGCGTCGGCGGTGTCGCCGTGGATCGCGGTGAAACGACCCAACCAAATGACCACAACAAGTGCGCCTCCAGTTGTTCCGTCAACGCCTATGGCGATAAGGATCTGCCCTTGTATTTCTGGTCAAAAGGTCCCGCTAAGCGAGATCACGGGCAGCATATGCCTAAAAGCCTCGATCACGGGGACCGAAGGCTCTGAAGGCCCTATGCATTATGGAAAAACCTCGCGGATTTTTAGATGGCATGTCCTTCACAGCAATGTACGTGCCCGGGTTTCTCTCCTGCAGCACCTCAAGCATACGAGGAAGGTTGTCGTACGCCGCCTCAAAAGATCCAAACCGTCTTTCCATAGCCTATACGCGCGACGCCACGCCTTCCCATAGCTGATCTTGTACTTGAATTTCATCTCAATAGCCACCATAATGTGCTTGGCCTCCATATCCTTCTTCTCCACTATCTCTCCATACATCAAATTAGCTATGAATGTCGACGTTATGTTACGATGTCTACACAAAACACTGCTGAGCATGCACGAGTGCGGCTCCACCTTCGAGACAATCCAGTGAGTCTCATACTTCGGTCTATGCGCGTGCACTCGCCAAGGACAACCGGCTGCTCGCATTTGTGATTGTCTTGCTCTTAGCTAGATTTGACGACCAAAGCGTCCATTGCATAGACATAGCCCACAGCTTAATGGCATCCTGCAAGGATGTCTTATCAGCAAACATTGAGTGCAACCGAACCTCCGTGGCATGGTACTCCCACGGCGATTCGTGCTCGTCATGCATACATAGACCCTCGGCGTCAAATCTGTTCCATTCCCGGGGGATGGGAGCTCCGTCCTCATCGGAACTGCCCTCGTCGTCTTCTTGTAAAGCTTCCTCTTCAACCAAGGCTATCCGGTCATCGCTTTCCATTTGATGCAATATGTAATCCCTATGCTCTCCTTCATCAGCCTGTCCTGTAGGCTCACAATGCGGTGCCCGATCTTCCTCTCCTGTATGTACCGCGTCGGGCTCATCACAAGCAACATTCTCTGAACTCTTAAGAAACCTGACCATCGGGTCCTCTTCTTCACCAACATGCTGGCCACCCGAGCTGCTTGCAACACCAGGATGATATCCGGCGGGGGGGCCCTGCACAACTTCTTTTGGGCATGGTTGCACAAGTATCACACACTCATATCCACGGCGCCGACATCCTTCTATAAAGCCCTTCCACACTGCCGTGCGCATCAATCTTCTCAACTCCCAACTGATGTTCGTGGGAGATCGGCTCCAAAGCCCTTGTATATCGTATTTGACACCTCGGGGTTCAAAGAGAAGGCTGCGGTCGACCGGTGCTTCACATCTTCGATTCGTGCATTCTCGCCGTCCCGTGTACAGAGTGGCTTGCCGAAAGCGCTCAAGTCAACACCGCACGGACCTTCACGAGCGGTGCCAACATCGTAATGCACTTTCAATGTAGTGGGTACAGGCATGACTTATTGTATGGTCGCAAATATTTCTAACATTGCAATTAGTCAGCTCGCAACGCACGACATGCAAGTACTACTGCATTGTAATTTACATTTGTAAGGCCCTTCGCCTATCGTCCACAACTACACGACAGCATGATCAAGACGTCATTCATTCCCTAAGGCAGAGGCCACAATGAGCGTGTAGTACGATATTGATTCAACTTACAAACCGAGCTATTCCATAGCGAGCATTATTCGATTCGGACGCTAACTTGCAATCCGAAATGCTACAAGTGGCATTAGGTCTTCTACCAATTCGTAAGTCGGTTAGTTCATACTAATTTACTTGTACTAATTAGTTTATATAAATAATTCATCCTCCTTATGCTTTCGGTCACGCATTATCACCCAATAATAATCGGCCACGCACATCCGAAACACTACTACAATACATCTCACAAACAGCACTAATAATACTGCCTCACAGACTATTTTTTCTGTAACTAAAGTTTTTATCGCTACTACGTACATACAAATCAACAACATTTCGATTTTCTATTTTTTTTCTCTAACCACAATTTCCTACGGGTGCTACTATACTACTCATTTAACTAAATAAACTATTTACCTACCCAAAAAAATACACTACAAAATACACTTACTTACAAATCAACAACATTTCGATTTTCTACTTTTTTTTTCCTAACTACGATTTCTCTGGCGCTACTTATACCTACTATTTTAACTAACTAAATACCTACTTAAAAAATACAATACAAAATAAGTCAAACTTACCTGCATAATCCAAGTTTTCCTCCTCTTCTCCCTCTCCTCTCCTCCTCTTCTCTTTTTCCTCCCTTTTCCTCTCCTCTCCTTCTCTTTTTCCTCTCCTCTCCCTCTCTTTCTTCTCCCGTAGCTTGATTGTTTATGCTCATGAAATGAATCGTACGGGGGGCATGTCACGCATATATAGGCAATCCATTCGCGCGACCGTTAGGATTGGAACATCTCGATCATTATCACGGTTGGCGATCGATCCTATCGCCCAACGGTGCGGCGGCGATCAGAATCATGTCAGCACGGTCAAACCACGTGCGCTTTTAAAGCGAGCGGTTGGGCGATAAACTGCGATCGCCAACCGTTGGGCGATAAACTCAATCGCCCAACCGTTGGGCGATAGGCTCGAGTCGCTCAACCATTGGGCGACAGACGTATATTTCCGTAAAAAAAATATCGTCGGAATATTTTTGAAATTTCGAATAAAAAATAGATTATTTAAAAAAAAATCCTTAAAGAGAGAGAAGGTAGAGGAGATTTGCTCTCGTCGACAGCAGTGGCTGTTGCAGCAACAACATTCATGGCTGGAGTGTGGGAGAGAAGTGGAAGATGATGTAAGGATGGGTCTGTCTGCTGTTGGGGCATAGAAATTAGAAAGTGGAGGAGGAGAAGTGTGGAATGGGTGTCAGGCTATCAGCAGTGGAGAGGCCGAGGGGGGGCGTCCGCTCCAATCATCTGTATCGGACGTATGGGCCATAGTATTATCGTTACACTACTGAAGCGTTTTCCAGATACACTTAAGCAGTAGGTACATCAAGAAACATCAGGATTTCTGTATCGAAAACATAACCACAAGCCATAACTCGTCAATTCTTTCTAGTTACAGCAAAATTAGGAGTTTATCTCACACAAATTCTAGTGTTGCATATGAAACTGAGAGCAAATTATTATCAGATCTAGATACTTCATAAGCCAAGGATGAATTGCCAAGGGCACACCGGAGCGCGCCAGTGATGGTACCGGCACCCTGCATATCCATCCGAGGTTTTCACCTCATGGTGGGGACACGGTGCTGCAGACCATTGACAGCCATCTTTTCGCCCCCGTTCTGCGAACCGAAGTTCATGGTGGGGAGGAAATCAGCCGATGAGAAGCTGATGTGCTCTTGATGAGCCAGCACGCCGCCCCCGATCGAAACGCTCGATATCTCGGAGCTTGTCGGTGTCGAAGGCGAGCAAGATGTGCTGTTTTCAGTGCATAGATTCTTGCCGAGGACCATTGCACCGCTGGCTCTGCCTGCTGGAGGCTGAGGTGACGCTTGCTGCTGCTCCTGGAGCTCCTTTCTGTTGAGGAACCGGCCTCCCGAACCGCGGACTCGCTTCATGGCATGAAGATGCCGAGATTCATGGAGGTACGGCTGGGAAGAGAAGGGCATCATGGTGATCGTCTGATCGATGTATTCCAGGAAGTTGAAAAATATATGGGTAAAATGAAGCTAGCTATCTTCAGGCTGGAAGAAATAAACTTGGGTATCTGAATTGAAAAGAAAACAGAAGGATATCTGGGGCGGGGGTGGGGGGGAGGGATGAAAAGAACAAAGTCTTTAATATAATTTACTAGAAATAGCAAAAGGGAACACTAATTGCGCATCTCTACAAAAAAATCTAACTGCTTCTATTCATGTTTTCGAAAAAGAAGTACTAGGAGCATACATAATAGGTTTGGTATGGGTAAAAAGGAACTAGTCAATGAATAGTACTGGACTGTGGCTGAACCATCTGAATATGATTTTGGAAAGCCTAAAGTTCGGTAATCAAATTCAAAAGTTATATTTGAAGGTGCGCAAAATGGTGAAGCCCATTAGAGATTGCTAGGAACAAATGTGATTTTTTTTAGCCTTACCTTCCGACCTTTCACCAACTTATTTTGGGCCTCCAATTTTGCACGCATTTGCCTTCTTCTAAGAATTGCATGGTATTGTTTTGCATTGACAAATACGGGTTCCTCTGCCCAAGGTTCAACAGGCAACGGCACCCTAGAGTTTGCAGTACCATTATTTTGGGGATGAACCTGTATGATAACATATCAAGGGTTAGTACCGCTCCACAAATTCATAGATTTACGTCTGTGGCTCTGTGCTCATATATTTGTCTGGGTTTTTTTTTTCGTTTTCATTTGGAAGCATTTTGTTATGTAGTTTAGACAGTAACAAAGCAAAACACAACGAAGAAGTTGGAGAAGAATGGGTTTTCTTCACAAAGATGCTTAAAAACTACTAGTAACAGAAATATTGAAAACTAGATTAAAATGGACGATAATAATTTATTATGTAAGTTTATCGTGTTAATGAGTTAAGCAGTGTAGATTTCACAGGATATTGTATGAGAACTATAAATCCATAGAAAAGCGTACAATGGCATGTGTAGTATATCCTGTTAATACCCCGCCATAATATGGATCAGCAGCATACGGATAAGAAACACAAGCCTGGAAAACACACAAAGACTGGTTAGGCTGAAGAACATTAGGTTCAAGACAGGAAGGAAATTTGCTAGGGGAGGGCCTCCCCATCAGCAGTTGATTCTCTCTTGATCTACCGAATCAACAGCTGATGGGGTAGGGCCTCGAGCGAGGCCCTCCCCCATCGCATTTTCTTCCTTCAAGACAGCAGCAGTACTCAAGATGACATAAACTTACAAAAGGCTGGCCGTAATCAAACTTTGGAGGTGAAAAAGCAGCTTCTGGGTTTCCCAAGGACAATACTGACTTTATCATGCCCTGGTCTCGCTTCCCACAACTTTCATTATTGTTATTGCCTGAGGAGAACGACAACACTGTTATACAATAAGTGATGCACCAAAATTCCAAACACAATTCATATCAGCCTGCTAGCCACTTGTTCATCTTAGAAATGGGAAATGATTTGTTATAGAACAAGGGTTGCATGCTCGGTTCTAAAATAGCAGAGCCCAGAATACCAGAATTGATCAAGACTAACATGATGCATCCTCTAGTATTTAAGTTAGACATGATTAGGTGGAGCGTGGAATCAAAACTCTAGGGATACTATGATCTGACAACACTACTAATAAGCGATAGATTGTCATTCGAATGCAACATATTAAGAATGGATCACACAGAAAGACGAAAGATTCTGATGAAAAGACTGTTACATGAGAGAGAGAAAGGAAAAATGCAGGCACCATCCATAACAATGGTGATACAAATATGATAGAGGTGAACTTTGTTACAGTGTGGCATATTTGTATCAGTGAGAACCAATGCCATACAGTCTTAGAAGATTGGCCAAAATTGCAGCACCACTTGTTAGTTGTTACATCTTACAACTCATATGGTACCAAGAACTATAGGAGCCAAAAAAAAACACTCTTTAGCTGGTTCAAAGTCAGTTATATGTATATCATTGTATTATTGTCTGAGATACTACAAAGTCATAGCTATATTAATCTGCAAACCTAGGAATCAATAATAATACCTCAACTATGTTAGGAAAATGAAACGATAGATCATTAATTAAAAAAAAACGAAAAACACATTAGATCGTGAAGCTAAAGGAATGTGTTCGTGGTGAGATGATGTCATTCAAGAAAATGCATACCAGATTGTGTTGAGGTGTATTGTCCGTTGAGACTGCTGTCACTCACTGCAGATGCTTCTTGGTGAGACTGCTCAGACTTTGTTGATAAGGAGTCTCCATCAGAGTACCTGCTGTGAACTAACTGCTTCATTGGATAGCCATTCCCGGACAGGAAATCCTTTTCACACAGAAGTCAATGGGTAAATTTGTTATTCGTAGCTCTACAGTGTGATTCAGTATCCCACTATGTTGAAATTGAACTTACATAGTTGGGCATGGAATGGACTGGGTGTTCTTCCATTTCTCGTAAAAGCATCTATTATCTTATTAAAACAGAGTCAAAATAAGCCACCACGTTCACTCTCAAGGGCTAGAAATTCCCACATTCATCGGTGGAAAAAGATAATGATCTACACCGTCGATCGTGGTGGGTCCAGATTATAATGATCTAGATTAAAAGAAACAGTTCATATCAAGTACAATAAACTAAAATTCAGAATAAAAAAATAAAATAAAATCAGCAATTTGATTTCTATACGAATTCCCAAGTAAAACAATCCATGTCAAGTACAATAAAACTGAAATTCAGAATATAAATAAAATAAAATTAGCAATTTGATTTCCACACTAATTTCTAAGTAAAATCCCTAAATCTTTATATATACTAATTAGAGGTCCTCTTAGAAGCCCTCACGTTAATTCTAGATGGATAAAAGGCTAGAAATTCCCACATAAATCAGAAATTCTAGAAATTCTCACATTAATCCAAAAAAGAGAAGATCTGGATCATCCAAACTTCATAATACTATAAATCAATGGCTTAGATCAAGTCTTATGCAACTATGTACTAAAAGGTTAATGCTTATGTTTCACGGCCGTCACGTTACGAGTCCTTGCCGATTCCTCTGACTGGCATAAGCCACCTTCGTCGACCCATTGGCGGTGAAATCGAGATCTTGAGCCGATCAATCGTTGATTCGAGTTTGATCCATCGACAAGCAAGCAAAATCATAGCGATTCTGCCGTGATTCTGCAGGTTCGTGGCGCTGACAGCGTCTTCTTGCGCGCGTGGGAAATTTGAGGCGTAGGGCGACTACACGCTTAATCTGACGCTCTGCCAACCGCGACCACTACATCTTACGGGACCGAGTGCATTCCACCGGTGGCTGCGTAATTTGGGCACCCAAGCCTTTTGACGGCTCGGCCACAGTTCAAGAGCCCCTCAACTTCAGCGGTGGGCCACAAGGCTGATTGTTTTATGGATTATAAGCAAAGTATACATGCATGTATTGCCCTTATGTGGTCTAAACGCGTAGTATTACTGTCTCTCTCATAAAGAAGCAAATCAACTATCGAATAATCACGGGAGTTGATCAAATGTGTCTCCTAATTAATTTGGTCTACTTTGTCTAACAATTTTATTATAGCTAATAATGTACTATTACATGATACATGTGTGTATGTGTACGCATGGAGGACATAGTGAGATAGCCAATAACATACTATTGTATCATATGTATGAAGTTAAAATATACTAGAATTTATAACTAAAATTAAGCATGAATTTAATTCTACCTTTATATATACTAATTAGAGGCTTTCCTACAAACCCTACGTTAATCTTTGTGGTAAAAAAAGCTAGATATTCCCATATTAATCGGGAAAAGGTAGAAATTCCCGCAATAATCAAAGAAAAAGAAAATATTTCAGTCGTCAACTTTTTATGAAGAAGCATGATCTATGGCCAAGATTAAATACTACACTTAGTCCATGTTGATAAATAGTGTTTGGATGGTGTCCGAGTATATAACAATGAATTATCAATCAATGTTTGTTTCAACAAAGAAGGATATTCTCTTTCAGAAATTTAACATGTCCCTATGATTAGATATCTCTCTCCAAAACATGGTTTGTAGAATAAATTCTAAAATAAAATTGGAAACAAATGCAATTGTGAAAATTTAAGAACTAGAAATGAAAAATATTGATGACAAGCATTATACGAATTCAAAGTAAACATTCACATAAATTATTGCCACTAAAAAATCAACTAATGTTGCCCGTGCGGATGCACGGGTTGATGACTAGTAATTATAATTAGGAATAAAATTAGAAAAATATAAATTACATTTGCATACAAAATCCAACAAAAAGCTGGAATTGAGAATAAAAATGAAATAAAATTAGCAATTTGATTTCGATCACAATTCAATAATTATAATCCGGGATAAAAAATTTGATAATAATTGACAATTAGATTTGTATGTGAAATCCAACCAAAACATAAGTAAAATTCAGAATAAAAATAAAATAAATGTAACAATTTGATTTCAATACAAATTTGAAAGTAAAATCCTAAATAAGCGTAATTAGAATAAAAATTAAAGAAAAAATAGCAATTAGATTAGGATATGAATTCCAAGAAAAAAAACTGAAATTCGGAATAAAAAATAAAATAAAATTTGCAATTTTATTTCCATACAAATTCCAAAATAAAATCCCAAAATCACTAAAATTCAGAATAAATAAAATAAAATTAGCAATTTGACTTGTATAGAAACTATAATTGAAATAATTGAAATATTGAATTAAAATAAAAGTTATAACGAGGATGGCATAAATGGTGTCGGACAAGACACAAAAGAAGGCACTACGTTCGCTCTCAAGGTCATGTGTTTCTATTGTTTCTTTCTATGGAATACAAATAAAAAATAACTAAAATTTTGATTAAAAATACAAGTTATAACGAGGATAACATGGATGGTGTTGGAGGTGACTACGAAAGAGTGCAATGGCATCCATCTGTCCTACAAGAAGACATTGACCCACGGGGAAGCGAAGAGTTGAGGCGGCGATGACGGAGATGAGGACAATGTTGTGTTGCTCGTTGAAGCCATTGAAAAGAAACTTCACTATTGAAGGAGCCAAGGGCCGAGATAATAAGTGGTGGGCGTCAGCGTTGTTGAAGAAGTTAGTGGCCAAAGAAGCTCTATCATGGGGGAAGCCTTGGCAGAGAAGAGATGGAGCTTTGCATTGAAGACGAGTTATGGACGATATAGGGCCATCGGGTAGCTAGGGGCGTGCAATCACTGGTGAGGGACACGTCGGCGACGGCGATGGCGAAAAGATTCTTCATATCGTTAGACAACGACTAAAGCGGACATGCCGACATTAGTGAAGATAAGAGATCGTCGCGGTTAGTGAAGAAACCATAACGTTGAGTTGGCCAACGTTGAAGAAGAAAAGCGACCGACACGAGAGAAGAGGACGTCGAGCATTATAACATCATGCATGCGTATGTACATGTATGCATCTGTATAAATAGAAGCGCAGGTGTACAAAAGCAGATGAGCAAAAAACTTGGAGTAGAGATAGCGCAGCCGTAGGAAATATACTCGGGGTCACCGAAGAGTGTCACACGTGTCCCCAGCTGGGATTGACGACGGTTGCATGTGTATGCGTATTGATGTCGCAATAGTTAGCATTAAGCAATAATTGGGGAGAAGTAGAAGATAACTATGTGGTAAAGTATTGCGTTCGAAGGTGTAGCGATAACTATGTGGTAAAGTATTGCGTTGGAAGGTATAGCAGCTGAGAGGGATCGATCAAGATTTTGGCTTACTTTTGGAGGTTGAAGCAAAAAAGCTGTACTGACAAGAAGAGATAGAAGCTATACGGTTTGGTGGGGCAGCCGGTGTGAGGTGAGATAAGTTTAAGGTAGGTCGTCCATAGTGAATCGATGTATATGTGAGCAAGGTACTTTAATACATTATACCATGTAAACTAATACGACAATTTGTCGTCCACATAATCAGGATTGCTTAAGATTAAATAGAAGTACATGTTCATGCATACAATTAGGAAAAAATAACTAATAGAGTAAGAATAGGGGCATGCGGCTATATGATCTATACATGATGAAGAGTGGTTAGTTCTAATAACCCCAACAACTTATTATGCTCAATAATTTTCTTTCATCAAAGAACATACTTCAATTACGTTACTTAGGTTGTAATTTCCTTCAATCATCTATTGTCATTTACAATATTTAGGATATTTAAAAGTCAAAATAGCCTACAAGATACGTAAATACATTCTCAAGTATTGATACAAACTTTAAAACAAATCTAGCCGCGCAAATATACGGACCATTATCATTATCCGAAGGCATTACTCAAGCTCCACCAACATTTTGCTTCGTCGCTTTTTTTAATTTATTTTGAGAAATCTTCAGGACGGATTGCCAATACAATATTAGATTGGATGAATCGACAATAATGCACCAAAGAAGCTAAAGTAACAGGTAAACTTTTATAGCGCCTTGAATTTGATTTATTCATTATCTAAATACAATGATTAGAAAGTACGTTGAACAAACATCCAAACACAGTTCGATGAGCAGTTGAAAATGACGGAAACAATAAAAAAAATCAAAGAAAAATTGTGAGGCCTCACCAATGTCATTACCAAACAGTATCCTGTCATCTTTATGATGACTTAATCCTAACTATACCTGCTCCAAGATAAGAGCATCTACAATAGTTTGTTTTTTACCTTGTTACTAAGAGCAGAGAGAGTACTCAATCTAATAAAAAGAAACAACCATTCCAATGGATTGTTTCTTAAGCTTGTATCTAAGACTTTAATTGCTACAAGTTTGTTGGTAGGCAGTGGGACCCACAAAATAAGTGTTTAGGTAACAACTAATCCTCCAATAGAGTTTTTTGTTGTTTCTTATGTCTTGGTATTAACAATTTGATAGTTTCTTCATGTAGAAATAGTTTCACCTTCTCTCCTCATCTTCTCACCTCCGCATCATCTAAAAGTTGATGTGACAACCTTTTAGTAACAGCTAAGGTGGATTGTTGTAGATGCTCTTAGAGCATCTACAATAGTTTGTTTCTTAGCTTGTTACTAAGAGGAGAGAGAGTACCCAATCTAATAAAAAGAAATAATCATTCCAATGGATTGTTTCTTAAGCTTGTATCTAAGACTTTAATTGCTACAAGCTTGTTGGTAGGCAGTGGGACCCACAAAATGAGTGTTTAGGTAACAACTAAGCCTCCAATAGAGTTTTTGGTTGTTTCTTATGTCTTGGTATCAACAATCTGATAGTTTCTTCATGTAGAAACAGCTTTACCTTCTCTCCTCATCTTCTCTCCTCCACATCATCTAAAAGCTGGTGTGGCAACCTCTTAGTAACAACTGAGGTGGATTGTCATCATCTGCCAACCTAATCCAAAAGTAGAGTAATAGCGCCCGCAACCGTAGGTTCCAGTGTAGAACACTAAATGTCACCTCGTTTTGATCAAGAACTTCGTTTGTAAAAAAAAATGATCAAGAACTTAGGATGGTGATAAATCTTAGCTACTCTATGTGGCAATAATTTGTCCCTCCTGCAACCAACAAGACGCTATACTTTCTTCCGGCTTACTTTCATATTACCACACGAGTCCTGAGAAATATTAACTCAAAGTAATCTCCACTCTGTACTATCTTCCATACGGAAGATCCTGCTCTCTCATTCTAAAGCTTTCAATTGGTGCAAGTACTAAACAGAGAAAAAAAACAAATCCTACTTTTCTACGATGATTTAATTTCACATGCATGTTTTGGAAAACTCACTTTTCGAGGAATAACAGTTGAAATTCGCCCATATTCTGAACTAACTTTACTCAACAAGGACGACATATTTATCATAAATCACATGAACACATTACTGCCAGAGAAACTTCGCATATTGATATCAACTCCTCCGTACTTTCAGCATCCATTTTTTTTTCATTCTTCTGACAGCAACATAACGCAAGTACGCAACCAAATCAGAAAAATCACTCAAAACCAGTATAGCGCATCCAAATTTAGCTTAAAAGAACACAAAATCCAGCAACAGCTAAGCCAAGATTCCCACGCAAGCCCACAACCTAAAATTCCATGGAACCCCAGTCAATCCATTGAACAGCAACTTCAACTCCCTGAAAGCCTCGTATGTTCTACTGTTGAACCAAATAACAAATTATAACAGAGCAAGACTGAACCAAAAACCAAGAGCATGTTGCCATGTTCACCAACCGCCAAGATCCAACTGAGAAAACAAAAGGGGGAAACAAAGCATGGAGGGGGGAACAAGAACATGCAAGAACCAAATCCGCACAGAACTGCAAATCAAGAACATGACACACTATAATCCGGGAACAATGACGCCAGGAAACCACTCCAAGCATAATCACAGGCAACAGACATCAAATTTGAAGAGGATTAAGTGGAATAAGAAGAAGAGACAGAAGAGTACCTCTCTATCCTTCCCTCAAGCAGCTCCCTCTCTCTCTCTCTCTCTCTCTCGCTCGCTCTCTCTGGGCTGGGGAAGATTATGGGCAAAGAAATGACACTACTGCTGAAAGCATGATGAGGCCAAATATGCACTCGTTGTATTTCCTATTTTCCTCTTCGCTGGTTTTTCTCCTTTTTA
Organism: Phyllostachys edulis; assembly: GCA_036346405.1. Lineage (NCBI taxonomy): Eukaryota > Viridiplantae > Streptophyta > Magnoliopsida > Poales > Poaceae > Phyllostachys > Phyllostachys edulis. The sequence goes on along the minus strand of CM070549.1, from coordinate 75,231,011 downwards.
GATTTTGGGTGAAATAAAATGCGATATGGCACGCTCTCACCACTATCGTCGTACATCATCCATAAAGAAAATTGTTAGGTGCACACGGAACAGGAAGAACATGTGGTGCACGTCCTCTGCTTAAACCGTGTTTCACAAAACATCAGGAGATGTGTAGGCACGCCTTATATTTAATTGTCGCGAACTTTTTTTTAAAAAAAAAACCTATCATAAAGATTAGGCGAAACCATATATGCTTTGTAAAGAGAATCATGTAACGAATGCGTGGGAAATCATGAGTTCAAATATCTAGTTTCTGTGTTGAATAAAATTTCTATGGAACACTAACTGAAATTTTCTAACTTGCAAATCCGAATGAATATTTTCCTAAGAGGTCTAGTGCTAACCACTGCAGTGTTGTAATGTAAACTTCTTTGGCCCCGTATCAAATTAACAAAAGAAAATTCCTAAAAACATTGAAAAGAAAGTTACATGCTACAATAAACAAAAGAAATATGGTAAAACTATAAATTAGAAAGAACTAGTGAAAGATATCTAGAGCTCAAAATGGTTGAAATTCACATTCGCCCATAGAATGAAGATTTTAAACCCGTTGGCATTCAACATATCTTTAAATAGTTAAAGTTCCATAGTTAAATCGTTAAAAGATACATTATCCAAATCATTTTGATAAGTTTTTGGCTGATATGGCACTATTGCCAGGCATAATAACAACATTAGCCTCCTCCCGGCCGTAATGCCAAAAAATAGCACGACGGAGCAGCCGACGGCCTACACCTAGTCAAGTCCAGTCCCCAAGGGGCTAGACTCCACCTCCACTGTGCCCAGGGGCCGGACTCCCCCCCCCCCCCTCCGGCACCATGTGTGAAATTCGGACCTCTAGGGGTCGGACCTAGCGCGTCGTGCCCTTGGGGGGCTAGAGCTACCTAGTCCGTACCCCAGGGGCACGGTGCTGTCTAGTGAAGTGTCCCTGGGCCACAGTTTCGCCATGTTGTGGCCCTAGGGGTCGGACACCCCCCTAAGGTGTTTTATGATTTCATATGAACCTCGTGTGTTTTATGATTTTATGATTTCATGTGAACCTCGGATGTTTTATGATTTCATGAGAATCTCGGGCGGTGCAGTCGTCTCTAGAACCGGTGTACTCCGTCAATACGCACATAATGTATACAAATATGTTATGCAAAATATGTATACAAATATAGTACAACATAAGTGCACAACATCCTGGATACATATGCACATAATGTAATTAAACACGAGCTATAATATGGATCACTCGTCTGAGTCACTCTCTGCTCACTACGTTTGCATCTACATGCAGGTCCTGGTTTTGCGTTGAACATGTCCCGTGGGATACGTGTGAATCAGTCCGAAGAGCATGTATAGGTTCGGAGGGCGTACGGAGACCATTGAGTTGGCGGAGGTTTAGCAAGCTAACTCTAGCCTAACTGAGTCTGTCCAACATCAATGTCGTCCAGCTGAGTCATGCCAAACTGGCAACCGTCTGCCATCATATCTGAAATGAACGAATCAAGAAATCCGCCCCCCAGAGCCACGCCCCCCCAAGTATGATGTATAAATAGCCCTTGATGTGGAGGAGCTCTGGCCTTGACCATACGATGTACTAGCGACCCTGGGTGAGGCGGAGCTCTGGCCTTGGTACAAGTACTCTAGGTCAAGGTTCTGCTGACCATAGACCATGGGTGGGCGCCCTGGGTGGGTACTCTCCAAATCCTAGCACCGTGTACTCCTCCCTAGCAGTAGCTGGGATGGCTGCCTCCTCATCGGTTGATTCGTCATCACCCCCACACTCAACTAAAGGCTGTAAGATGGAATGATGTTAGGCAAAAATCAATAATTAGGACCTAAGCTGAACATCACGTACCTCCTCGATGTGCAGTGCGGATGACCGACGGGGAGCGCTTAGACGGCCGCCAGTCTAAGTAGGCCATGTAGATGTCGATTGAAAAAGTGGTGCATCCCGACGGACGTGCGGCTAGAAGACAACATGATGTTAGCACAACCTAAGTCATAATAAATAATCATGACTTAAATTGAATATAACTTACCTCCCCAATATGCAGCGTGGATGGCCAACAGGGAGCACTAAGATGCCCGACAGCCCCACTAGGTCGTGCCAACCTAGCAGGTGAGCACGCTCGGCCCACTTAGTGCCTAGCCTGAAGGACGTCGTCTCTCGATCGATCGCAACTCATGTTCTTGATTGTTTGCTTGGACTCCGCGAAAATGGACTTGAGAGTACTAAGAAGTCCCGGAACAGTGTGATCTGGGCTACGGATGGCGTAATCGGATGCGCGTGAGATCCGCTGGATCAAGTCAAACTAAAGTGACAAACAACAGCTTTCAATACCAAACAATAAAAATATCATGAATGAAGCGCATATGTTTGAGTGTTTTACAGTGTCGTCTTGTCATGAAGTGTTGTGTCGATTGAATGACTAAGAAAGCCTCTCCTCGAGTGTGACCTGCTCCGGACGCTCTAGCGGAGGACGGGTGAGTCTGGTGTGCGACTGTGGTACATACCACTCGATGTATTCACGGTATGTCCGAACGTCGTACGGTCGTCACTCCTGTAGAACCTCAATGTGTGCCGTCTCTGTCCAAGCTGTAGTCCACTGATGCTGGACTGCATGTCAGTCCTCAAAATGTCGACATATCCTCGATTGCCTACATTTGAGAATGATTTATGTGAGGTATGAAATGTAAGTATTACTCAGATGGGGTTGCACTCACAAGTGGATAGCTCACTCCAGCATCCTCCTGTTGTGAGGGGCACAACCTGGTAGAGATCGAACTGTCGCATTATGCGCTGTTGCGCGTAAGGCTCCACCATATGAGAAAAACACAAGGTGACAGGTCGTCGCCCATAATCCGGTGTCCTGCGTGCATTGCATGGACAGTCCGTGCCACGCTACTGTTTTCACGAAATGTGGGCTCCATGGAGGCCATATGATGTTGTTATCGTGCAACAACTCGAACTCGTTGTGGAACATAGAGTAGCACCTCGCTGGTCTGTCTCTGGCCCAACATAACTTGGCAGCAGTCTACCGGGTACCCATAGCAGGCCCGTTTATGGGGTCGTTGAACTCGGCGTACGGGTGCGCTGCATTTCAGATGGTGGGCCAACTAACAGGGAAGTGCTCCCAACTCCACAGTTGCATGAGCATGTAGTAGACGGCAAGGACCGGTTTCAAACCGGTGTCGCGACGCAAAGCGTCACACAACCCCCTGTATGTGGCGCAAAGGACGGCTGATCCGAAGCTGTAATGGGGCATCGCCCCAGGCTCCACGCCAGCCAAAGACTCAGAGATGTAGGCAAAGCTGGGGTACACCCAATCACCCCGGGTGGTGGGAACAAGGCCCAATCGAAAAGATGCAAAGGTATACGACGAGGTGCGTCCTAACAATCTCGTCCGATGCATTCGAGCGCATTGACTGAAATGCCTAAGTCATGTCCGAGGGACACCACGAGCCTTGTCTGGCACAGGTAGACCGAACCGTTGCGCCAAGCGAGCGTTCTAATCCACCGGCAGATGGGGTGGAACAAGTGTGTCTCCCGTGATCGGCAGACCGATCAAGGAGACGTCATGAAGAGTGATTGTCATCTCTCCCCACCGAAAGTGGAACATGTGCATCTCGGGTCTCCATCTATCAATAAGTGCCGACATGAGACTCCCGTGCAAGGTGAAGTAGCAGCCAACCTGGAGCATCCTCGCACATGGCAACGAGCACGTGTCCTGAAGGATTGAGACGTAGCGAGCGTCAAGGTCTCAGTAATGCTTCTTCGACCTAATTACGAGGGGGTGGAGGACCATCCCTGTCCCTGGTGGTCCACAACTTGCCCCGGTGATGTTCATCGTACAATGGTTTGAGTAGCTCCGGTAGAGGCATGACTTGCAAGAGATGAAAGACGCAAATTAATAATGACTAAATTAATAATCACTAAATTAATTATGACTAAATTATTTACAACTAATTAATTACCACTAATTAATTAATACTAAACAATTGCAACTAAATAATAACGACTAAATTAATTACGAGTAATTAACTTTGACTAAATTAATTATGACTAATTAATTAGGCATTAATTAATTGCGACTAATTAACTAAGACTAAATTATTTACGACTAAATAACTATGACTAAATTAATTACGACTAATTAACTATGACAACATTAATTATGACTTAATTAATTACGATTAATAACTACGACTATTTAATTAGGACTACATTAATTGCGACTAATTAATTCCTACTAATTAACTATGTCAATTTTAATTACGAGTAACAAATTACATAGTTAATAAACATAATTAACTGCGATGAAATTAATTACAAGTAATTAATTTTGGCTATTTAATTATGACTTAATTAATCGTGACTAATTAATTATGACTAAATAACTATGCCTAAATTAATTACGACTAACAAATTACACAGTTATAAAGATAATGCATAGGAGAACAAAATTACCTTCTCTTGATGTTGACCTTTCTGTACTAATACAACCACTAGGCACTGCTCTAAAAACTCATTAATCGACAGAAAAATTAGAACTTGCTCGCTCTATTATCTCTCTCTCTCTCTACGCAGAGTGTGAGAATGAGAGCGAGAGTGATGTCGGTTTTTATAGCCACGCAAACGCAATTCCCACCGACCACGAAACAATGGGAGGGAATCGGATTCCCTCCCGTGGGCTATTTTTTTTTTTGCATGCGAGGAAAGCCTTCGTATGCAGGGGCATGTGTGTGATGGATGGGATGGAGGGAACCGACGGGAGGGCATCGAATCACTCCCACGCGGGCGCTGGCGCAGCTGCAGAAGGATAGTGCCGTCCCTAGGGGGCACTGTGCTCGGCAATACTGTGCCCCTAGGGCATGGACTAGGCAGCTCCGGCCCCTAGGGGCACGGACGCACTAGGTCCGGCCTCCAGGGGCCCAGATTTCACACGTGGTGTGCGAAGGGAAGTCCAACCCCCTGGGACACGGTGGAGGTGGAGTCCAAGCCCCCCCCCTCGGGATCGGACTTGGCTAGGTGTCCGCCACTGGCAGCTCCATGGTGTCATTTTTGACATTACAGTCGAGAGGGGCTAATGTTGCTATTGCGCCCGGCAACAGTGCTATATCAGCCAAAAACTCCATTTTGAGAGGGTGCATAAGATGAGACTTACTTAAATATAGGGAAAATTGGCCTGGTAGCATTGCTTTCATTCATATTTAGAGAAATGACATCGCTTTGGTGACACACTACAAAATAGCACCCTAAAGACTTTGAAATATTGAAAATAACATTGTTGTCACACTAACAGCCGTTAGGAGACAAAGGATGGGTAAAAAGACATGTATGCCCTCCTGAAAACTTTCGTTCTGGCAGCCATCCCCTCTGGTCGCCACGCTCCTCGACCGTTGCCGCACCGCGCGTTGCATCGCCCAGCTCCACGCCTGCATCGTCCGTTTCGGCCTCCACAACCACCAAGCCCCCTCTCCCACTTCGCCACTGCCTACGACACCCTCACCTGCCCCTCCATCGCCGCCTCCGTCCTCTCCATGCTCCCCTCCTACGTTGTTCCCGTCCGCCTGGGAAACGTTGTGCTAGCCTCCCTCGCTCGCCACGCCCCACTCCACGCAACGCTCGCGTACTTCAACCTCATCTACCGCACCATCCGCCCGGCGCCGGGTCAAGTTAGAGAAAACAGATTCAATTCAGTTGGTTTGACGGTCGCGACAATGGTGATGAACCATGGAGGTCCTGATCTGGCCCGATCTTTCGATGAGAAGGTAAATTCGGTAGAAGTCGCTCAACTCTCACAATCCTGGCTACGAACTCGCAAGGCCCGAAACCACGTAATCGCTGAACTACTCGACAAGTCGTTATCAACCGTGTACGAATACCCGGATGACCTGATCACGAAGATCAATTCCTACATACACCGAAGAAGAACGCAAGAACAAAGTAAAACACAATATGATGTATTGTAATTATTGATGAAGTACTGATAACGTGGGATTCCGAATAAGGATCTTGACTGGGTGGTCTAGTCGACACACACAGAAGATACAAGTTGCAGCGAAGGCTAACTAAACATAAACGAAATCCAAGTTTTAGCAAAGGGCGGCGACTCCTATAAGAGGAGTTGCGACAAGGAGGCAACCAGGTTGTCCTAGGGTTGTGTACGATCAGGGAGGAGGGCACACCCACCCTGGGCTTAGCCCGGTACGATTACAAAGCCCAAATTGGCCCAAACAGGTGATGCAACAACTACTTTTGAGGATTGTGATGCATACAAAATGAATCTGATAGTGAGGCTGGATCCGTTGGAAAGGCCTCATCATAAGCTTTCCATCAAGTACTTGTGCACCTCCAATGGACTCCGTGTGTGAAAGTTATGCATGATTTAAGCTGGTGCTATCAAGCTGACTCCGAATTGATCTGGAATTGAAATTCAGCTAACCTGGACTTGTTGTGGTAGTAGTGGTACTCCTGTTGCCTTTGTTCCTGAGTAGAATAATATCACAAGACTTAGGTAGCAATCCGTCCTCAATGGAACAATTATGAACTCATAGAAACGAAGTTACCTGATAATTTAGTTGGCGAGCACGTGCTCTAGTAATTGGTCCTTGCATATCAAGTTGAAGAGTAGAAGCAGTAGGTATAGTTGTATCAGTGGAAGGGATGCCCTCATCATCCTCCCCTTCTTGAATTGGAGTCGTCCTCGACTCAAGATCATCTTGTTCTCCCAAGTATGGCTTCAAATCTGCAATGTTAAATGTGGGTCTAAGCCCAAAATCTGCAGGCGGATCAAGCTTATATGCATTATTATTAATCTTTTCTAACACTTTAAATGGACCATCAGCTCTAGGCATCAATTTTAATTTTCTCAAGTCAGGGAACCTATCTTTGCGCAAATGCAACCAAACAAGATCTCTAGGTTCGAATGTTATTTCTTTTCTACCCTGACTACCCGCAAGTTTATATTGTGCATTCATTCGCTCTATATTCTCTTTAGTTATCTTATGCATCTTCAGAATCAATTCAACACGTTGTGTAGTATCAATGTTTACCTTTTCCGAAGATGGTAGAGGTAATAAATCTATAGGAGCATGAGGAATAAATCCATATACTACCTAAAAAGGGCACATCTTTGTGGTTGAATGCAGCGAACGGTTGTAAGCAAACTCCACATGAGGTAAGCATTCTTCCCACATCTTCAAGTTCTTCTTCAAAACAGCCCTCAACATAGTGGACAATATCTGGTTGACAACTTCAGTTTGTCCATCTATTTGGGGATGACATGTAGTAGAAAACAACAACTTTGTCCCCAATTTAGCCCATAGTGTCCTCCAAAAGTGAATCAAAAACTTCATATCACGATCTGACACAATTGTATTGGACACTCCATGGAGTTGAATGATTTCTCTGAAAAATAACTCAGCAACATTTGTAGCATCATCGCTCTTATGACAAGGTATGAAATACGACATCTTCGAAAATCTATCCACAACAACAAAAATACTATTCCTTCCCCTCTTTGTTCTAGGCAGTCCTAAAACAAAATCCATATAAATATCTTCCCAAGGTGCGCTAGGAATAGGAAGAGGCATATATAAACCATGTGGATTAAGATGTGGCTTAGCTTTGTGGCATGTAGTATGGCGGGACACATAGTGCTCAACGTCGCTGTCGAAACCGGGAGCGAAGGATCCCAGATTCTCTGTGAATCACACACTAGTCTAGGAACAGCTAGTGTGCACAGTCAACAAAAGTGGATAACATAACCATACAATGTCATTCATTGAAATACTTAAGGTTTGATACAAAAGAGGCATAGAGCCAAAAAGTAAAAATACAGCGAAGCAAAAGCAGAAGGGTAAACCACACGATTCGCCACAGGCAATCGTCTGGAGGGCGTAGCCTAGTCGTCCAAGTTCTCATTATCCTCGCAGTATTCTTCTCCTGATCAACAATTTATTTAAGCAAGGTGAGTACAAATGAATGTATTCCGCAAGTTACACTCAATGTAACAGAAATATAATGCATAAAAGGATTCAACAAAAGGAGGCTTATATGGCGCAATTTGCATAAAGCAACATTTTGCATTGAAATACTCACACTAAGTTCTAAAGTAGTTTACTTATAACTAAAATTCATTTTTTAAATCTCAAGTTTTATAGTCAAATAACACTCATCAATAAGTGGTGAAGGATATCCTCCTATCACATGGCTAACCGCCTAATTCTCATTTCGATAGAGATCCAAAATCGTTTAATAATGTCTTTTGAAATCAAAACAAAAATCTAACTTGGAGTGGCTTTGCGTAGCATGTCCTTGACCGTGGATACGGCTATTCGAATAGTTTTACACTCTGCTGAGGTGGTACAACTTTACCCATAAGAGATAATTGACTTATAATGTCCGTCTGACACACTACCGAAGGTGTGCGACTAAGTCATTATCACGAAGGCTTTACAATGCATTATGCCACCGTAGTCCTGCCTCGCTAAACTTTTGCCCCCTTTGGATAGAGACCCATCGGGTTCAGGCCTCCTCTTGCGCCAGGTGAGAATACATGAAAGTAGGTCATAAAAGACACCCATGCAACCGGATGGTAAGACCATGGTGAAATGTCACAAATTATTTAGCTAGGTCCCGCCCACACAGGACATGTGGTAGTACGATGGGGCTTAGCAAGATGTGGCTCGAAGACCGGTCCTTAATTGACTTGGGCGACATTCCATAAAACCCGTGGGTCTCGATCATAGAAATGATTCGATCCCGTGCATGAACATGCACCATCTAACATCTATTTCACCTAAGTCCAAACCAATTTTTATTTTATTTAACAAGTTAAAACATTTCAAAGATTGTATGGTATAGTCATACCAAAACATTGTTCAAATCATAATTGAATTTGTTTTGGCTAATTTCCCCAAAGTAAACATTTTGGTCTAAGCATTGTCTAAGCGTAGTATTTTTCAATATGCTCTAACTCATACTAATGTATCAACTAGATTTTAACTAAGGTATCAAGGAATGATTGATTTAACCACAAGGTTTGGCTATACAAAGGAATATGGAATAACTATAAGCTTTAAACAGAATTTAAATTACTTGAATTTAAATAAACATGCAATAATAATTTAAAATGAAATTTAAATAATTTAAAATAATAGGATTCAATATGATCAATGATGTAACTTGCCTTGCTCAAATGCTTGAGGATCTACTTCTTCGCAATATTCTGGTTCCCCGGAGTCGTTGAAATCTACACGCGAAAAGGAACCAAATTCAAATAATACTCAAATGAACTCCAAATTGAATAACTTTAGTATAGATAGGTAGGTCTTGATTTTAGATGAATTTAGAAATTTGAATCGCCCGAATCGGGGTTCAAATGGAGAAGTTATCGCCTTCGGAAGATTACAAATACAAGAAATGATAAAATAAATGGATTTTCGGAATTTTTGGATTTATTTTAATTCGGAAAAAGGGGTGGAGCCGCTCACGCGTGGGGCCCGCGGCACTGTGGCGAGGCCATGTGTGCGTGATAGCTACGCGTGCCACGTCAGCCCTTGGCTGAGGTGGCACCACGTGGCGGCGAGGTGGCGGTGAGCTGGAGCCACATCAGCATGGTGATGGTGGTGCTCGGGCCGCGTAGCTCACTGGCGCTTCGCATCGGGGCATGCCCGATGGGTGGTGGCAATGCGAAGAGGGGCGTGCGGTGAACTCAGGGCGCACCAAAACGGCGGCGGTTGGTGTCGAGATGGCCGGCGGCGACGACGAAAAGTGGCGGTGGTGGCAGCTTGGAGGTGGCGGCAAGGCTTTGGTGGGCTTCGGGTGGAGTAGGTGAGAGCATAAGGGGCACCACGATGAGGCGGTGCCCGCGGCGTAGGTGAAGGTGGCCGGAGAGGTCCCACAGCGGTGCTACAAGCGGCGGAAGGAGCTTCGGTCGCGGAGCTTCGCCGACGAATTACGGAGCAGTGAGGACAGGAGAGAGGGAGAGGGGAAAGGGGAAAGAGAGAGGAGAGGAAGAGGCACACATGGTGCTCCTTTATAGGGGCTGAGGAGGAGGAGGGAGAGAGCTCCAACAGGCGGGGTCGCACGAGGAGCTCTGCCATGGCAGGTCATGACGCGGCGCAGGATTCGCGGGGAGGAGAGAGCGCGACGGGACGGGGCAGTGGCGGAGGCGATGGGCATTCAATGCCCCGCTGATGAGGGTGGCGTGGATGAGCGACGGCATCGGCGGGAAACGTGGGTGCGACGAAGAAAACGGGAGTGGCATGTGGTCCCAACGGGCAAAAAGGGAAGGAGGAAGACGACGCGGTGGGAGACACTGGCGGGTGGACCCGCCGTATCAACGAGAGTGAACGGGAAAGGTGCGGCGATGGGGATAGTCCAATTGTGATCGGACGGTCCGAAATGATTTGGACGTTCGGACTGTCCGAACGCTTCATTCAAATCGGGCCGTTCGATTTCAATCGAACGGTCCACGAGGGAGGGGAGGCATGGCGCAGTGAGGCTAGGCCGCGGAGCTGGGCCGGATGCGAGGAATAGGAACGGGCCGAGCGAATTCAGCCCGAAAGGAATAGGAGGATTTTAAATAGATTTTCGATTAAAATAATTCAAGAAATTGAAAAGGGTTTTTAGAAAATAGTTAGAAGAGTCCAAAAATTCCAAAAAAAAAATACACAGAAATTCCTTGAGTTATTTGGAACTTAATAAAATTAGTTATAACTATAGTTTAGCTTTTAATTTTCCAAATAAATTATTTTTAGCTTTTGGGCAAAAAGGAAAGCCCTTTTTAAAAAAAACAAAAAATCCAAGAAAACACTTAATGCGCTCTTTTTTACTTTAAATCCAACAAAACCCAAGAAAATCAAATAAGCCAAGTTTTGATTTAATTGAAGTTTTGATTAATTCAAATTAAATTGTTTTCATTTTTCTAAAATTTCAAGTTTAAGCTTTATTAATCCACTAAACCAAATGGTTAATTTTAATTTTAAAATTTTTAAAAAGGCTCTGAAAATCAGGATGTTACAAACATACCCCCCCTTAAGGGAATCTCGACCCCAAAATTCAGATTTGGTTAGCAAAATGGTGGGGACCTTTGATCATGTCGTACCCAGTTTATAAAATTATATTGTTTTATACGAACATGCATGGCTAATTGTATAAAAATAGTTTGAAAAATAGCTAAATACCTACTCGACAGTATGGCTCCTTGAATACTTGTGATTGACGTGTTGACATGTACCCTTAGACACCATAGGTTGGGTAATCTTAGTTGGACATTTTTGAGATACCAACATGAGTACGTATATTGCTTAGACATGCTTTAGTTATGCGATGTCTCTCGATCACATGATTCAATAATGATAAATTTGACTAAGTGAATATGGAATTGTGGCATGTGTTGCCATGGCATGTATTGCCGCTAATAAAATTTGTTGTGCTATGACTAGGGTGGTCATTTGGCCGGGTTGAACCCAAAATGTTTTACACTCAGGTGAGTGATCGTGCAGTAAAGGGGGTGCAGGAAGCACATTGGGATGTGGTTGTCTTGCCTGAGTAGTCACTAAGGACTTAACCTTATAAGCCATTGATCTGGGTCATACCGTACAACCACATGTCCAGGATGGGGTGGACCTAGCCAACTAATTGGCAATGCTTTGATTCGGTTCTGTTTTAGTGGAAGTGTGAAACCTGGGTTAGACATTCACACTTGGCGCAAGAGGGAGCCAGGAAGGCGAATCCTTAGCGAGCGGAACCGGGTCAAAGCGGAGCTTTGTAAAGGCCTTGTCACGTGCTCTAGACTGCTTACCTAAGGTAGTGAGTAGGGGCATCGACGGGTGCCCAACCAACTAGAGAAGTCGTGCCTTGTGGGCAAAGCTGTACAACCTCTGCAGAGTGTAAAACTATTCGAATGGTCGTGTCCCCATTTATGGACAATGCCTAGTGATTTCACGCAAGAGATAGATTTTCTCAAAAATTGTGGTCGTGGTTGGTTTCGAGTGGTCTGGGAAGTGAACAGGGTGTTCACGAGTGGTCTGGGAAGTGGACAGTGTGTTCATGAGTTGTTTCAAAGGATGCAAAAACTGAAAAGAGCAATGCGAGGCACAAATTGGTTTCGACAATATGAACTAGCCCCTTTTTTGGATTTTCGTGGACTGTAGGTAAAGGAAAAAAAATCTCACCGATCAGCTGTAGCTCTGATACCACTTGATGAACCACGGAGGTCCTGATCTGGCCTGATATTTCGATGAGAAGGTAAATTCGGTAGAAGTCGCTCAACTCTCACGATCCTGGCTACGAACTCGCAAGGCTCGAAACCACGCAATTCTTTGAATCTTTCGACAAGTCGTTATCAGCCGTGCACGAATACCCGGATGATCTGATCACGAAGATCAATTCCTGCATACACCGAAGAAGCACGTAAGAACAAAGTAAAACACAATCTGATGTATTGCAATTATTGATGAAGTACTGATAACGTGGGATTCCGAATAAGAATCTTGACTGGGTGGTCTAGTCGACACACGTAGAATATACAAGTTGCAATGAAGGCTAACTAAACATAAACGAAATCTAAGTTTTAGCAAAGGGCGGCGGCTCCTATAAGAGGAGTTGTGGCCAAGGAGGTAACCAGGTCATCCTAGGGTTGCGTGCGGCTAGGGAGGAGGGCGCACCCACCCTAGGCTTAGCCCGGTACGATTACAAAGCCCAAATTGGCTCAAACAGGTGGTGCAGCAACTACTTTTGAGGATTGTGATGCGTACAAAACGAATCTGATAGTGAGGCTGGATCCGTTGGAAAGGCCTCATCGTAAGCTTTCCATCAAATACTCGTGCACCTCCAACGGACTCCGTATGTCAAAGTTATGCATGATTTAAGTTGGTGTTGTCAGGATGACTCCGAATTGATATGGAATTGAAATTCAGCCGACCTGGACTTGTCGTGGTAGTAGTGGTACTCCCGTTGCCTTTGTTCCTGAGTAGAATAACATCACAAGACTCAGGTAGCAATCCGTCCTCAATGGAACAATTATGAACTCCTAGAAACAAAGTTACCGGATAATTTAGTTGGTGAGCATGTGCTCTAGTAATTGGTCCTTGTATATCAAATTGAAGAGTAGAAGCAGTAGGTATGGTTGTATCAGTGGAAGGGAGGTCCTCATCAAGTGGCGGCGACTGTTTACGACGTATGGGACGGAACAGTGAGCATCACCGAGGTCTAAAGAGTACATTTCACTGGTTGGTTGGGTTTGTAGTGGTGTGGTGTGGGCTGGCACCAGTAGACAGGGGCTTGGGGCGACGGTGGTTCCGCTGACTTTCTGGCGTGGGCGTGGGCGGTGGTGGTTCCGCCGACTTTCTAGCGTACCATGCCGCCTCACTAGTGAATACTGTCACTGTTATAATTCAATGGTCACTTGAAACATAGATTTCCATCATATGCAAATATGAATCCATACCATAATTTTAGGTAGCAAAGCGGGTGCAGCTAAGATTTTATGCCCTGCCTCTTGTTAGAGGGCAAAAGTGGAATGAAATATTTCGTTGTTCTTTCGGAAAGCCACAAACGGGCGTTAGTTGGGGGTTATTATCAGAAACGGCACCAACTAAGTTTGTTTAAGCCGCCACACGTAAATGGTGGGGACGCTGGTTCATAGCCAACACTTTTGTTGGGTGCCGTGGGCGGGCCCCCCTAGCTAAGTGCTAACCATGTGCACAGGTTGTAAAATTTCCCCTGTAGTGGAGGATAGTTTTCTTATAGATTTTTGAATTAAAATATGCAACACAAGAAGAAGGGAAAAAAATCTGTTCAACACAGTGGGAAGAAATTATACCTCTCCTAGTAGGACGAAATTATTTTGAAAGTTTCATAAGACATTGTTTGGTTGAGACCAAATTCCTGCTCATCCGCGTGGATAGATCGGCATTTTAGTTTAAATTTCTGACCCATCCACATGGATCTCGGTTGGGAATAGATTTCTCAAACAAACCCTAAGGAAGAAATAATGGAAGTAATTTCTGGTGTGACCATACCTATGTATAACAATTTTGGGGAACAGACACAAGGCATTAGTTTGTGGAACAGCGAGCAATAAGTATCATTGTGAGAGTGGGAATAAATGATATTGGTTTTACATATGTCAAATACATTAGATTTATGTTCCTCCAATAGACTCTTTTTTTTTAACAATTATAAGGAAGACATATACGCACGCGCACACACACCATCACACACGCACACGCGAGTGCGTCCCCTAAGCACACGCCTAACTGATGGAGGTCATAACTTTCTACTGAAGTGTACTCACGTGTGCTTAAAGGTTGGTGGGTGTAGTCATTCACTCACAACTCCACCACCTCCAATAAACTTGTAGTTATTATCTTCATGTTGTATAATTTACTACTATTTTCCTATGTATTAATAATGAAACCTACCAAAGTTATCTCGGTAGATACTGGTCTCTGTAGCTTAAAATTGTAAAGTAGATTCCCCCACCCCCACCCCTCCACCAAAGATCGAACTCGATCTTTTATCCTACACCTTCCTTCCCCAGCCCCAACCCCAACCCATCCATAAAAATGATTTCCAAGATTTCTCTAGTCTTGTGTAACTTGTTTTTCGAATTTCCAGCATCTTATAATTTGCCCTAGATATTTTCAGTTCATGTGCTTTAAGATTCCATGTGGTCTTACAGACACGCACATCCATCTAAATATTGGGTTCTCTGATCAAATGACATCCTTTGACAGGATCGGAATCTGCATGGAGAAATATATAGGCATGTAATTGGTTATAAATTCTCTCGAGTGATCATAGCAAACAAAGCCATGTGAAATTTAGGACAAGAATTCTTCGTTCAAGTCATGTCCAATAATCAGAAACAAAAAAGCTCCAACCAAAATCCACACATCTCAACATCGTACGAGTACAATTCAGCTCTCAGGTCCGTGATGTGCTAAGCTTTTTCTAGTTCTAGATCTAGCCCTTACTGGTGCCCCAGAAACAAACTCCTGTTCACTCACTGTAGTCTGTACCTAGTGTCGTCCTTCATCAGGAAATTCCACCACACTACATATCAGCTTTTTGCCCACCCTCTCTGCGTTGGTCCAGCTCGCGCGGCTGATGGGATCTATCTGGGGCAACCTCGAAAAAAGGTCGAGTCATCTCTGCAAATGTAAGAGCTGCTACTATACAGATGGATAAGATCAAGCACCTTTGCTGCATATGCATGCTTGTTGCTCCGGATTGGCATCCTTTGCACCGGTAATAGTAACATTCGGCGGATTTGAGTTACAGTAATATTATAGTGCTCATAAAATAGTGTTGATGTTACGGTGTTTTTTTTGCTGCAGTTCCAAAATCTGATCTCATCCTTTTCTTTTCAATCCGACGGCTGTTACGCAATATCTAGATGCTATAGCACCGTGACATTACTATAATGTGAGAGGATGCGTTTCCCTATTGCTCCTTGCTAGCCACCTAAAACAGCCATTAATTAGTCCAGCAGCTAATGCCAAAACTATAGGTTTTTTTAGTTGCTGTTGGATGGGAAGAAGATATGTCGACGATAGTGGATCCAAGGTCGTCGTTGTATATTGCAGTGTTGACGTTGTTGTCACGTATGGACTGGCCGGGTTCAGATATTTATCCAGCTAGAGCATCTGTCAAAAAACATAAACAAAATGTTCAATGGAGCACCTACTCTTTCTTTAAATTATCTGCTCTGTACATGGCTTATATATGGGCCTATGTGCCTTCTCTACTATGCCTGATGGGGTTGTACATAATTAATGCACTATAGCTTATTAGACTTCTGAGCGATTAGCTGAATGATTTGGCATAGAAGATAAGGCTAATCAATGAAAAACAACAATTAAATTCCTTTGTGCTTTTGAAACACCCACATGTTTGTTTTATCCCTTTGAGCATTACTGCCATCAAGTTGCTGTCACGCTAGCTTCATCAACAGCAAAAGGTCGGGCTCTATCACGATTTTATTCATCAACGTCGCTGCCCTTGAACTAGATTTTTATTTTTCTCAACCACTTTCTACCTTCCAATTAGTTTATCTTTTGAGCTAGACCTCCCAACTGGTTCATATATATAACAAGAAAAACTAAGACGATTATGCGATGTTGATTTGCGCATGTGTTCCCTCACTGTAGCGTTGTCCTCTCTCTCTCTCTCTCTCTCTTTCTTAGATCAGAAGTGTATGTAACTACTAGCTACTTCAGTCACACATCATCGCTTTGAAGGTGTTACAATAAACTTTACAAACAAAGAGGAATTATATATACTCCCAGATTGACGAGCCTTGGTATTTACAAGCTAAATGCGCTAATTTATGCGCATCCCCCATGGGATGAGCGTCTTTCGCAACACATTTCGGTCCAAAATACGGTTTTGCTAAACAACTTTTGATGGTTTTTTTTTGTTAAAATAGTCAAATTTTTATCCGTCGGATATACTTTGATATTTGCATTTCTTCTCATCTGATGAACTGAGTCCGAATTTATTATGATTTTTCTTCAGAACATAATAGGTTCACCACTGTCGTAGGGGCGGCACAACGGCCCACACGACCTGGCGAAGAGCGAAGCGCACACGCCACGATGGCCAAAAGTCGCTAAGGGCGGATACTCTGAATAATCCCCGGCGGCACGGAAGATGTGCGAGGGTCCCGAAACCCTCCGAAGGGATCCCGTCGCTCCGGCCACGAGCCACCGGCGACAGGAGGGCAATGGCGCCAAGGGTCATGAGTGTTCGAAGATCCAGGGGCTCCGGATGGGTTACTGCACCCCTGGACCGATACACCAACAGAGTAGACCAAGTTTAGGGCTGCCCACCACGTGTTAGAGGCTAGCACTAGGGGTAGGAAAGGTCCCTGCAGCCCCTATCAGCATAGGGTCTAGTAAGGGGTAAACTTGTAACTCTGTATACCTCCTATGAGAGCTATAAGTAGCCACACTTGCCCCCATTGGGGGGGAGAGGCGTTTTGGCTTTGTATAAGGATCACATGGTAATACAAGTGTGTTGACTTACTGACAGCTAGTCCCCTCTTGAGGACCCTTCGGTTATCGGAGGGTCCCCCCTTACTCTACTGTCTAGTCTCGTAACTACGACAGTTGGCACCGTCCGTGAGGACCGGCAGGTAAGCCGCGAAACACAAGCACAGCATATCAAGATGGCCCCCCGAACGAGGGCTAGACCGAAGGCCTCGGCGGCAAAAAATGGCCATGCATGCCCGACCCTGCAACCTCGAGGGCCAAAGGAGCCGAGCCAAGAAGAAGCGCGCCCGCCCAAGCCGGAGGAAGAAGTTAAAACTTCGGCGACGGGGAACGAGCCAAGAATCATACGAAACTTTCCGGCCAGAATGGTGGCCTCCGCCGAGGTGGCGGACCTCCCGACCCGCCAGAGACAACCCTCGCCACCCCACTCCGACAAATGCCGCAGAGCGGGCGGAGCACACCACCGCACTTCGCCCCGCTCCGACAACCGCCGAAACGAGGAGCCCACCCCCGCCGCCGACACCCCGGTGCTCCGAGGCGACCCAAGCTCGCCATTGAGCGCCGGGCTGGAGGCAGCCAGGTGGCCTCGAGGATTCAAGGGTCCACAGACCCCTCGCAATTCCTCCGGGTATACGAGACCGCCATTGAGGCCGCCGGAGGAGACGATACCACGAAGGCAAAAAGCGTCACCCTGGCGCTCAAGGGCGTCGCGTTGACTTGGTTCTTCATGATACCTCCTCGCTCCGTATATGCGTGGGAGCAGCTGCGGGATCTGCTCCGCAACAACTTCCAGGGGAACTACACGGAGCCAAAGGACGCTGGACACTTGTTCGGAGTGAAGCAGGCGCCGGATGAATCCCTCCGCAGCTTCTTCAGGAAGTTCGCAGAGGTCAAGTGCCAGGTACAAGGCGTCAACGAGACAACCATCATCAACGCAGGAACGTGCGGCATCCGCAACGGGCCGCTTTCGGAGAGGCTGGCACGCAAGCCGCGCGCACAGTGACCGAACTCTTCGATAAAATGGAGGAGTACGCCCGAGCGGAGGAAGACAGCGCTCGGAGGGGAGCGACGGCGACTCCAACACCAACTGTGACCCCTTCGAAGGAAGCGGTCACCACGACACCGGCCGGAGCATCCGGCAGGCCACGGAACAATGACTACAGGCAAAAAGGCCGGGGAGTCTACCATGTAGACAGCGCGCCACGCAACGAAGGAGGAAGACGCGGAGGCCGCTGGAGCCGAGGCCGCAGCCGCGGCCGCGGCCAAAACGCGGGACGCCAGCCCGATAACCGTAATGGAGCACCCTTGTAGTTTTGTGACCTCCATGGCGAGGGGTCGCACACAACCAGCGAATGTCGCACTTTCGCCGCCATGCAGGACTACATGCGCCGCGACCAACCTGCAGAGCATGACGGCCGGGGCGCACCTGACAACCGACTCCCTGCACCACCGGCAATACCGCGCATAGGTGGCCAGGCCGAGGCGCACCGGAGAGTCATCAACATGATCACCGGAGGCTCCTCGCTTGGCATTTCCTCGAAGAGGCAGAGGCGGGCGTACGCCCAACAAATCCACCATCTGGCGACGTACCCCGCCTCGAGCCCACCCTGCTATTCCGAAATACCCATATCTTTCGGACCCGAAGATGCCCGCGGGGTGTATTTTCCGCACCAAGATCCCCTCGTCATCTCGGCCAACATCGCGGATTTCGAAGTAAGGCGCGTCCTAGTCGACGGAGGGAGCTCAGCGGACCTCCTCTTCATGGATGTCTTCGACAAGATGATGATTCCTCGGGATCGCCTAACACCTCCGGGCATCCCCCTACTAGGTTTCGGAGGAACGCCTGTCACGGCATTGGGACAGATCCGCCTCGCCATCACATTCAGCGACGACTTCGCATCCCGAACTGAGGTCGTCACGTTCGACGTGGTCCAGATGGCTTACCAGTACAACACAATCCTCAGCCGGGCCACGCTAAACACCTTCGGCGCAATAACTCACCACAACTACTTGTGCATGAAGCTCCCCACCCCATCGGGCATCGTCACGGTCCGCGGAGATCAAGACCTCGCACGGCACATAGAACTCGGCATCTTCTCGGCCGCCACGTACCTGTTGTGGGACCCAACCGGGCGAAGTAGCACCACCCTCCGCAAGATGGGCCCCGAAACACAGACCGCAAGGTCACCTCCGAAGAGTGCCATTAAGGGACAACTCACCAGAGAAGACGGTGGCCCTCGGGTCGAACCTCCACCCAGAGGCGTACGACGATCTGGGTGCTCCATGAAGAATAAAGGCCTTCGCAGGGGCTCAAGACCTCCCAGGAGTGGCGAGGGCAATGATCGAGCACAGGCTAGCCCTTCGAGCCGACGCGACGCCCAAAAAGCAGAAGCTGCGGCGCATGTCGGCCGATTGCCTCCAGGCCGCCAAGAAAGAGATTCTGAAGTTGCTAAAAGGCGGAGTCATTCGCGAAATCAAATATTCCGAGTGGCTGGCAAACCCGGTCCTCGTCAAGAAGGAGACGGGCAAATGGCGCATGTGTGTCGACTCACCGACCTCAACAAGGCCTGCCCCAAAGATGATTTTCCCTTACCTCGCATCGACCAACTGGTGGACGCCACTTCAGGCTGCGAGCTCATGAGCTTCCTCGACGCCTACTCCGACTACCACCAGGTGCACATGACGGAGGAGGACGAACCGAAGACTGCCTTCATCACCCCGATGGGAACATATTGCTACAAACGCATGCCCTTCGGCCTCAAGAACGCGGGGGCGACGTTTGCCCGACTCATCACGAAGGTCTTAGCCACCCAGCTCGGGCGAAACGCAGAAGCATACGTCGACGACATAGTCATTAAAAGCAAGCTGGCAGGGACGCATGCCCAGGACCTCCAGGAAACCTTCACCAACCTTCGAGCGGAGGGCATAAAACTCAACCCCGAAAAGTGTGCGTTCGGTGTGAAGGCTGGGAAACTCCTCGGCTTCCTCGTCTCGGAGAGAGGGATTGAAGCCAACCCGGAGAAAATCGAGGCCATCAAGATATCGACCCGACAACGCCGCATGATACAAAAGGCGATCGCCGCATCAGCGCCCTTAGCCGCTTCTTGTCTCGCTCGGCCGAGAGAGCACTACCGTTCTTCAAGACACTCCGGGGCACGGAGTCGTTACTCCGTCATCGGTGAGCGCGGTGCTTGTCTAGGAGCGGACCGGCCAGCGACCGGTATACTATGTATCGGAGGCCTTGCAAGGAGCCAAAATCCGCTATACGGAGCTTGAGAAGCTCGCGTACGCCTTGCTCATGGCATCGAGAAAGCTCCGGCATTATTTCCTGGTGCATCCCATCAAGGTCCCCACATCCTACCCCTTGTCGTTGATGCTCCGAAATAAAGATGCCTCCGGACGGATAGGCAAATGGGCGGCGGAGCTGACGCCCTTCGACATCACCTTCGCGGCAAGAACGGCCATCAAATCGCAGTCGCTGGCAGACTTCGTTGCCGAGTGGATCCCGCAAGCGGAGGATAGCCCCACCGTGGTGGAAACACCATGGGTAATGTACACGGACGGGTCATGGTGCGCCATAGGCCGTATGCGCGCCATCCTAGTTTCCCAGACGGGCGAGCAGATCGATGCCGCCCGCCGACTTCCGACCACGAACAACGATCGGAGTACGGCACTTCTTCGCTGGGCCTCCGTAAAGCGCGATCCCTCGGAGCGAAGCACATCCTTATCAAGAGCAACTCCCGCCTGGTGACAGGACACTTTGACAAGACCTTCGTGGCAAGGTGTCCCGAGATGAGCCGTTACTTAGCCGCGGTGCGCGAAGCGGCAAAGCACTTCCACGGAATCACAATACAAGCCATTCCTAGAGGAAACAACGAAGCGGCCAACAAACTGGCAAAAATGGCAAGCTCCGGAGAGGGACCCCCCTCGGAGGTTTTCTACGAAGTCCTCACAAAACCCTCCGCCCCAAACGAAGTGCAAGGGGCTCCGCCCGAAGCGCAAGGGGCTGCGCCACAAGAGAGCAAGCGGCACAGCTGGTGCTGGCCTTGGGAACGGCGGAGCAGCCCCCGGCAAGGGATTGGCGAGACGTCATTATCAAGTACCTCACCGGGGAAGAACCAGAAGACCCGGCCGAAGCAAAGCGCATCCGTTGCCGAGCAAGAAACTACTATATGATCTCCAGTGAGCTGTACAAGGGGGCGTCTGTGCCCCTTCCTGCGCTGTGTATCACGGGAGGAAGGCCAATCACTCCTCAAGGACGTCCACGAGGGCTTATGCGGCGCACACTAGGCGCCTCGGGGCCTCGTGGGGAAGACGTTCCGCCAAGGCTTCTACTGGCCGACGGCGCTCCGAGATGCACAAGACCTCGTCCAGCGGTGCCAGGGGTGCCAGTAGGCCAGTCGCAACCCAAAGGCGCCCGCGCTTCCTTTGCAGCCGGTGCCGCCAGTGTGGCCCTTCGCGCGTTGGGGGTTGGACATCATCGGCCCGTACCCCGCAGCCAAGGGTAGCCTCCGATTCACGTTTGTCGCCATCGAATACTTCTCAAGATGGGTCGAAGCGGAACCGGTCGCCAACATCACCGCCGCAGCCGCCCAATGATTCGTGTGGAAAAACATCATTTGTCGATACGGCGTACCAAGGCACGTCGTCACCGACAACGGAAAGCAGTTCGACTCCGACCACTTCTGAAAATTCTATAACGATCTAGGCATAACGTTATGCTTCGCCTCTGTCGGGCACCCAGAGTCCAACGGAGCCGTCGAGCGAACCAACGGCAACCTCCTCGACGGGCTAAAGAAGCGCCTCGTAGGGCTGCCCAAGGGACTATGGCCCGAAGAGCTCCAGAAGGCCCTTTGGTCAATACACACATCGCCCATCAGAGCCACAGGCTTTTCTCCTATCAAGCTCCTCTTCGGCGATGAGGCCATAACGCCAGCGGAGTTCGCTGCTAATTCCTACCGAGCTACAACCCAGACAAACCTAGGAGAACGGAGCTCGCCGACCTCCTCGAGAGCAACGCAGCATGTGTTTATCTCAACCATGCAAAGATACAGCGCTGCTGTACATCGCCGCTACTCCGTCATCGGTGAGCGCGGTGCTTGTCCAGGAGCGGACCGGCCAGCGACCGGTATACTATGTATCGAAGGCCTTGCAAGGAGCCAAAATCCGCTATACGGAGCTTGAGAAGCTCGCATGCGCCTTGCTCATGGCATCGAGAAAGCTCCGGCACTATTTCCTGGCGCATCCCATCAAGGTCCCACATCCTACCCCTTGTCGCTAATGCTCCGAAATAAAGATGCCTCCGGACGGATAGGCAAATGGGCGACGGAGCTGGCGCCCTTTGACGTCACCTTCGCGGCAAGAACGGCCATCAAATCGCGATCATTGGCGACCGTTCGCTGCCGAGTGGACCCCGCAAGCGGATAACTGCCCCACCGTGGTAGAAACACCATGGGTAATGTACACGGATGGGTCGTGGGTGCCAAAGGGCAAGGCCATGACCATCCTAGTTTCTGACTAAGGCGAATCGATCGCGATGCCGCCGCCTCGACTTCCGACCACGAACAACGCGGAGTCTGGCACCTTCTTTGTTGGGCCTCCGAAGCGCGATCCTGAGCGAAGCGCATCCTTATCAAGAGCGACTCGCTTTGGTGACGAGCCACTTTGACAAGACCTTCGTGGCAAGGTGTCCCGAGATGAGCCGTTATTTAGCGCGGTCTTGCGGGCGAAGCACTTCCACTAATCACAAGACAAGCCATTCCTAGAGGAAACAACGAAGCGGTCGACAAACTGGCAAAAATGGCAAGCTCCGGAGAGGGAACCCCCTCGGAGGTTTTCTACGAAGTCCTCACAAAACCCTCCGCCCCAAACGAAGTGCAAGGGGCTCCGCCCGAAGCGCAAGGGGCTGCGCCACAAGAGGAGCAAGCGGCACGGTGGTGCCGCCCTAGAACGGCGGAGCGGACCCGAGAAGGGACCGGCGAGACGTCATTATCAAGTACCTCGCCGGGGAAGAACCAGAAGACCCGACCGAAGCAAAGCGCATCCGTTGCTGAGCAAGAAACTACTATATGGTCTCCGGTGAGCTGTACAAGGGGGGCGTCTGTGCCCCCTTCCTGCGCTGTGTATCACGGGAGGAAGGCCAATCACTCCTCAAGGACGTCCACGAGGGCTTATGCGGTGCACACCAGGCGCCTCGGGGCCTCGTGGGGAAGACGTTCCGCCAAGGCTTTCTTCGCCGACAAGACTTCGAGACTAACAAGACCTCGTCCGCGGTGCGGGGTGCGATGGGCGATCGCAACAAAGGCGCCCACACTTCCTTTGCGTACCAAGCCGCCGGTGTGGCCCTTCGCACGTTGGGGTTGGACATCATCGGCCCGTACCCCGCAGCCAAGGGTAGCCTCCGATTCGCGTTCGTCGCCATCGAATACTTCTCAAGATGGGTCGAAGCGGAACCGATCGCCAACATCACCGCCGCAGCCGCCCAGCGATTCGTGTGGAAAAACATCATTTGCCGGTACGGCGTACCAAGGCACGTCGTCGCCGACAACGGAAAGCAGTTCGACTCCGACCACTTCCGAAAATTCTGTAACGACCTAGGCATAACGTTATGCTTCGCCTCCGTCGGGCACCCAGAGTCCAACAGAGCCGTCGAGCGAGCCAACGGCAATCTCCTCGACGGGCTGAAGAAGCGCCTCGTAGGGCTGCCCAAGGGACTATGGCCCGAAGAGCTCCAGAAGGCCCTTTGGTCAATACGCACATCGCCCACCAGAGCCACAGGCTTTTCTCCTTTCAAGCTCCTCTTCGGCGATGAGGCCATGACGCCAGCGGAGTTCGCTGCTAATTCCTACAGAGCTACAACCCAGACAAACCCAGGAGAACGGGAGCTCTCACTCGACCTCCTCGAGGAGCAACGCGTACAGGCTGTCTCAACCATGCAAAGATACTGCAAGCAGCGCCGCCAGGCATACAATGTAAAGGTCAAAGCCCGCCACATCGCCCGGCGATCTCGTCTCGAACGAGCCACCAACCAAGCGGCCTTCGGCAAGTTGGAGTCTAAGTGGAAGGACCAGTATGTCGTCACAGCGCCACAAGTGGCGGCAGCGTTCAAGATCGCAACCGGAGGGAGACCGTTAGGCCATACGGAACATCAAATCCTCGAAAGTTCTACCCTTAGCAATCGTGTAAAAACCGGCTGCGCCCGGAGAATAGCCCCGCTGCCTTCACAAGGCTGGGGCATGTACAGACTTTTGCTGCAAAATAACTTCG
This sequence comes from Phyllostachys edulis, assembly GCA_036346405.1. NCBI lineage: Eukaryota > Viridiplantae > Streptophyta > Magnoliopsida > Poales > Poaceae > Phyllostachys > Phyllostachys edulis. The sequence continues at coordinate 75,206,702 of CM070549.1, read as the reverse complement.
TCCGGAGGTCTATCTGTTCAAATGGTGAAAATTGTATGCCTCGTCGCTTTGACTGGTCCCTCCGAGTGTATAAACGAAGCCACCGCGCATGGCTCGCGCCGGTGCACACCGATGCCCACCGTGGCACGGTGTATAAACAAACCACCGCGCATGGCTCTCGCGCCGGTGCACACCGATGCCCATCTGCGGCGCAGTGTATAAACAAAGCCATCGCAAGATGGCCTCGCGCCCCGGTGCACACCGATGCCCACCGCGGCACGAGTGTATAAACGAAGCCACCGCGCATGGCCTCGCGCCCCGGTGCACACCGATGCCCACCGCGGGCACGAGTGTATAAACAAAGCCACCGCGCATGGCCTCGCGCCCCGGTGCACACCGATGCCCACTGCGGGCACGAGTGTATAAACGAAGCTACTGCGTATGGCCTCGCGCCCCGGTGCACACCGATGCCCACTGCGGGTCGCGCCCCGGTGCACACTGGTGCCCGCTGCGGGCATGGTATAAACGAATCACACCAGCAGGCGTAACGCGCGAATCACAACCCGACCTGAGGCCGTCCGACCGCCAGCTCAGGCCGGGGGGACGGCGCGAGGCTTTGCCTCCCCCTCGCAAAATAAGTATAATTAGGCCTCTCCGGAGCCCTATCTAAAAAAGTATAAGGAACGGCGCGAGGCTTCGCCTCCACCTCGCAAAATAAGTATAGTTAGGGCTCTCCGGAGCCCTATCTAAAAAAGTATGGGGGACGACGCGAGGCTTCGCCTCCACCTCGCAAAATAAGTATAGTTAGGGCTCTCCGGAGCCCTATCTAAAAGAGTATGGGGGACGACGCGAGGCTTCGCCTCCCCCTCGCAAAATAAGTATAGTTAGGGCTCCCCGGAGCCCTATCTAAAAGAGTATGGGGGACGGCGCGAGGCTTCGCCTCCCCTGCATAAAATAAATATAGTTAGGGCCCCCGAGCCCCATCTAAAAAAGTATGGGGGACGGCGTGAGGCTTCGCCTCCCCCTCGCAAAATAAGTATAGTTAGGGCTCCTCAGAGCCTTATCTAAAAAAGTATGGGGGGACGAGGCCGAGGCCGCCCCCTCATAAAATAAATATAGTTAGGGCCCCTGAGCCCCATCTAAAAAAGCATGGGGGCGGCGCGAGGCCTCCCCCCAAAATAAATATAGTTAGGGCTCCCTGAGCCCTATCTAAAAAGTATGGGGGCGGCAGGCCGCCTCCCCCGCAAAATAAATATAGTTAGGGCCCCGAGCCCTATCTAAAAAGTATGGGGGCGGCGCAGGCCGCCTCCCCCATAAAATAAGTATAGTTAGGCCTCCCGAGCCCCATCTAAAAAAGTATGGGGGCGGTAGCAGGCTCGCCCCCCTCATAAAATAAATATAGTTAGGGCCCCTGAGCCCCATCTAAAAAGTATGGGGGGCGGCACCGAGGCTCGCCTCCCCCTCGTAAAATAAGTATGGCTAGGGCTCCCCGGAGCCCTATCTAAAAAAGTATGGGGGACGGCGCGAGGCTTCGCCTCCCCCTTGCAAAATAAATATAGTTAGGGCTCCCCGGAGCCCTATCTAAAAAAGTATGGGGGACGGCGCGAAGCTTCGCCCCCCTCGCAAAATAATTATAGTTAGGGCTCCCTCGAGCCCTATCTAAAAAAGTGAGGGACGGCGTGAGGCTTCCCCCCCCCCTCGCAAAATAAATATAGTTAGGGCTCCCCGGAGCCCTATCTAAAAAGTGGGGACAGCGCGAGCTTCGCATCCTCCTCGCAACGAAGCGAGAGGGCTCCCCGGAGCACCACCGGCACGAGCGCAAAGATAAAACATGCAGCGAGAATAAAAGTGCATATGTATTGATTCATTCACCTGTCACATACATTATACACCAGCACAAATACACGGCCGTACAGAACGGCGAGCAGATGACCTATCGGCCGCACGCGGGTGCAAAGTCATTCGCCTCGTGCTCGCGCTGCTCCCGCAGCACCCACTCGAGTAGCTCTTCGTCAGATGGATGCGTGGCCATGAGGCGCGCATACTCCCTCTCCACAACGCAGCTTGACGAGTCCTCCGAAGAGCTCGAGGTGACCGTAGGAAGAGGCCGAGCAGATGGCCCCTCGGGCGCACCCACCACGCCGCGACGCAGCCAGAAGGATAGTATTTCATCCCGCGCCTCCAAGGCCTTCCGCTCGCGCAACCGAAAGAACCTCTTCATAGACCCCCCCCCCCCCGGATTTTCCTTTTTCCACCGTTTCCATTTCGCACCATGGCACACTATACCGCCGTAACAAATCCTCCGAGGCCACTTGCAAACCAGCAGTCGTTCATCTTTCGAATCACGCAAAGGAGCATAGGACTTCGTATGCCACCACAGAGGAACGCAAGACTCGTCCGTGATGCGACGAAACAACATACCCCCCCCCCTGAGTAGAGCAAACGCCAATGTGAAACAGGCACCCAAACCCTTTTTCGGTGTATATTGATTGACAAAAAAACGGTTACAAGCCACGGATAGTCAACAACTGGCCCACGTAGCAGTGCCAGTTGAAGCAACAAAACCCTAAAAAACAATGATTCCCCAGGAAGATGGCCGGAGGGTCACACCTTGCCTCCTAGGTCGGCCCTCCGCTCCGCTATGCTTGCACCATCTGCAGGACCCTTTAGTTTCTGCTTCTAGGCCAAAGACGCCCGGAGCGACTCCATGGTAGCGTCCCGACCAAACGAAGCCCAGAACTCCTTGGCAAGGGCATTGCTCGCCCTCCGCACCTGCCTCTGACCTAAAGCGACCTCCGCAACGGAGGCGACGGGCACGGCGCCAGCACCGAGCGCATCAACGTGACCACAGCCACCATGCTGCAGGGAAACAAACGCAGCCGTCCACGCCGCCTTCGTGCAATGATTACCATAGGCACGAGCAGTCGGGAGAAGACTTCCCCTGCAAGACGAAGGCGGTCGAGGGTGGCCGCCAACTGGTCCACGGTATGCCTCCGCGGGGGCACGCACGACCGAAGCTCACGCATGGCGCCTCCATGCGGTCCAATGCCTCCCGGCTAGCCTTCGCGCGAAGAGTGAGACAGACCGCTCTGCCGCAATCTCCGCCTCAAGCACGGAGCGGGCACTGCGTAGACTCTCAACCTCCTCCTGAAGGGTGCGGCGCTCACCCTCTAGCTAGGCAACCTTGGCCTCCAGCCCCTCGCCTTCTCGGCAAGAAGGGCCAAGCAGCGGCGGCCCGGCTCTTCGCTCGGCGAACTCTAGGTCAACTTCATTGCTTGAATCTCCACAGAATCGCTCTGGATGTCCTCTCAAAGGTGCGAGAGAATGATAGTCTGCCAAGAAACATGTCAACAATTCGCCCATAACAAGGAGGACGGTTATCGGGACCTACCTTCATCGCGTTCGCCTCGACGCTCCGGAACATCTTCTCCGTGCTCCATTTCACGAAGAGCTCAGACACGCACGGCGGAGCGGCAAAGTTCGACACTTCCTCGCAGACGGCAGCAGCCCCTGGGCTGACCCGGAAATCGGAAGAGAGGAGTGGCCCCAGGTTCGCAACGCCCGCGGCGGCAAAGGCCGCAGCGCCCACGCCTTCTCGTTCGGAGCAGGCACCGCCGCCAGCCGCCAAATCTTCGTCCTCGTCCCGGGGATCCTCGAAGCGCGCGCCACGAGGCGGCTTCGCCTCCACGATCCCCCTGGCCGACCCGCCCGACTGGGAGATCGGTGCGAGCCTCGACCACAGTATCCTCGGTTCCCGGACCATAAACATGCGGCGTCTGCGCAGACACATCTCGACAGCCATGCTTGGCAATCCCAAACGAAGCGGGTAAGCGCCTCCTCGATTCGAGCAGCGGAGGAGCAACCAGGGACCCCGTGGACGAGCTCGCGGCACTCTTCGCCTGTCCCGGCACCACAGGCTCCCGCGACACCCTCTTCGAGGACGGCCCAGCCGAGCCACCTGCAGCGAGGCCCGCCTTAACCACCACTGGCTTCGCGACATACAAGAATTCAACCTGGCCGCTAATTGGGCCTATGCACTCGACCTCCTCTGGACCTCAAACTCGTTTCTTCTTCCCGGCGTCAGGGTCGGCCCGCTCTGGTAAACGGGTGTTCGGATCCTAGTACGCACGATTCAACCGACGCTCGTGCCTGAGATTCGCTTTGCTTCAATGCTCCTCCCCGTAGGGTCCAAGGAGCCGCCCATGAACACGCCGGCCTCAGAAGAGGCAAAAGCTGCGCGAGGATGCAGATGTAAAAAAAAAGAAATAAATATAATAAATAAATAAAAAAGAAAAAAGAAAAAAAAACACACACACACACACACGGACACACCTGTGCGGTCCCCGAATTTCAGGACAGGCATCCCGTCCCTCGGCTCGTCAAGCACGACCTCCCAATTCTGCGCCAGCGGCCACACCCGGAGCGCACAAAACTCCTCTACGAAGTCCCGCGTCGACATGCGCCACGCCGCGTTAAGTAGCACGCGTAGCAGACCCTCCTCCCGGGGTGAGAGGTCGATGATGGGCGTTGCGATAAGCTCGATAGGCCCCCCGGCAGAGCGAAGCCCGGCCTCGTCGGAACACTTGTGATAGAACCAGCGCCGGGTCCAATCAGTATCCCACCTGTTCCGTGCGGCCGGGGCGGGTAGGTAGTGGAGGAGGCGCGCCTTCGGTTGAAAGTTGACACTGCCGAAATTCAAGGTCTCCCCCGTGTCCTTCTTTTTCTTGGGCTGGCACCGCCCGTCGTGAAGGTATGCGAACGACCTCGCCGCTACTGGCCACCCCCTGATGCGCGAGACCCACTCAAGACCCCAAGCTTCACGATCGGTTAGGTGTCAATCGGGCCAGTCCACCGTGCTGATTGAAGGACGTGGTACAAAGATATTAACGCAAGGCGCATTTAAGACCCGCATTCGGGTAGGCCACGAAGACGATCGTCTCCTCCTCCCGGGCGTGAACAACCTCCAACCTGTGGACGCGAACGCCATCGAGTTCGCGATCTTCCTCGCTTTGCGGGGCCCGCGACAACCGGCGCCACCAACGATCGACCAAATTGCTTCGTCGACGACGACACCGTGCCACCCCCATCCTTCGCCCGCTTGGTCATAGCGATAAGCACGAGCTAAAACGCTCCGGCCGCCGAAGCCAGTGGTGAAAGCGAACCTCGCAAGCAACACACGAGCCCCCACGGGAACCAAAGGGCGGGGGGGAAGCGGAAAACCAAACAACAAGAAATCGCTACGGACAAATGCGCGCAACCGAAGGCGATGGGACCCAAGGCCACCTATTTATAGGTGGCCCCGCCGAGTCACAAAAAACGAGGAGCCCAACGCCAAACAACACGCGACACGTGGCAAGCAGCAACCCATTAGGGCGCACGAAAATCGAGGCGTCACATTGAAGTACGCGTCGACTCGGCCGCCATAACGGAGGCGGCCAAGCACGCCAAGATAACAAATAAAAGGCGCCAGAGAACGAAACAACCCAAGAGCAAGCAGATTTATGGCGCACGCAACCCGACGACGAGCACAGCACTAATGCTTCGCCAGGCCGAAGGGGACGGTGTACCTGTACCCTCCGGGAAGAGGCGCGGTTTCAGCCATGACGAAGCAAGACCTCGACCGCGAGGGGCTTGTCGTAGGGGTGGCACAACGGCCCACATGACCTGGCGAAGAGCGAAGCGCACACGTCACGATGGCCAAAGTCGCCAAGGGGCCAGATGTTGCGAATAATCCCCGAAGGGTACGGAAGATGTGCGAGGGGTCCCGAAGCCCTCCGGAGGGATCCCGAAGCCCTCCGGAGGAATCCCGGCCTCGAAGGGATCCCAGAGGTCGCTCACGCCAGAGCCACCGGGCGACGGAGGAGCCAATGGCGCCGAAGAAGGGTCATGCGGAGGGCTCGAAGATCCAGGGGCTCCGGATGGGTTACTGCACCCCTGGACCGATACACCAACATAGTAGACCAAGTCTAGGGCTACCCACCACGTGTTAGAGGCTAGCACTAGGGGTAGGAAAGGTCCCTGCAACCCCTATCAGCATAGGGTCTAGTAAGGGGTAAACTTGTAACTCTGTATACCTCCTAGAGAGCTATAAGTAGCCACCCTTGCCCCCAGAGGAGAGGCTTTTGGCTTTGTATAAGGATCACATGGTAATACAAGTGTGTTGACTTCATCGTGACTAGTCCCTCTTGAGGACCCTTCAGTTATCGGAGGGTCCCCCCTTACTCTACTGTCTAGTCTCGTAACTACGACAACCACATTGCCGTATTTTGTTAGTATAGAATTTCATTTTTTTTTTGCTCAATCTTTCAAAGTATATGTTAGATTTTGAATCATGTGATAAAAATATGAGTTATTAAGACTTTCGAGAATAATTACAGTGACCAAGAACAAAAATTACATAAATAATTTACTGTAATTTATGTATAGTGAAGCTGTAAATAAACTAAAATTTGACTATTTTGTGTTGAGAAAACAGTCAAATCTTGTATAGACGGACCCTCCAAAATAAGTGTTGCATCATCTTGTTGATATCCCTGTTGAATCATTGATTTGGCTATCAAATGTCAAGCCGGCGGTGCCGTGCACAAGGGTATGCTACTCAAGTTCTACCACGGCTATGCCGGACGCATCTAGCAGCCACCAAGCGTGTCATCCGCATCGAGACCAACAAGCCGCAGCAGTCCGCCATAACAGAGAGCCCTTCTCACCCTCGGGCTAGTAGCCTCCGTCTTCCCTCCCCGGCCCTCGTCGCTATACGAGCCGCCAGTTTCCAAGTGCTGGCGTGGCTGCGAAGAGGAACCAATTCCGTTGCTTATCAGGGGCGCTCCAAATGTAGGCCGGTGACCTGAGGAGTAGCAAGCCGGCCGGTGGAAGAGGCCCGAGAGTCGGGCTCTTGCCGTTGAAGTGTCGTCAGGAGGCGCAAGACGTCTATCCCGGAGGCCCCGTTTGTAGTAACTGGTGCAGGGCACCATGGACAAGCCGGTGCAAGGAGGCGAAGAGGAGTCGGAGTTGGCGAGTGTTGTGTTCTATCGTCCACCGTCGTCACCAAGGGGAGGAGCCATTTTCTCACCCAATTCATTTCAAGCGCCTTGTCGATTGCCCTATCAGCGTGTGGATTCGCCTTGCCCCTGCTTCTATTCTTCTTTCTTAAGTTTGTGCATTGGTGATCCTCTACACTGCCCGGTTTAGCTAGTTTTGGAGTTTCTGTGCATTGGGCGGGGTGGTTTGCCCTTCCCTTAGCCATGATATGTTAGGTGTAAGATAGGGCAATCGGAGCTGTGACGTTTGCTAGTTGGTTTTTCACTTGTACCGCCGGTATTGTTGTTTAGGGTGCTGCAAGGTTCGTCTAGTTGTCGGTTCTCTCCCGTATGAGGTGTTCCTCATCGGTGAACTGTTGTATTCTCTTTTATCAATCATGCTTTATCAATATAAAGGGCAATCCTCCTGCTCTTCAATTCAAAAAAAAAATTGTTTGTTTTTTTCTTAATGCAATGGTAAAGTTTAAATTGGTTCCTGGACACCGGTCACCACAGCCTTTCAATCAAAATGTATGAACATATATGTTTTTTGGTACCCTTGTTCTTCGGCCAATATTAGTCTAGCTACAGCAGGTTTCAGCTTCTAGGTTCTCTGCATCCGTAAGAGTGTTTCCCTAGTCGCTAGTCCCTATGCGGGTGGCCGCCTAGCACCTAGGCAGTGCCTAGGTGGCCGCCTAGGAAAGAGGGAGAAGAAACAGCAAAGAAGGGGAGCATCAACAGCACCGGGAGGGTGGAGCAGCGGAATGGGAGCCCGAGGTCGATGTCGGTGGCATGGAGATGGGATCCGGCGAAAGGGAAGGAGAATCAACATCGGGGGAGGCGGGTTCAGTGGCGGGGGAGCACGATTCGACCGACAGTGAGGTGAATCTCGGGAGCATCCGACAACCTCCTCCACCTCTGCCTGTCATCGCCGTCATCAGCCCTACCGCTATTGTAATACCCTGGTCTAAAATCCGTTCAATGCCCAATCCACCGTAGAGCAGACGCGCACACGTAGCACCTTTTTTTTCTTGCTGAGAGGGCACTTACGATTATGACCATATGTTGACTCGTACAGAAAAGGAATTTTTTTTGCCTTTATGGATTTCCCAATGAGTGGTGGGAAGTAAATTTGCCAGCGGAAGAGGTGCCACCTGAGCTCCCGGAGCCCGCATTGGGCATCAACTTTGCACGAGATGGAATGCAAGAAAAAAATTGGCTATCCATGGTCGCCATGCACAGTGTTGCATGGTTACTTTCTGTTGCATTTTACTATGGTGCAAGGTTTGGATTCGATAAGAATGACAGGTGATTGACTAAATCTTTACATGAGCATGTTTCTTAGTTCCTATGTGGGCATAGCTTTTGTGCTTCCTTTATATATCATTTATTCATTTGCCCACCAATAGTTGATGAACAAAAGGAACAGTGCCTTGGATTGGAGAATGCTAACAATTACTAACGAATGTGCTTGCATTACAAACTGACTACATTTAGTGAATAAGCTATGATTTATCAGACTAAATTGGGAATGTGAGGCAATAGTGGAATAAATTAATGTCCTTATAATATGATTGTGATTTTTTTTAAAAAAAAATCAGGGTTATCTTTGTATGAAACAGTGGGTGAGGGCAATCTACTTGGAGGTCTGTTCATGTGAGTAGCAAGCGACTATGGCGGTGCTAACTTTATCTGCTTGTTGATCCTTGGATACTGAACTAAGAATAGTATAAAGAATAAGAACTAAGAAAAAAAACGTGACTTTGTATTGATGTTATTGCCATTTTTATTTGCGAAAATCCTGTATTTTATAGTAGTTTGTTCATTGTTGAATTTGGTATGGTTATTAACTCTTGACCGCTGCTCGAACTCAGGAAGCGTCTGTTCAGTATAATAAATGATATTCCTTCCATCTACGAAGTCGTTGTTACTGGGGAGAACAAAAGCAAGGCTCAGAGTAACAAGAACCACAACAAATCCAAGTCCAAGCCCAAATCCAAAGTGGTTCGGTTCATACTTCTGTAGATATATGCTCACATTGATATACTTAATAAGCCTTTCGTGAGTAGTTCAGACTTCACTGGTGTGTCCTGTACCCTTAAAGCATAGAACATCTGAATCTCAGGCAAAGCAGTCGAAGTCACAGATAGAGGAGGAAGAAGAAGAGGAGCGTGGAGACGAAGGTAAGGAGGAAGACGAAGATGAGCACGGAGACACGCTCTGCGGAGGCATGTGGTGAGTACTACGGCACCGACGAGTTCTGGATCTGCTGCGACGTCTGCGAGAGTTGGTTCCACGGCAAGTGCGTCAGGATCACGCCGGCGAGGGCGGAGCACATCAAACAGTACAAGTGCCCGTCGGGCAGCACCCGCGGCAACAGCAAACGAGTCCGGCCTTCTTAAAGGTATCTATCTATCTATCTATCTTGGTTGGAAGGAGTAGGACAGTGTTGCCTGTACAATGTAATTCGATCATCTTGTTTATAATAGGGTTAGACTTGGTGATGCAGTATTTGATTTTGTTGCAGCGTTGCGTTTGGCGCTGAAGCAGTTAGCTGCGTTGTAACGGTACAAACTTAGCTGCAGTTCGTACTACACGAGTGCAAGAAATGTTCATTTGCGTTGGGGCTTGGGAAGCTGCGTGATTCATCACCCTCAAATGTGGCAGGTGTAGATGATGAAAAGATATCAGTTTTTCACCAAATGCTGCACATGACCAGATATGTGCTAATTGCTATTAAGCACACGCGTACTCGACAAAAGCCACCCAACAGGTTACTTGGGAGCGGAAAAGGTATGTTACGACACATTTTCACAATCATAAATAACCAAGGACAAACTGAGTTTTACTTCTAAAACAAAATTTGAAATAAGAAACAAAGACAATAACCGAGCAATCAAAATTGATGCTTTCAATGCAGGGCACGTTTGTGAACCATGAACAAAATGTTTTCCCCTATTATCATTAAACCCAATAAAAACCTGAGATTCATCTTGAGTATCTTGCATTACAGCATAGCTCTTCAACCAGTTCTTTTTTTTTCTCAATATGGAATCATTCACTTAACAGTTCTCACGCGACGGAAGTGCCATCAAAATCTTCAAAAATTTGGAGTTGCCCAACCGAGATGACCGAGTTGGTTTTGCTGAAATGCTCCAACCTGAGCTCCTGGAGCCATGGCTGCCATATCAATGCCGATATTTCCAGCCAATGGAGGCGCAGCTGGCTGATGTACCATGGATTGTGGGTTCTGCACCATGGTCATCGACGCCGGCTGCAGTGTGTGGGGCATGCCCGGGTACTGCAAATGAGCAGCATGTGGAGCTGGGCTGAAAGGGGTATGACCATTGTGTGCTGGCAAGTATGCTGTGTGGGGTGACGCCGGTTGTCCCATCAAGTTGTAGAACGGTGTTGATGGCATGTTAGGAATGTCCCTATGAGCATGAATCCATACATCTGCTGTTTCAGCCTGTCAAACAGCACCCGTATTTATCATGCTTATAACACAACAGGAACCAAAATAATAACCTGAATGCTTAGTCAGCGGTCCAAAAATAATTATAGTTACCTGTGGATTGGGTGTGTAGAGATTGTTGTCCTTGTATTTACTCATACTAGCATCCTCAACAGTGCCTGTGCTGCCAATCACACCAGTACTGAATGGGTAGCCATTCTGATTTGCATAGCCACCATATCCAGCAGGACTGCCAGGGAACACTTGCTTGTACTGATGAGGTGGTCCATATTTCACACCGTTGGCTGCTAGCTGTGAGGTTCCGTTTGGCATTACCAAATAGCTGCTGGCATGTGGCAACTGAGGAAATGCAGGATTGCTTGAATAGTTTGGGACAGCCACTGGAGGCACGTAATATGGAGAGAAAACATGTTGATACGGCAAGAAGTTTGGATACTGTGGTACTTGAACCTGTTGGTACATCTGGGCGGGCACTGGTTGTTAGAGTTGTTGCAGATACAGATAACTGATTGACATTTGCAGGATGTAAGCACATGATCTCTCAACAGAGTTTCACATAATTTGTCATATACCCTTGTTAATAAAACATTGGCTGGGACAGTGGATAAGCACTAACAAGAAAACCTAGATGGCCCAGTATCATAATTGTATGTGCATGTTCGAGCCAAAAGTCATGTTAGTTGGATCCAAGCTTTGAAAAGAAATAAAAACAGCCCTAAAGTGCAGAAACAATACTAGCAGATAGCATGGACAACCAAGTTAAGCCAACAGCTTTGAGGGGGAAACTACTGAGCGCCTATGATGCACGGACATGGACACATGTGTCGGACACATGTATTATTTTCTATTTTTCTACGTGTTTGCCAAACTGAAATTGATGCTGTAAGTAGAAGCGTAGTGTATAACAGAAGGTCATATGCCGCAGAAGGTAATGCTTATGTTCTGAACCTTGAAAGGTCATATGCGCGTGCTCCTGAGCATGATGAGGCTGCCACCAAACCCATCTATGAAGAACAATCATCCACCCATGAAGGAAAATCAGATCCAGAAGATGCAGACAGCAAGGACGTAGTGTTACCGGGAGTAAATCTTATATTTGATGGAGCAGAAAGGATGCCAGAAAAATGGAGAGGAAGGAGCATGGGACGAATTTTAGATGCATGAAGATCTAAATTTCAGATCTAGGAAGGAGCATGAAGAAGAATGGAGAGGAAGGAGCATGAGACGATTGACTCGCTGGGCTCACCGCCGGTCGCCGGAGGATGCGGTCGCCGCTAGCCGTCGGTTGCCGCCGGAATAGCGAGAGGAACCCTCGTCCTCATCGAGTAGAAGGAAGGGGTGGCATCATGCGGAGCACAGGAGGGAGGGGATCGGTTTGGCTAGGGTTAACACTTAAGGCAAAGGCCTGGGCCGTTTGGGCTAAATGGGCTAGGCCGAATGTCCTCATACGTGTCTGAAATACATTTTTTTTCTTCGTGCGCCTAATTTCGGACAAGCCGCAAATACGTATCCACGCCGTGTCGTAGCCGTGTCCGTGTGACACGGATTCGAAGGTTTCCTGCCGTGTCCGTGCATCAAAGCTGAGCGCTCCCTTCTAGTTTCTTTAAGAGAACTTATTACTGTAACTGATGTTCACATAGGTGCATGAAGGTCTCCGATATCATCAAGTTCTAATAGAAGGTCAGAAATTCCAGTCAGGTTCTCAAAGACATGTTCATAACTAGGTGGCAGATAATGCAAATTGCATTAATGATTAATCACGATCGATAGTAAGCCAACCAGAGGAACAAGCGCTTAGGTGGAACCAAGGTTCATGTAACCGGAACCGGGCCGGTTCCCGCTCCCTGGCCGGTACCGGTAACCGGACGGTTACCGGTCCGGTTACCGGTTTCCCGGGACGAAATTCGCCAGAATTTGATTAAAAACCATCCGAAATTCAAAATTTAGAATTTGAATTTGAAAAAACCGAGAAAACCGGCCAGGGTTCCCTTTCCTGGCCGGCCTCCGGTAAGCGGTAACCGGCGGTTACCGGCCGGGATTTTAATCCCTGGGTGGAACTATCTGAAAATACAACAAAAGATCAGCTAAAGTGGAGAAAGAAATCTACGCGAATTAAGGCACTGAAGCATTTGTAAACAGGCTGTTTAGACAAGTTTGCGTTTGTGAATATAAATCCGGAGCAACATATATCAGACACCAAAAATTAATAACTAGATGATAATAGCAGATTGGTATTACCTCAGATGAATAAGCTATAGTTTGGGCTGTTTCACCATCAGCAGCTTTAGTGATAAACGGCATCTCATATCTAGAATCTGGCTCATATGCCTGGTATATCAGGAAATAGAAGGATGAAGTGCCAGTCTAAACATCGAGGCTCTACTAGGGACCACAGGTACAGGGTAAAATGAAAACATTGTCGCTCTCCTAGGGACCACAAATACAAGGTAAAATGAAAAGACGAGACGACAATCCATTCTACATTTTTTTTTGGTTACCTTCAAGTTCTGCACAGCTGAATTGCCTTGATGTTGGGATTGAGGCAAAGAATGTGTGACCTTGCTTGAAACCATCTCATTTGACCTGTACTCGCCAATAACACCAGGAATCGGGACTTCCATATCCTCAGTCAATGACTGCTGATGTTCAGAAACTGAAACAGCGGAATCTGATCGTGGAAGTGTGGCACAAGAACCAACAAGATCCATCTGGTCATTGGGAGGCACATTATCAGTTGATCTGACAGAATTCAATGCTGTCAAACTGCAATAAACAAACAAATACAAATCCAAGTTAATTTGGACGCACAAGGACTGTTTCACAATAGAAAGCAGAAAATCTTGAAGACAGTCATTACGGGAAATTTGGAGCTGCTACAGATTCCTGCTTGAGAATGAAAAAGGGCAAGATCTAAAGCATAGTTACCGCTCGCTATAAAACCCCACGAATCGCGAACCGGGTTCGTCGAACCCAAACCGGTTTAGAGTACGCGGATTGTGTTCACAGTGGAAATTGGAAGAAAAAGTAGTGAAGTACGAACCCGAATCCCTACCGCAACTCGGACGAACCATGTTTCTGGTAACTATGATCTAAAGCACTAGCTATAGATGCAGTAGAATCACCTTGTAGAAGAATGACAATTCAATCCTTCTTTAGTTGCAGCATCAGATTCAGAGGCTGATGTCAAAGCCTTCGCCACAACTTCAGATCCAAAAGTACCAAAGATAAGACGTATTCTTTCAGAGTCTGGTACCCTGAGGTGCTCAGGTATGATTACATGCTCATCTTCGGAAACATTAGCTCGTGAAAGCTTCTTAGACAAATCAGCCACACCCGCCTGATTACCATCAGCAGATGATGCAGCAATGGAAGGTGCCACAGTAACTGCATGACTGACAGATCTGGGGCTGGTTGATTTGGGCTTCCACTCCAGATGTGGGTTAACTGCATAGAAATGAGCAGTATTTTTTCACTTACCATACGTTAAACCAAAAATAGCTCTACCAAATTAACCAGGGTTCAAACAATTCCTCTCCCTCTAGAAAGTGACCAACAATTGAAACACAGCATGTAAGAATTTTTACAGGGCTCAATGATGACAACAGTTAATGGATTTTCCTGGTTTAAAAGTTGGACAAAAGCTCAAAGAATCTGCAATACTATTCTCAGTGTGAAATTGTTAGCAGTTAATTTCCAGGCAGGCAATTTACAACAATGCTGTATAGATAGAGAAACTGTGCAATGATGTGGATCTAATGGGATGTGGCTCCAAGTCAAAATACGCACTACTAACACTAAATTTTACTCAGTGTAGCATTTTTTGTCTAGCAAAATATCCTAACAGATACTGCTACTAGTATACGTTCAATTTTGGAATGTCCAGATATTTAGGGAAATGAAGCACGTGCAACAAAAAGATGGACATACCGACCATAATCAAGTACTTGTTTAGCAATGTATGTATCTCAACATATCGAGTTCCCATGGAAACACTAACCTTTCGAATGACCAACATTGATGCTTGGCTTAGAATGGTATTGACTTGAAGGAAATGGCCTACTGCTCAATGATACAGATGAACTAGAACGGGAGTTTTTCGATGAGGCACCAGGTAATCTAGATTGTTGTTCATTTGAAGCATTATCCTTTGTTGCCGTTGTTGCTGTGACTAACCTGTTTGAAGTAGATATGTTTGTTGCTGCACTATCATAAGGTCGTCGCCAAGCATCAACTACTCTAACTTCACGCTTAATGGCTCCAACTGTTCCAGCTGATTTAGAACCAGGAGAGGGTACATGGATTGGATCTGATGAAGAACAGCAAAGTTCACCAGTAAAATTCTTTGTCCCTGATGGCATAATTAGCGATTTGTTTTGGTTGCCCTTTTCCAGAACTGCATGTGAACCAACCAATGTTGTTCTCGTCCCTTCAGATTGTTCCAGCCCTTGGTCACTTGAAGGCTTGACTTCTTTATCATAGGCTTGAGCAGCAATTTTGTGTCCATTGTCAGCTTGAATTGCTCCATGTCCATTAGAATTTTGAGTGACCAAGTGGCGTTGTGCTGCTAGCTTTTCAGTTGAGCTTCAGAGAAAAAGGACAAGGACATATGTGAACAGATGTGATACTGGTGAAAATGAAGCAGCAAATTTCAGTTTACATAGAAGAAAGCGGAATAACAAAACTGTAAAGCAGAGAAGACAATAGGCTATTAAATATTCATGTAAAGCAACACTAATGGTGAATAGAAGAGAGTGACAACAATACATGCACATGTAATTTGCACTTTACATACACTTTCCCACCATCCACTAATCATCCTACAATTGGGAAGGGTGGGGACCGAGAAAATGTTACGGGAGTCAAAAAAATTAAAACGTTTTTGACTAAAAGTTGTATGTACCATAGCTATTCCCATAGAAGAATGCTGGTAGAAACTACTAGCACATGGGTAAAGAAGACATGTCACTCAGTCACTTCCAAAAAGAATAATCAAAGAGCAGCCGTCTATCAAACACAAGTCAATCAATTGCATAAGAAGCCCATCTACAGATATATTAGGAGTTTGTGTTATGCTATTGCTCATGCAAGTTCCCATGATCTGATTATCTTTATTTGATATAATATTTTCTATTAGTGTATACTGCCTGCTGTTTATTCCAAAAGAACTGCAAAATGAGGGATAACCAAATGACTGACACTGACATACTCTACCTTTTGTTCCCAAAATTCGAAACAGCCTGTCCATTGCTCGAGTCTCCATTGTGAAAAGATTCTGGGACAGTATCACCATCTGCCTTCTGTTTAGTTCTGTTGTCTTTCACAATACGAAACTCCCGAGTGCCTCCTGCAAATATCAGATGTTAGAAAGTAGCAGAAAAATTGGCCTACTCCAAAATACTAGAATAAGACAGAGAATTTAATGTTGAATGATGAAAATTTTCTATTTTACTGCCTTAATCACAGAAGACAGGCACTAGTGACTAAGCTATTTTGGAAAATTAAAACTCATATATAAACATCGTTGCTCATAATAAGAATAAAGGATTGATTGCTGCCCCGGAATATGGAGCCAACAGGCAATTTAAAAGTTAGCAAATGTTACATAGGAACACCAAAAAACAATATATTCATATTGCGATATACCAGTGCTTCCAACTATCCATGAGTCCTTATTGAGTTATTTCATAATGTTCCATCAAGGCAAGTAGTGACACAATGTTTACATGGCATGTAAAATATGTCTTATGGAAGCATGGTTGGTGGTTAGATGCCTAAGAGCACGAGCACAAAAGGCATTCTATCTCAACCCTTGTCATTAGTTATTAAACTAAAACATTTCGTGACATTTTATGCCATGTGGTATATGAAAGTTTACCAGGCAATGAATTTCGAGAGTAGCCTCCTCTATTAATGTTTCTATTCAAAACTCTTCCAGGTCTTGCCCATTCTGTTTGACTTTCCTTTGGTACCCTGATATCATTGGAGCCTTGGTGACTTGTGTTCTGCAATTGCAGAACAAACTAAGCATAAGACAAGACATGGTAACCGTAAACACTATTCAAATCATATTACTAATGTTTCGTGAACAAAAGGATATCCTAAATATGATAACATTATATCAGAATAGCAGTTCCTGGACAGACAAGAACATTTTATGTAATTTTCTAAAAAGGAACGCAGATAATATTTGTAAGCAAATGCTACCAACCAGTAGAATTTCAAGCATGAAATTTGAAAACTAGTTTGTAGCTTTAACTGGTAAAAGTAACAATGGTATACATTACAATGCACTTTATGACAACCCATATTTTTTACAGATTGATTTTATAAAGTCATCTTAGAGAAACAACATCCAATTTCAAAAATTAGTCTGAAACAGTGATCCTTTAATTCCAGAATTCGATCTAGAAACAGAAAGGTTCAAACAAATAGCAGCGGCGTTGGTTAAAAATAAGAAAACTAAAACTGACTACCAAATAAGGTCAACCCGTCAAGTAAAAAAGAAAGCACATTAGCATCCACGTCTCATCAGATGAGCAAATACAAAGCAGATTCAGAATTATACCTCTTTGTTATTGTCATGTCTCTTTCTAACGTCACGAAAAGAATCTGCACAGAGCATGAAGCATTGATTGGTACTTTTGTCATTCTAGTTAATCATGCAGCCTCTAAGCCTTTCCCAAACCTAAACAATACAAAATAAAACAACACAATAACATAGTCCCAAATGAATAAATTACTAGTATTGGATGCATTCCTTATTCTGAAACAAAATCCCCTGAAGGTTGAAACCAGAACAGGTCAATGGTCAACCAATGTAATCGTCACTCGTCAGAGCACAGAATCAATGCTATGCCCTAGCAGACACAAACGCCGCAAAACACCAATCCCTTCACCTGAATTTGCCCCACGGCAAGCCTTTCACCCCTAGCATATAGTGAGGACAAACACAAAACCTTTATTGCGTCATAAAGCCCTAGCAACAATGGGAACCCAGAGAACAGAGTAAATTAAATATATCAAATAGACAATCACCCCAGTTTTCGCTTACCATGAAATTTGTATGTTTATTTTAGCGCTGATAATAATTTCAGCCGCCATCTAACTAAAACACCACAAAAGAACAGCAGAACACACAAGGTTATCACTGCAGGATCATTAGCCGATCAAAACCACCAAAGCATTAATCACTTCTATCACATCAATTCTGCACCCCCTAACTAAGGACAGCCATCGCGGCCACTATCACAGCACCCGGACCGCATTCCGTAGACCGCCGCTCGAAACCCTAACGGCCAAAGGCCACCAGAACGGCAACAAGGAAGGAAAGATTTCCGCACGAATCGGAGCGAAGGGGAAGATAGATGGGTACCACGGGGGGAGGGGCGGCGAGCGATGGCGCCGTCCATGCGGTGGACTGCGGCGGAGCGCGGTGGAGGCGCGAAACCCTAAGGAGAAACCCTACGGTTCGCGGAGAGGGGGACAGGCGGCGAGGAGAAGAGAGGAGAGGAGGGGATTTGGTGGTCGCTTGGGTTTTCTTTGTTGACCTTTTTTCCCCTCTCCTTTCGTGTTCTTTTTCAAAAGTTTTCTTGGGAAGAAGGGAAGGTATGGCAGGGAGGGAATACAAGATTTTTTTTCTTTCCCTTTGGGTTGTTGCGTAGGATGAAGTTTATTTAATCCTTTATTATTAATTTTTATTAATATTTTAAAGTTAATCTTTCGCGAATTTTATTTCCAATTCTGACCTCTTTGGTCACGCCACCACGTCTGGCGTGGCTAAACCATACTGTTACGCCACAGGTTGCGGCGTGACAAAATTTACCACGTAAGCTCTCGGCCACACGCCGTGCCAGCGTGGAGGGCTTGCGTGGTACATGTCACGCCATGAGTGAGGGTGTGACAATACTGCCTTGTCACACCAAGTCTAATGGCATGACAATGGTGACTTAGTTGCGGGCTTGCGGCCGCCGATTCATTTCTTCTTTTTCCCCTAACGCCTCTCTTCCTCCCGAGCATCTTCCGACCTCCCCAAATCCGTTGTCGCCGCCACCGGATTTCGTGGTCACCTTCTCCATGCAAATCCACCTCCACGTCGGCTGCTCCATATTTGTCCTCCTCCTCCACGGCCTCCTCACCGGCCACTTCCCGACGCCGCCTACTACGCCCTTACTCCCGACGCCCCTCACGGCTTCATGGCCGGGTTTGGCAGTCAGCTTGTCCTCCACCATCAAGCACCGGATCTGGACTCTCCTCCCTTCCTCCACCACTAGAGAAGGTAAGCCACGAGTCGTCTCTCATCATCTTGTGCTTAGGATAATTATTGATGATATTGCCGGATCTGGACATTGCTTGTTGAATGTGTGAATGTGTGATGATGTTTTGGTTCGGTTAGTGGTAGCACTTAGGAGAATCCTGTGAGTACCATTTCATTTGGACATCGCAATTTGAACAAATCAACCATGGTAGTACTTAGGAAGGCAACGCCGATGTTGTGGAAGGGCTTTGATTTTGAGGGGTTTGAATGTGTAATGGCAAATCAATTTGATGCTTTGAGGAGAATATGCTGTTATGTTAAAACTTAGGATCATTACCACCATCAGAACATATGATTTAGTCCAATTTTGTCTCGAATAATACTGACTTTAACATGTTATCTTCTTAGATAAGGTTTGTTATCACTTATGTTTATTACCCGGATGAATTGATCGATGCAAAGTATCGATTATCCGAGAATATGTAATACCGATTCACTATCCAATTTTGAAAGATAAAAACAATTTAGCCATATTATCCTTTGAACTCCATACTTTGAGAAAGATAGGCAAGCCAAATAGCTCTCGTCTAATCTAAACAGTAACACAATGCATGTTGTATGCTAGTTGTCTAAATTCGATGCCTTGAGATTTCATTTTACATGAACTAACACCGCTTTGTCAGAACTTCCTCATTACTTTAAGCCATGACACATTGACTTCTATAGAATTATAATATTGGTTGAAGGCGAAATTTTTTGACTTACCTCCTTTCTGCATATAAGATTTCTCGAACGAGTGGTTCGTGGCACTCCGAGTATGTAGCTCTGGCATACCCAAGAGCGAAGTCCTGGGCGTACTCAAGAATGAGCCCTGAGTGGTCCCAAACACGTGGTTTGGGCGGTGTCGAGAACGGGATCTTGAACGTACCTGGGCACGTTGATCTAGGGTAGTGTAGGTCGCACTCAGAGGCAAGCTCTGAGCGGTCCCAAACACGTGGTTTGGGCGGTCTCGAGAACGGGATCTCGAGCGTGACTGAGCACAAGAGACTCAAGTAGTGTAGGTTTTGGATCTTTTTGCATCTCATTGTTTCTTGGTGTTATTCGTCCACTGTGTATGGCCTAACACACCTCAATTCATTGTGAAACGACCCATCAATTATGCATATATTTGTACCGTTAAACTGCTATCATGTCTCAGGAAATTGAGCTTTTGTTATGTCCAATGTTGATTGTGATATTTCGTACTTGCGGTATTTCATTCATATGGCATGCAGCACTGACTTTGCAATATTTTGTTGGATATAGATGGACAAAGTTGTACGTGTATTTACTGGTGAGGCTATTAGCCAAACTAGAAGTTTTGTCGACTTCGGCGGCATGGAAGCGACCGTCCTTTGTTTCATGAATCACCGGACTTTAAAACTCTTGTGAGTAGAATTAAGTCGACCTTTGGATGGGATGAGCCCGGGGTCGTTGTTGGAATGCAAGGACAATATGACGCAGGGCTAGGTTCTAAGGTGCACGCCTTATTGGTGCCAATCCTGTCCGTCGATGATTGGGATATATACAAGGAAATTGTGCTCGCATCTTAGGTCCGGTTGTTGGAGGTGGCGGTGGAGAGAACAATCGTTGTTAAGGATTTGCTAGACAATTTGGATGTGGTGAATAGCAACACGGAGAAACTAGACCCCGTTGCCCATCATTCGCGAGCCCCCCCCCCCTCCAATGGAAGAGCGACCTTCCGAAGAGTTCGTTAGCGTGAGTCGTACCAACCATGACTTCTTGTTGGTGGATCTGCCTGTATCTTCCCCGCAACGTGTTATTGACCATGCGATTGATTTCAACGGCGCTGTAATGAACAACGAGCTTGAGGAGGAGTTGTTTCGCGATGGAACAACCAGTGAAGTGGAGTCTGATGAAGGATGGAGCTCGACCTAAGACGAGATGAGGAAGGCAGGGTTCTTCGTAGTGTAATGGGTGAGGTCTCATCGGTGCATTCTTTCGATGATGTCAGTATGTCTGATAAGGCGGTTTGTGCTAATGGGTTGAAGAGTAGGGATGGCATTGTGGACCCGGAGAATAACATAATACGGAAGAACATGTTGTTTCCAACCATGGAAGACATGAAGGTTTGGTTGCAAGAATACTCGGTCGTCACCATAAATCATTCATAGTGCAACACTCGATGTGAACAAAAGGTACAGTGAGGTCTTGAAAGAAGTGCGGATGGAAGGTATAGGGCCGCAAAACAAGGGACAAGCAATGGAAAATGGCGAATGTGAAGCAGCCTCACACTTGTGGGACCGCACAAGTGTTCGGGGAGCACCTCCAAGCGACCGAAAATTTCATTGCTAGGCGTATTATGATAGTTGTGGCTGTCGATCCTGGTGTGACTGTCGCCACCCTCATCGAGGTTATATACGGGTTCATTAAGTACCGTGTGAAGTACGGGAAAGCATGGAGGGCAAAGCAGAGAGTGATGCAGTTATTGTGGGGTGATTGGAAGGAGGCTTACGGTTTGCTTCCTCAAATCCTAACTGCTATGCAGACCAAGAATCCGGGCATGGTGTTTTACCCTTGGCACGACAATCGTATAGAACTCGATAGAGAGGTTATGAAACATATCCTTGGGAGGGTGTATTGGTCCTTTGGGCAATGCATAGAGGCCTTCAAACATTATAGGCATGTCTTATCGTTGACGCTACATTCCTGACGGGGAAGTACTATGGTGCCTTGATGCTCGCCGTGGGTATTGATGCGGAGGACCAGCTGATTCCATTAGCATTCGCATTAATAGAGGGTGAGAACAATGCAAGCTGGGAATGGTTCTGGATATAGTTAAATCTATGCCTCGTTGGGCTGGATGCGAGTTTGCATCATCTCGAGCAGCACCACAAAGATTCTCGAACGTTGTGAAGAGCAGACTTGACGGACACTTGGATGTGCTGCATAGGTGGTGCATGCATCATTTAGCGACTAATTTCTTTAAGCAATGCAAAGAGGAAGATCTCACCAAAAGTTCAAGTTGTTGTGCGGATGCTTGGAGAAGAGGGAATTCAAGGTCAAGTTGATTTGAGTGAGGGTGACCAACTAATCGGGTAAGTCGTGGTTGGACGAGGTCTTGCAGCAGAAGGAGAAATGGGCATAGGCATACGATAAAGATGGCTGTCGGTATGGAATGATGATAACGAACATCTCGGAGGTGTTCAACAATTTTATTAAGGGCATCCGTGCGATGCCAATATCTGCTATCTTGGAGTACTCATTTCGAAAGACCAACTCGTACTTTATGGATCGGTGGACCTGAGCAAGGGATGCATACAACGCCAGCGAGCGTTGGGGTGTGGCTGCTACCAAGCACCTTGCTATCGCAGAGGCCGAGTCATGCAATCAGGAGGCGGAGGAATACGATCCCATTGCGCATACATACGCCGTCAGGGCAGCCGGGGGCACATCGATAGGAGGCGAACGTTACGGTGGCCGGAACCATAGAGTGAACATGACTACGGGAGACTGTACTTGCATGGTCCCGACGTTGCTGCATGTCCCATGCTCTCACGTCATCACTACCTGTCGTGTGCGCGGTGTAAGTCACCTTACCTTCGTTGCATCAGAATTCTCGAAGCTAGCCACGATGCTGACTTGGGAGAAGTGATTCGAGCCTTACCTAGATCCCTCGCATTGGCCACCGTACGTGGGGGAGGAATACATTCCCAACGTAACGATGATGAACAAGCGACGCGGTTGAAGGAAGAGGAAGAGGCTTCATAATGACATGAACCTCTCACAGCAAAGCAGTAAGGACATGTACTCTCTAGGGGACTTCAACGACGCCGACAGCACCAACAGGTGCTCGGAGTGCCACGAGCACGGACACACCAGGGCAAAGCACGTCAGTAGGGATTCCCAGCTGTGTAGGGTTAGGTGGCAGCGCTCATGTGTCGCCCCACCTGCTTGAGGTATCCAATGCTGTTGTTCCGCAAAAATGGTTGTTCTTTACGTATATAGTACTTTCATTTGCATTTTACATATTGTTTTGAATGTCATATGTACGTACTGATATAGTTCACTCATTTGCATTCTCTATATTTGCATCTCACATATTGTTTTGAACGTCATGTGTACTAATCCTTTCCTGTAATGCAGGATGCCGCAGCACGCGCAATGCGCATTGCTCCTCTCGGAGTATGATGACGCCCACCACGCTCGTCGCATAGCCCACGATGGTCAAGTGAGATTTGCTAATATTCTATTCCATCGTGCTTCCAACTAATCCGCCATGTGCTTGTTGTTTTACTTATTTATTTATGTATCTCTATTGTAGGTGCTCCAGCCACTTCGCCCTCGGACCCACACCCCCCTAGATTGGGATGAGCAGTACGTGCCACATGTCCGCTCAGCCGGTCTCCTTACTTTGGCGTGGATAGTCATCAACGGGCTCTCTCGTATGGACGGTGCCGCGCTCACCGCATTGGTGGACCGGTGGCGCTCAGAGACCCACACTTTCCACCTACCGTCAGGCGAGATGACTATCACGCTTCAAGATATCGGTATGATTCTGGGCCTCCCCGTAGAAGGACATGCTGTGACTGGGGACATCAACAGCGCAGGCTGGTGAGACCGGGTGGGACAGTGGCTCGGAGTGCGATCGGAGGACCCCTCTGTGGACTCGAGGGACAACCGACCATCTACGGTGCTTGCGTCATGGCTGCGCGTGCACTTCAACGTGTGCCTGCCAGACGCAGATGCCAACACAGTGGAGTGCTTCGCACAGGCATGGATTTGGCATCTTCTCGGTTCCTTCCTGTTCCTGGACGGTACCGGGAACGCTGTCTCTTGGATTTACCTGCCGATGTTGGCAGATTTCACGACGGCTGGGACCTACAGTTGGGGTTCTGGTACACTGGCGTGTCTGTACCGGCATTTGTGCGACGCGTGCCGATCACGCAGTGCGGAGGGCAACTTGGGTGGCTGCGCATACCTCCTGTAGATCTGGATGTGGGAGCGTTTCCCCGTGGATTGACCCACTCGTACTGCCTTGCAGGTACGAATTTTTTCCAAATTAATCATACATATCTCATTCCATAAAAATTATGACTGATATATATCTCTATGCAGGCATGGCCACGGCCCCTTGAAGACAAGGCCTTGCGACCCACAGTAGCCTACCTCTGGAGCTCCATCATGGCACCTATTGGGCATCCGAGGGCGCGGTACCTCGCATATACAAACAAGCTCGACGTCATCACGCAGGACCAAGTACTGTTTCATAAGTTATTTTGCTTGTTGCATTCACCTGTTCGAATTATGATTCCACCACTAATGTCGTATACATCTGGTGCAGGTCACGTGGCTGCCATACGTCCGCGACGAGGTTCTCCAAATCGAGCTAAACCCGATGTGCGAGCAGGGCGAGGCTTCGTGGTTGACCCTCTCGCCGCTGATCTACTTCCATACGGTGGAGTACCACTTGCCCCATCGGGTAATGAGGCAGTTTGGAAAGTTTTAGGCATGTCCACCAGAGGTGTTCTCGACATCCTTGAACTTTCATGGGTAAGGATACATATTGATGTGTATGTGCAGCTCCGGCAACGCTTTTCGTGCTAACAGTTAGATTGTCCTTGTCGTAGGATGAACCGAAGGCGGAGGTACCGGCACACCGACTGGTCCCATTATCACCGATCCTACATGTCGGAGTGGGTGGACCAAACAAATCGGTTGAGGAACATGCCCCAGATCCATCAGAGGCATGACTTCGTGAGATACCTACAGTGGCTGCACGGCGTCGCGCGTCTCCAGCTTCGACCGGCGATGACCAATGCAGATATAGGTGAGGGTGACTCATCCGATGAGGACATCGTGGACGACTATGATGAGTTCACACGAATGGGCACTCAGCCGGAGAGGGCCCCCATCAACACTTACTATGTGAGTAGTTCCAGGTTCCACAAGCCTTCGTAGTGGAGAAAGTTGACTGATAGCCACTATTGGTGTCACCATGCGTAAACTAATTTCATGTGTTGATCCGTTCGTAGGGGAGGCAGCTCACCCACATGAGCAACGAGGCCGGGAGGGTTCTCATGCTACAAGAGGGTTCGCAGGGGAGCTTCCAACGCTTAAGGGGCTTTGCTGAGGTAACACACATTACGTTAAATTAACATGTTCTCCCTTGTTATTTATTTTGTTGTATTAAACTTCACTACCTTTTTGTTGGTTAACCTTGTAGTTGGTTCGACGCCAATACCGGCGAATGGCGACAAAGATGAGCTGTGTGGCGGCGGCAGGAGAGGTCATGCAACCTAGTCTGGCTCAGAGTGGCTCCGAGCGTGCTACAACATCGGGAGCGACGACATCGCTTCGGCCGCACACGACAAGGACCCAGAGGACGACGAGGAGGATGAGGAGGAGGGTGGTGCGGATGAGGCCGGTGAGGAGGACGAGGAGGAGGGTGGCGTAGACAAGGTAGCCGAGGCCGAGGAGGACGTCGATGCTAGCATTCCCGACGAGATGCTCCTCGCGGACCTAGTTGGTGCACCGCCCCCTACGCAGCCGACTCAGGCCACGCCACCACGCCGTAAACGGCGTGATCGCGCGGACATTAGTTCGGTAAACGTCGTGGAGGGCAAGCGAGGCCAACACCCAGTAGTGAGGTTTACACTGGGGTCGGGTGCGCACCGAAAGCGCAAGTGATAGGATGAATGGATGGGTGTATGCATGTTTGTACAGTTCATTTTGAATGAAATCAGATTTCTCAGCTGGAATGAATGGATGGGTGTATGCATGTTTCTATGGCCATTTTGAATGTTGAATGAAATGATTGCATGAAACGAAATTTCTGAGTTGATGGATTTCAATTGCTGAATGAAATGACATGACTTATGGTTGATTCTTATTGCATGAATTGTTGTTTGAATGAAATAACTGTAATGATTCTCAATGTTGATTGAATGAAGTCAATTTGGATGCTTGTGTTGAGTATCTGCTGGCACTATCACGCCTTCAGTAGTGGCGTGACAAGGCAGTACTGTCACGTCAGTATAGATGGCATGACAAGACTTAGCCCCGGCGCTAACCCCCTTTTTTCACAACGCCTCTGGAACATCAAGCATTGTGGCGTGGTAGTACGTTTTTGTCACGCCCTAAATGGTGGCATGACAAGGCAGTAATGTCACGCCGAGGTAAGCGGCGTGACAGGACTTAGCCCCGGAGTGCTAGCCCTTTTTGGCAATGCCTCTAGAACATCAAGCATTGCGGCGTGGCAGTACGTTTTTGCCACGCCGTGAATTGTGGCGTGACAAGGCAGTCTTGTCACGCCGGGGCGAGTGGCGTGGCGTGAGTTTGGTTTTAGATTTTAGGGTTATATTTGGTTACGTACAGAGGTCTCTATTTTCAAGTTGTGGATTGTTAAATATTACATGTACATGGTGTTATGCATCACTTTATCTTCAATTGTTTTTGATCTTTCAAAAGGAAGTCCCTTTGTTATCATCTTACCACAGGTTCCAAATCTATAAATCCAAATGGAATAACTGTCATAATTTACAAACAAAGCGAAGTAGCCTGTCACACTTGACCATGGCGTGACAAGACTCTTATCACGCCGTTCGTAATGGCGTGACAAAGGGTACATTCGGACCGTCCAAACGTCTCCGTCTGTTTGGACCGTCCGATTGGAATCGGACGGTCCGAACGTCTCCTCCGCATCAGGCTCTGTCATGCTAAATACAAAGGCGTGACAAGGGAGACTTGTCACGCCACGCTGGCACGGCGCGCGGCCGAGGGCTTGCGTGGCAGCTTTGGCCACGCCACCTTGGGTGGTGTGACAGTGTTCTTTTCTCACGCCATGGGAGGTGGCGTGACCAAAGGGGTCCGAATTGGAAATAAAGTTCATGAGGGGTTAACTTTAAAATAAAATTAAAATAAGGATTAAAATAAAAAATATTGTAGGATGATGTGGGTGCTCCTACGCGCCAGTGTTTACACGTGTTCCCAGCAGGCCTGGTCTATGATGAACTCCTTATCTATCCAGTAGTCTATATAAATGGGGAATCCTTAACCATTGTACTACAATTTTACAAAAGAGCAATAAAGGCCTTGTTTGGTACTGCTTCTACTCCTAGCTTCTCGTTTGAATCTTGTGGAGCTGTACCAAACACCTAGCTTCTTAAAACCACCCGATTTTGATTCTCGCGAGGAGTTGTCTCAAAAATGAACTAGCACCAAGGAGCAACCTTCCCGCAGATTCTTGTGAGAATCCAACCTTATATAAATGAAAATACCCCTTGAAGTTAGAGGTTTTTACCCGCAAATGCCATCGAACTACTCCCACAGAAAATCCCACCGCGCGACCCCGCCTGTATCCCTTTGCCTTTCCCCTCTCGTCCTCCTCTCCTCCCGCTGCCCTCGCGACCAGGCGAAAATCTCTTGTGCGCTGCCTCCGGCCCCCGTGTGCGCCCCCGCTGGTCATTGACCGCACCTCCTCCGGCCCCCGTGTGCACCCCCGCTTGTCCTCTACTGCGCCGCTGCAGGCCCCGGAGTGTGCCGCCGCGGGCACACGAGAGCAGCTCACCTTGGAAACCCTAGAGGCTATCGTTCCCCGCCTTCGTCGCTGCCGTCTTTTTCCGGGCACCACCGGCTGGCTCCTGTAAAGGTAAGGTCGTCCTTCGGTCGACCCCCTTGTCCTCCCTACTCCCTTTGTCTCCTTCCTCTTTGGGTGCTTGATCTGGTGGGATGCGGTGTTTTTTTTCGGGTGCTTGATCTGGGAGTTGATTCTATCATCATTGGAGCTCAAGCTAACATGTTTAAGAATTGATTCCTTTTCAGGTGCTTGATTTGGTAGTTGATTCTATCCTGGACCTGAACTTGGGTAGTCTTGTTTGGTGCTTGATCTGGTGGGATGCAGTTGTTATGAGAAGTATGCAAATTGTGTATGAAAGATGATGGGGTTATCAGAAATTCACATGCTAAAGTATGCAAGTCTTATCAGAACATATAAACTCCTTGTTGCAAGATTTAACAAAGTATTTTGAGTTTAAGAGTTCTTGATTTGATAATAATATATTGAGATCCAGAATGCCAAAAATAAAGAACTTGTGCAACACCTGTAATTGACAATGCATGTGCATGTATATTTTCCAAACTAATTAATTTGATTAAGCAATATGCAGTACTAATGACCTGTAAAGAAAGCTAATGGTTTATCAGCAATCTAACTAATGGTCAATTTGTATCAACAATGGTTTATCAGATAATGATGTATCCATGATTCAAATGGTCGATGTTGGCATTGGCATCAGTGGGCAAGAAGGGAGGCAAGCTGTTATGGCCTCAGATTTTGCTATGGGGCAATTCAGATTTTTTTGTTCCCCTATTGTTGGTTCATGGCCACTAGAACTACCAGAGAATGGGCTACATGATCCTATACATATCTTGCCTGGTTTCTGGTACGCACTCATTCTTACCTTTTGCTCGCATACTCGTAGAGAAAAAAACTACAGGTTCCTGATTCTATATTTGTATGACAGGGAAATCTATAAGGTGATGGGAACTGGATTGTTTTGGGCATTGCCGCTTATGATAATTGTCGTTGGAATGATCCTCATTTTGGCCTTAAAGGCCATTAGGGAGCATTTCATCCCCGGTGACATTGGATCGCGAGAGAAATGGAAAAGTCGCAAGATTCTCATGATGCCACTTATCCAGAAGTTCAGATGAGTACAATGGCTCGAGCTTGGGAGTAGAGGGTCACACAGTGATCTTTTGTTCATTTGGATAGGATAGCTTTATGCCTTTCTTTGGTTCTTTTTGTTGTGTGTGTATTAGGCAATTCTTTCTGCAATGAACAGGCTTCTTCACTACTACAAAACATGCTATAATAGACGCCCCATCACAAGCGGTTCCTTTGGAACCGTCGTGTTGGGTCTGTCCGACTGCGGGTGGCGCAGGCGACCTATCACAGACGGTATTTTTAGAACCGCTCGTGATAGTCACCTATCACGACGGTTTATTAATAGAGCCGCTCATGAATTATCACAAGCGGTTCTATTCACAAACCGTCTATGATAATCCCCAATCACAGACGGTTTGTAATTAGAACCGCTCGTGAATGATCACGAGATGGTTCTATTAAAAACCGTCATGATAGGTGCGTATCCTGAGCGGTTCTTAACAAAACCGCTCTCGATTGTTCAAGGAAGCGAAAATTTGAACATAATGGGCGGCTGCCAAACTCACTTTATATAACCTCCATTTCCTCCTCTGCCGTCTCTCCTCCTCACACCTCATACCTCCATCTCCTCCTCTACTATTTCTCCTCCTCACACCTTGCGCCCCGGCGTCCCCCGAGCTTATCGCCCGCGGCCTCCTCCAACTTGCCCCGGCCTCATCGTCACCGGCCTCCTCCGAACTGTCACCCCCGGCCTCCTCCACCTCGCCCGGGCCTCATTGTCACTGGCCTCCCACGACCTCGTCGCCGGCCTCCTCCACTTCGTCGCCCCGGCCTCCCACGACCTCACTCTCTCTACTCCCCCCTTTGCTCTGTGATGTGGATTACTAAGAGCTAGTGTTAGTGCTCTGTAAATGGATTGAGTTGATGCTACTGTGATGTGGGTGATGTTGTGGTTTATTGTTGGAGGCTCTCTCTGTGCATGTGTAGTTCATGTTGAGTTATTTGGTTTGGGCAAAAATATAGATGGTAGATGGTAGATCGCGCACTGTCCGGTAAAACCGCCATAACTTTTGCATACGAACTCGGATTGCGACGTTCTTTGGCTCGTTGGAAAGCTAACGAAAAGTTCAATCTGAAAATCTATAAGTTCATGTTAGATTCACTCGCGAGGCTCAGGAGACTCCAGACAAAGTGAAAACCCCCAAAAAAGGTCGTTTAGGGCCTCAAAACAGCCTCCGAAGTTTTAGCAACCATTTTCGGTTTTTTTTTGCGACAGAAAAGGCTATCACAGACGGTTCTAAACAAGAACCGTCTGTGAAAACTTATCACAAACGGTTCTAAACAAGAACCGTCTGTGAAAATGTCATCACAGACGGTTTGTAAATTAAACCGTCGGTGATATTCTCGGATCACAAACGGTTTTTGATGAAAACCGTCTGTGATAATAGCCTTCATAGACGGTTTCAAAAAACCCGTCGTGATAGTGCGTATCACGAGCGGTTTTGAACCGTCTGTGATAAGCACTGTTATCACAGACCAACAAATATAGGCGGTTGGAAAATGCGTGATTATGGTTCCGAACCGTGCGTGATGAGGCTTCTGTAGTAGTGCTTTGCTGTGGCATGATTTTGTCAACTATCCAAAGGATAGGTTACTTGTACTCATGATGTGTATCCACTTGCCAATTTTTGTTGATTTATATGAAAAGGAAATCATACAGGAGTTATCTGCACAAATTCAAAAAGTGCTTGTACTGATTCCCAACAAGAGCTAACCTATAACCCTATGATGGTTAACTGTATATATGATAGGAATGATCATAAGAGTTAACTTTACAAATTCAGAAACCATACATGTTTTTGTGTCGGTGTCATGATAGTTCCGGACTTTCATTCAGTGGGGATTTCTTTATTGTCCCACAACAAATTCAAAAATTGATCTTAGTGATCCACAACAAATTTTGTGTCGGTGTCATGATAGTTTCGGGCTTTCATTCAGTGGGAATTTCTTTATTGTTCCACAACAAATTCAGAAACTGATCTTATTGATCCACAATAAATTACCAACGTCGCAAACGAGTGCTACATCTTGTCTAGTGATTTGCATAGCAAGCATTATAAGACATAATTGAAGTATTTGTACAAGGGGTAGCTTGGTCTATTTGCCCCTAATCCTCCCTCATATGATTTTTGGAGCCAACCTACCAGCCAAACACTTTTAACAGATAGCTCTAGATTCTCAGATAAGTGGATTCTCAGATAATCAGGAGCAGAATCTGAAAAATGAGAATCTGGAGCTCTACCAAACAGGGCCAAAGAGAGAAGAAAGAAAGAATGGGGAGAGGAGAGAAGAAAGAGAGAAAGTGGAAGAAAAGAGGGGTGGCTGGCTGGGGAAAAAGGAAAGGGGGAGGACGAAAAAAGAAGAAGATAAAAGAAAAGAAGATAAAAGAAAAGAAAAGAAAAAGAAAGAAAGAAAGAAAGAAAGAAATAAGAAGAAGAAGAAGAAAAAGATAAGATAAGAAAAAATGGAAGGATAGAAGGAAAGGCGTGGGCTCTGCGGCGAATTCGATGGACGAGTGGACGAGAAAGACGCGGAACCGATGGCAACGACGACGAACGCAGACGAGTGGCCAAGAAGATGACGTCCGGTGGTGGTTCGCACGCCTAGTACCTGCAGTAAAAGCCTTAGTGTCATCTATGTTACTGCGTTTATGATATTTAGCTGTGCATGTTGTATTATCATCATGATCATTTCATATTTATGCTTGTTTAGTGTAAAATACGCTTGATAGTCTAGAACCGATATAACTCCCGGGTTAGGTCTTAATTGTGCACAGGTGTGATCATGTAACGTTATATTGATGAATGCGAATAATTAGATCGTTGTAGCAGAATGTGTATAGTCGATCGGTGGATGTTGAATTAAATATATTATTGGATTATTTGATCGGGTGATATTATTTTGGAGTCGCATGGAAATTGGTGGTGATCTTCGGATGTTAAATTGATTGGAGGTTTTCCCTCAAGGTGGATTAGTGATTTTAGGATTTAGATCAAGAGATGAGAATATGATTAGAGGGTGTTATGCACGTGATTGGATTCAATACTTGAGATTCGGCTAAGTAAATTATTATGAGGGGACTAGTGACATGAGGATGTGTGTGGTGAGTAACCCCAATTAGTAATAGTGGAGTAACACGTGCATAATAAATTGGATCAAATTAGAGGATTTATCGTATATTTCTATGTCTAAAAAAGATCATGACTTAGGGAGAAGGATAGAAGTTAATTTTAGGTATCCGAAACTCCGTTAGCATGAAATGTTGTTTTTTCCTTTTTTTTAGCGATTTTATAAACCGAGCTAAATTCAAATGGCCATAACTTTTGCATATGAACTCCGAATTGAATGAATCTTTTTTCTAAATTCTTATGAAATCATTTATGTATGAATATGAAAAAAAAAATATGAATTTGGTTGTTGTTGAATTTATTTTGCTATTTGTGATTTGTTATTGGTTCTTTCGATAGACGCCGAAATAGCGAACGAACTTGACGACAATCAAGCACCCTCATTCTCTGAGCAACCAGAGGAAGGAAAGCACCTCCTTTGACCATATTTATCCCATTATTTCAATTATTTTATTTCATTTTGCAAAATCAATTATGCATGCGTGTATGTTTGGCTAAAATTGCTATATTTGGGGATAACAGTAGTTAAATTCCTATTGAATGCATGATTCCTCCCTGTCAAGTTGATATCCTTACTGTTGTAACCTTTAGGATATGGTTTGTACAATAGATGATGTCAATTTGGGTATTTCGATTAAGAATGTCAAATAGATGCTTCAAATAGATACTTAGTCGGGCACTAGTTTCGCTAAAATTGAATAATTGATGAAAATGTGATTATGGATTTGGGAATATTTGAAATGTGGTCCAGAGTGGTTACCTCTGTTATTTTGTATAAAAATAAAAATAAAAAACTTAGTCTTTGACGCGGGCAAGTTATATTATGAACTGAGAAGTGTGAGAGGTGTATCTCATATGTAGATAGGGGAGATCCTCGTCCGGGTCGATTAATGACCGAACGCTAGTGTATCCATCCCAAGTGTAAGAGTACAACCACACGGCTGAACTGGGGTGGTCTTAGCTAATTAATTTGTTTAGGTCTAGCCTTGCATGTTCGTAGGCCGCAATACTACGAGCATATTTGGGTATGTTTGCTCGAAGGGGCTCCCTTAACCGAGGTGTCGGGGATGAAGCTTGCTGACACAACGGTGAATGTCTCACTGAGATGGGGGGTGTACCCAGGTGAAGTGAGGGTTTCATTCGTCGGGCTAGTGCAAAGTTAGGACTAGGTAATGTAAAGGCTTCATTACAAACTCTAGACTGCTTACTAAACTAGAGAGCTCGTGAGGATAAAGTTGTACACCTCTGCAGAGTGTAAATCTATTTAAATAACCGTGCTTGCAGTCATGAGCGTGCTAAGTGTTGTTTCGCCGAGTATAGTCCCTACTTTTGCAAAAAACGGTCTTGTTAGAAAATGAGGGATGGTTTTGTTGTTGTTATCATGTATGCCATGTCTATGGCTGAGAATGAATTGATGATTGCAGCCGAGGAGGGTTGTGATTTACTAATATTAAAGTTACATACTTGTTATTTCATTATGTGTCAATTACTCTTCAAAATTTCTGTTGCAAACTGTGGATATCATAGGGATATGTGCACGATCTTAGGATGATGTTACAATTGGCAATGGCGTTGAAAGTTTGTCGAATTACGCGTTTTCGACGTAGTTTGAAATGCTGTCAGCCAGGAGCGGTCAGACCGTCGGTCAGAGACCGGTCAGACCGGCCAATGAATGGTGGTCTGACCGGATGTGTACTGTTCATCAACCAAAAGGTGGTGATGATTGTTGGGTTAGGTCAAGTTCACGGGTTTCAGTGCATATGTGTTGCATGATGCATGTTTTGACTAACGTGGGTCAAGTTGTGAAGAATTTATTCTCGGAATCGATTTCTTTGTCTATTATTGTGCAGGTTGCTTGGTGGCCAACGACGGTCAACGACGAGGATGATCGGGACTAAGCTTGGAGAGCTGAGGTCCAGAACGATCGGAGATGCCGGGTGAAGTCAATGGAGTCAAGCATGGTGCAAATTGGACATGGATGACCGAACGGCAGTTCGATGCGACGGGTTGGATCAGGCGGCGCGGGGGTCGGTGCAAGTGCTATAGTGGTTACGGTGGGAGCCGGATGGGAGAGACTTGCCGATATGATAAGAGCCGCTGGATCAACCTACACGTGGCGAAGCATGGAAGTGCTTCATGTAGTTTGGACTCGGTCTTTGGAAAAAGATCGAGAAGGGGTATTTTGGTCATTTTACCTAAATACCGCCTTGGTGACCTTTTGCCAACCCATGGCGCAAGATGGCGCATGGAGAAGCGGATTAGGTCAAGAGGAGATGAAGACGACGCTTTAAAATGCGTGCGTGAGTGAACCCGTTTATGTGTGCGCCTAACGGGTGCCCATTAGGGTTTTCCTTCTAGAAGGTCTAGCATCTACTATAAATAGAGGAGGGTGCTGGCCAGCACCTCTTTAACCCTTTCTTTTGTGAAACCCTAGTTTGCCTTTGGTGCTTAGGGAGAGGATAGTGAGAGGTTAGGGTTCTAGAGAGTTGGATTTGATTTCGTGCTCATGTGTTGAGTCTTTGTCCTCCTTGATAGAGTGGTTGTAAATCAACATCATATGAAATCAATCCAAGGAAAGATTTCTCAAAGATGTTTCTCTTTGTGTTCTTCCTCTCTATTTCGTGATTTTGAGTCTTTCTTTGATCCACGAGTTTTCTCTTGGTTTCTTACCTTGATCTAGCTTGTTGTGACATGTGGGAACACATCTAGGATCATCTTGATCATCAATCACCCACGAGCAAGTCTTTAGATCATATTTCGATTTTGACTCGGTTTTGGAGCAACCTTCGTTCAAACTAAGAAAGATAGAAATTTTGGCATGGATCTTCATGATACTTGATTGGAATAGGTTCCTAATATCTTAGAGAAGGTGTGTATCAAGTTTGGTAAGGTTTGGAGTCACGGATCAAAAGTTAGAACGATTTGTGTTTTGGTTTTCGGGTTGTCTTACATTCATCGGCTGTTGGTCGATCAAGACTCAAGCCCGTCGGTCAAGACCTGGTCTCGATCGACGCGCCATAGCCTCCGGTCAGACCGCCCTCCGGTCCGATCACGCCATACATGTCGGTCAGACCGCACTGAGGGTTTGAACTCCTGTTTTGGTCTTTTGCTTTGGGGTTTTGGTTTGGATTTAATACAAGTCTTCCGCTGTACTTGTATATTGATCTTTATAGCTTCCATAGCTACTGGAGTGAAATTCATGTTGAATCCGATCAAAGTGAAAAAGTGAGCGTGCTCCTATTCATCCCCCTCTAGTCGCCTTTTCGGTCCAACACAAACTATTACATATCGGTATTACAAATTAAACTTGTTTTGTGCTAAAAATAACTTGTAGCGTAGAGCCATAGTCTTTGATAGCATTGCATTTATATTATGCTGTGATACACTAAAATTCTTACTGAGTACGCAATGTACTCAATCTTGCTTAAATTGTTGTTCAGAGTACGAAGAACCAATTCCCAACGACGCTTACTTTGCGCCTGGTACCGGAGGGTATGCCAATGGGTTTTATTAGGGCTTAGTCCTTGTCGGTTGCCTGTGGGTATGGATGAGGCATACCGCTAGAACATTTGATTTATTTACTATGTTTTCCGCTGCCCTCTTTGATACTTGAGTTTATTTGGCCGGTCGGCCCTTTTGTAATATAAACTTGTTATGTAAATGCTTAAGTTTAAGGCCTTTGTATCATGTTGTATGTATGAATGATGTATGGATGCGAATATCAATGTTGTGGATGTGTGTACTAGCCACTGATCATAGGACTAGTATGGTACACACACGAGGGCTTCGGGTATTCAAAGCCCGGGGTTTGACACCATCACCCCACTTCTTGGGTGGGTGGATCTGGTCTGCCGTGCCTTCGTTAGGCGTCAGATTCGACACTGTCACCTCACTTCTTGGGTGGACAGATATGATCTGTCGTCATTGCCTTTGTCGAACGCCAGATTCGACATCGTTACCCCACTTCTTAGGTGGGTGGATCTGGTTCGCGTCTCCATCTCCATCTCTCTCTTCATCGGCTTGATTTGACATCTCTCTATTCTTGTCGGTTTCAAACATATCCAAATCAGACATTCGTGTGTGAAGAGCCGAGGGACAATTTTTGTGAAGGTTTCGAGGTACCACTTCATCGAGAGGAGATTGTTTTTTTTTTCAAGAGTTGCATGCTTCGATATCTTCAAGCTCGGACTTCGGATTTATCTTTTATTTTAGTATTGTCATTTTTAAACTCAATGCTATTGCACACGTACTGAGTTTGAGTGGAGGTGTTAAGGGTAGAGGTGTAATAGTCATGTAAGTATTAGGGGTAGTTATAGAATTGTAGTCTAGTCTAGGGTTTCTCTCCTATACACTATATATTACCCATTGGGCTCTTGCAATACAACTATCTATTCAGCCCCTATTCCTGTCTCCTCTCACAAAATCTAACACATAGGATCATAATCCTGAGTCCTGACAACCTTTTCTACAACTATTCTTGGGTTTTGAATGCATGCATATGAAAAGGAGAAGATTTCTTATATATACCACTGAAATTTGTGCCTGGGTCCATTGGGTGGTTGATGTATTAGTTGTGCACTTTCTATGACATGTGGGTCAAGCTATAAGTGAGTATAGGATGTGTTACATGTGGGTTGGCTGATTTCCGCCATGCATGGGTGGCGGCAGGGGAGTGCCTGTGGTGCACAGGCACCCCCAAAAAAATGTGTAATTTTTTTGAACTATATGTATGTATGAGTAATTGGTATTTGGACTGGCCAAATTTCAGCAATTCAACCTAAGAAATTTTGAAAGTACCATAATTGAGTGAGATAGAAAATGGACGGGAATTAAATCAAGAGATGGGGTTAGCTAGGCCCAGTGACACTCCTTGGAGTTCTCATTATAGAACTATTTTGCATATTATTGGTATATATTCAACAATCCGCAAAGTACTCATACAGCTTGGAAAAGACCCCTGACATAAGAATGATTGGCCAAAAATACATGCTATGGTGGGAGCCTTTAAGTCATTTGACTTTGTTTTCAATGCACACTTGATGCTTGTCATACTTAGATACACAGATGAGTTGTCTTAGTCTTTGCAAAAGAGAGACCAAGATATTATTAATACTATAGCACTTGTTAATTTGGCTAATGATAGAATGCAACGAATGAGGTATGATGGGTGGGAAGAATTTCTTCAAGAAAAGGTAACATCATTTTGCACTAAATATGGCATCAAAGTTCCTAAGCCGGATGGTAGATATGTGCCTTATGGAAGATCATCACGTTTTTACCCAAAACAAACAAATGATGATCATTTTAG
Organism: Phyllostachys edulis; assembly: GCA_036346405.1. NCBI lineage: Eukaryota > Viridiplantae > Streptophyta > Magnoliopsida > Poales > Poaceae > Phyllostachys > Phyllostachys edulis. Next base: position 75,169,815 of record CM070549.1, on the reverse strand, counting down.
AAGAGAAGTATATCTTGGCATTATTGATAATGTTCTCTAAGAGCTTGACAATCGGTTTGACAAGGTTAATATGGAGTTGCTTGTTTGCATGTCCGCTTTAAATTCTCTGAATTCATTTGCTTCTTATGATAGGGACAAAGTGCTTAGCCTTGCCAACTTTTATCCCAATGATTTTTCAAGTACGGATTTAATGAGACTTTCTTTCCAACTTGATAACTTCATTGATGATATGCGAAGCGATGATAAATTTAAGGGCCTAAAGAATCTCAGTGAGCTTTCTACTAAGCTTATTGAAACAAGAAAGCATGACATTTATAAGTTGGTGTGCTTGCTTCTCAAATTGGTATTGCTCCTACCGGTGGCAACGATGAGCGTTGAAAAAGTATTTTCGTCGATGAATCTTGTGAAGAACAAGTTGAGAAATAGTATGAGTAATTAAGTATTGAATGATTGTTTGGTCACCTTTATAGAGTGAGACATCTTCTCGAAAATTAGTGATGATGATATAATCAAGTGCTTCCAAGGAATGAGGTCGCGTCGTGTGGTATTGTGATTTCCATTAGCTATTTAGGACTCTTTTATTCATGTAAGATTTTATTTGAACTATTTGTATTGCATTGTTAACTAATTTCGAACTTTTTTTGTGTAATTGTGTTTGACTTTTCAAATTACATATGTGTCGTACAATTTTTTTTCAACCTTAAAGTGTGCACCCCCCATTACTAAATTCCTGGCTCCACCACTGCCGGCATGTTAAGTCTGACCAGTTGACTTAGTTTGTACAGTGCTAAAGGTTTAAAACCTGGATTGTATTGTGCGTAGCAGGAAATAAAAAGAACAGACCAGTGGCGAATAGACGCCACCGAAAGAAGAGTGCAGACAGTGGTCATGTGGGCAACAGGAGCAAAAGTCTCGTCGTAGTCACGATTATGCTCTTGCTAGAAGCCACGAGCAACAAGACGCGCCTTATAGCACTCAAGGGAGCCATCAAAGCGAGTCTTAATCTTATAGACCCACTTACACGTGATGGGACGAGAGTGAGATGGAAAAGGAACAAGATCCCAAGTGCCAGTACGATCGAGGGCAGCAATCTCCTCGGCCATGGCATGCTGCCACTCAGGGTGAGTAACGGCATCCCGGTAGGAGACAAGCTCATGAGTAGCAGCACCAGCAAAAGCAAAACGGACAGGGGGCCGAAGCGACTGGCGATCACGGAGAGCGTAGCGAGGAGAAGATGACCCATCAGGGGAAGATGGAGCATCAGGAGAAGATGGAATATCAGGAGAAGATGGCTCATCTGGAAGATCCTCAATATGAGGTCGACGAGTGTAGAATAGATGGGGAGGAGCCGCAAAAGACGAAGCAGGCGGCGACAACGGCGGAGAGGCCACAGGAGGAATATGTGGAGACTCAGTGGGACGGGTGGACGAGGGCAAGACAGATATAGGTGTATCTAGAAAGGTCAAAAAAGACAGAGACTCCACAGAGAAAGCCAAAGGAGAGGCAGGACGTGGGTAGAAGGGACGAGACTCGTCGAAAGTCACATCCCGAGAAATCCGCATCCGTCGACCAACAGGATCCCAGCACCGATAGCCCTTGTGCTCTGCATCAGATCCCGTAAAGACACACTCAACAGATCGAAATCGGTTTGGTGCATTCTCGAGGGCGAGGAGAACGTAGCAAACGCACCAAGCAGCATAAAGGGCGAGTAGTCAGAAGGAGACTACAGAGACGCCAACAGGATTGCACCTCAAGAGCGTAAGAAATTTGGATGTTGACGAGATAGGTGGCGATTGGAAGCGACCTCTGCCCAAAAGTGAGGTGGAATAGAGGCGGCAATCATCGCGCACGAGCCGACTCAAGGAGGTGACGATGCTTGCGCCAAGAACACCATTCTCGAGCATGAGCACCGTGACAAGAGAATCGGCGAGAGTGCCCCTTTCGAGCAAGGAAGCCGCGCAGGTAACGAGAGAGGTACTTGCTAGCAGAGTCAGCACGAAAGACACGAATAGGAGTGGAGAACTGTGTGCGGACCATAGTGGCAAATTGTTTATAGATAGACAATGCCTCACTACGAGAAGACATGAAATATATCCAAGTGTGGTGAGAGAAATCATCTATAAATATGATATAATATCGATGACCCCCTTTCGAAACGAAGGGAGCCGGACCCCAAACATCGGAATGAACAAGATCAAAAGGACGCTGAGACACTGACTCACTATGAGGATAAGGAAGCTGAATCTGTTTGCCTAACTTATAGCCCTAACAATCTAAAGACACGTCTCCTGAGACGGACCCCAGAAGGCCATGCATTTAACTAAAGACGACATGCACGAGATCCACACAGATGGCCAAGACGGTGATGCCACTGCTGGAAAGAGCCGGTAGACGGAGTGGCAGAAGTGGAGAGATTGGCGGCGACGGTGGCAGCGGAAGGAAGGTGAAGCCAGTCAAGCTCCTAGAGACGCTGTGAGTCAAGGCGCCGAGGGCCAGAACCAACCAGAGCTCCTGTGTGGTGGTCCTGAACACAACAAGAGTCGAGTCGAGAATGACCCGATAACCAAGGTCAAGAATGCCCAAGCAGAAAAGAAGTCAGATGGTAAGGCGAGGAACATGAGCAACAGAAGGAACATGAAAAGATGAGTTGCTAAGAGATCCTCGACCAGAGACAGAAATAGATGTACCATCAGCAGTAAGAATACTGACAAGAAAATCAAGAGGTGTAATGAAAGACAGAGTGGAAGGATCTGGAGTCATGTGAAAAGATGCTCCAGAATCAAGAATCCACGGGGAGGTGCCTGACTGTGGAGGTGGTGGTTTCGCAGCGTTCAAGAGTCGAGTAGAGCTCGCAGAACTGCCGAGGAGAACTCAAGCGGCAAGCGGCGCCGAAGTCCGCTATCTCTGCCAAAGGAGAGAAACTGCCAAGGAGTCGATGTAGACGCTGTTGTAGAAACCTGAGAACTGCCGAGGAGAACTCAAGCGGCAAGCAGCGCCAAGTTCGCTATCTCTCGCTTTCGAGAGAAATCGCCTTTGAAGGAGTCGTCACGAGCGCAAGATGCGGTGCTAGTAGAAGAACGGCGTGAAAGATGCCGCTGCTTCTTATAGCACTGCGACTCAACGTGGCCGACCTTGTCGTAGTAGGAGCAGTGAGGACGGCCACCGCCAGATGGAGGGCGGCCACCACCACCGTGGCGGCCAACGAAGGAGGCGATGTCTTTGAAACGTGGAGCAGTCAGTGTAGCAGGTGGACGAGTGGCAAGCACGGAGGGGAGTGGCATCAGACCAGCACCACTTAGAAGCTTCATTCCCGAGAATGGGATCACAGCTGATGGAACAGAAGCCATTGGTAGGCGGCTACCGACGGCGCGGCGATTAAACAACGAAGTCTAACAAAGGCCGACGGCGCGACGGTTAGAGCTGCGTTGTTTTCTTTTCTTTTCTTTTTTTCTTTTAGCCGGCTAGAAACCGGCTAAAAACCTCCGACTTGTTATTAAAAACACGACGCACGCGATCGGCACTTAGGGTTGCCCTTGGCGGTGGCGGCGGCCTTCGCACGAGGCGGCGGCTGGCGACGGTGGTGGCTCTCAAGACGATGGAGGCGGCCGAAAGCGGCGGCGCGATGGTGGCAACAAGCGATACCTTCGGCGGGTGGCGGCTCCCGGCGCGAGGAGGCGTGGCCGAAAGGTGTGGCGGCGAATCTAGCGGCGACGGTGGAGTAACCGAGATCCCGAGCGAGCGGCCCGAGATCCGGCGCCGACGAAGCGGCGGTTGAGCAGCCCCGAGACTCTAAGCGGCGGCGGTGGAGGCACGCGTGTCCGACGGCGGCCTGAAGCGGCTCGGCGACACGGCACGGTGGATCCGGCGGCGCGTGACGAGGCGTGGTGGATCCGGCAACACGCGGGCGACCAGTGATGGAGCGGCGGACGGATCCGTCGAAGAGCGACCGAGTAGCGTCCGGGAGAAGCCGTCCTCACGGTGACACGCGCGGAAGAGGAGGCAGATCAGACGGAGAGGCTGACGAGGCGACCACGAATACAAAGCACAGGAGCAGAGGCAACGGGGCGGCGAGCGAGCGGCAACCGGTGGCTGAGGAGGCCGGCGCCTGTCACGTGAGACGTGAGAAAATCCTAACCCTAGTTTGGCTCTGATACCATGTTATGAATAGTGCTTGTATTCATCATGAGGCCAATGGGCCAATATATATACACAAAGTACAGGAGGTGAATATGCAAATAACCCCTCATAACAATAGGGAATAACACACTATACATATATCTCTAACAAAAAGAACTCCTTGTTTAAAGCATAGGTTGCACCGTGCAAACGCAGGAACCTGGAAATGAAAAGAACAATTCCTTTCTTTATGTTCATCATTTTTTTTACTTCTCTTCTCTTCTGCTATTTCCCCAATCTCTCCCTTACTCAAATTCTTAATCTACCCCCGATTCTTGTTAATTTGTGCATGTTCCTGGTGGTTTGACCACTGACTTTTAGCCACTTCCTTCTATACCACCAAAATTTATAATTATTAGGCCTTTATTCCATTTTTTTTATCATTGACCTCGTCATATGTTTCAATAGTGACCAAAATACCCTGCAATATTTGAAGTTCATGAATATTTTGTATACTTTCTGTATTTAGGAACTTGAAAATATAAGCTTAAAAATCTCAAATGCGGATATGTTTTGTTCCAAATTTTGTACATTTTAGGTATTTGGAAACCCGAAAAATAAAACACTGGAACTCTAAAACTTAAAAACTTCAAATGTGGATATAATTACTATTTTTACAATTAATCTTTTTTTCTAAAAAATACTTCAGTATTTTGAATTTTATGTTTTTCAATACCTCTTTCAGAAGAAAAAAAAAGTATGACTTTGCTTGTTAAAAGTCTGACAATGGTATTTTGGTCTTTTTAGAAAAATAATGGCCAACATTGGCTTGAATTTTTTTTTAAAATAATCTATTTTTTATTCGAAATATCAAAAATATTCCGGCGATATTTTTTTTACAAAAATATACGTCTATCGCCCAACGGTTGGGTGACTCGAGCCTATCAACTGATTTGGCGACAAGCCTATCGCCCAACCGTTTCGCTTTTAAATCAGACACGAGCCGGGCCGTTGGCGTCATCATTACACTCGCCGCACGGTTGGGCGATAGGATCGATCATCAACCAGACAATGATCGAGATGTTCCAGCCATTTAATCGGCAAATGATCGATTGCCTATATAGGCACTCACATGTCCCCCAAACCGATTCGTTTATTGAGCGTAAGCGATAACAAGCACGGAGAAGAAAGAGAGGGGAGGAGAGGAAAAAGAGAAGGAGAGGAGAGGAAAAGGGAGGAAAAAGAGAAGGGGAGGGAGATGGAGAGGAGAAGAGAAGAAAAACTTGGATTATGAGGAGGTAAGTTTGATTTATTTTGTACTGTATTTTTTTAAGTAGGTATTTAGTTAGTTAAAATAGTAGGTATAAGTAGCGCTTGTAGGAAACTGTAGTTAGAAAAAAAGAGGAGAAAATCGAAATGTTGTTGATTTGTACGTAAGTGTATTTTGTAGTGTATTTTTTGGGTAGGTAAATAGTTTATTTAGGTAAATGAGTAGTATAGTAGCACTGTGAGGAAATTGTGGTTAGAGAGAAAAAATAGAAAATCGAAATGTTGTTGATTTGTATGTAAGTAGTAGCGATAAAAACTTTAGTTACGTAAAAAATAGTCGTGAGGCGATATTATTAGTCTTGTTTGTGAGATGTATTGTAGTAGTGTTTGTATGTGCGTGGCGACTATTATTGGGTGATAATCGTGACCGAGCGCATAAGGAGGATGAATTATTTGTATAAACTAATTAGTACAAGTAAATTAGTATGAACTAACTGACTTACGTAATTGGTAGAAGACCGGAATGCCACTTGTAGCATTTCGGATTGCAAGTTAGCGTCCGAATCGAATAATGCTCGCCGTGGAATAGCTCGGTTTGTAAGTTGAATCTGAATATCGTACTACACGTTCATTGTGGCCTCTCGCCTTAAGGAATGAATAGCGTCTTGATCATCTTTGTCGTGTAGTTGTGGACGATAGGCGAAGGTCCTTACAAATGTAAATTACAATGTAGCAAGATTTTGCATGTTGTGCGTTCTTGGTGACTAATTGCAATGTTGGAAATATTTGCGACCATACAATAAGTCATGCCTATACCCACTACATTGAAAGTGCATTACGGTCTTTGGCACCGCTCGTGAAGGTCCGTGCGGTGTTGACTTGAGCGGTTTTGCAAGCCACTCTGGTACACCGGACGGCGAGAATGCACGAATCGAAGATGTGAAGCATCGGTGACCGCGACTTCTCTTTGAACCCCGAGGTGTCTGTGTCGACATCCAAGGGCTTTGGAGCCGATCTCCCACTAACATCGGTGGGAGTTGAGAAGACCGATGCGCGACGGCGGTGTGGAAGGGCTTTATAGAAGGATGTCGGCCGTGGATATGAGTGTGTGATACTTGTGCAACCATGCCCAAAAGAAGTCAGGGGCCCCACGGATATCATCCGGGTGTTATGAAAATCGGGTGCCCAAAGATGTTGGTGAAGAAGAGGACCCGGAGGGTGTGTTATGAAGAGTTGAGAGAATGTTGCTTGTGATGAGCCCGACGGTACATACAGAGAGGAAGATCTGCACCGCATGGTGAGCCTCTGAGACGGTGATGAAGGAGAGCATAGGGATTGCATATTGCATCAAATGGAAAGCGATGACCGGATGGCCTTGGTCAAGAGGAAGCTTTACAAGAAGACGACGAGGCGATTCGATGAGGACGGAGCTCCCATCCCGGGAATGGAGCAGATTTGACGCCGAGGGTCTATGTGCGCGACGACGAGCACGAATCGCCGTGGGAGTACCATGCCACGGAGGTTCGGTTGCACTCAATGTTTGTCGATAAGACATCCTTGCAGGATGCCATTAAGTATGGGCTATGTCTATGCAATGGACGTTTGGTCGTCAAATCTAGCCAAGAGCAGTACACCGTGAAATGCGAGCAGGCCGGTTGTCCTTAGCGAGTGCACGCGCATAGACCGAAGTACAAGACTCACTGGATTGTCTCGAAGGTGGAGCCGCTCGTGCATGCTCAGCGATGTTTTGTGCAAACATCGTAACATAACGTCGACATTTATAGCTAATTTGATGTATGGAGAGATAGTGGAGAAGAGGGATATGGAGGCCAAGCACATTATGGTGGCTATTGAGAAGAAATTCAAGTACAAGATCGGCTATGGGAAGGCGTGGCGTCGAAGCGAAGGCTATGGAAAGACGGTTTGGATCTTTTGAGGCAACAGACGACAACCTTCCTCGTATGCTTGAGGTCTTTGCGAGAGAGAAACCCGCACGTACATTGTTTGAAGGACATGCCATCTAAAATTCGCGAGGTTTTTGATATTACATAGGGCCTTCAGAGCCTTGATCCTCGCATCGAGGCTTTTAGGCATATCTTGCCCGTGATCTCGATTGATGGGACCTTTTGACCGGAAATACAAAGGCAGATCCTTACCGCCATAGGCGTTGCGAGAACAATCAAATTACGCCATTGGCCATCGCATTTGTCGAAGGTGAGAATGTCGACGGTGGTTGTGGTTCCTTCGACATCCGAGGTGGGAGTTGTTGGAGCTCGTCTGGTGTGTGCGTGATCCATGATCGCCACGCCGGATGCTCAAGGCCATAAAAACACTTCAGAAGACCTGGAGGAGCCGTTCCCTTGGCAGGATATGAGGAGTAGATGGTGTATTCGCCATTTGGGGGCCAACTTCTTCAAGAAGTTCCCGAAGCAACCCTTGGTGAAGCTATTCAAGAGGCTAGCTATGCAGAACCGAAGAACATAAATTTGGCGCCTTATGGGGCGGCTTCTTTAACACACAGAGAAACACGTGGGCGAGGCACGGCCGCCCTTGCGGTGGTTGTCGCGAGCGGGTATGTGTTCCACATCGCGCTCGTTAGTAGTGTCACGTTGTCCTTTCCGTCTGAGGTCTTACTATATTTTTTTTTGTGCAGCATGTGTCGAGCGGATGGACCTCACGCGACGCGGCAAAGAGTGTCACGCCACCGAGGCGTACTTATTATTGGCTGTTTGGTTGGGTCTTTGTTCACCGGCGATCCACGGCGACACCATCGACGCGAGGCTCATCGCAGACGCCAGAACCATCGCCGACGGGAGGGCCCCAGATCACCGGGTTGGCCGTACTTGCCGCCACCTATCGCGGCTTGTGCGTCGTGCTTAGTCGAGACCGAACTCCATCCTCACGGTGTCCTCTCCTACTTCGATTGTGGTCGTTGAGCGCTTTAGCCTCGGGCGGCCCTTTTGGACAACAACAAGACCGCACGGCCGGAGATGTACAACGCAGACGAGGTGGGCGGTGACGATGGGCTCTCTCGGTGCGGCGACGAATGCGTACTCTTTCCCGCGACTAATTTCTTCATATTACCGATCGTCGTACCTAATATCCTGTGTTTGTTGCAGGTACAGTTCGCGCATGTGCAGGTGACACAGGCGTACGAGCCGTTCGTGGAGCAGTTCGACCGCCACACGGCGGACGACGTTCGCTGGGAGCCATACTCGCCTCAGGAGTTACTTTCCCGCGCTCCTCACGGCCTGTCCTCGCTGTGCTTGCGAGACCGAGAGTATTGGCTGACCCGCAAGGTGCTTGTCTTCGACGTCTTCGTGGAGGACTACGGGGCGCATCGTGTGATGCGCCAGTTCGGCCTATGGTAGGAGGTTCCAGTACCAGTTAGGCATGCAATGCCCGAGAACGTGCACTCGTGAGTGATCGGCATACATGAGTTGTTTTTGTTGTTGTCTCTTACGCACGACTGCTAACTACATGTTACGTCTTGCGCCTTGATGGGAAGAGTCCGCAGCACGAATCGGGGAGTAGGATGGGCCCGTGGGTAGCGCAGTGGGAGGACGCACTACAGGACCGTTTGCAGGAGGACATCCCCTATGACCACACGAGCTATGACGAGGACATTCGCTGGTACGCTCCTCAGACACGTACCGGGCTCATGCTCGCTGCAGACGAGCCCGCACCACGTGTCCCGGCACCGACCGACACGTACCCTGTGCATTTAGCGCAGGACGTGCACAACGCGGTACGTTACGTCCAACTCTGAAAATTTTGCTTGTGTTATCCGCCATTACAGTTTTCACCGTGTCTTCTTTTCGATGTAGGCGGGCATGGTTGCTGAGCTTGCGACAGACTGCGACTCCTGGCTGCAGAGGTTCACGGACGGTGTGGAGGGCACACGCGAGGACACGGCCCAGGTTTTTCGTCGTTTTTTACAGCAGTGCGGACGTATTTTCGGCCTGTTGTCGTGCACCAGGCTCCCGGAGGTTGGCACGCTCCAACCTGGTTCACACTCCGTCCGTCCGCCCGCCCAAGAAGACCACAAGAGGGCGGGAGGGTCGGCTAGACCACGTCCGACATCGACGCTGCGTGACCAAAGTTGGCTCGGCGGACCACCTCCGACAGCGACGCGCCCGACCAGTGGCTCGGCGGACCACCTCCGACATCGACGCGCACGAGGAGGCGGCTCGGCGTAACACGTCCGACATCGACGCCAAGACCGACGAAATTTGGATCGAGCGAAACACGTCCGACACCGGCGGCGTCGCGCTCGTCGTGCCACACTTCCGTGTGGATAGCTTTACACGCCATGGTGCTAGCCGAGGGTGCGCCACGTCTCTGTTCAAGACGCTTCGCGTTTTTATTAACTAACAATATTTTCTTTGTGCGGTACATTGCCCTATGACGACGCGTGGACGCGCATCACGTGGGCCAGCGGGACGTGGACGCTACCGGACGAGGGCGCGTAAGACTTTTTGGTGGACGAGACCCAAAGACACCTCGGCCCACCTCCGCCCACACCCGCCGAGGTTACGTCAGGCTCCCGGCTTCTCGGTGCGCTAAAGCACCACCACAACAGCGATCTTTGCCCACCCTTGCCTCTCGGTCCTCGTCGGATCGGGGCTCTAGACCGTCTTTCCCTCTCGGGGGCGAGGCCCCGACACCAGCAGAGGAATGCGCCGAAGCGAGCGCGTAGGGGAGGACGCAGAGGTGGACTGGGCGGTGGCGACGCGGGAGGGGATGCTGGGGGTGCGGTTGGGGGGCTAGTAGGGCCGTCGCATGTTGACCTTCAGTACATTTCTTCTTTATGTGATACTTAAATTTTGCACTTAATATATGATGCGTGGATTACTTTTGCAATGACGCGTCCACCATTTTACTTACATACGTTACGAGATTGAACGTAATTGCGACACATCGATACACCATGTCAACTCGATAAAAGGTAACCGCAATAACGCGTTCACCATTTAGTTACATGCTTCATGAGATTCAATATAAGTGCATCTGTAAGCGACACTAGCGACGTCTGAGCTTCTCGCCCTCCCTAATTGTAGAAGGTGCCTCTATAACCCACATAGAGTGTTCTCGGTTAGGCGCCTCGGACGTGGTATTTGTCGTTGTAGTGGCACGCACATATGCAGACTAGGGTTGGCACAAAGACAGATGCGGGATTATAGGAACTTCCTATGTTCACGACCTCCTCATTGCCCCTCATGTTGCACAGATTGGCGGAGGTCATCATTTTGCTCGTTCGGATCGTCAATTTGTGCCTCCAAATCAAAGATTTGGTTCCACAATACATCCACGCATCCGCACAAAGTCGTTCATGGGGAGGATCGATCCGGCGGGTGAAGTTGCATTTCGCCATCTCGCTACAAGGGGCGGTTAGTATGGACGATGTATTACTAGTAACATAAACAAAACTATTTACCCCAGTATGGGCATCGGAAGAAACGCCGTCCACCATCGAAAGGGCCGTCTATGGCTCGCGCGATAGCGTCCTCCCGTGTCGCATTTCGCCCTTAGGTTGAGCACGTTTGTTCGGCATCAACCGGTGGTTAGGGTCAAGTCCTCCATCCTTTCGGGAGAAGGTCCGGCCGGTGACCGGTTGGGTGGTCCTGGCGTCTGCCATCGTATATTCTTCAGAAAGCGGAGAAGGTTCTTCCTCCTACGGTTTGAAGGGTCGAGTGGTCCTAATTCGGAGCGTGGGCGTGCATTTTATAGGCCCGCTGAGGGGACACTAACAAAGCGGGTTTCTTGCAGTGATAAGGCGACACGGGCGACTTTACGCAATGATAAGACGACACGGGGCAACTTTGCGCAGTGACAAGACCACACTGGGCGACTTTTGCGCGATGATAAGACCAAAGGAGACTTTTTGCAATGACAAGACCACACGGGCGCTTTGCACGATGGAGGAGACACACAGGCGACTCTGCGCGATGATAAGACCAAAGAGCGGACTTTTCGCGGTGACAAGACCACACAGGCGGCTTTGCAAACCGACAAGACCACACAGGCGAGCTTTGCGAGTGATAAGACCGAAGGAGACAATTTTTCTGCGGTGACAAGACTACGGGCAGCTTTGCGCGATGACAAGACCACAGGCAGCTTTTGCGCGATGATAAGACCAAAGGAGACGACTTTGCGCGCTTTAGGGTTTAGGTTTAGGGTTAGGCTTTTCAGATCGACTTGACAACCCCGACCACCTCGCCGCTTTTAAGACCGAAAAGACAAGACTATGTAAAGAAAGATGTGAAAACACTCTGCCTCGCCCGACTTTTCGGATCGATAAGGCGGCACTCATAAAGCAAGCCATGACTTCTCCTTTGCAAAGTAAGGCGTGACAACACTATGCCTCGCTAGCTTTTCGGACCGACTTGACAACACTCTATCTCCTCGACTTTTGTAATTAAAAACAAGACTCTCTACTCGCATGAAATTAACCACACCATGCCAACCATGGAGCTTATAAAAGAGGGTTGAACCAAACCCAACTCTACACAACACTACACAACACATACCCGACTATGGACTCTTGACAAACTTCTCATAAGGTTGTTGAAGAAGCAAAAGTGGCTTAAGCGAAGAGAAACACTACAATACCCAGATAAATCAATGAAAGATGCTCCAAAGTACCACCACGTTTTCCCATCCCGCAAGTGTGTGTGTGGCGAACCGTAGAGATCATTGATCCACACACCTGCAATCACGCCTGCCCGCGGGCGTACTACACATGCGGGCATCACCTCGTAAGTGTTTCTTTTTCGGCAGATCGATTTTCCTCTCCCAACGTTCAATTCCTTAAATTTTAACTTCATCCCCGTAATGGCGGCCGAGATCGCCGCCACTTCTTCCGATGGATCGACGGCGGAGATGTACGACAGGGCATTCATCCAAACAGTACATCTTTGAACTACTCGGTGCGGGCGAGAACTTCGTCGCGGTGGAAACCTTACATACCGAACCTGTTGAGGAGGCAAAGAGCCCGATACTCGCCGGGCATAATCCATACCGATGGCGTCGGTTATGAAGAGTTTACATCCTTATTACGTAAGGTTTCCTGCACGTGTACTTACATCCATCATACAATCGCGGGACATGGACAACTTCGACATACCGGCCCGGCGTACGCGATCCGCGACAAAGGCAAGGGAAAGGCTCATGCGGTTGACCCATTGCCACAACGTATCCGATCGCCGGCGTAATCCGTATGGATGGCGTGAGTTCTGAAGAATTTACATCATTCTTACGATTTTCACTATACGGTGCCCTTATATCACGGAATCGCGGGACATGGGCGACTTGACATACCGACCCGGCGTGGGCGATCCGCGACAAGGGCAAGGAAAGGCTCATCTTGGTGAGCGGCCGCCCAACGTATCCGATCGCCGGCGTAATCCGTGTCGGCGGCGTGAGTTATGAAGAATGTAAATCCTTCTTACAATTTTAAATATACGGTGCACTTACATCATGGAATCGCGGGATATGGGCGACTTGATATACCGCCCGGCGTGGACACTCCGCGACAAGGGAAGGGAAGGCCGACGAGGAGTTCAACGCCGAAGCGGCAAAGAAGGAAAATGGCCCGGTCCACGTGATGAGGTCGGTCATTACGTAGTAGTCCCCGTCCTACCCCCATGTTTTTTCTTGTCCCTAAAGGTATGTATACTTACATGATCCGGATGCTTGTGTCACAATGTCCGTAGTAATAACGAGGATGACTAAAGCAATTAGCCGAACCATCATGCCATGTGACTACGTGTAGCGATGTACAGACGCGGACTCTAATGTAGTTACGTTAGGAGACCCATCAAAGCAAGACTATATTGCAAGTATGCCTCTTCTAGTGGAATCCCGAGAAAGAACCATTCGCACCGACATTGAATCCTCCATGTTTTAGGCCATCTTCATAATCACAATGGCGTTCTCATTTCTTCACTCATATTCGTATAAGCTCCATAAAGTACGACATCGACTACGTGCCTACATACGCATATACGTTCGAGCGACTTCATCGAGGAGAGACTCCTCGCGCATCGTAATATCACTTACCTTTGTACTTACATATCATTCTTTGTCTCAATCGTCCTCACAAAATTCAGCGAAATTTACCGCGACTACAACAATATACAACGATAAAAAATGTTATTGCGAGTCGACAAATTTCGTACCCATGATATTCTCTGAAAATAACAAGCAGACCAACCAACATCGTCACAACACTATTATTTTCCAAATAAATAACATGATATAATCAGATTTGCTAAATTTAATTAACCTACAAAATGTAATATTCATTACAACTCAATTAAACAATAATTAAAAGGTCAAAAGCAATTGGGAGCTCCTATCGCCATAGGGTTGGGCGATTGGACCTCCTATCGCCATAGGGTTGGTATTGGACTTGTCGCCCATTGTTAAGCGGCCTCGCAAGCAATGCCTAAGGAGCTGGGCGATGGTTTGATCGCCAAGCTATGCGATTCAATTTCAATCGCCCTACGGTTGGGCGGCAGAACGATCGCCTGAATATTCGGCGATTCCATCAAATCGCTCAACCATTGGGCGACAGACGTATATTTTTGTAAAAAAAAATATCGCCGGAATATTTTTGATATTTCGAATAAAAAATAGATTATTTTAAAAAAATTCCATTGGCTCATAGGGTCAATAGTTTCAGCTTTCCAATTTCAGTGGTATTAAAGGAAGTGACTGAAACTAAGTGGTGGATCATGTTATGCACTGAATTTGAATGACAGATCTCCAGTTGCAGAAGCTAGCAATTCCATCTTCAAGCTCAAGGAACTTCACCCATTAAAATAACAAATGACCACTTCCTATATTGTTGGCCAGTAGGTAATGATGTAGAACCAGCACAAAACGACTTGCCACTGAACAATGATCGTTGGTAGCAAAAGCCACAACATTCTTAAAAAAACAAAATAGGCAGTTGTATAGGTCAAAGTAAGAAACCTTTGATAGCTCAGCACCATGTAAATCAGCAAGCTGGCTCTGAAATTTAAATAACACGAGGATGAGAAGACAGAAAAAAAGAAAGGCAAATTTAAACAGTAGTAGAGAGAGGGGGATAAGGAACACACGACTCGGTAAGCCTCAGCAAGCCCCCCTTGCAAATTTTGGTTCTCTTAAGCATCCACCTAATGATACGGTGCCATCAAGCTCTAAAACTTTGGTTTGTGATCCTAAACCACAATCCAAAAGTTAGTATGCAAGGTAGTGCTGTTTTGTCTCAAGAAACAAAGGAATATGGTGTTCCTGCCAAGATACGAAGCTTTCGGCCAAGAGAGAAAAACCTAGCCGGCCAAGGGAGAAGGAGCTGTGCTTGGGAAGCCGTTCGGTCAAGGGAGAAAGTGTGCATGAAAGAAGAGAGCAGCGCATGGGCCAAGCCTATGCAGGGATTCGGCCAGAGCAGGTGGACAGCAAGGGAAGAAGCCTAGGGAGCAAAGAGAGCGCATGGGCCAAGTCCAAGGTGGGTTTTGCGCCAAGGCAAGGTGGGATTCGGCCACCCTTGTCCGAAATCCACACCTAAAACCGAATTGGTCTTCCAAAAGTCCAGATTGAAGAGTTTGGATCCAATTCCACATCAAAATCCGAATTGAACTTCAATTTAAAGTTATATTTCAAGTGGGCTTGCATGTCTAGTATTTTAGGCCGAATTATACATGTATTTTCAGCCATGTATCTATTGTTTAATTTTAGAACACTAGAGTTCGCATTGTGAGCATTTAGAAGTCAGAGAGTTCGCATTGTGTGCGTTTAGGAGTTGTAATCAGCTTTAGAGATAGAATTGGGCTTAGCCCATGAGTTTGCCCGCACCTAAGGGGGGAGAGAACTCCCTATTTAAGGTCCTTGTGCTCTGTCGCGAGTTGTGGTGCTCACCGGTGGAAGTATCCATTATATAGGGTTTCAGATACTCATCATCCGTGTGGTACTGTTCACCAAGGGTTGGTTTCATTGCTTGCTTGTTTGCTATTCCTCAAGTGGCTGTTAGCGATACCGTAGAAGATTAGGCCAACAATTCATCTTGGTTGCTGGTTGGATCCACGTCACCTAACTTCTTCCGAAGGTTCTGGATATCCTGCTCCAGAGCTGCTGCCCTGAATAGTTACAAAAAAAATATTGATTTGCTTTCGCTACACTGAACAGTGAACAATAGTAGGAAGTATGGAAAAACCTCTGAGAAAGCATTTGAGTTGCAACAGAAATATAAGCCGGGCGCAGCTTGTTGCACACATAATTGCTCAATATCTTTCCTGAGCTCATCACGTTCTGCTAAACCAAGAATCTGTCAATCAATCCGCACACCTATGCCAAAAGAAAATAGCAAAATGGAACAAAGGACTATTCTTTTAAAAACTAGTCCGCGTGAGCAACTTTGAGAAAACAGAAGACAATGTTCCCTTGGTTTAACAAAGCATATTAATCTTCCATTACAAGTTCTGATGGCTATGCATGTCAGAGTTCAAACAACACAGTTGCTTCCAAATTTGTTTTGTAATTTTCTTGATTATTGTTAAATTTCTCGAAAGAGTAAAATGCATGGAGGGCCACTAAACTTGTACGGGTGTGTCATCTAAGTCGTTATGCTTTGAAAATGCATATCTAGATCACTGATGTGATATAAGTAGGTCATTAGTCCATCCTAATTGCCCGCATAAGCATATTTCGTACGCTCGTACGCGTGGCAGACCTCACGTCGGACTCAATGCTTGCGACGCTTTGAAATTAACACAAAACCCCTTGAATAATATAATTTTTCCTTTTAACCCTATCCGTGTGACTTCTGTGATCCTTGTCCGGCTGGACCAGGCCGAACTCGTTCGCAACAGTCACTCGAGCCCTAGTCCTCTTCTTCCATCTGCATCTCTTCGGACAAAAGTTTTGAGGCGCCGGCGGAGTGTGACGGCGCCGATGGAGTATGGCTTCGTCCTTGCAGGATGGCGAGAGGGGCAAGAAGAAACCGATCGAGAGAGGCGATGGAGGACGGCGGCCTGCTCGTGTCCATCCTCTTCGCCACCTCCTCCCTCCCCTGCCTCCTCCTCGTGCTCGCCGAGGCCGGCCTCCGCCTCGCGTGCTCGCGGCCCGGGCAGTGGCGGCCGTACTGCCGAACGACGACGGTCGGGCCGCCGTGGATGCGTTTCGCACTGTCGTGGGTCGACGAGGGCGAGGAGGTGCGCGAGCTCCGCTACGGCCATGTCTTCCACGGAAGTTCCATTGCGCCTCCCCTCCGACCCCCCGCGTGCCTACGGTGCCCTCACCCACGACGACCTCTCCTCCACCTCGTCGGCCTCCTACCCCCATCATGTTCGTCAGATCCAGCCATGTTGGTTGTTGATGCGGTCAGCGCAAGGACCTCCACTATTGCCCCACCACCTATTCGACCAAAGGTCCAAGGCCAGCCGCCACCTCCGCCCGAGCAGCGAGGGCGAGGGGTGGGGAAGGAGAGGTCGGGCCGATGTCGAGCTCGAGGTCGAAGTCGTCGGAGGGCCCAAGGAGGACCTGGCGTGAGGAGGCCGGGGCAGACGGAGAGCTTGTGGAGGCGGCCCAGCGGTGGCGCCCGTCTGCGGTCGGCGTTGGGAGGAGCTTCGGCGAGGCCCCACGTCAGCCTTGGCAAGGAAGAAGCGCCCGAGTAGCACGGCGAGGCACGGGACGCGCAGGACGCCCGCGCCCAGTCGCACACCAGCGTCGACAGTGGTGCCTCCGCCTCCCTCTTGCCGCCCCTCCTCTTGATGGTGCGGGTGCTCTCCTGCTGTTGCTGCTCGCTCATGGCCGCTGCTGCTGCTCGCTCATCGCCGCTGCGTGTCGCTCAACTGGGAGGAGGGGAGCCATGGAGCGAATCGCTCGAGGTCGGTGGCTCCATGGAGCGAATCATGGAACCTATTTGCAACTGGACTCTGGGAGGAGGGGAGCCATGGAGCAAATCGCTCAAGGTCGGTGGCTCCATGGAGCGAATCATAGAACCTATGTGCAACTAGGACTCTGGGAGGAGGGGAGCCCGAGCCACCAACCCATGGAGAGCACCCGTTCAACCCGTTTTCAACCCATATTTCTGAACCCAACCCACCCCACCCCAACCCTTTCTAAGAGGAAACCCAATCCAACCCAACCCATTTGCTCTTTCAACCCGTTGCTACCCATCCAAAACCAACCCAATCAAAGATCCAACCCGTTCAACCCGTTTGAACCCAACCCATTAACACCCCTACGCTCTGGCCAGCACCGTTGGGTCTTCTCGTCACGCTCTGACGCTGACGGCCAGAGCTCCTCATCGCGCTCGGGTACTTGTCGGCAGCATGCCTTGCCACGGTGGAGTTCAGAGTCATCATCCGTTTGGTTGATGTTTTCTTCCATTTTTGCCAGTCTCCTCACAGCAATTAAAGATCATCTTTCAGAATCTTTCAAGCTTGAAGACACATGCATTCATTTCAAGCCACATTTGTGCATAGGTTTTTAGCATCCTTACTTAGGGGTCCATGATTGCCAACAACAAAATAAGTAGCATAGTAAACAGACTTACAAAAATCCTATTGATTAAGAAGGTCCAAAAAAACACGTATGTATCTTTTAGTTCTTCTTATTCTTGCTAGCAACCTAGCCATGAATGCACTTCCATGTTCCATCTCACGCGCCCGAGATGTGCGCCTCCTCGCCGACGCGTCGGATCACATTCGACGACGGCGCGATGCGCCGCCTCCGCAACCGCCGGTGCAGAAGGCTGCTACTGCTACTTGACGACGGCCCTTGTCACATCCTCAACTTAATAAAGAGAATTATTATGCATCTCATGAGCATGCATCATGTTTTCAAACTTTTGCATAATTTATTGCACTAGAAAAATCTTAAACAAGTGCTAAACCTACACCTTGTAATTCAACTCCAAATGAAAACAGGAACAAAACCTTATGAACACCCTCTGAAAATAATTTATTCAAATACTATAGTAATTATACTGAATTAATATAATTTTTCCCAAATTTTTGGGACTGGTTTAAACCTTGAGAAAATTCAAACATCATTTAATGACATACACTAAGTTTGAATTTATTATATACCCATTATATCTTGAACAGTAATGTCCAATAATTTTTATGGGTGCTAGACTATCCCAAAAACCTCTGGAAATTATTTCAGAATTTTTGGGATTTTATTTATATTTATAAGGCCTCGGTCAAAGTTGATAAGACAATTTAAAACTCAGTCAAACCCTAAACCCAAACCCTAGCCAGCACTGTTCTTCGGGCTCGAACCCGACCCAGGCGAGGCGACTCGATCGAGTCAACTAAGTGTACCGAGACATGCAGGCCTTAGGATCTAAAAGCAACGGCCCAGATCGTCACACCCTTTTGGCAGTTCAAAACCCCTCTTCAGATCTCAGCCGATAGATCCTGATCAAGCGGTATACGTGGAGCCATGTCGCCCTAGTTTACTCCCGTGCCTTGAGTCACTGTCAGCACGGGCCCCCCTGTCGGTCCTGTCTTCTCCAACGGGTAGGCGTGCTCGCGCAGAAGCCGAGCTCCACGCGGCCGCCAATCTCTTCTACGCGCTGAGCCCTGTCACTCCACCGCCCAAATTGACCTATCCTGGAGCTTCCTCTCTGTACACCGCACCCACTCCCTCATCTTCTCGGGTTAAGACCCTTCGCACCCTCTCCTTCTCCCTCACTTCTCCTCTGTTGACCGAGGAGATGGAGGCTGGCTTGAGCTCACCTCTCAGGTAAACTCCCACCGCTTGGTAGTCATCGACTCCATGCTCAATACCTTTTCCATTTTGGCTAATATGAATTCTTCGATTGCCTTGTAGCCCTTGTTCCATCTTTGAGCTCTCGGAGGCATGGGCGTGCACCGCAAGGACATCACCGTGCCCTTCGTCTTTTCAGAAGGTATTATCATCGCTTAAGTGCATCACCATGCATGTTTAGGTCTACTGAGAATTTTCCCTCAACTTGGTTGTCGGATTTTTCACAGGAGTTCTTCAATTTTGAGGTTATTCCTTTTCGACCGACAAGATCCCCTTGTCACCTCATTGTTGATTCGGTAAGCCATTCTTCAATTCAAGGCTTCCCTAGCATCCTCATATCATGCTTAAGCTATTCCAACCACCCTCTGGTCTTCGTTTTCCCGAGCATTCCTCGCGTGAGCAAAGAAAGCCGCCTGCGGGCCATTGTCGCCGTCAAGATAGCTCGGCAATCCCCAAGCTTCCCGAGCACCCTCCTCGGTTTAGGTAACCTCTTATTAGTCCCTAGGACACGGGCACATGCTTAGATAGCTATTGGAGCTTCATATGGCTGTTTTCGTTTTTGCCAGTATAGATCGCTGTCGCTCAACGCCGCTAGCCACGGTGTCTGAGCCGACCGCCGCTGAGATTGCCACCATTTGGGTGCGCAATACTATTGCACACTGGCATGGTTTTGCACGCCCGTAGTGGCGCGCATAGCCGGCGAGTCACCGAGAACAGACGGAGCGAAATTCCGTTGTCGGTTTGAGGCGCAAAGAATCGAGTAAAGAGATTAGAAGTTAATGGCAATCATTAGTAATTAAAACATGTTTTAAACACTTTAACAAGTCACTTACTTGTGGGCCCTGACACACGGAAAACCAACACGTTTTGTAACTCTTAAGCACTCACTTACTTATGGGCCCACGAATTAAAACATACCCCTTCGTGTATAGGATCAGAGCGTATAACTTGGATCGTTTTTGATTGTTGGATGCAAAATCGACGGCTCTGATTTAGTGAAACGTTCGGACCGCTCCGAACACGCCGCGAATCTGAGCCGTGCGATGCAAAATGAACGGTCGAGATTAGATGGAACGTTCGGACCACTCCGAACTCGCCCATAGCTGTGGACCATTGGATCTTAATCCAACGACCCACAATCTCGACCTTTTGAAACGCGACGCTACAGCATGATGGGGTCACGACATGGCGGGCCCATTTGTCGGCCTTCTTGGTGTGTGGGTACTTCTTTGCGCATGACCCTTTTGTTAGTATCAGTGGCTAGCGCGCCGCCCGGTGAAGAAAGTATTGAACGCTTTATAAAATACGATAGATTATTAATTTACACACTGTAAAATGTATTTAACTTTAGGAATACATAACTAATTCATTTTTAATCCAAAATGGATGAAACCAGTGCTAGTAATTTTCATTTTTAATGAACTTTATATTAAAATTGGTTTCAAGCATGTCTCTGTAACAGAGAGTATTATTATGGAAAATGATCCATAAACTTATTATTTTTACAATAAAAAAGGTCGATAACTTTAAAAATGGATAACTAATTCATAAAAATTCCAAATGAGGTAAACTCAACTATTCTGGTCTTGTAATAATATTCCCTATTTATCCATATAATCCTTATACCCTCCACTGCTCTACAAAATTTGACCTCGTAATTAAATTACTCAAAGAGAGCATATTAAAAACTGAAAATTCAAATCGTAATAACTCTCACAGGCTGAATCCAAATGAAATAATTCTTTCACCTAAATTCATCTAAAATCATGATTTAGCTACTGTAGAAAAATCATGCATTTTTGAGCATTTTGAATTTTTGAGTATTTCTCGGTGCTTATTCGATATTATATTTATTTAGATACCGAGCCTATCGATATTGACTTATACGCTACTGAAGAAGAGCAACTGAATTACCAGCAAGGCAAGCATCATTTGAACTTTCTTTTGCATCATATTTGATCCCAGTTTTGTTAAGTCAGTGCAATGATAATTGCTTGCATGCTATTTTGATAACGTCGCTATTTTTGTGATGTGTAGTTTAGTTATCTCCTAATTCATTGAGGTTATACTTGAATTATTCCAGTACCACATGCTTAAGTTAGAATGGTTGAAATATATTGTTCGGGTTTGCTTAGCCATGCAAGTCTAGAACCGTTAGCTGATTGTCGGGAATAACCCGACAATTATGGGATAAACACAACTATCTTTATATGCTTTTGTTTCAGATCTTCGTATCTGTTTTATAAGTTAAATTTTGTCATTTTAAATGAGTTGTTGGGTCTGGACAAGTGATGGTTAGTGATGGTGCCCTTGTGCACGAGAATTTGGTAAGTGGTTGACTTGTCTAGACAATTAAGGACCGAACTTTGGTAACATCTTTGATTCAAGTAAAACTCGTGCTATCACATGCGGTGTATGGGCGCCGCTTAGTTAAGTAAGGGGTTGGTATTGTTGAGTTGATGACTGGTGGTGTGAGGACGTATATGTGTTCCATCGCATATATGTTCCATAAGGGTGCCGATTGCAATTCTTTATTGTGAGGGTGAGCCCTCTTTAAACTTTATTAATTGGGTTGGCATTTCCAGCACAACTTGCGTGCCCGTTTAGTTGTAGGTGGGTAGCCTACACTTAAATGGGGTTACATCGCGTATGGGTGAGTCAACTCAATAGTATCAATTTGCTGAAAAATACTAAGTCTTGGTTTAACCGGCCGGCATACCATAGGAAGTATGCTATATTCGGAGGCATCTGGAGGCTTACGGGCTAATCAAGTCGTGTGGGTAAAGTAGTACACCCCTGCAGGGTATAAATCTATTCAAATAGCCGTGTCCACGGTTATGGATGACCACTTTAGTTACATGGTTGCTATTGTTAGTATTGGAATTAAAATTGTGGTTATAACTTGGTATCGTCATGAATGGGATGTTCATGTTTGTTGTTGTATCAAAGTGGACAGCCACTTTGTCATTTGTATGGTTCATTTGTTATTCAATTTACTACTTATTCACATGCTTTACTTCTACTTCAAATCTGATTTTGAAATGGCACTTGAAAAACTAGTATGTGTAGGTTGTAAATTGTTGTGTCCCTTTTGCAAAACTAAGCCAATATGAGCCATCCTTTGGAACAACCTCTAGCATGATTAATTTTTATTTGTGTAAGACTTGCGAGTACCTTTGTACTCAACCCGGTTGCTACAATTTCAGGTGAGGAAGTGTATGAGCCCGTTGAGTTTGTTAGCGCCGATATTGGCGACGCTAATGAGTAATGCTATCATTTAACTCCCAGTCGGTTGCCGATGGGTTATGGGGCATACCATGCTGGATATTTTGGTTTATTTACTTGCTTCCGCTGCTACTTAATACTCTTATTTGAATTTGGCCGGTCGGCCGATTGTAATGGATGTAAACTCTAACTATTACGTTGTATGTCTTTTGAACTATCGATGTATGTTGTTGTATGGATGTGATCAATGTTGTATGAGAGTATGAGCATATTGGTCGCTGATCTTGGGAGCCAATATGATTGCATACTCGCTGTTCGTGGCTTCCTATTTAACTCACTAAGTGTAGTGCTTGACTTGTTGGAGAACCGACAATCATGTAGTGCTCATGAGGGAGCGTAGCGCATGATCGTCGGGGCTTTAGTTATAGCCAGGCTTTTCACTAAGATTGAGTTAAGTTGGAATCCATTTACTTGAGGCCTTAGAGTTATGTCCTTAAGACCTTGTTGAGTCTCGGTCTTACGAAGATAACCCGGGGGTCCTCACAGCCCTCTTGCAGGCGCCCATGACAGCAGGCTGGTCGGCGAGGGGGATGACGGGGAGGTTGTCGCAGATGTAGATCTTGGTCATGAAAAGGCATCACACTAAATAGTTCCAATCCAAGCATGCATGAATCCCTTTGGGTTGCCCTAAACTTGATTCCTGTGTGATACGATTGAGACGGAATAGATGTGTTTTGGTTGTACTCGGTTAACTAGGATTCAGAATAGATGGGTAAACTAGGATCCGGTTAAGGGGCTAAACAAAGAAAAATGCACATGGGTTTTCTGTAAATGTTTCATCAACTATATGGAATCCAACTGCGACGCCCCGTGTCATTACCCCAAGGGTAATCACACTTAGGCATACGGATTACTATTTGTTTGCCCAGTAGAACACTGCTCCAACGAATAGTAAGCCATTTATCAGAGATAACGCAGCAGAACAATAAAATAGAAACTGCTCTTTATTACAACAGTAGCCACACAAGCCTAGGGTTCTAATTACAATAATTTAATTACAAAAGGGGAAAACACTTCCCGCTATTTCCTGCTAGGTTCCTCCGAAAGTCTGTTCGTCCCACGAGTCGAGGGTAGTGCCCATCTCGCCCTAATCCTAGTAATCAACACCCTCGTCACCTGCGACCTTCTTGGTACCTGCAAACCCCTCATCCCACTCGGGATAGATCCCGGCCGGACAAGGATCTAAGCAAGGGGAGAGATAGCAAGAGTGAGTACTATAGTGTACTCAGCAAGCATTAATAGCTAGAAATGCAATTGATGAATCTACCATTCGTCCTTATCCAAAATTCCTACCTCTTCTTTTATTCTGAAAGTAGTTTTCAAAACTTAGGTTGCAATTTTACTTCTGCAGAGACTACTTGATTACTCGGAGAGAAGATAGACCCCCGGCGGTTTCCGTAGACTCCAATCCAGGAGACTGGCATGAATTCATGATTTGATAGCATTGCGCAGGCTTGTACCACTTTACCCATAGTAATTCTGAACCCTAAATGAACCGGGTTCCCTGCATTTCCTTTGATGCAGGTTCGAGTTGAAATCTGAGCGTTTTCCATTTACGTGATTAAGTCTCCACCCATTACTTTCCATCGGTGTCCAGAGACGTGACCTCCATCATCCACCGAGTTTCCGGTAATGTTGGTTGGGTCGGATCGGCCCAATACCCAACACTCCACCTTGCAACCCATTGTGGAGAACGTAATTACGTAACAGGGTAACATTTTTTGCCCGTTAAAACGGGAAAATGGTTGGTACTGAATTACGGCCTCTGACCGAGTAAGAGTGTTGTTGGTCCTTATATTTTAACTATAGGTAAAGGGGTCCCACCTCTTACCTTATCATAATCGTCGTCGTCATGTTTCCTCGCCCAGGTCCCCTTTTACCAACCTAGTAATATTACTCTGCTTTCATTTCATTCCTCATTTCTCAATTCTTCTCATTTCTATCATCTTTCTTATCTTTTTCATCTTCATCTCATTTATTCGATTTGGTTTTTGAGAAATAGTTTTGATGCAATACATATAAGATAGAGCAAGATACAGTTTGCCTTTAATATAGCTATGTTAATGAACAAGGGAGTAGCTTGCCTTTGGAAATGTAGAGAAGATCGTCGCTGACGAAATCGATATTATCTACTCTTGTTGGTTCACCCACTGCAATTTATACGATGGTGCGAAATAATAAATACATAATTACATACTTATCAATAATATGTGCGACTATGTGCATACTCGTGGAATGATCCTTTTTGTTAGTGGATTTTATTTTAATAACACTTTTGAACCCAGATTAGGTTAGCACTCTCCGGTAGGCCGTTCTACAATTTATCGGTTCTAGGGTTGAAAATGCCTAAGTTTGTTTTTAAACTAACGAGAATAGAAATACTACTCACACGCACAAATTATTAAACCTATTAACGTTTACTCGGCAAAACTTCTAATTAAATATTTTAATTACAACAGCATGCGATTATTTGATTTTCTATAAATATCCGGGACTGTTTCAAATTAATTCAATTAGCATAATTTCATTTTTGGCATATTTTAAATTTTATAACATTTTTCCGGACCTCCTGTGAAAATTAGCACTCCCTAACCGTGGGTGTTCTAGTCCGACGGCTCTACGATCGAGTTCGCCTAAACATGCAATTAAGCGTACGAAAATAAAACGCTACACTTCCTCGCATGCAACTACACCCATCTAAATGTGATTGATTCATTATCCAGTTTAGAGATTTCTTTGGTAACTTAAACTACTTACAAAAATCTCAGATTAATTTTACGCGCTTTCATATTTTTATCGCACCGGTCGAACTACTGCTATCTATTCGTACGTGATTTTAATTAAATGCGTTCGGCCCAAAATAACACAGCGTGGAAACCACTAATACTGGTGTTTAATTCTACTGCTAATTTTACTAATACTAACAATACTCAGTAGAGGTTACCTTAATACCGAATTTCTAATTCTTTACTTAATCTTTTCTTATTCTTAATCTCTTTCTTAATCCTCTCTTTAATTCCCACCTAAACCCTAATTTCTACCCCTCTCTCTCTCTTCCCCATCCATTCGGCCGCCACTCACACCCCCAGGCCACTCATCTCCTCCATTCTTTCCCCAACTCCCTTCTCTCTTCCAGATCCCCCCTCATGGCTTGTTCCCACCCCATGCTGCCGCCTCCTTCTTCTGCCTCCTCCTCCTCCGGCACCTCCCGGCTTGCCAGTGAGGCCCGGCGCCATCATCGCCTCCTCTCTTGCCTCGCCTCGGCCAGTCTTGTGGCCTTGCCGTCTTGCCGTGCCCTCGCCACCGCCACTCGACTCCTTGCGCCACCCCAGCCTAACGTCGTTGCCCTCGGCCCTCCTCTCATGGCACTACTCCTCGGCGTGGCAGGAAGGCAGCCGCCCACTGATCTGGCCTCCCCTCTCCACGCAGCGTCTTGCACATCTGCCGGGTCGGCAGCCTCTGATCGCCGACCACGACCCCATCGCCTCTACACACCTCCAAAACCCCCCTTACTCTCTAACCTCCCATTAAATTACTGCTTTGATTTGATTTGATTTGTTTTGTTGATTTACTTATACTGATGCGAGTTACATTGCTAATGCATAGATACTGGATGAAATGGATGCGGCTATGAGGCTTGCTATGGGTGGTGAGGGTGGTGCTGCTAAAGCCTTGCTCTGCGGTAAACTCCCCCTCGCTCTCTAACCCAAATCCTCCCCCTTGCTCTGTGATGCTAAGTGAACTGAGAGCTACAAGTGAGCATTACTGTGAGGGGATCTATGGGTGGATGATGATGTGTGGAGCACTGAGGTTTAACTGAAGGTTACCTCCTGTTGAGATTAATGATGGGGAAGAGGATGGTAGTGCCCTGGTACTCTCCTCTTCTCACTCGCTGCGATCGGTTTGCAAGCGGTGATGATGCAAAATCTGAGCTTGTTCTCCTCCTTGTGGGCTTGATGCTTGGCTATGCCGATGGTCCAGGTTCTGTGGTTCTTGCTCTTCTCCCTTGCTCCCTTCCTCTATGCTCCCTTTCTCCCTTAGCTCCTGGTGTGGTCTTGGGTTTGGGAGGGCAGTGGGCTTGGTGGAGCTTGGGAGGTGGTTGCTTTGGTTGCCTTTGCTTGCTCTGCTGCCTTGCTTGGCCTTGGCTTGTGTTCTTGCTTTGCTTGGGAGGAGGCAGTGGTTTGCTTGCCTTCTTTGGTGTTGAATGGGCATGTGAGGGGAGGTGCACTGGCTTTGGCTTTGTGATAAGGGACAGCTCGTGAGGAATGGTTTTATGGGGAAGAGACCATTCGGCTGGGTTATCCTTTCCCTGTGGCTGGCTTATGGCGGTTAGTTTATTTATTGGGAGGGGCTGGCTTATCTTTTACCTAGGGGTTGACTGGCTTATCTCCCTCCTGTGTAGCTGGCTTATCCCTTGCCCTGTTGAACCGACTTAACTCTTGCTAGGGGGGGGGACTGGCTTATGGCGGTTCTGCACTCTGTGTTATCTACTCCCTATGCTCCTCTTCTTCCTGTGCATGCAGTCTATGCTCTGGGTTATCCTTTTACTGTGCAGTGCCCTAGTTACCCTCTACTGTTCATTTTTACTATACCCCGACTCTGGTCCTATTTACCTTATCCTATTACTGTGCTCTTATCCCCTACTGCACTCTATGTGCCCTATTTGATCATCCTGCTCCTTTGTAATGCATGCTTGGCTTGGGAGAGAGTAGGGGTGATGATAACTAATTGTGACATTTGCCTATGTGAACTCTTATGGGCTGCTTATGCATTTGTTTTGGTGGTGCTGTGCTGCAGCCTCTATCTGACGGTGGCTTTGTAAATGTGAACTTGTATGCTACATATGAGGATTGGGGCTTATTAGAGGGATGTATTTCAGTTGGCTTCATTGTGGCATGCTGGTGACTCATACGCCCCTTGCCTTAACTCTATTTCCCTCATATAAAACTATTGATACAAGGACCTGTTGGTCCATTGGTTGCTAGATGTGGATGCATTGTTGAATGGGTTTGTGTTGCCTTCGGCTGAGAATGAATGAGGATAATGATGGATGTGGGTTTATGCTGGCTCTCTTGTGGCATGCTGGTTTCGGTATACCCGATGATGCTTGGCTGAGGGTGGGATTTAATGGACTGTGAAATGTGGGCTTGTGGGACCCTATGATGCTCCGGCTGAGGGTAAGATTTAATGAGATGTGCCTTGTGGGATTATATTGCGATTGCGGTAATAAAAAAGGTGGGTGTTGGATTCTACTAATGCCGGATGAGGATACTCCTAGAAGTAAATGTTGCCTATTGACTCTGGTTGATCTAGATACCTTGCTTACTAAAGGAGTCGATTAACTCAGGTTGGTCAGGGTACCTTGGTAATTCGAGGAACCAGTTGACCTAGGTTGATATGGAAATCCTGTTGTACTTCAGGAAATTCTGACGGCAACCTCTCTCCCTTCTAACTAACTATTACTAACTTCTTTTTACTTAGCTAACTATTCTCCAAGCTTTTTGGTTGCATGGGACGGAGAGGCGAAGAATGACGGAATGAGATGGCAAAAAAGGATTTGATGAGACGAATGCAACAACATGAATTGTAATTTGATTTTCTTTTGTAATTAACATTGTAATTGTTTTGCAAAATTAATCCTGTATCCATTATTGGGTTGTAAAATAAATTTTTGTAACGAGAATTTGGTTTGTAATATTTTAATTCTGCTTTGTAAACGGACTGTTATAAAACTGTGATGTGAATAAATGATGTTAGATTAATTTGCCAAGTTCATTGCGTTAATTATGCAATTGAATATTAACTAAGATTATGCTTGAGATTGGTTTAATGAAATCTTTACTTAAGCTAATTACCGATTATTGTTGATTAGCTTAGTTTTAATTATGCGGGTTCTCACACCAACATGACATGCCACGTATACGAAATAGGTAAGGTGGGTAGCTACGATGGACCGATGATCCATTTATATCACATTAGTAACCTAAAAGTGTATTTTGAAAGTACAGTGACTTAGATGACACACCTAAACAAGTTTAGTGACCCTTCGTACATTTTACTCAAAATTATTTTAAGATGTTATCTCTTGTAAAAAAATTGTGCTTTGATTATGTGGGTTGTATTCGAACTTTTATTATCCTCCTTTTGAATGCAATTATACGTACGTCCGTGTTGTTCTAGAAAAAACAAAAATGCGAGCCAATTTCATATTTATTTTCATGACAGCGACTAGTTAGTCTATATCGATGCATGAGAAAACAACACTAATTAATGCAGCTTCCCAATTTGCATGGATTCTTCTCGCGAAGGGAAATAGATATAATAATATTGATATTCTCAAGTGACGTTCTGTGATAAAATGTATACTGCGTATTCATTTCCCACAGATTCAGACTGTGTTCAGCTAAACGAGTAAATCATGCCATATTGACGAAACATCACGGCAGCGGAAAAAATTACGGCTAAAAAAGATTCACGATTCCAACATATATAGAGATCTAGATGATCATTATTTGAACAACGTACATGAATTTTCATGACATCCGGACCATACTAGACAGCACGTACAATACATACACTTTACAGGCATAGCTACAACAATTAAGGCCGGCTATATACATAAAACCGCACAACGCGTAGCAACAGCAGCAACCCAATGACGAGAGCAGCTAGCCCCGCCTGACCGGGTCGAAGTTCGCCACGGCGATGACCGCGCCGGCAAGAGCCACGAGCACGACCCCGCCGGCGACAATGCTGAGGAGGAAGTTCTTCAGCGACGGGCTGAGCCCGGCAGCCGCATCGGCGGCGTCCGGCAGAGCTAGCATCGCTGCCATCGCCGCGGCGGTGCCCCCCGCGGCCACCCTCTCCCTCATGGAAGCCGACGCCCGGACGGAGAGCCGGGCGCCGGTCCTCGCGAGGCTAGGCTGGAAAGGAGTGTTCGGGCTGGCGGTCAACGCCCTAAGGCCCAACACGACGACAGGGGTGGCAGCGACGGCGAACGCCATTGTTGGAATCGGCAAGGCAAGGTTTGCCCGAGGGAACCGGGTATGATAGTGAGAAGGGGAGAGGTACATGTACTGGGAGTCTAGTCTAGCTAGGACAGTGGACAGGGACTTGCTGGAGTTGGAGATCCCAGGTCAGCAAACGAGTCCGACGTGGAGGCCTGTGGCTTGTCGCCTGAGTGGATAGGGTTATCGCAATTCCGGGAAAGTGACGTCTCTACCAACCACCGGTGAACTCGGGACTCGTCGGAAGCTGTTGGAAGAATGCACCCATCACGTCTGTTTCCTGGTGAAACAGGTAGGTGTCCTGGAAGGTTTCAGGGGCGTCAGTTCTGGAAGCTTAGGTTCCGCCGCAGCTCGATCATACTCGAGAATAGACCTGCTAATAGTTGAGGAACCAATCTATTTCTAATCCAACCCACAACAACAAATTCCACTTCCTCAAACCACGTTTCAACCCAACCCATTTATCTAATAGTTTCAACACATTTCAACCCAAACCAACCGGCGCACAGCAGTAGACCGGGTGAACACGATGATGTGGAGCCTCAGGAGTATGCGCCCCACTTTGGTGCCCCACCCGGCGTGCGCGTGCGGGCGGCTGGCGCCACCGTGAGCATCAGGTTGTACATGTGCAGCATGTGGTACACCTCCTCGGTCAGTTTAAGGTCCTTGAGCTCCTGGTCGTCTTTGCGGAGAAAGTAGCGCACCCCGAGGCTGGTCACGAAGTCCTGGCAAAGCGGCGAGCGCACGGGCAGCTTAGCGAGGATGAGACGAGGGGGATCTGGTTCTCGAAGCGGATGAGGTCGCCATGCAGCTATGACGAATTTTTTTTAAAAAATAATCTATTTTTTATTCGAAAATACAAAAATAATACCGTTTAATTTTTATTTACAGAAATAATCTTGTGTTACCGTACGGTTAGGCGAGTCCGGAAAGTCACCCAACCGAAGTGCGACACATATTGAAGTCGCCCAATAGAACAACGACTATAGCGTTAGTCGTCAAACGGATGTGCAAGTTTTGGACGTCGTGCGTTGGTTGGGCGACTTAGTTCAAGTCGCCCAACCAGTGGGCGATTTTAGCTCCTATACCTGAAATTATGCCAATCCAATTGGAACAATTGTGTTAAAAATATATATTACAATTTTTAGGTATTGTATTTAGCAAATCGTATTATATGATGTTATTTTTTAAAAGATAACGATTAATGGTGACAACGTTGGTTCGTCTGCTTGTTATTTTAAGTAGAATATGAAGGTACGAAATTTGTCGACTCGCAATAACATTTTTTGATCGTCGTATATTGTTGTAGTGCGCTAAATTTCTGTAGAATTTTGTGAGGACGATTGAGATAGTAATGAGTGGTAAGTAGAAAGGTAAGTGATATTACGATACGTGAGGGAGTCTCTCCTCGGTGAAGTTATGAAGATGCTGAGAACGCTCGTTCTTTCTAGGATTCCACTAGAAGATGCATACTTGCAATATAGACTTGCTTTGATGGCTTAGCAGAGACACGGAACGAGAAGTACATTAAAGTCCACGGACAGAAGCACATTACACGTTACAATTAGTTCCACAACATACTAGTTCCACAATTGCTTACAAGAACCAAAGTACTGACTGAAGTACATGTTACAACATACTAGCAGTTGTAATACAAGTTCCTACGTGTCGACATGCGCCTTGCAAGTTCTTGACAGTGTGCCCTTCCTGGCGGCAATGCTCTGGCGTCTACCGCCGCTGCAGCTTCCCCTTCGTCCATATCGTTACGAATGCGACGACTCTGGCGACGGCCCTTCCCCCCTTTCAACAGGTCTAGATCCGGAATCCAAGTCCTATTTGCAGTATCCAACGCGGCGAAGTTACCCACAACCCAGAAGCCTCTTAGCTCGCCGCACCACACCTGCTGCACCCTTTCCTTCATGAAGTACTCCGTCTGAAGTTCGATGGGTCCATGCGGATGGTCCCACACGCTTGGCGAGGACATGAGAGCATGGCTTGTGAAGGAGCTTTAGCTTATTGCATGTGCAGCTAGGTTCATTCACATGGACTCCAAGGCATACCTCATGGGTAACAAGAGACCGAGCCGTCTCGAATCCGGCTCTGTCTCGGAGGATCACGTCGAATCGATGCTCCGTATTGCCCATTACGAAGACCATGTGCGATCGAGCCTTCTCGGTCTTGGCTCGCATGTATCTTTGTAATCTTGACGATGGGGTGTCGTGGGTTGGTGCATGAAGTGCCGCATTTGCATGTCTTTCCTGAAATATCGATTGTACTATGCGTAACGCCGACGATGGCAACAAGAGGTGAGAACGGAAGCCCTAATAACCCGGCTTGTACACCTCTGCAAGGTTAGTGGTCATTATGCCATACCTTGCATCATCCGTCTTGCGGCAAGAAGGATCACTTCTCCAATGGCTCGATCTCAATCCAATGAGAGAAACACCCGATGTCCTCGAGGTCCTCCGCGTCAAATGGGGAGGTCGAGCTCGTAGTGGTGCGAGGCGCTCGGTTTGTCTTGCCGCCCAGAATGAGGGAACGCTTGTTCCTCTCGGCGACATGCTTCTGGTGTGCTCGTCCAACATCTCGCCTAACGCATCAAATTTACGCTGCTGGTTACGCATAGCAAGCCTCTTGAGCAGCTTCATCAGCGGTTCTTTGCCTAAACCGCTTGAAGAAGTTGGCCCCCAGATGGCGAATGCACCATCTGTTCCTCAGGTCTGGCCAGGGGAACGGCTCATCGGGGTCTTGCTGAAGTTGTCGGATGGCCATCATCATCCCGGAGTGGCAATCATGGATTATGCAGACATCAGGACGCGCCCCAACTACTCCCACCTTCAGATGTTGAAGGAACCACAACCAACTGTCGTAATTCTCACTTTCCACGAAAGCAATGGCTAAGGGCAGAATCTGATTGTTGCCATCAACGCCAATTGTTGTCAGGATCATGCCCTTGTAATTCCCAGTTAGAAATGTCCCGTCCACTGATATCACGAGCAACATGTGTCTGAATGCATTGATGCAGGGACCAAATGCTAAGAAGGTCCTCTGCAATACCATAAAACCCAGCGGCGATCTTTTGGGTGGCTGGTCCTTCACAAAGAATGTATGTGCGGGTTCCTACCTTGCAAAGACTGGAGCATACGAGGAAGGTTGTCGTAAGACGCCTCGAAGAACCGAACCTCCTTTCCAAAGCCTTCTGCTTAGCACGCCATGCCTTCGCGTAGCTAATCTTGTACTTGAATTTCTGCTCGATAGCCACCATGATGTGCTTGGCCTCCAGGTCCGTCTTCTTCACTATCTCTCCATACATGACATTGGCTATGAAGGTAGACGTCAGGTTGCGATGCCTCGGCAAAACACTACTGAGCAAGCAGGAGTGCAGTTCCACCTTCGAGACAATCTAGTGAGTCTCGTACTTGGGTCTCCTTGCGTGCACACGCCAAGGACACTCAGCCTGTTCGCATACCACGGTGTACTGCTCTTGGGTGGATTTGAGTACATGAAACTGACGTTGCATGGATAAGGCCCACAGCTTAATGGCATCCTGCAGTGATGCCTTATCAGCAAACATTGCACGAAGCCGAACCTCCGTCCCATTGTACTCTCACGGTGATTCGTGCTCGTCGTGCACAGCAAGACCCTAAACGTCCACCCTATTCCATCCCTGCGGGATGGGATCTTCGTCCTCCTCGGAAGAGTTATCACCATCCTCTTCTAAAGCTTCCTCTTCCACTCGAGCTGTCAAGTCATCAATCTCCATCTGACGTACTATGATATGGACATGCTCCCCTGCATCCGCTGATCGGCTTTGGCGTCGGCATGCACGATATTCGCCTCCGTCTCTCTTACGCCTCGGCCTCCTCTTCTGCCTCAGCCTCCTCTTCTGCCTCCATAACATTGGCCACCTCCTCCTCTTCTGCCTTCTGAACATCGGCCACCTTGTCCTCTTGTGCGTCCACAACATCGGCCACCGCGTCTTCTTTATGAACCACAACCGAAGTTGCTCCCACCAACCCGACGGAGGCGCGGAAGGGCTCGCAAGGAGTACCTTCAGACATGGTCGCACGAGTAGCACACACTCGTAGCTACCGCAGCGCCCTCTGACCTTTCAAATATCCTTCCATACAACCGCGCATCACTCTACTCAACTCCCCTGAATGTGCGTGGAGACCTACTCCAAACCCCTTGTATGACGACACTCCACACCTCGGGGTCTAAGGAGAAGCTTCAGTGAGCGATGTAGAACATCTCCGATTCGAGCATTCTCCGTGTTGGTGTACCAAATCGACTTCTTTGGAAATCACTTAGGTCAACACCTTACGGACCTTCACGAATCGTACCAACACCGTAATGCACTTTCAATCTTGTGAGCTCAGACATGATCGCAAATATTACAAACGTTGCAACCGGTGATTTCTCGACATACATTCCCCATATACGTGGTAAACAAACAAGTAGCTACACGTCGCCTACATTCGGCCGAAAACAAGAACAAACAAGAGTATTACCTTCGTTCGTCTTTCTCTTTCACGTCTACAGCTCCTCTCCTCCCGAACCGCCCTCTCCCGAGCTCTGCTCCTCCCTGTGTACCTCTCTCCCAAGCTCCTCTCCTCCTATTGTCTCCCTCTCTCGAGCTCCTCTGCTTCTCCCTCTCCCTACCTTCTCCCCCTTTTCTCCTCTCCCGATCTTCTATGCTTGTCCGCCGAGACAAATGGTGAAAGAAACCATGACGGGATCTAGGCTACCTTCTATATGACCCTGTAGTCGCTCAACCGTAGGACGACTAGGCAGAAAGTGCTGGCCCGAGGGTTTAGTGACACGTGCCCAAGTCGCCATACGGTTGGGCGACTTTGATTGAGGCACTAACAATTCGCTCGTCCGTATGGCGACTTTATCCAAGTCGCCATACCATAAAGCGATGACGCCTCGAACGTTTAAATAACTGTTCCATTGGGCGACTTCAATATATGTCGTACTGCGGTTGGGCGACTTTCCGGACTCGCTCAACCGTACGACGATACGGGATTATTTCTGTAAATAAAAATTAAGCGGTATTATTTCTATATTTTCGAATAAAAAATAGATTATTTAAAAAAAAATCCAGCTATGACGGTGCCTAACGGGTGTTGTACTGTTGTGCAACCACGGCTCCTCAACCCCCACGGCACAGTTGAGCATGCGCTTAAGGAGGAAGCAGCCGTCCAACACCAGCATGTCGACAAACTCATCGGAGCCAAGGCCCACCGGCTCGGCGTAGAACACGTGGGCCTCCTCGTGCTCCGTGACGCCGGCCTTGTAGTTGAGCAGCGCAGCTAGGACGCCGACAGGCCCAGACGACAAACGATGAGGGCGTGGAGGCAGGCAAGCTTCAGGCTGTGACTACGTTGAAGGCCGCAGTAGGTGTGGATTGGGGATGGGGGAGCGGAGTTGAAAACCTACGGGCTGAAATCACAGCTATACCACGAGTATAGCCCAAAAACTTCAACCATTTGCACTGTAAACCCAACCCATCCTAACCCATTAGATGCCTACCTGTTTTCACCCACCCAAACTCAATCCAAATTAAAACCCAACCAATTTAACTCATTTCAACCCAAACCATTAACACCCCTACTTAGACTTGCTATTGCCGCAAGTTCAATTTTCCCCCGAATTATTTCACCCCCCTTCTTGACTCATAAAGACAGTTCTACCGCGACCATTCCAGATGCATGCATACGCGTTGTAGTCCAGGGAAATTTACAAAACAAAAGACGAGGCATCTCCACGTTGAGTGACACAGCGTTCAAATTCCCATTAGACACAAATGAAACTAGGCAAGATAGCTCCATATTCATTGACCAGGAATGCAAAATCAAGGAGTCCAAAGAGTTGTTTCTCGTTTGAGTTTGCATGACAGGAAAATGATTGTTAGGGAAAACAGATTATCAAGCTTAACCCAACTGCCCACTTTCCTCGATTTGATAAAGCAGGAAACACTTTCGGCAAGAAACGCACAGCATAAAAGCGCAAAGCCGATACACACCATCCTGCAGAATTAAATCCCTTAGTACCACTCTCATAACAAATTAACATCATAGCATAACCACTATCCATGACAACATCTTAGCATGCCCATGACAACAGAATTGCATTGCTCACACTCAACTCTATGATAAACAAGAACAAATTTACATTTCCGCAGTAGAAGTATTGTGGCCATAGCTATAATCCTAGTAGGTAGCAAATTTCTAATTTATAATAAATTAAAGAAAAATGCATGAACGAGGGCATCAAAAGATTCAAGAGTTTACCACAAAGATCGTAAGGAATTAAGACAGATCCACCAAACAATCTCTTGATAACAACAAAAAAAAGGCAAGGAAACTAACATGCAAAAGCCGATGCAGATATTTCCGCCCAACCAGTTAACATTTGAAGGCTATCCTACAAGAAAACCTGATTGGTACAGCTAATGATTAATCTAGTCATCTTCCGACACAAATTTGGTACCTAGTAACCTGTTTGCTTTATAGATGACATATCCAACAAGGATCCCAAAGAACTAAAACAGCAACAAAAAAACAACTCCATAACAACAGATGCTACAGTAGCACACCTGAGATCCATCACCCCTGCTAGAAACATTAGATCACCTAGCTCATGTCCCTCCAAGGCAACAACCGATGTAGTAAAAGTAACAAATCAACTCATCGCTCGCAGTATGTGTGGAAGGGCTGCATAAAAAGCATGTGTATAGTCACCGTTGAACCAGGAGCCAGCATGGGGGAGCCAGGCCTGCTGTGAAGATGACAGCCTAGTAGTAATATGCATAACTAAAATAAGAGCATCACAACACAAGCAATAATGCAATAGCAATGTATGCATAACATCAAAACAAATGAAATATGGCTCACAAACAAAATATAATAGGTCAACTTTCCACATTCAATTCATAATGCTTCGAAAAACATTAGTCAAGGTACAACAGGAACATCGATTGCATATACATCAGTTTTCACAGTACCTCTATTACTACTGAACCAGAAAGATGCCTGGGAATTCACTGCGATTTGGCAACCGGCTCCAGTGCCTCGATCATGACAACACTGTTTCCCCTGACAACCTGCAGATGATTTTAGGTTGTCAGAATATTATGCATATTGAATAATAACCGCTTCATGATAAGTATCATGGTTAAAAACTCAACAACCATAGATGGCAGAATACTTACCACCATTCCAATATCAGTTTTATCATTTCCATTGACCTCTACAGTGTTGTCCACCACCAAGTTCATGAATTGATCAAATCCTCGGAGGGTGCCAATAACAACACGGTTTGCATTCAGCTTGACTGGAAAAAAGATCTAACAGTGAATAAATAATCCACCTAAGATGCCCCACCAATGGCAAAAAAATAAAATAAAGTTGAACCGCCAACACCCCATTGAGATCATGAGCAGCAACAACAAAATGGCAAAACAGAATTGGATTGAAGTGCAAAGACCTTTTCTAGCTATAGACTTTGCTTTTAACAAAATTAACTCAAAGTGAAGCAAATATGAATGTTCCCCTGTCCTCTAAGGTCAAGAAGACCAAGGAGCCTTGCGGTGTGCATGTCCCATATATAATGACATTATGGAATATTTCAGTTATAAATTTACTCAAGTTACTGTCTAAGGACACAACAGTTACAGGGTTCACAATTGCACTTCAGTATTATTATGAATACTACTCTTAATGTCCAAAGCATGCCCTTGTGACCCAAAAAAAAACTTCAAAATCTCATTCAGCAAGTGCTAGGTTATGAGTCCTGTCCAAATGTGTAGGGAGTGTTTTTTCATACAAAAAATTGAGGCTCTGAATGTTAAAGTTTTGACATTTCAAAAATCAGAGGATCACACTTACATAATACCTTGAAGCCTTAAGCTAGTATAAAGAAGTTTCAGAAACAATTATGTTGGCACCACCAAAGCAGTGCACAAGATATTAACGCCTACTAAATAAAAAAGTTTTTAAAGAACATACAAGTATTGTTTTGGTCTTGAGCTTTCAAGAGTGGGAAATTTGATGCTCAATTTTATAAAGCCAAAATAAATTTTTAAAAATTCTCCATACTTGGTTCAAACAAGTCATCTTTTTTTTTCTGGACAGGAAACCAAACTGGAGAAGACAACGCTATTCAGACAATACATGGTGTGGTGTATGAGCAAGGTTTCCGTCCAAAAAACAAATGGGTAGCTGATTTTGGACTCCTGGGTGTAAGTAGAGCAGCTATTCTGTTCCCTTGGAAAGATGGGCTGGTTTGCAAGCCAGAAAGTTCAAAAGGTTAATGTGGCAGCCTATCAGAGTAACTATGACAAAAAAGCCTCACTTGGAAATTAATCCATGGCCTTTTTTTGATATCATCATCACATAGAGCAGCCCATCATGACTAACAAAATTGCCGATTTAAGAGAACAAAAAAAAACTATCACTATGACAGTAAATACTAGAATACTTACATCGGTCTACATGGTACATAAGAAATGAAAAATAACAGTAAATGCCCTATCAGAGTAACTATGACAAAAAGCTTCATTTGGAGATAAATCCATAGCTTTAAAATCGTGTTCATCATGTAGGGCATTGGGAGTATCAATATCAAAAAAAAAAAAACAGCTCATATATATAATTTGAAGCGGTCAGAACCAACTGGAACAACTAAGATACGCGCATGGAAACCAAATGCCTAACAAAAACCGCCGAATGACTCAACGGATCTAAGATTTTGATGTCTAATTTCAGCTCACATTTGTCTGCTCAATTGGTTGTGATGCATCAAGTAAATGACGGAAAATAGTCCAAATTTCTCAAATAATACTCCGAGTGAATGGATCTTGTAAACAAAATCTGAGCTATTGCTCTGAGAAGAACCAAACTGTAGTTGACAATTAAACATCATACGCAGATACTTGGATGCCGCCCTAATTATCGCTTCGATCATATTCCATCTTATGGGATTAAAGATGAATACATATAAGAAAGCTACCAGTTATACAACTAATGGAACTAAGCTAGGAAGATTTGGAGCCAAGGGATTTTCACTTACTCTGGAGCTTCTTGTCCATATATCTGCGATGCAGCAAAGAAAGAAAAACCCAAATTAGAAACCCCTCGAATCTGAGCGATCGAAGAGAGAAACCGCACCGCGCGCGTAAAGGAAGAAATCGAGATCTAGCGCCGTGGAGGAGGAGGGAGACGGACGGATGCTTACTTCTTGAGATCCGGAGGCTGCCCCGACCGGCTCATGGCGGTGGCCTGAGGAGAGACGCGGCGGGAAGAGGAGGAGATCTCGAAGCCTTTTGCCTTCTCTTCTCTGCGCGACAAAACCCTAACGACGTTGTAAACCCGCGCCGATGCGTCCGGTTTTAGAGAGACGGGCGGGGAGGAGATGGGTGAGACGGTGCGCCGCCGCCTCAAAACCCTAAAACGCCCGAAAGCGGGGACCACTTGTCATAGACAGCAGATTTTTTTTTAGCCGACATAGACAGCAGATGTGTCGGAACTGGTGCTTGAACGGAACGACGGCCCATGAGCGAGCAGGCTGGGCTGCACGAGGTTGGAAGTTGAGGGTAGCTGGGAGTGGCGTCTAGGGCGCCAACGGTCGCGGGCTCGGCGGCAAGCAGTGCGCGCGGTTGGGGGCGGATGGCGACAAGGACGCCGCAGCGGGAAAAGGTGGAGTTTTTTTTTCTTTCTTATTTGGCATAAATAGCAAAAAATAGTTTTTCACGAGTGAAATAGTAAAAATAGCACCGGCAATATGTCGGCAAGAAAACGTGCTCCTGCCGCGTCCTCACTGTGTCATCCCAGCATTTGAGCATAAAACCGATGCTATTTTTATCAATTTGATCGTATAAATTATTTGTGCTATTTCGTTGTACAACAATATCATTTTAGACTGTCTGTAACTCGAAATGGCGGAGTGGCGCGCAACCGGGCGGAATCGCCTCCTCCCCTGGTCACAGCGAGACAGCACGCAAAACCCGCCGCCGACGCGTGCCCAGATGCCCGCGCCTCCACTGTTCCCGCGCCCCTCCACGCCGCAGTCTCCTCCACCTCACCCATCTGCATCAACACACACGAAGCCTAATCGGTCCTTCCTCTCTCCAAGAAGAAGGCCGGCGCTTCTCGCCGTCGTCCGGTCCAAGAACAAGGACGAGGCCAGCTTCACCGACCGCATCCTCGACTACATCGAGGGTATGTACGAACCTCTCTCGTCCCTGCGCGTTCGTGCATCCTCATGTGCTGATGTCAGCTACTGAGATTGGGCCGTTTCTGTTAGAAATCGAGCTGTATATACAATCAAAAACCAATGTTGGGTATCGGGTTGGACCTGCTCTGAATCAACGTACATAGACATGGATGACTGAGCAGCGAGCACTAAGAAAATCAACTTTTTTATACTTGGTAGTTGATATGTAATCGCTGAATGCTCATTACATTGTCTTCTATTGGCCTTGGCCCCACGAACTCCATAAAATTAATCTAATTTTATTACATAGGGTCTATTCACCTAACTGGCTTAAAGCATTATTTGATGAATTAATAAGTTGTATATTGTTGAAATCTCTGTGTAGGGGGTCCAAAGCTGAGGAGGTGATTCGGAGCACCTGATTTGCTTCCCAAGGATGGGGGTGCTGAGGATGAGGACGATGATTCTTCAGGTGCATAGACAACACATTCCATATACGTAAACTCTCTCATAGTCACTATTTCTTATTTATTGTCAAATTTGGGATGAGAAATAGATATCGAGGAGCCTCGAGATTCCGTGCTAGTCACCAATGGCCATAGCGAGATTGGACTGGTTGTCTTTATTCTTCAAGTTCCTGTTTTCTTCTTCTGAATTGCTATTTCGTCCAATGTTCAGTATAACATTATTCAATATACCTCATTTTTTTTTATTCTACCTGCATTTTAGCTCCCCTGTGACATGAGGTGAACGTAATATTCTAGTCTCACTGACTTGTGGGTCCGGAGCCACATTGTCAGTCTCGCAAGACAATGCTTTGACACTTACGAGTGGCATAGGCATTTATTTCCCTATAATGTAAATGCTATTTCGACTAACACAGAGTATTGTTTCTATGAATAATCCTTATTAGAGAGACCACTTTAGGATTCAGATCATTTCAGAAAAACCAAAGTAATGTTAGCATATCCTGAAAGTTTTCTTTTTAGTTACTCGTTATTAAATCACAGAGTTCCCTTTTTGTTTCTGCAGTTTTTCAGTGAATATTGCACCGTTCATTGCATTCTCTTAGTTGCCTGATCAGTTTTTATGCATGCCTTTTAATTTTCTCGGTTGCTTCAAATTTTTCGAAAACAGAGGGAAAGAGCCCCTCAGCTGCTTCAAATTAATCTGCTCGTATTTTCAGATGGTGATATTGTCACTAATCCTGAAAAGGGCCGGAATAAAAGTACTAGTGGAGGACAAACGATCCACTGAAGAAACTTTCGGAACTTATGTGGAGATGACACCTTGTAAGTTGTAATTCTCACATATACCTTCAACCTTTTGGATGTTTCTTGTATATTCTAACATGCTGATAGGCCACCTTTTATTAGAGGTTCTATAACACCTCTTTGGTGTGATTGTCTATCAGAAATAGGCAATAAATGTGTTGGAATGATTTTTCTCATCACATTTTACCTAATAAGTATAATGCAAAATCATTCCAATATTCCTCTTTTCTGTTTCCTTGTAGTGCATGGTTGGTAACGTGGAAGATAAGTCCTTCACGAAGAATGCACTAAGGGGTGTTCGTGCTGTAATTTGTTCAGCCGATGTATGTTTCTAACTTAATGTTCTTCATCTATTCATTTATCTATTTCTTGAAAGCATAAGGTCTACTATTTCCATTTTTTGGACAATTATTGATTGTTTGGCACATTCATGAGTTGCTCCAGCTGATGATTTGAGGATTAAAACTTTACTAGATTTTGTTTTTTTAGACGGCCATTACTATATTTTGTAACTTTCCGCCTTTTGGCATTGATGGGGCATGGTCTTTATGTTTGGATATTTGATTATGGCATGAGGTCCATTTAGACGCATTTGTATCCAAAGCTGTACTATGTATTCTGTAATACTTATGGGTTAATTTCTTGTGCTACTTATGTATTCTAATCAAAACGCTGACTTGTGCAATTTTGTTATGTCCTCCGTACCTACATGAGAATATAATACTTCGAGAGTTCCCTTTCCTTCTGCATTCTAAGCTTTGCTTGCTTCGAACTCAATAGGATGGTTTCTTCTGTGACTTGATTGACCTCAAGGTGTCCAACACATTGTTCTACTAGCCCAGGTTGGCAATGCTGTTTTAACTTTGTGTTATCCAATTCAGCTTAGTTTCGGTCATTACCCATACGCCCATATGAGATCTTGGTGGACCGAAACGGCGACTATAGGAGAGTGAGGGTGGGGTGGGGGAGGGTTGTTGAATAGGAGTAGGATCTCTTTTTCATCTTGATCAGATTAAACATGTTTTTCACTCTAATAGCTATGAAAATCAATGTACAAGCATAGCGAAAGACTTGTATTGAATCCAATCGAAACTCCGAAGCTTAAACATTTAAAAATACCAAAAACTTAATTCACAATGAGTTGGACGGTCAGACCTCTCAACATGGTGGTCTGACCCCTCCAAGGGGCGGTCTGACCTTCAGCCCGATGAATAGTAAAATCAGCACGAACTCAAAATCACAAATCGGCTCAATTTTTGATTCGGTGATCCAAATCCCCTCAAATTTCAACCATAGTTCATAAAGAAGGTTAGAAACCTATTCCAATCGACGATCGGGAAGATCAAAGCCAATGTTTCACAAATTTCAAAGATGGGGGAAGGAGGGCACAAGAACCAGATTTTTTTTATCTTGCCTCCCTGACGCCCGTGAATTGCAAAAATGGCTCCCGTACCGACGTATTTGCAAATTTGGCCCCTTTCCGAGCGCGGAATGCCTTGGGCACGACACGTGTCCATTTCCACGCTTCGGGGCCGCATGAAGCTTCGGTGGCAGTAGCGGGAACCGATGGCGGCAATGAAGGTGATGGGCCCACGCCAAGACCGCGCCGAACGCGGAAGCTTCCACTTCCCACGCTTCGCCACCGCGGCAAGTGGCCGTGCACCCGCCTCCCGCGCCAGTGGCCTTGGTCCCGCGCTTGGCCACCTAGTCTGTCACTTTCCGCGCTCCCCGACCGCAGAAGGTCACTTTCCCCACTCCCCGACCGCAGAAGGAGAGGGAGGGGGCTACTTTTGCAAATAAAGCGGCACGGGAGCCATTTTTGCAAATCACGTGGCGTTAGGGGGCCAAAAAAATCCAAGAACCAAGCAAAACTGAAAATTGATCCCAAAACTTGCTCGTGAGGAGAGGATGATCAAGATGATCCTAGATACATTCCCACATGTCACAGCAAGCAAAATCACAACAAAAAAACCAAAGGATCAACGAAAACCCCAAAATCACAAAAGAGAGAGAGCAAGAACAAGAATAGATGCATCTTGAAATTTTTTTTGCTTGGATTGATTCGAGATTGATGTTGGTTTACATCCACTTCAACATGGAGGACAAAAGCTCAACACTTGAGCACACAATCAATCTAACTCTCAAAGAACCCTAGTTTCTCCACTTTCCTCTCCTAACCCTAAAACACAAATTAGGATTTCTAGATTACAAGGGTTGGGAGGTGCACAACCAGCACCCTCCCCTTTTATAGTGCAGGCTAGACTATGAGAGAAAACCTTAATGGGCATCCGTTAAGCCCACATATAAACGGGTTTTACTCACACACGCTTCTCAAAACGCTGTCTTCATCTTCTCTTGACCTAAACCGTCTTTCCTCACGCCGTCTTGCACCGCAGTTTAGCCAAAAGCAATCAAAGCGGTATTTTGGTGTAGTTACCAAAATACCCCTTCTAGATCCTTCTCTAAATACTGAGTCCAATCTTTATGAAGCAATCCTATGCTTCGCCACATGTAGGTTGATCAACGGCTTTCTTCATGTCAACATGTCTATCCCATCCAGCTCCCACCGAAATCACCATGACACTTGCACTGACCCCGCGCCGCTTGATGCAACCCGTCGCACCGAACTTCCCGTTCGGTTATCCTTGTCCATTTTGCGCCATGCTTGAGTCCACCGACTTCACCCGGCATACTCGATCGTTCTGAACCTCAGCTCTCCAAGCCTACTCTCGATCATCCTCGCTGTTGACCTCTAAGCCTCCTGCACAGCAATAGACCAAGAAATCGATTTCGGGAATAAGTTCTTTGCAACTTGACCCATGTTAGTCAAAACATGCATCATGCAACACATATGCACTGAAACACATGAACTTGACCTAACTTACAAACATCACCGCCAAACTGGCCAGCGAAACAGGGCAAAACGGGTCAAACCGCTACCCCTGGCCGGTCTGACCACCTAGCAAGGGGACTTAGCCAAATTTCCTAACTGAAAATCCGAAACATCTCTGGAAATTTCAAACAAATAGAACTTTTGACTTGAAACTCCAAAAATTATGAGACCAAGTGTAGAAGAATCCCCTCTCTTGCTTACACCCTTTATTTTTGGCCCGGCTTAAAATTCAACAAGACTTTTCTGGCCGGTCAAACCGCCACTTCCTGGCCAGTCTGACCGCCAGCCACTTGGCCTGAGCCTTGGCCGGTCTAATCGCCAGTGGTGACCGTTCGAACCGCCATATAGGCCTGTCTGACCGCCTATTGCCTGACAACAACTGAACTTTGTCGAAAACACGTATTTCGATAAACCTTCAACGCTATTGCTAATTGTATCATCATTCTAAGATAGTGAGCATATCTCCATAATATCCATTGATCTTGATAAGAGTGCAGCTATGTTATGGCGAGGCTTTCGGTGATGAGTGAGAGATGGAAGAAGGGATTCGTGGGCTTACGGATTGGAGCGAAGAAGATAATGGGGTACAGGCGGAGGCGAGCTATCGCCCTCCTGGCCATGGCGAGGCCGGTTCGGTGCCGTGACAGAAGGCTCTGAAGCCGCAAGTAATTCTTTAAGACAGTCATTATTGATAGATTAATCTGGTTCGGTTGCCTCTCTTATTTATAGACATCCCCTACGAAGCATAGCTAAATTCGGAACTAATTCGTATCATAAAAGGAAACCACTGATCGTAACTCTTGAACTAACTCAATCTCTTGAACTAACTCGAACTCCAAGCCGCACAAGCAACTAATGCTTTGCGCTGCTGCTGTTATCCCGAAGCTTGGCGCGACGATTATAAGTCCTACCCAAAACGAGTCCATAACAAGCTATCTGTCTACAGAAATAGTGGTGAGCCCCAAGCTATTATGAACAGCAAACTGAGGAAGATAGCAGAGAGGGATGGAGAAGTGGTTCTTGCATCTGGC
Organism: Phyllostachys edulis; assembly: GCA_036346405.1. Classification (NCBI taxonomy): domain Eukaryota; kingdom Viridiplantae; phylum Streptophyta; class Magnoliopsida; order Poales; family Poaceae; genus Phyllostachys; species Phyllostachys edulis. Next base: position 75,124,958 of record CM070549.1, on the reverse strand, counting down.
ATCCCATCTACGATAATCAGGACTGGCTCTATGCAAAGCACTCCTGGTGGTGAAAGAGGTTTCGATTTTACAGAGGTATATGCACGAAAAGCTACCTTGCTTGTGAGGAATGTTCCCTGCTTATGCAGCAGTGGTAGCGCTCTGTAATCGGAGAACTTTCATAAGGATAAAGGCTGTATTATGAAATGAGCCAGGCAAATGCACCCAGCAAGCTGAATATGCATGCATTTATTTTCTTAGCAAACTGATAGGAATATCTTCTGTGGAACATCAAGCTTGGGGGGGTCTGAGGAAGAGAAGCAATATTCAAAACATATGTCACTTGACTTTTTGCAGATCATGTGCCCCTGCTTTCATATTTTTTCTCTCCCAGAAAACTTAGCCTAATCACAAGCACTTGCATCACGCTACACACACACACAAAAAGCTGAATAATTAATTACAAGAGCTTCTTTACTCCTATCTACTCTTTTTGTTTCTGAATTTATTCTTTGTTTTTATGGCACCCATATTCATTTTCAGTACACCATGTATTTTTTTCACATTTTTTTTGTACAACTAAAGTATGGGCGTCCATCGATTGTTTTTATTTAATTACTTCTGTTAAGCCTAAGGACGCTTAAGTTTAGATGACTCCTGCATGGTCTTATGCCGACACCAAACCAAACCAGTGCTATCTCTTTATCACAAGCTAAAAAAAGATCAGCAGTTTAGCGTGTTCAGATCAGTGGCAAGTAACACACCAAACCAAGCACTATTTTCGGTGTTGGTATTTCTTGTAGCCAAAGCATTTCTGCTCCTTGATTTGGTTGCAACCTAGGAAGGAGAGATGGAGAGAGATCTGATTTTGTGATGGCCTAGCTGACCTAACTGCATGCTAAGGTTCATTTCCACTTATTCCCCAAAAGATTTGACCTAACAAAAGATATTTATTCAGCAAGCGTTTTGGCGTTTATTGGAAGCTTCCCATGCCAAGTACAGGCCCAGAAGAAAATGACAGATCCAACTATGATAAAGGCTTACGAATCACGACAGTATGTACTGCATATCATTGTCATTGCCTGCTTATTATATCTGTTTCATGGTTGGAAGATTTCTTCGAGCCATTGCACATTGGTGCTGATTAGATATTCCCATCAAACTAACTTCCGGCTTGCTTCTAAGGGTATCAAAAACCAGTGATACACTGAATTTATAATACTTCCATTGATGTTATGTATTGATTCTTTTTATCACATCTGAATTTCAACGCTAAGGCTCCGTTTAGAACGTGGGAGTCTTACAAAATTTCGTAGGAATTAAATCTTGGGCCTAAAATTTCTTGGTGAGGTAGGGCATACAAAATTTTAATTGGATGGTGTCAATGGCGGATTGAGAAATTTAGCATGGAGGCGTACAAAATTTAAACACCATGATTGTAATATTTGGTTTAGAGAACATATCTAATGCAAATGATTGTAATATTTGGTTTAGAGAACATATCTAACGCAAACTAATTGTTGGATGCAATAATGGGAAGCTATTGAATTTTGAAATCAAATCAGCACGACAAAATCAATAAAAAAAAACACGAATACACTTCTCAATTTAGAATACTTCCATATAAAATTTATAGATGATAGATTAAAACGGAGAGCTAAATTTAAAAAGATAGTGGTTACTATTTGCATCAATCTTTTTTTTTTCCATTCTAGCACCATTTATGTTTTAATTTGAAATTTCGAATGATGCTACAACACTTTACAAATTAACTCATAAAACATGTTGTGTTAATTGTGTATGAGAGAGAGAGAGAGCCCATTTGATGGGAGAACAGAGGGATACATATTTTTTATATATTAGTAGTCAAAGTTAAAAAAGTTAACTACACGCTTTCTAAAATACCGTATATTTTTAAACCGAGAGATTAACATTTTAAGTAAAATTTGTAAAACCACACTGACATCGACAAAACTATAAAAAAACACATTTTTAAGAACTTGTATAACAAAACACACTAATTTTGCCCAAACGTTTCACGAACCCGCACTTCCATCGGATCTGACGGAACTGACAACCGGTGCGGTTCAACCCCACCGATCCACATCGGTGGATGACGTGTCCTTCCTGTACAGCATGACAAATTGATCCATGTCTGCAAAACAAACGACGCCGTTCTGACTTCTGAGGATGTGGTACTGACCAGTGGACTCATCGAGGCCATCCCTCCCACACATGCACGCACGACACTGATGGCACTCGAGTGTGGGCTGGCTGGCACACGCTATGGCAGAACAATGCTCTGCTATAAGGATGTGGGACCGATTAGTGGGCATGGGTTGTCAGTTCCATATGATCCGTCGGATGTGAGGTTTTGCAAAATGTTTGGGCAAATTAAGTGTGGTTACGTGATACAAGTCCTTAAAAGTGCGGTTTTATGATAGTTTTGATAATGGTTATGTGATTTTACGAAATTTACTATAACGTCACTTTTTGTGGCCCATGAATCAATCAATGGGGGCCGGAACAAAAGATAAATTAAGCGTAGGGAACGGAGGAATAAACCAAATTCTATTAGGTGTTTAATGCCTCAATTGTTAGCATATGAAGTGTTTTCATATTGATTTAAAGAAAATGTATTTTCATCATGTCGATCTAATATCGACCTTACGAATAAATGTTTAGAGCTTCTCTTGAATTAGATCCACACAGAAGGAGACATAGGGATTTAGACAGGTTCAGGTCTTCTTCCGAGAGAATAATAATCTTACTCCTGTATTCTTGTATTCACTATGCTTTTTACAATCGAAAAGAAATCACTCAAACTAAGACTTAATGACTCCTTGCTGTTAACTCCGATTGCTCTGCCCCTATGTCCACTGACTTTAGCCCTTATATTGCGCGCAAAGGGGTGATAATTACTCCATGTCAAGAGGCGCTTCAACGCTTGATGAAATGCACACGTTGATTGTAATTATTGTAAGAGAAACAACACCCCACGTCGCCTTGCAGTTACGTCAAGGACAAATGTGTAATATGTGCAATTATTTTAGAGAATAACAGTGTATACTAACTGTTGTATATTAAATAGAGCGTATAAGAGTCCCTAGTCGATTGAGCCCACATGTCTGTAGGCTTTATGAAGGACCGAAATGGCGGCAGAGTGGGGTGAATGTCGACTTTAACTATTTTTCATCTCTAAGGCGATCAACAAGAAGCGCAGAATCGCTAACCGCACGCACACTAAAGATCCGAACCACACAAAATAATTAATCCAAACTCAAAGCACGGATCGTCTCTGGATCGACTTCAAGCACAAGCAAGAAAAAAAGAAATGCAAGACCTAAACAAAGTAGCAATGAAAGACAAGCCGACAAATCAAAACAACACAGAAAAGCATTACTGCAAAGACTAAGAAAGCTTTGTTGCCGCTCCGAGCACACTAAAGATCTCGATAAATAGCTTACAAAGAACAAGACGCAAAGATATACATACATCTCGAGGCGGTCAAACAAGGATCCGCAAGCACGGGGAGATGAAACTGACTCTGAAGCAGAAAGCAGAGCAAAGACACGCAAAAGCTCGATTCGGTTTCTCTGGGACAAACAAAGTGCCGAAAGCAGACATCTCAAGAAAGAACCGACAAGAAGGCACAGATGAGCGAGAGTCAAACAATAAAATAACCAAACCAGGTTTGGATGCAAAGCAAGAATTGAAACGGTTTGCAATAACTCTTCCAGACAGATTCAGCCGCCGCTCAAAAGCTCAACACAGAACTACACCACACGGCTAGAACTAACGCAAGAGCTCTCCAAGAGGACACGACTTAACATGACCGACCAAGGAAACACATGCCCGAGCTCTTCCTCACTCATACAACTACTTCCCGACCATACACAGAGCTACACTGGGAACACTTCGCAGAGGCGCCCATCGCTAGCTCTACCGCTTCTTGCACACAAGCTAGCTCAACCATCTCAATACACAGCAACAAAAAGAAACTTCAAACCGCAAATCACGAATCATCTCAACGCGATAAAAAGACCAAAGAAATCATTGTAACAAGAAACAACCAAGAGACTCAAAGCAAGAGGAATGATTACATAAGTAATTTACTCTCGGCTCATCTCCCTACACAGAGCTCTACCCTCTCAATCATGTTTACACAGAACTCTCATTTCAAAGACACACACTTGAACTCTCCTCAAAGCTCTTTGCTCGGCTCTCCACGAGGACACTAACTGAGCTAGCTTTTTCCATCTCCATATACGCACAGAGCTCTACAAGCACCAGCTCTAGCACACTATCGCATGCTTGCCGCCTGCAAGGAACACCACCGCCACACACAGAGCTCTCCTCTCTTTACTCTTTGAACGCCACAACCTCTTTGCATGTACACACACGCACTTGGAGCTCTCCACAAGCTCATGTCCTCACTTAGCAAATCAAGAAGTGTCACCAACACTCACATGCTTGCTCCACACACAAATGAGGCAAAGAGTCAACACTGTGATTTGGAGGAAAACCAGCCCCTCCTCTCATTGCTTGAATCAAATTACCAAAACGCCTCAAGCACCTTCAGGAAGTTTCTGTCGACACACGATCGCATCTGCGCATCTCGACCGTCAACCTCGACACCTCCCGTGTCTAGTCCCGATCCACCGGTCATCGCCCGTCGTGTTAAATCACAGACGATTCCGGCCGCCTCTCTGGCCAAGAACCACCTCAGAGACTCGATCATCTTGGCATCTTTGACCGTCTCGACCTCGACACCTCCTGTGTCTAGTCCGGTCCACCTCGCCTCACCATGACCTAGCTCAAGTCCTGCGATCATACTGCATAAGCAAACCATCACATAGCACCGCACTAAACAAAGATAATCCACATTAGCACGTAAAAAGGTACTTAACCTCAAATACCAAACAAACTCAAACTCACTAAACCGTCCGTCAATTACTCATCACAAACATGGGGACACCTCCACATGGTCTCTCAATCTCCCCTTGATGAGTATATTGACAAACCCAAAAAAGCATAAGTTGAGTTTGTTTGAAAGTAAATACATGGTCCAAGAGAAGAAATTGATGCTAATGACCATGTAGACGCAAGGAGTAAAAGAAAGAGCAAGTTTTCTCAAACGCTCCCAAAACTCCCAAAGAGACTTTTTCTCCAATATTCTCCCCTTTTGGCAATAGAGTCATCAAGATACAAAAGAGAGAATATAGCATGGTGGTTGAAAGTTATGCAATGCTAAGCAATTAGAGCCATGAAGATTATCCAAAATGACTATTCGAGTATTACACCAAGCCATAACGTATGAAAACTATCAATATCATTACAAGATATGCATAATCAAGCCAAGGCACGTAAGTAACAATATGAAGATTAGATGAATTTCTTAGCATGTCAAGCCACTCAAGAGAATAGTCTAGCTAGAGGTATCCAAGGATGATGCAAACCATGTCAATAACCTAAGTGGAACCAAGAAGCTAGAATTGAGTCAATTTAGAGTGCTATTAGTTCAAGAATGAATCATTTGGCTCAACTTTTGTCAAAAGCCCAAATTTCAACTATTTTTCATTTGCAATGAATATTCAAGTTGATAAAAGGTCTATCTTAGTAAAGAAGGTCTGGACTAGAAGCCATCCACAACCTCTTCCTAAGCTTCAACCAATTTTGACAAATTGCATTTTTAGCCATGTGCTAGATCTCAAGCCTCACTCGACCATCCCAAGCAACAAAAACTTAAAAGAGTGGTCTAGGTCATCCAAAACTCCCCCTGAGTTCATGCCCAGTGCAATGGCAAGCAGTCTCATGAGAAAGAATTGGTGAGATCAGTTCTTTCGCACATAAAAGAGATCTTTTGCTTTCTTAAATAAGTGTACTAACGCATACTTCATCAAGAAACTAGCATAGCTCAAACTAAAGCTCAATTAAAGATTCAAGACTCAACTTAGCCTATTTGACATGGCATGAATCATAAGAGGATAGCTAAAGACAGACTAGCCTCAAGAGCTAACATGACATGTCTTAGTTCAAGTTGTGCAATTTTAATTAACTTAACAATGGCAAAGGCTTGACGACACATATGAAGCAATGATAAATCTAGCAATTAAGCGTAATCATGGCAAGATGTAATGCATTGAAGCATGTCATATATGGATAATAGTCAAGGCTCCATGTAGTTATATTACAATGCACAATGCTAAAAAGCAAGAAAATCCAGCTCCCCCTCAACATGTGAAGCAATGTTTAGTTCAAGTTGAGTTATATCAATATTAAGCTCTAGAAGCTCCCAAATGAACTCCCCCTGAACCAAAGCTATAAAACGAGAAGCTGGCAAAGAAATCAGAACAGCGATCCTCAAAGCATAGACAAGATATAGAGAATACCATGGCTCAGATCGACTCTCATCTACCCCATATGACACTAGGACTATCGGTGCCTTGGCTAACACACTAAGGAGCAAACACGTTCCTGTCTACCCAAGGGTGGCCCAACCCTTGCTAGAACCTATAAGAAGTGAGTAAGCTCAACCTAGTGAGAAGAGACAGCTAATAAGCAACATCCTAGAGCATAAGATGAGAGGAAGAAGTCTAAGCAACTAGACGAGAGAAACACTCTAATCTATGCTAGGATGACTAACCCAAAATGCATCCCGAATGCAATGCGACAGTAAGGAGCAACATGAGATAATATACAAGATAAACAAGAAAGCACAAAGCTCCCCTCACTCAAATCCATAAGGACAAACCACCCCAAGCTCTCCCTCAAGGTCAAAACCTAGAGCTATCCAAAGGCTTGGTAAAGATATCACCAATGGCGGTCACTCTCAAAGCGCAAAGACTATATCACCCTTCTCCACATGGTCTCTAAGGAAGTGAAAGCGGATATCGATGTGCTTGGTCCCGAATCTTGCTTGGGTTCTTAGCAATGTTAATAGCAGAAGTGTTATCACAAAGAGTGGAACACTTTCTATAACTAACCCAAAGTCCCGCAGGGTCGAAGCCATCCAAAGTATCTGGCTGCAGCAACTGGCGGCAGCAACATACTCGGCCTCTGCGGATCAGGTATGCAACGGACCGCTTCCTCAAGACCAGAAACAAGAGAAGTGCCAAGAAATTGGCGGTCGGAAGTGCTCTTCCTATCTATCCTCTGACCAATAAGTCGTGCATCCGAGTAGGCTCTAAGGAAAAGACAGGATGAGGAAGAGTACCAGATACCATAGTCAATGGTAGCTCGAAGGTACCGAAGAATGCGCTTCACCGCCTGGCGGTGAGATACGCGAGGAGAAGCCTGAAATCGAGCACACAAACACACAGAGAAGTGTATGTCCGGTCTCGAGGGTGAGGTACAAGAGGAGCCAATCATCTTTGCGATACTCCTTCGATCAACCGCTCGCCATCCTCATCTGGTCAAGATAATTTGTAGAAGCCATTGGTGTGGACACCGCTTACCATCACTCATGTCGAGCGCCTCAGAGGTCACGAGTGTACTTGCCTTGATGCGAAATGTACCTCCCGAGTCTGCTTGATCTGGAAGCCAAGGAAGAAACTCAACTCGCCCATCATGCTCATCTCAAACTCTGAGCTCATAACATCGGAGAACTGAGAAACAAGAGTATGAGATGAGCCACCAAAGATGATATCATCCACATAAATCTGGACGAGTAGAAAGTCATTACCATGCCTGCGAATGAACAAGGTCTTGTCTACCTTACCCATCTCAAAACCATGACTCAACAGATAGGACTTAAGCCTCTCATACCAAGCTCTAGGGGCCTGCTTAAGTCCATACAAGGCTTTAGTGAGCTTGTAGACATGGTGTGGGTATTTGGGGTTCTCGAAACCTGGAGGCTGTCTAACATAGACCTCTTCCTCAATAAACCCATTGAGGAAGGCACTCTTGACATCCATCTGGTAAAGCTTGAAACCCTTAGAAGGCTGCAAGGCAAGCGGAATTCTAATGGCCTCAAGTCTAGCAACAGGGCAAAGGTCTCCTCAAAATCCGGACCCTCAACACAGGAGAACCCCCGAGCTACCGTCTAGCCTTGTTTCAATGACTACCCCTTCCTCACTCTGCTTGTTTTTGAACACCCACTTAGTCCCAATAACATTGTGACCTCGAGGGGCTCGACAAGCGACTGGACCTTGTTTCTCTCAAAGTTTTCCAACTCCTCATGCATGGCATTGACCCAAGACTCATCGAAAGAGCATGATCAACATCCTTGGGCTCAAAGGAAGCAATGAAAGCGAGAATGGAGCGAGAAAAGAGAAGTGCAGATTTTGAGCGTGTGACACGCTCAAAAAGATCTCCAATGATCCGCTCGAAGGATGCCTTCTCTGGATATGACGGGAGGTCTGGATGAGAAGAAGAAGTGGCCTCTACCTCGTGTGCAGACGAGGCGGGGACAGAGCCACTAGCTCCGGAGGAAACGGAAGGCAAAGTACGATCACCTTGAGGTGCCGTGGAAGAAGGCATCTCAAGGGAGGAAGAGGAGCTGGATCAGGTAAACAACCATCGTCTCCCTCATCCTCATCATCCACAAAGATGGTCTCGGACTGCTCTAAAGAACCTGAGATATCTGGCCTAGTCCCCGGACTGGCCTCGTCAAAGGTCACCTCACGTGTTTCTACCATTACGCTAGACTCGCATTCTGGACCGATAAGCCCGCCAAGAAGTCGAGTAGCCTAGAAAGATACCGCCACAGGGCGTGACTCGAACTTATCTAGGTTCCCGGACTTCAAGATAAAGCACTTGCAACCAAACACACGAAAATGAGAGGCGCTGGCTTTTAGCGTATCTCGACTCATAAGTGCGGTGTAAGAGTGCCCAAGAAAAACTCGATTCAAACATGGCACGCAATGCAATGGCTTCCGACCCAAAACTTCAGCGGTGTAGAGTACTCATCAAGCATCGTCCCGCCATCTCGACCAAGGTGCGGTTCTTCCTCTCCACAACGCCATTTTGTTGAGGGCGTATGGAGAAGAGGCGGTGCTCTACACTGCCTCACCACAGAACTCTCAAAGTAGGAATTCTTGAACTCCGTGCCATTGTCACTGCGGATCGCTCAGAAGGCACCGGGAGCTCAACAGAAAGCCTACTAAAAGACCTCGGAAATGTGTAAAAGTCTCATCCTTCGAGGCTAAGAAAAACACCCAAGAATACCTCGAGAAGTCATCGACCACAACAAGAACATACCACTTCCCTCCTGCCGATCAAGACTCGAGTGGTCCAAGCGTGTCCATGTGGAGCAGTGTGTCGGTGCATCGGTCATAGTGCTTGTGTGGGAGGATGAGAAGCGGCAACCATCTTGCCGTGCCGGCATGGAGTGCAAACAAGATCTTTGACCATCTTGAGTTTCGGCAGACCACGAATGAGATCATGGCTGCTAACTCGAGTCAAATGGTCAAATCCAATATGACCAAGCCTCCTATGCCAAAAAGAAAGGTCACGGACTCGAAGCAACTAAACACCGAGAGGATCACCGAAGACTCAAAGAAAATCAGCACGAAGATCCTCCCATAACGAAAATCGCAAACCAAACTCCCAGAAGAATCAAGAATTTTGCAAGCGTTTTCTTGAAGCTCACCTCGAAACCGTCATCGGTGGTCGAGAAACGGAAAGCAAATTATCTGCGCAGCTTACTAACCAAGGCAACATCCTTAAGAATAAAAGAAGCATTAATACGCACAAGACTTTTGGCGATGACGCTACCGGATGAAGCATCTCGAAGGTGATCTTCTCATCACCGAGCACGGGCAAGGAAGAGAACCAACAGAATCTCCGGTCATGTGTCGTGAACACCGAGTCAACGAGCCAAACCTTCCCTTCCTCGCCCGCGAACTCGAGTCAAACAGAGTAAAGTCTTAGCACAGGGTAAATCAGCAAAGTGATTTTGGCACCCAATATCTTGAGTAACACGTCGGCGGATGAAGTAGTCAAGCCCGATCGACCTCTATCTACCCTACGCTCTCAGTAACTCAAAGCGAAGGTCTAAGAGTAGACTCGAAGTCGTTCTTTGGGTCCGATCGCTCTGAAGGAGCGAGTCGACACACCGCAACATCTTGAACACGCCATGGTAGCTATCTCGATGGGGAAAACGAGATCTACCCTCGGGACGGCGGAAGTCACGATCGAAAGCAATTTTGAGGACGAAAACCCGAAAACTCGGAAAAACCAAGTCCTCGATCTTTGCACAAACCCATCGAAGAAACAAGCCTAGACCTCGTGTTGGTCTTAGGTGCACTCAAGGTCCGGGGTCGACCACGAATGCGCCTAAGAGACTCAACATGGTCTCTACGCGATCTTGGCGCGCCAAGCATCGATCGATTGTGTGTCCATCCTTCGGCGAAGGTGCGGTGATACTTCACCTTTCGAAGGTAGAAGCGACATGTGAAATTACCTTCTTGTCGAAATCCCTCGGACATAGCCCGCCGACTTGAAATGGACTTTCTCGGTCACGGCTCGGTCTCGATCACACACAGTGCTATGGGTCCGAGCACGGCGGTGGATGCTTCCTCATGTCCTCAAAGAAGTCATATCCTAGACCCCGATTAAATCTGCAGATCTTAGATTGGTCTAGAATAAGATTGAGCTTCTTCTTGCCTCCTACAAATCTCTCGAGAGTGTTCATAAGGTCCGACACTCTCGAAAGAGAGAGGTGCAAGAAGAGCGGGGAAGAAGAGACAAAGAAGGTAAGGAGCAAAAGAAGAACCCGGCGAGAGGAAGAATGGCTTGTGCACGCACACCGACTCAAGGACAGATCCCATCGCTAGCCGCTTGGTTCACGTCGCTAAGCGTCTCAACCTTACCACAGGGCTTCTCCCTTCTCCACAATCATATTACAAGCACAGTGTGGCTTCTCTAGAAGGTCCTTAGTTAGCTTCACACATTTCTCATCCAAAGCAATCAAGTCGATTTTAGTTTGTTACACTTAATGCATGGTGAGCTAACAGGTCCTTAGAAGCAAACTTAGCCATCTTCCTTTCATGATCAATCATATCTTGAAACTGTTTGGAGACGACCTCAAGTTCAAGTAGATTAACTTAGGGACAGTTCGAGCATGAAACAATCGGCTCAAGTAAAGAAGCTTGTAGTTCAGCAATTTTATGATCTGCCCGTTTTAGGTTCATCTTCAAGTTATTGCAATTTTCACAAGACTCGGGCAGATCAAGGAGCATGGCATAAGACCCTCTAGCAGCAATGTCCTTACCCTCACATGAGGTGGGAGAAGTAGTCTCATCAGTAATAAGTAGGGTAACAGCCATCCTACTCAGTTCTAACTCGGCAAGCAGACTAGCATTCTCCACCTTAACAATATCAAGCTCAGAGGACAAACTATCATGCGAGGTCCTTAACTTCTCCATATCAACCAGCAAAGCAGAGCATGTATCACAATCATCACTAGAAGGGCGGATGTAAGAGCAATAATCTCTAGTGACGGTCTATCTATTTCCTTCTCTAACTCAAAGACACCTAGCCTTAGCTTTAGCATGAAAACCTCCTAGCTTAAGAAAAGCATGATTGAGCTGCTCAGAGGTGGGACATACCTCGTCCGAAGTCGAGATCTGTTCATTGTCGTTGAGTTCGCCCCGAGGGCCATGAAGCACATTGGGAGAAGTCATCGCCGCCATCCTTGGGCTCTTGGTCACCCGTCCGTCATCGTCGCTCCATCCCTCCACCTCGCCGAGGTCGAGGTCGTCAAGCGGTGAGGACGATGGAAGAGCTTCTTTGCTTTTGCCGGGTTGCGGAACTTCTTCTTGTTGGGCGCCCGAGTGGAGGCTTCTTGTTGCGGTTCTTGTCGGTGTAGTCGTTCTTGCCCGAACCGCCGTAGTCGTTCTTGCCCTTCTCCGGCTTAGGCGGTTCGAATGTGGTTGGGGCCACCACACTCGAAGCAAATCACAGGTCCTCCTCTCTTTCATCCCTCCTCCTCTTGTAAGCATGGGAAAACTTCCGAGCTAGGAGGGCCACCGCTCATCCTCGATTGCTCTAAGCGATCATCGATTATGTCACGAGAGCGAGAAGGAGAAACCACACGGCAAATCGAAGTAAGACCGTGGTTTAACCGGATCGGTGACTAGGGCCATCGATCGCGACTTCGACTTCGAGACTATGTCAATCTCGTGAGTCTTGAGGCGTGAGTACAACGCATCAAGGGTCAGAGTCGAGAGGTCGGTCGTGTCTTTAATCGTGGTCACCTTCATCTCCCAAACACGCAAGTCAAGAGCAGAAAGCATCTGACGAGCATTGTCCGAGTCGGCGTATGTGAGACCGACCGCTCGGAGGTTGCTCAGAATCTTGTGAAATCTCGAAAAACACTCATCCAAGGACTCGCTAGCGAGCATTTCAAACTTGTTGTACTCTCGCTTGAATCGTGGTCGTCAGATGCGGTCTTAATCTGGGTGGTGCCTCATGGTATGCATCGAGAGTCACCCGGATATCGAGGCCGACGAGAGATGAGAAATGCGATCAAATTCGCTCTGCCGGACACGGATAATAATGTTCCTTGCCTTTGCATTCGCCTCAACATCGGGCATATTTGCCACATTGATGTTCTCATCGGCAGGAACAACATAACGAGTTTTGACTTTTTGCCAGATCGCATAGCCCTGAGCCTGTATGTAAGACTCCATCCGACTCTTCCGAAGGATAGTCGACCCCATCAAGATCGGGGCTTGGTGGAATACGTCGTCGCCATGGCTCGCAGGCCGGTTAAGATCTATAGACGAGAGTTAACCGCTCGATACCAATTGAAGGACGAAATGGCGACAGAGGGGGGTGAATGTCGACTTTAACTATTTTTCATCTCTAAGGCGATCAACAAGAAGCGAATCGCTAACCGCACGCACACTAAAGATCTGAACCACACAAAAATAATTAATCCAAACTCAAAGCACGGACTGTCTACAGATCAGCTTCCAAGCACAAGCAAGAAAAAGCAGCAAAGATGACCAAAGTAAGCAAAGCAAAGACAAGCCGACAAATCAAAACAACACAGAAAAGCATTACTCAAGAAGACTAAGAAAGCTTTGTCACGCTCCGAGCACACTAAAGATCTCGAAGAATAGCTTACAAAGAATAAGACGCAAAGATATACATACATCTCCAGGGCAGTCAAACAAGGATCCGCAAGCACAGGGGAGATGAAACTCGACTCTGAGCAGAGCAGAGCAAAGACACGCAAAAGCGATTCGGTTTCTCAGGGACAAACAAAGTGCCGAAAGACATCTCAAGAAAGAACCGACAAGAAGGCACAGATGAGCAAGAGTCAAACAATAAAATAACCAAACCAGGTTTGGATGCAAAGCAAGAATTGAAACGGTTTGCAATAACTATCGCCAAGACAGATTCAGCCGCCGCCAAAAGCTCAACACAGAACTACACCACACGGCTAGAACTAACGCAAGAGCTCTCCAAGAGGACACGACTTAACAAACCGACCAAGGAAACACATGCCCGAGCTCTTCCTCGGCTCATACAACTACTTCCGACCATACACAGAGCTACACTGGGAACACTTCGCAGAGGCGCCCATCGCTAGCTCTGCTTCTTGCACACAAGCTAGCTCAACCATCTCAATACACAAGCAACAAAAAGAAACTTCAAACCGCAAATCACAGAATCATCTCAACGCGATAAAAAAGACACCAAAGAAATCATTGTAACAAGAAACAACCAAGAGACTCAAAGCAAGAGGAATGATTACATAAGTAATTTACTCTCGGCTCATCTCCCTACACAGAGCTCTACCCTCTCAATCATGTTTACACAGAACTCTCATTTCAAAGACACACACTTGAACTCTCCTCAAAGCTCTTCGCCGGCTCTCCACGAGGACACTAACTGGAGCTAGCTTTTTCCATCTCCATATACGCACAGGAGCTCTACAAGCAGCCAGCGCTCTAGCACACTACTGCATGCTTGCTGCCCGCAAGGAACACCACTGCCACACACAGGAGCTCTCCTCTCTTTACTCTTTGAACGCCACAACCTGCTGCATGTACACACACGCACTTGGAGCTCTCCACAAGCTCATGTCCTCACTTAGCAAATCAAGAAGTGTCAGCCAACACTCACATGCTTGCTCCACACACAAATGAGGCAAAGAGTCAACACCAGGATTTGGAGGGAAAACCAGCCCCTCCTCTCATTGCTTGAATCAAATTACCAAAACGCCCTCAAGCACCTTCCCGGAAGTTTCCTGTCGACACACGCATCAGATTCTAAGATCTCGACTGTTCGAACCTCGACACCTCCCCGTGTCTAGTCCGATCCATTGGTCATCGCCCGTCGTGTTCGCCACGGACAGCCCGGCCGCTCATCTCCGGCCAAGAACCACCTCAAGAGACTCGATCATCTTGGCATCTTTGACCGTCGGACCTCGACACCTCCCGTGTCTAGTCCCGTCCACCTCGCCCACCATGACCTAGCTTCAAGTCCCGCAATCATCTGCATAAGCAAACCATCACATAGCACCGCATCTAAACAAAGATAATCCACATTAGCACGTAAAAGGTACTTAACCCTCAAATACCAAACAAACTCAAACTCACTAAACCGTCCGTCAATTACTCATCACAAACATGGGGACACCTCCACATGGTCTCTCACTTTATCGACTATAGGGTGGTTGTAGTTGACCTGGTCGTAGTGAGGCTTACGACCATAAAGTGGTCGTAGAAATACTTATGACCATGAGGTGGTCATAGAAATGCTTATGACCATGAGGTGGTCGTAGAGGGGCTTACGACCACTCAATTAAGCTCTTCCCTTATGAATAATAAGGGATATACTTATGAACAATATGAATGTATTGCTATCTATAATAACAATTACAGATAAATAATTAGTTGAGGATTATTAGATCCTTATCATCTAACCCTCCAACTTCAAGTGAAAATAACTTACTTGGAAATGAGGTCGTAGAATAGTAGTCGAAAGCAGAGTCTTTCCGACTGGTATTTCATTTGACCAGAAATTGACTTGGTCAAGAAGGTAATTTTACTTGAGTTGAAAAGATAAAATCTCTTTTCCCGAACAGACATATTAAAGAATACCAATCAACTCTCACAGATTTGTCTGTTGGAGCGGTTCCTGAAGGGGTGGTAACTATTGAGTTCCCATAATTTCTAACTCAAACCCGCGGCTATTAAAATCTACCATGGGCGTAACTTAGGGTTTTTACTTTTCCTATTTGCTTCAACTGCTCTCGAGCTCTTGTTCTCTCTGCCGCCAACCAAGTCGCAACCCTTCTCCAAATTATTCCAAATCCAAATCAAACTCACTTGGAAGAGATGGCCGAAACTATTTCCAAGTGGGAGAAATCGGAGATGGATGTGGAGAAAATTAATGCTCTAGTCGTAGCGAAGATCCTGAAGCGAGCTTATGTGAAGTGGACCATCGCTAAGGGACAGCATTGGCCCACGGGTGAGGAGGGCTCGATTTCAGTATTCCAGACATACTGTGAATGTGGCTTCCGATTACCTGTTCACCCTTTCCTCATACTCATACTCCAGCATTTTGGGGTAGAATTGGTGAACTTAATTCCTAATTCCATCACAATGCTGAGTGCATTTGTCTACCTGTGCGAAGCTTATATGGGAATCCTTCCAGATTTGGATATCTTCTGGCACTACTATAGGATGAGAAAGCACAGCGGATTCACAGGTAACTACGGTCTGAAGCTCCATGGCGAGAAGTCGAGGGAGTATATTAAGATGTTCACCCGGTCGTCATGGCCGGGATTCTTCACAGGGAAGTCCACGGAGAAGAGTGTATCCTGGGACTCAACTCCGAGCGACCTCGACCGGATCACTCCCTATATCCAAGCCATCAAGGACTTGAAAGGAGAAGGGCTTACCAAATGGCACGTGGTGAGAGACTTCATCACACGTCGCATCAGTCCTCTAAAGAATTGAGTACACCTCATGTGGCTGTACTCGGGGACTACCGACCTGACTAGAGATTTCGAAGGAGGTAAAGTAACAACAAACTTAGCTCTTTTGCTTAACTTCGAGCATGATTGTTGATTATCTCTTTATAATCGTAGATCTTCCACAAAAAGAAATTGACGCTCGAGTCACGCTTGTTTGTGAGAAGGCTCCTACGCCCATGTCAGGGGTTCCTCGAATTCTGGCGGTCGTAAGTGAAGAAGAACGAAGTGAATGCCTAAAGGTAATCAAGAGTTGATTTCGTCTTTAGGGTTTAGTGGTCATAAGATTCAACTATTGAGTAATATTTATTTTTTGACTTTTGCATAAAGTAGGCATGGTAGACTGTCAAGACGACAAAGAGGTTGAATTGAGGGTTGTCGAACAGGGGTTAGAGGAAGACAGAGTTCCTCTGGCCAAAAGGCGTCGCCTCGTGATGACTGTTGATAAGAAGGGTGAGGGCTCAAGCTCCGCCCCTCTTTCGACCACTCCCATCAGGCAATTCTTTGCAGACGTGATCGTTGCAGAGAAAAGGGGTGTGGTAAAAAAACTAAAGCACAAAGCCCCTAAGACCAAGGTACATTTCTACTATAACAACAAGGCATTTTCAGTTTCTACTTCTCATGGCTTTGTCAAGCAACTAGAAAAAGAGAACTTGAAAAGCTTTATATATTTTGTGAAGGACACATCTACAATAGCAGAGTCTATGGTCGAAGCGGGTGCTGTCCCTCAGGTGGTCGAAATAAGTTCGGACCATCAAGAGGGGCAGACAGCTCAGGGAGCAGTAGCTCTCGATCAAGACCCATGAGCAGATATGGTCGTAGTGGTCCCAACTCTTCAACAACACATTCGACCAAACGTGGTCGAAGAAGCCTCGGCCTCTCAAGATTGTGGCACTAAAAGCCTTCCAGAGGCTGAAGGTGTCATAAGAATTGAGGTGATCGAAGAAAAGAAGAAAAAAAGTTTTCCTTGGGGAAAGTTTCTTCTTGATTCAAGATTGTGTCCAGGAAGCCAAGGTATGTAAAACTTCTATTTACCTAGTTCTACAATTTTACATGTCTCCTTTTCTCCTCGTGGTTTTAATTCTGCTTCTCCAGCCTCTAGGGATGCTTCTATTGAGAGGCCCGCACTTGTCTCACCTACAACCGTGAGAGTAATAGTTTCTCCCACGGTCGTAGAGACGACAGCGGAGGTGGTTACAGAATCAACCCATGTCCCTATGGTGGCGATGGAGGAGGTTATTGCCACTAAAGCTGCCATGATCACTGAGGTGGTTGTAGAAGCATAGGCGAAGACGGCGAAAGATCTGGATGCTATGGTAATCGAGCCAGTTATTAAGGATATCAATAATCGAACAAGGGATTTGGTCCTATGATCACCAGAAGCATCCGATCAAGATGGAGGAGGAACCTCCGACCGTCGTGCTGAGATGGAGGTCGTAGAGGACGTTCCTTCTGGTCCTCAAGGAGGAGTTGCTTCTGTTGCCAACAACGATGATGATGAAGAAGAAGACAAAGACTTCTTCGACCTCTTCCCTGAGTTCTTTGGCCCACCAACTATCGGATCTTCTTCATTTAGGTCTCGTGACCGAGTACCACACCCTAAGGATATTCCAAATAGGGGATATATCTTTGATGACGAGTGTCTTCAAAGAGTATGGTGGGATCAAGTCAATAGACTTGATGAACTACAAGATTCAGAGTTTGTGTATGCCAAATTTGCTCGGTCAGCCATCAGCGGAAGTACTCGATGCCAAACATTTTTATATTTGGATTTTTCTTTTTTTCTCACTATCTTTCTTTGTTCAAAGAGATTTCGAACAAGTTGCCACCATTGGTGAAAACCACAGGCAATTTGTATTACTGAAAAAGCAGTAGGCTGAACTCTGCGAACTGACAGTGAGATCGTAGGTATTTGCTATGAAAAGTCTTATTTTGTTTCGAGCACTCATGCAATACTCATGTCTAGTTTAACCTTTGGAGGTCTAAAAGTGACGAAAGAACCTTGATCTCTGCACTTGATTATGTAAAAGCCTAGGTGCAAAGGTTAAGGGATGAAAAAGAAGACTTACTGAATAACCTTCAGGAGGCAAATTCTGTAGCTTGTGAGTTGCAGAATGAAATAAACAGTAAGTTTTGCACTTAAGACTGCTCACTTCAATGACTTTTTTTTAAACTCTTTTTCTTTGCTTAGAAAAAGAGGTTGATATGGGCAAGCTCAAAACCAAGGTCGATTGAAAGACTTTGGTGATTAACGAGCTCACCCGTATTACCAAAGAAAAACACAAGAGTATACAGGCATGGGAGGAGCTGAGCACAAAAGATGTAGCCTCCCACGATGACGAGATCAAAAAAAACTTGACTCTCGTTTAGTAGTTAAGAATTATTTTAGCTATGACTAGTTTTGTTAACTAGTCTTCAAGAAGTGTTTTTTCTGACTGGTCGTACTCTATTTTCAGAGCAAGCAATCGAAATAAAACGACTTCGAGAAGCTTCAACTCGCAGTCAGGAGGAAATAAAGGCTACGAAGATTAATCTTCAAGACAATATTTCACTTCTTAACAATATGCTTGGTGGACTTGGTGCTAAGGAGGTCACTCCTCTTCAAGCCACAGTGGTCGACCATACGAGCACTATTGGACAGCAAGTTAGAACTCTCCATGAGTTAATAACAACTCTGAAGACCAACCAAGCTAACTTGATAAGAGAAGCAGTCGAAAGTGCAGTAAGTTATGCCTTGGCAAAACTTAAGGTTCATGACCGTAATCTTAGCCTTCAACCAGTCAAAGCTGATTTCGACTGCCTTAAATCAGAGGTAGCACAACTGATTAAAGAAATGCAATCGGTTGGCAAGAAGGTCGCAGAGGAGGTGCAACTCAGATCTCATTCATCAGAGTAGTTTGTAATAGGACATGTAATTGTAAAAATAATTTCCTGTTTATGAATATAAATCTTCATTTTCCTGCAAATTGTCTCTTTGAGTAGTCAGTAACTCATAAGACAATATAAAAAAAGAGAATTGAACTTTAAGAATAAGAATTGAACTTATATTTATAACTTTATCCTAGCCCCCGACTATTTGCTTAGTTTAATTATATAAACTAAGTAAATAGTGGAAAAAAAAGGGTTGCTTAAACCGGTTGTTCAACCTTTGTTGACGATCTCGATCGTCATGTTTTGGTAGTAAGAGTTAGGAACAGATCGACGCTAGGAAGTTCCTTCTAGTAGGTAGGGCCATGTTCATAATGGAAAGACTTCAACTAGGCGACTTGCTTTCTCCAACCAGGTTAATCAAATCGAGGGTATGAACATTAATTGAACATCTATAAGAGTGTGCTTAAAAAATCCGTTCGACCTTTCTTATTGAACTCAATTGTCTTGTACTGGTAACAAGAGTTAGAAACAACGTGACACTAGGAAGTTCCTTTGAGTGGGCAGGACCACGTGTAGAAAGAAAAGACTTCGACTAGGTGGTGTTGTTTTCTCTGACCAGGTTAATCAAATCGAGCGTATTTGAAGTAGTCGAACAAATTATAAACGCTCAACTCACTTAGAAAATTCTTTGCAAAAATGAAGAAATAAACTAAGTTAATCATTCAAAAAGAGCTTGCTGTAAATTATTTGAACCACATTTTGTTGAACCTAGTTTCTTTGTGTTGACAGCAAAAGTTAGGAACAGATCGACACTAGGAAGTTCCTTCTAGTGGGCAGGTGTCCTGTGGGGGTGTACGTATACACGGAGACGCCACCGTACTAGCACGGGAACTGGTATAACCGGATCAGATACAACTGCTGCATTGAAGACAGACTCGGTTGCTGATAAAGTCGACTTGGGTTCAGACTCGGTTTCAGCTTCCTCTGGAAATGCGACAATAGGTTCTAAAGAAACCAAGGAAGACTAGATAAGAATTGTAATCATATACGAACACGTTGTTCAGTTTCCTTAATTGCTTTTGTTTCCAAAGATAGTTCAATTAGCATTGCTATATAAGTATGATACATTGTAATTGAAGGGATATACAAGAATTTATCTCCTCAAACTCAATTCTTCTATGTTCTACCCTGCTTTTAGTATCCTTTTGTCTACATCTTCTTGTCTCTGAACTTCACAATGGATTTCGACAAACGCCTCGGGCGACCTTCGGCCACACATAGTTATAATCTACGGTCTCGAGATCGAACTCATGACATCTTGGTATCAGAGCCTATGGCTGGTTCATCGTAGATGTTGGCATTGACGCAACAGATTGCCGACCTCACGACAACCATGACATTCAAGATGGAAGAGCTCAAAACAAACATTATGACAGAAGTTGCAGGCCTCAAGGAATGAATCGGAGCACTGTAGAAAAAACGACATAGTCTGGCGATGGGTTGCTACTAGCTCCTGCAGGCGTATTGCCCTCCCACCGACCTAATTTTCAGCAGTACTCATTCGCAGGTGGTTTTTTCGGCATACATAGTCACAAATTGTCCTTTCCCACATTTGATGGCAGGGATGATCCCTTGTGCTGGCTTAATAGATGTGAGCAGTTCTTTCGATGTCAACAAATGCTGGAACGAGACAAGGTTTGGCTAGCTTCTTATTACCTGCTCAGTGCAGCACAACAATGGTATTTTCAATTAGAGTGTGATGAGGGTGAGCCGTCCTGGCGCACATTCAAAGATTATTGCAATCTCCGATTTGGGCCGCCGATCCACAACAATTCTTTGGGGGAATTAGCGAAATTGCAGGCAATCAGCATAGTCGATGATTATCAAGAAAAGTTTCTAGGTCTTCTCTATCACGCCGACTCTTTAACACCAAGCCAACATGCTCAGCTGTTCCCTTCAGGCCTAATGGAACCTGTGCGCACAGATGTAGAGCTTCAAAATCCCGGCGGTTTGCCTCCAGTTGTCTTCGACCGAGCGGGAAATAGACCTTCCAGAGCCGATTGCAACCACAGCCGGTACACACTGGGGTCGTAGCATCTTCAGGCTCTATATTGCAAAAGGCCTTACCGGCTACAGGAACAACCAGCGACATTATACCAGTGCCAACTCCAGGAGCTCTTCCTCGCAAGCAGTTAACTACGGCTCAAATGGCGAAGCGTCGCTGGCAAGGCCTCTACTTCAATTGTGAGGAAAAATTCATGCCTGGCCATCGTTACAAGCGGTTGTTCCTCCTTGAAGTACGACTTGATGAATCGGATGAACTGCCAACCGCTGACGGTGTTGGTGACTCGGAACCTGGTATTTCATTGCACGCATTATCCAGGATTCAACCACGTTCTACTCAAATGATGAAGCTTCATGTTTGGGTGGGCTCAACCCAATTAACAGCTTTACTGGACTCAGGTTCAACCCATAATTTTATTGCTGATGATGCTATAGTACCGGCGGGCTTGAACTTGCAACCACAACAAGGCTTGAAAGTTGCAGTCGCCAATGGCGATCACATTTATAGCACCGGGATTTGCACTAATCTACCCGTATGCATCGACCATGAGGTCTATCCGTTGGATTGCTTTTCAATTCCGTTGGCAGGTTTTGATATGGTTTTTGGGGTTCAATGGTTAAGTACCTTGGGACCAATTCTCTGGGATTTCCAGCAGTTGATCTTGTCTTTTTGGCATAATGGGTGACAAATAACGTGGCATGGGCTACCGTCATCAGGCCGCACCTTGATGGCTTGCTCACATGATCGACCAGATCTCTTGCAAGACCTACTGGAAGAGTTCAACGATTTATTTGCAGAACCTCAAGGCCTGCCGCCCCAATAGATATGGGATCACAGAATCACACTTCCTCCTGGTACGTCTCCTATTGCCGTCCAGCCGTATCATTATACGTTTGCATAGAAAGATGAACTAGAAAAATAGTGCGTGGACATGCTCCTAAAAGGGACTATTCGTCCAAGTTCCTTAGCTTTTTCAGCACCCGTTTTGTTGGTCAACAAACAAGATGGGTCGTGGTGATTCTGTGTGGATTACCAGGCATTGAATGATAAAACAATCAAGGATAAGTTTCCAATCCCCATAGTTGAAGAGCTATTGGATGAGCTCAAACATGCCAAATTCTTCACCAAATTGGATTTACGCTCGGGTTATCTTCAGGTTCGGATGCATCCATCTAATATCAACAAAATAGCCTACCAAACTCATCAGGGGTTATTTGAATTTTTAGTCATTCCGTTCGGGCTCATAAATGCTTCGACTACATTTCAAGCATTAATGAACGATGTGCTTCGTGCATATCTCCGCAGTTTTTGTTCTCATGTTCATGGTCAGAACACTTGCTACATCTCCGACAATTTTTCAGGTACTTCAAACACATCAATTGTTTCTCAAATGATCCAAGTGTTTGTTTGGTACATCATCAACACGTATTTGTGGCATGTCATTACTTGTTCTTTGGTTGCTATGGATCAACAAAAGATTATCGCAGTCTAAGATTGGCCTACGTGTAACGTCCCGTTTCTCTTAAGTTTCTTGCCTGGTTTTCAAAATAAAAGTAACCATTTGGCTTTATTGAGAACCCAAAGCTTAACCTGATATTTTGAAAATTTGGAGAGTTCAACTGGAATTAATCAAACCTTAACTAAGCTCTTCATTGGTGTTCCTTGCGGTTGCCAGGCTCTCGCTGTGTCTTTGTCGCCCTTGGGCCGCTTGTCCTCCAAGCCTCTCTGTGTGCCTCGGTTTGTCTCTTCTCTTTAACTTCCTTTGTTGGTTTGAATATCTTTGAGATCTAGATCTCTCTTATTTCCCTCTGCTCGACCTCTCCTGCTTGGGTTTTCTGTTAAGGTCCCACCAGTTTGTGTTTCAAAACCCTTTGGTCTCTTCTGCTACGCTTGGCTTTGCTTTTTTGGACCTCCCTGGACTTCTCCACGCCTCTCGGAACCCCCGAAGTTCTCTTGGGCGCCCGTAGTTTCTCTCGACCTCCCAAAGGCCCCTTTGGGACCTTCCTAGACCTCCTCATGGCTATTTAGACCTCCCTTGTGCTCAAATAGACCTCCCTTTGTCTCAAGAGACCTTTCAGGTCCTACGGACCTCCTCGGCCCTTTAGGACCTCCCTTGTTGAGATCTCGCCGTTAGGACCTCCTCTCTCGAGATCCTAGCCGCATGCACTCCCTTGTTGAGATCTCGCCGTTAGGACCCCTCTCTCGAGATCCTAGCCGCATGCATTCTCCCTTGTTGAGATCTCGCCGCTAGGACCTCCTCTCTCGAGATCCTAGCGCTCTGCACCTCCCTTGTTGAGATCGCCGTTAGGACCTCCTCTCCGAGATCCTAGCCGCATGCATCTCTCCTTGTTGAGATCTCGCCATTAGGACCTCCTCTTGAGATCCTAGCCGCATGCACCTCCCTTGTTGAGATCTCGTTGTTAGGACCTCCTCTCGAGATCCTAGCCACACGCACCTCCCTTGTTGAGATCTCGCCGCTAGGACCTCCTCTCGAGATCCTAGCCGCATTGCACTCCCTTGTTGAGATCCGCCGCTAAGACTTCCTCCTCGATCCTTGCCGGTCTTTGTAAAGACCACCTCCCAACTGCATTATCCCTCGCTGGTCGACCTCCTCGCACCTTTGATCTGGACCGCTGAGGTCCTCCCTTGAGATCTTGACCATTAGATCTCCCTTTGGAGATCTACTCACAGACCTCCCCGCACCTTTGATCTAGACCGCTGAGGTCCTCCCTTGAGATCTTGACTGCTAGATCTCCCTTTGGAGATCTACTCGCCAGACCTCCCTCGCACCTTTGATCTCGACCGCTGAGGTCCTCCCTTGAGATCTTGACCCTTAGACCTCCCTTGTGCAGTCTCGAGTGTCGAGACCTCCTCGCTAGAGCTTTGAGGACCCCTTGTCCAGACCTCCTCTTGAGTCCTTGGACCTCCTGGCCCAGACCTCCTCTCGAAAGTGTCTTGGACCTCTTGCCCAGACCTCGCAGTGGTCTTTGGCGGAGATGACCTTGCGGTGGGGCCACCTCCTTGACCAAGTGGTGCACCCTTTGATCGGCCCCACTTGCCACCTCTCTCCACCTTGTAATTATTGCTTTTGCCTTAGAACTCTGTGTGCATTTAATAGGTGTCGGGTCACATTAAATGCAATACATCTCGAGGTACTTTATTTTAATTCTTTTAGGGCAAGTCCTGACCTAAACCACCCCGATTGCCAACACGTCTCCAAACCTCTTTCTTGGTGCACTTCACCAACTCTGGCTATATATAGCCTGGGCGGGCAAGCCTTTGTAACCTGTTGCTCATTTCTTCCTTGTCTCCCCCGCCTGGTTTCCTTCTTGCGCAAGACCTCCCTAGGAGCTCGTTGAGGCTGTGCTGAGTTTCTTGGTTTTTCCTTCCTTGCTGAGTTGGTTTGTGTTCCTTGGAGTCTTTTTGAAGTTCTTTGGCTTAAGGTGGTTTTGCTTATTTGGTTTTCTTCTTGTAACGTAGATCACGAGTTTGAGGAGATCTTGGACCCAGCTCTCTCATCAAGGCTCTCCATCGCTTGACCAAGGCAAGCCATGCACCTCCTTTTGATCATTTTGAACCTAGTTTCACAAATGTATTTCGTTTTACTTTATCATGCATGGCTATGTTTATAAGAAAATGGTTTGGGCTGTAGTTACTTGCCCGCTTGCTGTTATGCCTCCTTCATACTTTGTCCCTATCATGTTGTCATGTTCTCCTTGTGAACCTTAGGGTGGATATTTTAGTTGGTGTTCTTTGTTATTTGCCAACATGGGGGCCGTAGGTCTTTATAGCCTTGCTTAGAAAACGTGGTTCTTGGCCAGATCATGCTTCATCTCTAATAATCTTGACTAATGACTTATGAAATGTGTGGTTGGTGTTATCGTTGAGCAAACTATGGCGGGATGCCTAAGCTGTGTTGACTATGGTGTGAGACCACTTGGTTAAAAATTGTTGTGCCAAGACTGGGTGGTCTTTTGGCATAGGTTAATACAAATTGTTTTGCTGAGGCAAGAAGGCAGAGAGTGAGTAGTGGGTGCTGTGCACACTTGGTTGTGGAAGTCTTGCCTTAGCACAATTAAGGACTTTACTTTGTGTCTGTTGAATCGGGCCAAATAAAGGTAAACCACAAGATCATTTTATGGGAATGATCTAGGTCAATAATTAGCAATGAGATGGCTTGGGGCTGTTGTAGGTTGATCGTGGTGATTCGTTTGCAAGAGGGGCACCCCATAACCCTATGGATTTCTAGACCACGGTGAGGGGATTGCTAAACCTTAGCAGCAAGCCTGAGTCACCAAAGCTTTGTAAAGGCCTTGCCGCTGCTTTTCAGACCGCTCACCTTAGGAAGTGAGCAAGGGTGGCTGAACCCGTCCCGCTAGAGAGATCGTGGATTGTGGGTAAAGTTGTACACTTCGCAGAGTGTAAGATCTATTCAATAGCCAAGTCCTTGGTCATGGACATGCTCAAGGAAAATGGTGCAAGGGGTAGTTGTTTCAAATTTGCGCCCATCGACGCTTCCACGAGATGCCTTGGCTTTGCCTCAAGAGACCTTGGCCGGCTCGAGAGGGGTCGGTTGGCTCGTTGCCAGGTCCAGGTTGGTTCGAACCTCCGGAGTGGGTGCTCTAGAGTGGGTTTTTGGTGAGGATCAGCCACGTGTGACCAGACCTCCCCATTGTTGCCGTGGATGTGAGTTGGTGCTCACTCCACATTTTCTTCATCAAATGTATTATGTACTATTGTTTTACCTTGTCGCTTTCAATCTATTATTGTTATTATTGTCCAAATCGGCCTTATGCAAAACTAACCATACTGACTCTCAATTGGTAAGCCCTTGCATGAATATTATTGCATAATTGTTTCGCGATTTGTCGAGTACATTCAAAGTACTCATGGCTTAAGCCCCGTGTCAAAGGCACTATGAAGATGATCAAGTGTAGGCGGCAGACCTCTTTGAGGAAGAGTTCTTCGACGACTAAGTCGCTTAGGACGCCCTCCACCCGACTGTACTGTGGTGCTTGTTGGATGGTCAGTGCTCGCTTTTGGTGTTGGAGCCTTAAAGCTCTTTGTTGTCGGGTTGTAAGTCCTTGCCGGTTTTGTAAACCCTCAAGTGCACCTCTTGTTAACAAGCTTGACCATAAGGTCCTGTTATATAAAGTTTAATTTGTCCGCTTCATCTTTGTTTGACCTCGTGGATGTGATATTAGCTTGTGTTCTTGTGTGAGCTAGCTCGTTGTCCCGGGACTAGCTCGATGCACAGTAAGGTGACCTCCGTGATGTCCTACGATTTAATCTCCGGGAGGTCCTGCTTGACTCTCTTGTGATGTACCGAGGTGCTACCGAGGGGTTGCAGTTAAGACCTCCGTGAGGTCCTGAAGATCTCCGGGAGGTCCCGCACCTCCTCGAATGCACCGCGCGGTGCTACCACTTCTTTCCGTGGTGGCTCTCAGAACAGAAAAAATGGTCCCCCCGGACCTCCTGCGGTGCATCACAGGGTGGGACGTCATACTACGCCATATTCAGTCCGAGCTTTGCGCGGCTTTCTCGTCTTGGCGGGGTATTATCATCATTTTATCAAAGATTATGGCGTGTTAGCTGCTCCCCTGACCAAATTATTGAAGAAGGAAAGTTTTTCATGGTCTTCAGAGGCTTCCTGTGCCTTTGATCTTTTAAAACACGCTTTGTCCTCTACACCCATTCTACAATTGCCAGATTTTCAACAAGAATTCATTGTCGAATGTGATGCATCAGGGACCTGTATTGGCGCAGTGCTACATGAGGGAACATGATCCATTGCATTTTTCAGTAGGCTAATGGCTATACGCCATCGAAAGTTGGCCGCTTATGAGCAAGAACTTATTGGACTTGTCCAGGCAATTCGGTATTGGCGTCCATATTTATGGGCTCAAACTTTCCTAGTCAGAACAGACCATTATAGTTTGAAATTCTTATTGGATCAACGGCTTGCCACGATACCTCAACATCGGTGGGTTAGTAAACTGTTGGGCTATACCTTTCACGTGGAGTATCGACCGGGCCAACAAAATGTAGTGGTTGACACATTATCACACCGGGAGTTCGAAGTGGTGATAGTTTGTGCTATTACCACAACATGCTTTGATATTTTTCAGCAATTGCGTGTAGAGCTACTGGACTCACCTGAGCTAGTTGCCTTGCGACACAAAATTGAAGCTGGAACAACTGGTGCAGATTGGAATGTTGTGGATGGCTTAATCACTTGTAAAGTTCGTGTCTATGTCAGAGAGTCCTCACCGATTTTTTCGTCCATTCTTGCTGCTGCACATACAATGGGACATGAAGGAGTGCAGAAAACACTACATCGACTCCATGCTGATTTCTTTGTTCCCCAAGCTCAGCGTCTAGTTCAACAATTCGTGCAAGCTTGCTCCATATGTCAACAAAATAAAAGTAGCCATTTACATCCGGTCGGCCTCTTGCAACCATTGGCAATACCATCTGACATTTGGGAAGATATTTCAAAAGATTTCATTGAAGGATTTCCTAAGGTTAACGGGAAATCAGTTATATTATCAGTGGTGGATCGATTTTCCAAATAAGCCCATTTTATTGTATTTTCACATCCTTATAAGGCAAGCTCTGTGGCTTGTGCTTTCTTTGATGGTACTGTTCGTTTACATGCATGGTATACCTTCGTCTATCGTAAGTGATCGGGATCTAATTTTTACAAGCAACTTTTGGGAGGAATTATTCCAGTTGTCTGGTGTCAAGTTAAATAGGAGTTCTGCTTTTCATCCTCAGTCGGATGGACAAATCGAAGTGGTCAACAAAGTAATCACAATGTACTTACGATGTTTAACTGGTGACTGTCCTCGTCAGTGGATACAATGGCTTTCTTGGGCCGAGTTTTATTATAATACATCATTTCATACGTTCTTACAAGATAGCCCTTTTAAGGTGGTCTATGGGAGAGAACCGTCATTGCTTCGCAGCTATGAGCCATGCAGTGTTAAAGTGGAAGCAGTAGGTGATCTATTAAAGGATCAGGATGCCCTGCTGATTGATATTCGTCACCGTTTGACTCAAGCTCAACAACGTTACAAACATTTTTATGATCTACATCACAGGGATGTGTCCTTGGAAGTGGATCAATGGGTATGGCTTCGTATTCACCACAGGAAGGTAACATCTTTGGCAATACAAACTTTCAAGAAATTGGCTAATCAGTTCTACGGGCCGTATCAGATTTCTCAGCGGATTGGTGATGTATCATATTGCTTACGTCTACCATCCAAGGCAAAGATACATGATGTCTTCCACATTAGTCTTTTGAAACCTTTCATCGGGACACCTCCAACAAGCCCTCCGCCGTTGCCACCATTGTATCAAGGGCAGGTTGTGCCAACACCAACAGAAGTGGTGCGTGCTCGAAAGGCTAGAGGCTTGTGGCAGGTCTTGGTGTGTTGGGATGGTATGTCTGCTTCGAATGCATCTTGGGAGGATGTGCAATATCCTTCTTTTCTGCTTGAGGACAAGCTGTTTCTTCAAGACGAGGGAGATGTCATGTGGGGGCGTACGTATACACGGAGATGCCTCTGCACTAGCACGGGAACTGGTATAACCAGATTGGATACAATTGCTGCATTGAAGATAGACTCGGTTGCTGATAAAGTCGACTTGGTTTTAGACTCAGTTTCAGCTTCCTCTAGAAATACGACAATAGGTTCTAAAGGAACCAAGGAAGACTAGATAAGAATTGTAATCATATATGAACACGATGTTCAGTTTCCTTAATTGCTTTTGTTTCCGAAGATAGTTCAGTTAACATTGCTATATAAGTATGATACATTGTAATTGAAGGGATATACAAGAATTTATCTCCTCAAACTCAATTCTTCTATGTTCTACCCTGCTTCCAGTATCCTTCTGTCTACATCTTCTTGTCTATGAACTTCACGACGGATTCCAACGAACGTCTCGGGCGACCTTCGGCCACGCATAGTTACAATCTACGGTCTCGAGATCGAGCTTGTGACATCTTGGTATCAGAGCCTATGCATGGTTCATCGTAGATGTTGGCATTGACGCGACAGATTGCCGACCTCACGGCAACCATGATATTCAAGATGGAAGAGCTCAAAACAGACATTATAGCAGAAGTTGCAAGCCTCAAGGAACGAGTCGAACCACTGGAGAAAAAACCGACGCAGTCCGGCGATGGGTTGCTACCAGCTCCTGCAGGCATATTGCCCTCCTACCCACCCAATTTTTAGCAGCACTCATCCGCAGGTGGTATGTGTCGGGACCCAAAAATACAATTATGGACCCTCTGTGTTTAATGCACTAGTCCAGGATCATGCTAGTGCACACAGTGTCAACAAAGATGGATATCGATCCACACAAGAGAATAGTAGTAATAACGAATAATTTGATTAATAAATAATGGTTTGACCTTACGGTCGAGTTTACATTTATTAAGCCACGCAGGGCTAACAGAGAAATAAAGCAATGAAATGTAAACGGCGGCGGCATCCCATCGATTCACCACAGGCAACCGACTGAGATCAAGACCCCACGATCAGGCACCTTCGATAAACTCCTCCTCGAAAGCTGGCGAAGACTCCTCCTCTTCTACTTGATTTTTTTATAGCAAGCGTGAGTACACACCGTACTCGCAAGTCACACCACAGAAATGCAATTATGCATGCAAGCTTATTACAAGGGAATGGCATTTTGTGGTTCTTTTGCAGAAATGCAACTTTTGCAGTTGAATACAAATAATAGATTGAAAGTGTAAAACAAATAGACAATAATAATTTTAATAGCTTTGATTTCACAAAGACACACACAACCTAAACAGATTATTCACATAGCCATATGATTTAGATCACACAGCCCCTTCCCACACGCTTTATGAAGATCTACCTCGTGTGAAATCCCTAGCATTGTCCATGACATCATGATGCACTATTCAAATAGATTATTTACACTCTGCAGACTTTGTACACTTTACCCACAAGATACAACCAAGTGTTGCAAGCACTAATCGTAATAAAGCATTTGAAACTTCATCTTAACATAGATGCTCCCGATGTGCTTACGCCATACCAAACCATACACAAGGTATGGTACAATACACACCGCTGGACAGGAAGCGGCGAACTGTCCCATGATGCGACTACATGGTAGCACACACCTCCACCCTATTCACATAGCCTAACCCATCGCCGAGCAATCAATGCCAAGAATTCAGATCGATGATGCTAGGCCCGGCCCCATAATGTATATGTGGTCGTACGGAAGGGCTCAGTTCAATGGCGCACAAAGTTCAGTCCTTAAATGACCGAGGCAAGACTTCCATTGTTCTAACTAGGCACACAGATTAATTTGACACACAGATTCACATGCCCATATCACATAGCCACCATGTCACACAGTTCCCGCCACTTGCCTCAGTCCAAACCTTTTTACCACCCAGTTGATTTAAGTGCAACACATGCCACAAAGACACGTAATACATACAGATTTTTCATAGAGTTACATATTCACTTAGTCTAGTTAATAATTGCACTTTACATGAATAGATGATTCGTGGCATGGCTAAGCAATCTAATCGCACTAACCAACCCACGTTGGTGCTACAATATTTACCAACTAAATATCAACTAGGGTGACAAAGGATCAAGGCATAACAATTATACAAGGAAGAAATAACAGATTGGATTTAATAACTAATCCCAAAAGTATTTAAATAATTACTTGAAATAAAATGCAATACTTTGAATTAAAATAACATTTAGAAAACTGGGATTCAATCATGGTCAAAGCATGACTTGCCTTGGAACAGGTCTAGGAATTGATCTTGGTCTTGATGTGTTCCTCCTTCTTCAAATCTTCCCAAAGCGTCGAAGTCTACTCGCAAACGAAGCAAACAAACAAACTAAATAAATAACAGAGGCAAAACAACTCCAAAAAAATAAATAAAAATATCCATTAAATAGATCTTGAATTTATAGGAATTTAGAAATTTGAATGGACTGATTTGGAGTTAGGATGCAAAAGTTATGGGGTTTGGAAGTTTGAATCTAAAGAAAAACCCTAGAAATTGGATTTACTGAATTTCCGAATTATTCTTTAAAAGGAAAACCGAATTATTGCGCAAAGCTGACGTCATCAGAGGGTTGGCTGTACAGTGCCCCCACTAACATGTGGGTCCCACCTGTAAGTGGCGGGGTGCACCGTGGACTGTGTTCACCAAGGGCGTGGGATTTGGTTCGGCCGCGTATGCACTCGCTGCTGGCACTAACGTGGCGCTCGTACGCATAACACGCACGCGCCACGGAGGTGGGGGCGTTGAGGTGGAGGGTGACGTGGACGGCGGCAAGGGCGGCGGTGCACGGGAACCAATGGTTCTGGCGAACGGCGGCGAGTCGCCGGTGGTGGGTGGTACAGGGAGGTAGAGGAGGATGCGGGGATCACAACGAGGTGCTCACGGGTGCTCAAGGACGATCGAGGCGGCCGGCGGCGAGGTAGAAGCGGCGGTAGGGCTTCGGGCTTGACGGCGACGGTGCTAGAGAGCTCCTCCGACGAAACGAAGGTGTCCCCGGGGTTCCTCTTGCTCGCGCAATGCCGACGGTGCAGGTGTCGAGGCTCCAGCGGCTTCGGGTGCGGCGGAATTGCTCGTCGGAGTAGGCGGCGGCGGAGATTGATCTCACTCGGCGGCGGCTAGGTTAGGCAATCGACGAGGAGGCGGCGGCGAAAAGGAAGCGGAGGGCGAGGGCTTGCTTCCCTTATATAGGCGGCGGCTCGGGAGAGTCTAGGGCGCGGACGCCCACGAACGGTCCAGCGGCGGCGCAACCAACTTCTCGACGGATTCAGAGACGATAAACAGAACGAGGTGGGGCCCGCTTGACAGTGGTGGAGGCTCGGGCGAACGTGAGTGGAAAAAGGCGCACGTGCGGCTGACGGGTGGGGCCGTCACGACGCTGCTGCGCTCCCGCGTGGGAATGGGCCGCGCGCGAGGATTGGGCTGAAACGACGAGCGGATGGGCTGACCGAGTTGGAAATCGGCCTGAACACTGTTTAGGAGATTTTAATAGCTTTTCCATTTTAGAAAATACCAGAAATTCCAAATGGCAATAGAAATTAGCAAATGAACTTGGAAAAATTCTAGAAAAATCTATAAAATATATCCAAGCGCATAGAATCCAAATAAAATAGTTTTGACCATTGTTCATGTTGACTTTAGTCATATTAAATGGTTTTGCTACTCAAAGTCCAATATTAAGATTTTAAATTAAATTCAAATAAATCCAAATAGTGAATTTTCTCTCTACTAGCTATTCAAAGGATTTTTAAAGTTCAGAAAATTGGGATGTTACAGTATGCATCACATGAGAACCCCTTGAGTTCCTCACTTGTAGATGACTCATTCAACCAAAGTATACATTTTGGCCTTACGGGATAAACGATTAGCCTCAAGATTGTCATTGGGCACTGTGCCCTTCCGAAGATACTCGTAGATGGTGTTCATCTAGGTATCTTTGTATTCTAGGGAGGCTGTCTCAATGGGGTATATCTGTGGTATTTTGACTAAGGACGACTTCTAGAGCTGTTCCAAGAAGACTCCTTTTGGTACTTGTGATCGGGAAGAAGCCATTTGAGCTAACTAGTCAGCGAGAAAATTATTCTTTTCAGGGATATATTGTAACTTGAAACTAAAGAAATACTTTTCAAGCTTCCTGACTTCCGATAAGTATTGATACATGGTCGTATTGGAGCATTGATACTCTTTGCCGACCTGATTCATTACTAGTTGAGAGTCTCCTCTCACAAGTAGTCATCGAATCTCGAGTGCTTTCGCTGCTCGTATGCCAGCCAACAAACCTTCATATTCTGCCACATTGTTAGTAGCAGGAAAGTTTAACTGAATATCATACTTTAAGGTTTCTCTTTTAGGAGATTCCAGGACCACCCAGCCCCCGAGCCACTTAGCGTAAGTGACCCATCAAAGTACATCATCCATTGGTCGTGGGATTCGTACTACAGATCCTAAATAGTCTCAAGATTTGTCCATTCGGCGACATAGTCTGCCAAGATCTATGATTTAATGGCCGTTCGGGACACGAAATAGAGGTCGAACTCTCCAAGTTCAACCGACCATTTTGTCATACGTCCCGCTGCTTCCATGTTCTGGAGGACCTCTCCTTAGGGAAACTCAGGCGGCACAATTATCTTGTGCGCCTGAAAATAGTCCCGCAGTTTCCTCGAAGACATGAGGGTATCGCTCCTTAGGCTGGTGTAAAACTTCACTAACGTAGTAAATTGGTTGTTGGACGTTTTTACATTCCGCAACTAGTACTGCGCTCACTTCTTGTGGCATAGTAGCTAGATATATTAGGAGTGTCTCTTATGATTTTAGAGAAACCAGAACAGCATCACTCGTAAGATACCTCTTGACATCATCGAAGGCATTGTTTGCCTCCTTTGACCATTCGAAACCCTCATTTTTCCTCAAAAGTTTAAAGAAAGGAACTCATTTTTCTCCTAATCGTGCGATGAAACAACTTAAAGCTACCATACATCTTGTGAGTTTCTAGACTTCTTTCTTTGTGGTCGGAGGGTGCATTTATTCAATGGCTCTTATCTTTTCAGGGTTTGCTTCGATTCCTCGCACAGAGATAAGAAATCCAAGCAACTTTCTTGAAGAGACTCCAAAAACACACTTCTCATGATCAAATTTCAAATGGTGTTTTATGAGATTGCAGAATGTTTCTTGCAAGTTGGAAATATGATTAGGGTGTTTGATGCTTTTTTACTACTAGATCATCAACATAGGCTTCTAAATTTCGACTTAGTTGAGGAAGAAAAGTCGTTTGCATCTAGCGTTGAAAAGAAGCACCAATATTTTTTGACCAAATGACATGTTGACATAGCAAAATATTTCGAATGGTGTAATAAATGTAGTATTTTCTTCATCATCTAGGCACATACTTATCTGATGATAACCAGAGTATGCATATAGGAAACTTAATATTTCACATCTAGCAATAGAATCAACCAATTGATCAATACAAGGAAGTGGAAATCATCTTTTAGACAAGATTTATTAAGATCAGTAAAATCTACACACATATGCCACTTATCATTAGACTTTCTAACCATTACAGGATTAGCCAACCACTCTGGGTGGTCGACTCCTCTTATAAAGCTTGCTTTAAGCAACTTGTCCAACTCAGATTTGATGGCATATCGTCGATCAGGTGCGAATCTCCATAATTTCTGTTTTACGGGTTTCTTGTCAGGCCGTAGAGCTAGCCTGTGCTTGATTACCTCCCTGGGGTCTCTGGGCATGTCAAATGCTTGCCACGCGAAGACATTTGTGTTTGCTCGGAGGAAGGTGACTAGGGTGT
This sequence comes from Phyllostachys edulis, assembly GCA_036346405.1. NCBI lineage: Eukaryota > Viridiplantae > Streptophyta > Magnoliopsida > Poales > Poaceae > Phyllostachys > Phyllostachys edulis. The sequence continues at coordinate 75,090,721 of CM070549.1, read as the reverse complement.
TTTCCTATGTAGGATCGGAAGTGACTCCGATACGAATGGTCTTTGAAGGTCCCTTTGCATTTAGTGGAACCTCTTTGACTTAATTGTTCGGCTTCGATGCAACTTTAGGCTTCGACTGCTTGGTTGAAGGTTGCCCCTTGCTTGCTTCTCGAGTTGGTATTTGGCCAATCATCTTGAGGGATTTTTGGTCGCACATAAGCGTCGTCTTTTTATCACAGCGGACTGTGATCACTCCTTTGGGACCTGGCATCTTAAGACATTGATAACCATAATGGGCAGCCATTAGGAATCGTGCCAGAGTTGGTCAACCGAGTATGACATTGTATGCCGTGTCGAAATCGACCACATCAAAGGATATTTTCTTTGTCATGAAATTGTTTGGAGCACCAAACGTTACAGGAGAGACACTTGACCAATATGTTTGGCCAAAGACCTCGGTACATCCCATGAAATGAAAATCGTATTGGTTTTACCTTTGTCCTGGGAACTTGTATTTCGTCTAGGGTACTCGTAAAGAGTATGTTCAGTGAACTCCCACCATCAACTAACGCACGATTTACTCGACAGTTGTTGATGGTGGGCTCGACCACGATTGAAAATCGATCAGGTCGAGTAGGAAGGATCGGACAGTCACCTTTCTCAAAAGAGATGGTGATTTCAGACCTCTTCGGTACTTTATTGACAAGAGAAGGGTCGATAGAGTTTACCTCACGTTCGATAGCCTTGAGCTGTCGTTTTGACTCGTATGCCGAAGATCCTCCATAGATGTGATCAATGGTGTGTTCTAGATCTTGAAACGACATCTCCTCAACGCCGTCCGACTGCTTTAGATCGCTTGTTTGTCCTACCTCTTCGAGTGTAGGGAGTGGTCCTTTGCCGCTGTAGTAATCTTTGAGTTTTCGATGAAAAACTCGGTAATTGCGAAGATCGTGTCCTTTCTTTTTTTTTGGAAAGGACACCATATAGGCTTGTCATTCTTCAGTTTAGGGCGTTTGCATTTGCCCCGGTCAGAGTACGGTTTGGAGCTCTGAGGCTCCTTATCGCTCACAGCCAAGACCTCCTTAGAGCTCTTGACTTGAGGCTTTCAGCCTTTAGTCTTGCTCTTGTATTTTTTAGCCTTTTTGTCCTTCTTCTTGCTACTTTTGCCTACTTCTTGAGTGTCTTTATCATCTCGATCGATGGTATGATTCCACTCGACCACTTTTGCAGCAGTTGCATAACTGTCAGCCATCTCAAAAAGCTTAGTGGTGGTAGAAGGTGGATTTAAAGCGATATCCTTTGTGATCCTTCGACTACGGACTCCCTGTTTAAATGCTCTGATGACAGAAGAGTCAAAAACCACATGAATTGAGTTGCGAACCTGACTAAAACGCCTGATAAACTAGCGCAGGGCCTCATGAGAATTCTTTCGCATTCTATGCAGGTCATCCTCCTTTCCGGGATGGTTGTAGGTACCCTGGAAGTTAGCCAATAGTAGATCACAAAGGTGCTGTCAGGAGTAGATCGACTCCTGCGGTTGATTTAAGAACCACGATTGAGCAGATCCTTCACGCACAGTAGGAAGGTAGTTGGCCATGACATGCTCATCTCCTCCTGCTGCTCGAACAACAGTGGTGTAGATTTAAAGAAACTCAATGGGATCTTGTGACCCATCAAATTTCTCCATATTCACCAATCGAAATTGTGGTGACCAGCAGACTACTCGAAGGTTAGGCGAAAACGCCCGACATCTGGTAATAATGTCATGACACCTCCTTTACGGGAAAGAAGGGATGATATTACCAGGCGATCGTACATGACGATACCCAGTTGCGGGTGGACCTGACCTATCATAGGTTTTAGCCCTACGAGGGTAATACTCTTCGTATTCCATCTGCTGTTGCAGATTTCTTGGAAGAAGTGGTGAACGACCACTTCCTCTAGGAACTTGTCATTCATTGGCTATTCGAAGGATTCTCCTTCGACTGTAGTCATGGTTAGGAGAACGACCAGACCTATTGCCTTATCATCCTTTAAGAGGAGAGTCATTTGAACGACTGGCGTTTGATGAAGTAGTTTTGGTACGACTTCTAGAATGGTGTCGCCGAGTTTGCTCAAGCCTGACCATCGTATCCTAAAGCCTTCGTGCGATCTCTCCAGCAAAGATGTTGTAGCCAGCTTGTCCAAGCTCTTGAGTCGAGTTTTCAATCAGGTCATTTATCTGTTGAAGTTCTTGAGCTTCCTCTGACCAGTACTGGATGCGCCTAAGTAAGGTTCTCTGGGTTGCAATCTTCTCATCCGGATGGTCTCATGATCATCCACATCTAAGTCTGTTGGAGCATGCCTCAGTGGAGAGCGATCATTTCTAGGATTTCGGCCACACTCATGAATGTGGTGATCCTGTTCCTCGCCATCACCACGAGAGCCTGAAGTGAATGTGCGATGGGAAGCATCCCCAGCCCTGCCTCTTGGAGAGAGATTAGGATATGAGAGGAGGACAAAGACCTCTTGGATGCTATTATCCGGACTTGCGTCTGAGTCCTCCTAACTCAAGGAGTAGTCGAAAGGCAATGTCTCGTGCCTTGCAACAATGCCCTCTAGGAAGGAGAATTCTGGGTTATAACCGTCTCCAATCGAAAGTAAACCCTGTAAGGGTGTGGTCGAACCTGCAGGAGAAGCGGCTCGACATCGCCCCTCGTGGGGGTAACCGAAGGGTGACGATGACCAGATGTTGGTTGAGTCCCGCAATGATGGATTCTAGGACTTACTGTGCTAGATCGGATGACCTCAGGCGAGGTTGGACATTTGAAGGGGAGCCCTCATCGTGTTCTGTACCCACCTTGGTGCAATTCTGACCCTGGTCAGATGGACCCTTGCCCCTTGAGGTATTTGGCTTCTCGTCTAGGTGTAATATTGTGGGGGGAGAAAGATCCCTCATCAACCTTGTCCGTGACACAACCTCCTAGGTCTGGTGAAAGATCCCTGAAAGCGACATTGCCATCGGACGAAATGATGCTTTGCTCGTACTCGTAGTAGACATCCATGTCAAGTTCTGTGTAGTCTGCCAAATCAAACCAGTTCTCCTCATTCCACTCTCCTGCCATGAAAGTATTATAGTAGAAAAAAATGAAGAAAACCTATCGAAAAGGAAGAACTGGAAGATCCCCACGGACAACGCAAACTATCGATGTTCTAATATCGACCTTATGAATGAATGTTTGGGGCTTCCCTTGAATTAGATCTACACATAAAGAGACACAGGGATTTAGACAGGTTCAGGCCTTCTCCTGGGAGAATAATAACCCTACTATTGTGTTCTTGTATTCACTATGCTTTTTTTTTACAATCGGGAAGAAATCACTCAAACTAAGACTTAATGACTCCTTGCTGTTAACTTTGATTGGTCTGCCCCTATATCCACTGACTTTAGCCCTTATATAGCGTGTAAAGGGGTGGCAGTTACTCCATGCCAAGAGGCGCCTCAACGCTTGATGAAATGCACACGTTGATGGTAGTTATTGTCAGAGAAACTGCACCCCACGTCGTCTTGCAGTTACGTCAAGGACAGAGACGTAATACATGCAATTATTCTAGAGAATAACAACATATACTAACTGATGTCTATTAAATACAGCGTATAAGAGTCCCTAGTTGATTGGGCCCACATGTCTGTAGGTTTTATTGACTATAGGGTGGTCGTAGTAAGGCTTACTACCATGAAGTGGTCATAAAAATACTTACGACATGAGGTGGTTGTAGAAGAGTTTATGACCACTCAGTTAAGCTCTTTCCTTATGAACAATAAGGGGTATATTTATGAACAATATGAATATATTGCTATTTATAATAACAATTACAGATAAATAATCAGTTGAGGATTATTAGATCCTCGTCATCTAGCCCTCCAACTTCAAGTGAAAATAACTTACTTGGAAATGATGTCGTAGAATAGTGGTCAAAAGTAGAGTCTTTCCGGCTGGTATTTCATTTGACCAGAAATTGACTTGGTCAAGAAGATAATTTTATTTGAGTTGAAAAGATAGAATCGCTTTTCCCGAACAGACAGATTAAAGAATACCAATTGACTCTCATAGATCAGTAAGTTAGAGCGGTTCCCGAAGGGGTGGTAACTGTCGAGTTCCCATAATTTCTAACTCAGACCCGCGGCTATTAAAATCTACCACCTGCATGCAATTATTCCAGAGAATAACAGTGTATACTAACTCTTGTCTATTAAACACATCGTATAAGAGTCCCTAGTCGATTGTGCCCACTTGTCTGTAGGTTTTATCGACTATAGGGTGGTCGTAGTTGACCTGGTCGTAGTGAAGCAGTTGATCTAGTGGTAGTGAAGCTTACGACCATGAGGTGGTCGTAGAAATGCTTACGACCATGAGGTGGTCGAAGAGAGGTATACGACCATGAGGTGGTCATAGAAGGGCTTACGACCACTCAGTTAAGCTCTTCCCTTATGAACAATAAGTGGTATACTTATGAACAATATGAAGGTATTGCTCTCTATAATAACAATTACAGATAAATAATTAGTTGAGGATTATTAGATCCTCGTCACATCTATAAATAGTTAAATAACTATGAGAAAATGCCATGGTAAGCTTATTGACAACCAACTACATCTTATCTTATCTTAACTAATAAAGATTAGGGTTTACCCCCGCGCAGCGGGAGGAATCGTCCACCCCCACCTACGACTAAAACCGCCACGCTCTCTAGCCGCTACCCTAACCCTCCCTCCCATCTATGAACCCCAGGCTGACCGTTGTTCCCTCCGCGACGCAATCCCAATCCCCCACCTTTCCTCCTAGTCCCACCTCCCGGCCCCCGTCTTGTAATATCCCGAAACACATTAGAGAGGAGTTAAAGAGAATAAGTGGGGGTTTTCCCAAAAAGGGGGAAAACCTGGGCCTTAGGCTTCTAGACTAAGGCACCGTGGCCCAAGGTGGGCTGGTGCAAATAAAAGGGCCGAGGGGGGTGACAGCCCTGCCCTAGCCGCCACCCCGAATCGTCGTGCACCCCTACTCGCCGCCTTTAGCCATCACGCTTTTGTTGCCACAAGACCGTCGTGCACATCGCTATGCCGCCTTACCATTGACCATTTGCTGCCGAAGAGGAGAGGAGGACAACAAGGAAGAGAAGAGCAAGGGGGAGAGGAGAAGAAGAGGAAAAGGAAGGAAAAGTGGAGGTTTTTTTGCGGGTTTTCGTGATCCGTTGTGTTCGTCAAGGGTAAACCCTATTAATTCCTAGGTTTTGTCATAGATTAGTCACTGTTAAGTTTGTAGTTCATTTTGATTAGGGGAAAGTTAGTTTTCAATCTGCCCTGGTTTGTCAAGGTTGCGCGCAGAACATTGTAGGGATGATTCGGGGTAATTAGCCTCGAATTCTGATACGGCGTCAAGTACTACTACCACTTCAGTTTATCATCCTAAGTTGCATTCACAACTTGAGGTGACAATGGGGGCTGTTTTGACTCAAGACACAAAGAAGAAGATAGAAACCTTAGCACAAGCATTGCATGCGGCTGACCAAAGAAGAAAGATTCATGTGGAGCCAAAGGAGTAGCACAACATGCGGGCATGGAATTATATGGGCACCAGAAAGCCACCAAAGCTGAATAAGAGGAGGAGCTGTATTGTACAAAGAACCGAGCTGCATGGGAAAGAAATTGAGCCATGCATGTGTGAAGAAATGAGCCGTGCAGCACTAGAAGCTGACCCGCGTGGAAAGGTACTTACGCTGTGTATGTGGAATACATAGAAGAAGCGAGGGGCAATAAGTGTAGTCCAAGAACGCAAGCCAACGGAGGAAAATGTGCGCATTAAGGAAAGGCAAGGTCCGGGGCCGTATTGGGTGCGGATTGGTAGGATTCCAATTTGGATTGTTCCTTAAAATCTGGGAGCTTTCTCTTCTAAATATTCAATCTGAATTGACCTCCTTCCTTTTATCCCTCCCGAAATATTTGTTGCATTCGGTTTGTTCTCTTTTTGGTTGCGTCCGAATTAAGGAACAAACATGTTAGGGTCGGATTCCTAGAGTTTCTCTTAAAATCCAGATTGGGTTATTTAGGGGGTTTCGATTTTAGGGAGAAGAGACAAAGTGGGTTTGTGTGTGCATGCGTTTGAGTTGGAGTCGGTTTCCCGAACCAGAGTTGAGTCAGCCCATGGCCAGGTTAAGGTGCTTGCGTGAGGTGATATAAGCCACATGGCCACACCTTTGTAAGGGAAGTTATGCTTTTAGATTAATAAAATTCATGAAAAACCTTTTGGCGCATATCGAGTGTTCATGAGTTGTGAGACGAGTTGAAGAGATTGAGAGAGAAATATTGAGAGGGAGATCAAGACATCCATCTCTTGATTCAAAGCACTATTCACCATGGGCACTGTTCATGGTGGAGCACTATTCACCAAACTCTACTACTACTTGCTATTCAATCTATTCGATTGGTTTGTGAGCGTATTGATTTTCTTGCAATTCAATTCACCGAATTGGTTTGTGAGATTGCTATTGATCTTCGAGTGGTACCGTGAAATATTGGGCCAACAATCGGTATCTATCTAAGCAGCTAGTTGGATCCTTATCAGGTGGTATCAGAGCTTCAGTTGTTCACAGTACGTTATTGCTACGATCGACATGGCCGACATGAAGGTGATCATGCAATTTTGTGAATTGGAACGATGTGAGGAGAATCCACTACAAGATCTAGGTTCCATATTCTTCAACCGATGTCGAGTGGGAAACACGGATTGTGCCATGATGATCGATAACGGAGGATTGACAAACGTTGCAAGCCAAACACTTGTGGACACAAAGCCGCATCCGGAGCCATATCGATTGCTTTGGAAGTGTATGTACATCCCGATCACAAAACAAGCGGAGGTAAATTTTTTTTGAACGGGTATACTGCTGTTGTTAATTGTGATGTGATTCCTATGCATATGAGAGCATGTTCGTTGGTGATTGACATCTATTGGTTGAAAGAACATAACATACAGCGAGTTGCATCACATCCTGTCATGCGTTACTCTTTTCTGTGGAGAGGAACGCGAAAGGAGATTACATCTTGGTCCTCGTCAAGGTACTTTGAAGATAGACATTGATGAGACAAGGTCCAAGATGACATTGAACGACAACGGCAAAGGCTAAAGGCAAAGAAACGGGAAGAAGAACAGTTGGCCGAGGAAGAAAGAAGAAATTAGAATTGGCGGCCCTTCTTTCTACCCAAAAAATAGCAAGAGGAGGAGTCCTCTCATGATGACAAAACCACCAGTGAGGCATCGCAAGACGGTCTTTGTATGCTGACCTAGACGGTTTGGGTTGATGACACGGCTATTGTCTATAAAGGACAACGAAGCAACGTGTTTAAATCTGAATGCAAGATCAAAGAGAAGGTTTGCAAGGTTATTATTGATGGTGGAAGCTACGACAACATCATCAGCAAGGATTTGGTGCAGGCTTTGGGCTTGTCAACATGGAAGCATCCTCAACCATACTATGTGCAATCGCTACACAATGTCGGTAAGCTAAAGGTCACTTACCGTGTTACAATTCAATTTTTAGTGGGTGATTATGAGGACGTTAGGTGGATTGTGATGTCATGCCCATGCACACATGTCACTTGTTATTGGGACATCCGTGGCAGTTCGACCACAACACTACACACCATGGAAGGTACAACAAATACTCTTTGGTGCATCGGGGAAGATCATATACCCTGTGTCCTATGGCAGAGAGTGCTATTTGTGTTGAGGAGATCATCACTGAGAAGGTGGTCGTGAAGACTACCCCGAAACCGAGGACTCTTTCGCTTGAAGGGGGAGGGGATGATACGACATCAAGTACTACTACCACTTCCGTTTATCATCCTAAGTTGCATTCACAACTTGAGTTGATAATGGGGGCTGTTTTGATTCAAGACACAAAGAATAAGATAGAAACCTTAGTAGAAGCATTGCATGCAGCTAACCAAAGAAGAAAGATGCATGTGGAGCCAAGGGAGTAGCAGAGCATGCGTGCATGGAATTATACGGGCACCCGAAAGCCACCAAAGTTGAATAAGAGGAGTTGTATTGTACAAAGAACCGAGCCACATGGGAAAGAAATTGAGCCATGCATGTGCGAAGAAATGAGCCATGCAGCACTAGAAGTTGACCCATGTGGAAAGGCACTTGGGCCGTGTATGTGGAATACAGAGAAGAAGCGAGGGGTGATAGGTGCAATCCAGGAACACAAGCCAACAGAGGAAAACATGCACATTAAAGAAAGCCAAGGTTCGGGGCCGTATTGGGTGCGGATTGGTAGGATTTCAATCTGGATTCTTCCTTAAAATCTGGGAGCTTTCTCTTTTAAATATTCAATCTGAATTGACCTCCTTCCTTTTATCCCTTCCGAAATATTTGTTACGTTCGGTTTGTTCTCTTTTTGGCCACGTCCGAATTAAGGAACAAACATGTTAGGGTCAGATTCCTAGAATTTCTTGTAAAAAGAAGATTGGGTTATTTAGGTAGTTTCGGTTTTAGGGAGAAGAGACAGAGTGGGATTGTGCATGTGTGTTTGAGTTGGAGTTGGTTTCTAAAGCCGAACCAGAGTTGAGTCGGCCCATGGCCAGGTTAAGGTGCTTGTGTGAGGTGATATAAGCCACATGGCTACACCTTTGTAAGGGAAGTTATGTTTTTAGATGAATAAAAATCTCGTAAAGCCTTTTGGCGCATATCGAGTGTTCATGAGTTGTGAGATGAGTTGAAGAGATTGAAAGGGAGATCAGGATATCCATCTCTTGCTTTGGAGTACTGTTCACCGTGGGTACTGTTCATGGCGGAGTTGTTCACCGAAGGCTATTACTACTTGGAATTCAATCTATTAGATTGGTTTGTGAGCATATTGATTTTCTTGCAATTCAATTCACCGAATTGGTTTGTGAGATTGCTACTGATCGTCGATTGGTGCTTTGAAAGATTGGGCCAACAATCGGGATCCATCTAATCAGCTAGTTGGATCCTTATCAGATTCGGAGGTCGGTCCAATTAGAGAAAAGTTATATAATGTCGTTAGCTTTCCAGGAAGATCTGGATCATTAGAATTGGAGTAGCGGGTGAACAGATATGGCCTCGGGAATGTCACTGTCCAGAATCTGGACATAGTTGGTAGGAATCGTGAAGGTTGGTCAGTTTCATGTAGTAGATGACAAAATTAAAATGTGGTGACAACTTGAATAATATAGGAAATTTTGTGTCGTTTCCATAACCTGTATCGTTCATATATTTTCAAGTTTTAGAATCAAAGATATAAAATTATGAAACAGACTGTTCTGATAGATTCTAGGATGGTTTTTGGGGAAAGAAACAGGGGAGAAAACTATAGAATCACAGGTTCGTCATAACTAGGAAGTTGTAGGCTTTTTCGTGAGGATTCTATAAAGTCTTGGATGGTTGAAGCCAGAGTTGGGATGAATAAGTTAGAGCCATTTTACTATTGAGACAGTGGGTATGTTGATCGGTTGAATCAAGTTATTTGGATCATTTTTGCGTAATCTTGCTAGGATGAATTATGTGATGTTTTGGTACTGTATTTGGCATATTTTTGAATGTATATCAATTCATTGTCCAGGGAGTGTTACCTTAAGCGTCGTGCCACCTTTGCACCATTCGGCTCCTAGAAGCTAAAGAGACAAGTGCTTGGTATAATGGTGAGCAATGGGTGGTTGTTGTTTTCATGTTGGTTTACTTGCCATTATATTTATTTATATTGTGTTAAGTTAAATATTTTCCATGGTAATATTGATGACAAGAGATATATTGTAATACTGGTTCAACTACCATGGGGATGACATGGTGAGAATAGTATTGATTAATGAATTATTGCATCATTCACTTGCATAAGGGCCAGGGCGGTGAGTAATGCCATATTTATGGCTAATTCAGTGTGCCCCATGTTAAAGTCCTACAGGGGAGAAAAGTGTGTCACCGATGGGTGAACACTTCGCTATATTGATATCAGTTGAAACAGGTGCATCATAGCATGTTCATACATGAGAATTATATTATTGAGAATGATAACAAGAATGATGAGACTTTTGATAATGCATCGATTATTAACGAGCTTGTGTTTTACTATTGTATCTAGTGCTTGCTGAGTCGTAGACTCACCCTTGCTCTATTGTTGTTTTTCGGTGACCGTTGACGACGTTGCACTTGGGAAGGGCTAGCGCACTGGGAACCACATCATACATTGAATTACATTAAACATTGGCCTTGAGGCATTTTATTAGCGTGAAGATTTATACTTAGGCTTTGGTATTTTTGCTTAGCCATAGTTGATAGGTTGGAAGTTGATTATTTATTCAATAGACTTGATTTGATTGGTTTTCCGTTGATCTTTGTTTATTATCTTGCAATGTTGCCTAAGAATTAATTATTCATAGTTGTCATATCGTTATGCTTGCGTCATTGTGACCCGTGGACAGGTTTTATCATTGTTATGCTTGCTGTAATTTAGTGTTAATTGTTGTTAAAATTGATAGTTAGTGTAGATTAGTGTCATTCTGAGCTCCGTGTTGGGTCGGGGTGTTATAGTTGGTATCAGAGTAGGCTTTGTGTCCTTGGTGAATAGATTAACAAATTAATTAGGTAACCTAAAATTGTTAAATTTTGTTTTACAACTAGTAAAATTAACTAAAATTTGCTAATGGTTAATCAACTTAAAATTTGACACACTAGTGCACAGTAGGATGGGAATGGGATGAGTATCGCATTTACACTTTCGATATGTTGTGTTAATGATGCATGATTTGATATTGGTTCATTGAGCTTATTGTTGTGTTATGGTTTTTGGTTAATAGCTATGCCGAGAGTGTTAGGGTATGGGTAGGCTACGATAGCTACAAATTAAAATTTTCTACCATGCAAACCAGGAAGCTAAGAAAGTAGATGATCACAGATCGTTACCACCAGACGCGCAGAGCAGCGGAAGAAGGGTTGGAGCAGCCTAGTCCAATGTAGAGCGCATCGATGTAGTGGTCGTAGTCGATCGTCCAGCGTCCTCGCGATTCGATCGCTCTCCAAAGAACTTCGGTTCCTTGTGAAGATCATGATCGCCCTCAAGCGCAATGATCGTAAAGAGCACCTCTACCAGATCCACATCGCCTAGGGAAGGAACAACCATGCGCAGGTGTGCTAGCACCAAGTCGCACGTTAGAACTCTCAGGAAGATGGCAGCTAGGGTTTCGGTGGTGTAAAACTTACATTCCAAATAGCCTCATGCATCTCCTTATATAGTGCTCGTGACAGATCCTATTCGAACACGCTTGACTTAATCAGATTCAGATCGGGTTTGTTCCAACCTGCTAAGTGTGTGACCAGAGGTTCATGCGAATCGGTTATGACTCGAAACCCTTTCCGATCACGAGTCGAAGCGGCTCCTAGCAGTAACATAGCGATTCCTAATACACACAAATTATATCGGATTTAACCTTAATGCAATATGATCTATGACCAGGTCCTCATCACTTACGACCAGGTCCTATCTCTATACGACCAGTTCATATTTGGTCACGACCAGTTTGTAACTCCTTACAACTAGGTTACGACCACTCTGTAACTCCTTACAACTAGGTTACGACCACTCAGGATTACGCTCGACCGCCTACCGACCAGCCAGATTCCATACGACCAATCAGAATCGTCGAACTAAGTGACCTACTCGTGTATACTCCCTTTGCCTCATGATGTCTGGTTGAACTCCAGTTGAGATGTTATGTCATCCATGGACTGTTCAATGCTTTCTCGTTCGAGTGTCGGATTACTTTACGTGGTCGAATACTTCGACTACTAGTGGCATGGCCATGCACTTTCTTTATCCGATCACAACGAGGGCCCGAGACATCTCTTGTTATGTTAGGAGGGCAAATCCCATATCCGACCGTCACATTCCTCTCGCATGTTTCATAGCATACCCAAAATTACCTTTATAACTATCCGCCATTTTGTAGCATTTGGCAACCCCTAAGAGTGCTATTACACATGTAGGAAACCATGTCGATCTCGTGTCTAAGGATTATACATCATGATTGCTTGAGACCAACTAACGACACATAGAATCATAACAATCTCAATAGTGTCTCAAGGTGGGTCTATTCCAACATCATGTTCTCTAACATGTGTCCATATTATTGGTTTGATATCTCCATATCCATGACCTGTGAAACATAGTCATCAACCAATACATATGCTAGTCTATTCATATGTGTCATATGTTTCCGACCAGGGATCATATAAGAATAATTATCGCAGAAATATAGAGTTTCACAATCAAGTCACATACTTGATAATCAATATTAACAATATTATTCTAGGAACAAGATAACATATTATCCAATATTATGAACATAATGAAATATAATCATCTCTATGATTGCCTCTAGGGCATATTTCCAACAGTCTCCCACTTGCACTAGAGTCAATCATTTAGGTATCTAATACCTATAGCTCTTGTGTGTGCCTCATACTTTGGTCAGGAGAGGCTTTGTCAACGGATCAAGAACATTCAAACCGTATGAACTTTGCATATCTTAACATCTCCTCTATCCACCAATTCGCTAATAAGATGATAGCGCTCGAGTATATGGTTGATTTACGATGGGATCTAGGCTCCTTAGCTCACAAGAAGGGCTCCATTATTGTCACAATAGAGATCCATTGGGCTCGAGGCACTCGAACCACACCCAACTCAAAGAATGAAATTTCTTATCCAAACACCTTCTTTTGCGGCTTGAAGGCGCAATGTACTCGACCTCCGCTAGGAATCAAGAACCGCCTCTTGCTTGAACTTTTCTCGCCACCGCTTCCTCCATTCAAAATGAATACGTAACCAGATTAAGTAACGATAATCATCTTTGTCGGTTTGAAAGCTTGCATCGGTGTAACCATTTACAACGATCTCTTCATCACCACCGTAAACTAGGAACGCATCCTTAGTCCTTCTTAAGTACTTAAGAATGTTTTTCACAGCTGTCCAGTGACCTTCACCGGGATCAACTTAGTATCTGCTCGTAACACTTAAAGCATATGATACATCTAGTTGTGTACATAGCATGGCGTACATGATAGATCTAATGGTCGAAGCATATGGAATATCACTCATTTTGTCTTGCTCGTCGTGGTCGTAGGACACTGATTCTTGCTAAGATTAATGCCATGTGCCATGGGCAAGAATCATCTCTTGGAATTTTGCATGTTGAACCGATTCAACACTTTATCTGTGTAGTTATCCTGGCTTAATCCAATTAGCCTCTTAGATCTATCTCTATAGATCCTTATTCCCAAGATATATGCTGCCTCCCCTAGGTCCTTCATGGAAAAACTATTTTTCAATGATGACTTAATGGATTCTAGCATAGGAATGCCATTTCCGATCAGTAGTATGTCATCTACGTATAAGATCAGAATAGCAAGTGCGCTCCCACTAATCTTCATGTAAACACAAGGTTCTTCTTTGTTCTTGATGAAACCAAACCTTTTGATCTCCTCATCAAAACGTAAATTCCAACTCCGAGATGCTTGCTTCAACACATAAATGGACTTTTGAAGTTTGCATACTTTACTAGCATTCTTTGGATCGACAAAACCTTCAGGTTGTGTCATGTACACATCCTCATCTAGGTTTCCATTAAGGAAAGCCATTTTGACATCTATTTGCCATATCTCATAATCGAAATATGCAGCAATAGCTAGAATGATCCGAATAGATTTAAGCATCGCTACCGGTGAGAAAGTCTCATCGTAGTCAACTCCTTGAACTTGTCGAAACCCTTTTGCGACTAGTCGAGCCTTATGAATGTGAACATTTCCATCCATATCAATCTTTTTCTTATAGATCCTTTTGCACTCAATGGTTTTAACACCATCAAGTGGATCGACCAGGTTCCAAACCTGATTTTCTCTCATGGAGTCTATCTCGGATTTCATGGCTCTAAGCCATTTCTTAGAGTCTGGGTCCATCATTGCTTCCGCATAAGTTTTAGGCTCATCATTATTTAACAATAATACGACATGCCCATACCTTATATGCAATTGACGTGGCCTTTTTGATCTACGTGGGGCTAGTGCCTCATCTAGAGGTTCAACAATATTTTGTTCATCCTGTAGAGGTTCAGTAGGAGTTGAAACACTTTCAGATGTTTCCCGAATTTCTTCAAGTTGCACCTTTCTCCCATTGACTCCTTTTGAAAGAAATTCTTTCTCCATAAAGACACCATTTCGGGCAACAAAAACTTTGCCTTCTTCCTGGTTGTAGAAATAATATCCTTTGGTTTCCCTAGGATATCCTATAAAGAAGCATTTATCTGACTTGGGTGTGAGTTTGTCAGACGTCAAATGTTTAACATAGACTTCACATCCCCAAATCCTTAGAAAACACAAACTAGGACTTTTCCCAGTTCACATCTCATATGGTGTCTTATCTAGTGATTTAGATGGTACCTTATTTAAAATGAAAGCGGCAGTTTCTAGAGCGTAACTCTAAAAATACAATGGCAGATTTGATTGGCTCATCATTGATCGAACCATGTTCAACAAGGTCCTATTACGCTACTCGGACACACCATTCCATTGTGGAGTGCCCGGTGGTGTAAACTGTGGAACAATTCCACATTGTTTTAAATGATTACCAAACACATAGCTCAAAAACTCACCTCCACGATCAGATCGTAAAGATTTGATTGTCTTGCCAAGTTGATTCTGGAACTCCTTGAACTTTTCAAAAGATTTCTACTTGTGCCTCATTGAGTAGATATATCCATATCTACTATAGTCATCGGTGAAAGTAATGAAGTACTGAAAACCACCTCTAGCTGTCGTACTCATTGGTCCACACACATCAGTATGTATGAGTGCCAACTGGTCGAACGCCCTTTCACTCCGACCAGTGAAAGGTGCCTTGGTCATCTTTCCGACCAGGCAAGATTTGCATGTATCAAATGATTCCAAATCAAATGAGTTTAGAGTTCCATCATTATGGAGCTTTTTCATGCGTTTCTCACTTATGTGACGTAAACGACAATGCCAAATGAAAGTGGAATTCATTTCATTAGGCCGAAGCCTTTTCGCATTAATATTATAGACGGATGCATCAACAAGATTTAAAATAAACAACCCATTTAAAACAGGTGCATAGCCATAAAACACTTCATTCAAAAATATAGAACAACCATTGTTCTCAATAATGAATTTATAACTCTCTGCCATCAAACATGAGGCAGAGATAATGTTTTTACTAATGGCTGGAACGTAATAACAATTATTCAATTCCATAATAAATCCTAAAGGCAAAAGTAATGGCAAAGTCTCGACGGCTAATGCAGCAACCCTTGCTTTATTTCCGACGCGAAGATCCATCTCGCCCCTTGTAATTCTCCTACTCCTTGTTAAACTCTGCATCGAATTGCAGATGTGAGCAACTGATCCAGTATCAAATACCCATGAGTTAACAAAAGAGTCAGCAAGAAAAACATCTATAACATTAATACCGTGAGTGGAAGTTTTAGTCCCACCATTCCTTTTCTCGATTAGCTGTATTTCTTGCGCCTCTTCCAATGGCCTAGCTCTTTGCAGTAAAAGCATTCATTCTCTTGAGTCGGGCCGGACTTAGTCTTGGGGTTAAGCTTGTTAGTTTGGATCTTATCCGAAACTTTAGCCTTGCCCTTTTTCTTGACCGAAGTTTTGGCATTCTTCTTGAAGCTTGTACTCTTTTGCACCATCATCACATGACTGTTGCTTTTCTTAATGCTTTGCTCTCATTGCCTTAAGCATCATATGCAATTCGGTGAGATTCTTGTCTAAGCTTATTCATATGGAAGTTCAAAATGAACTAGCCATAGCTTGCGTGAAGTGAAGCAAGAATCAAATCAGAGCCAACTCTTGACTAAGTGGAAAACCCAGTTTTCCAAGCTCGTGTGTAACCAACCATTTTAATCACATGAGGGCTCATCGACTACCCTCGCCTAGCCTACATCCAAACAAGTTCTTTGAGATCTCATATCTCTCGGTTCTTGCTTGTGTCTCAAACATGCCTTTGAGCACCACGATCATTTCAGAGGGCCTCAATGTTCTCAAACCGCTTCAAGGTCTCGAGTTCATCGCATCAAGGATGAGATGGCTAACATCAAGGATTCATCACATGCCTTTTTATAGGCGGTTTTAAGTGTAGCAAAGAAGGACGAGGATTAAAACCTCTATGTATTATTTTAATACATAATAAAAGACCATACGCCTTCATGGTCGTGAATTCCTAAGACTAACGACCTCCCGGTCGTTAGTATTCTAAAGGTTATTTATGGGTACCACGGCCTGATGAGGCTTTGTGCCTAATCCCTCACCGATAACCGCGTAAAATTACCGAATCGGTATTTTTATCGTATGATGAATGGAATACATGTTATACGCTCCATTCCACGCGATGGTACAACCCCGAGACACCGACTATTAACCACCCTACTAAGCTCTTCACAGTAACCGCAAGGAAGTTAGCACGTTGTTAATCGCTTCCACCGCTCCACCAACCGTAACGCTTCACCGTGGACGCCTTCTCCAGAGTAATCGCCACCTCTTCGAAGTTATTTAAAGGTGAAAAGAACAAAGACAAGAACAACGACAGTTCAACAAGAATACACAGAAGCCTAAGCGGTGGAATTAGAAGCTAGATAATCGACTTAGACTCATATTCTAAGTCTAATTACCCGTTAGACATTCCCCATTCGATGTAATTCAGGTAGTACTTAGCCACATCTTGTAAAACCAGTTCATATCAATAAAGAGCGACCCTCATTCCATTCCGTGATATTCCACGCCATTTTCCTCGCTCATTTTCGTAAGATCGGCGACTTGATCGCCGACAACCGGGCGCCGTCCGTGGGGTAGAAGGCGAAGTTTCTCAAGAAAATTCTTCACTCAAGAAAATCCTCGCCCAAAATCTCGCAATCGCCATGCGACTATGCCCGAGTTTGGGATGAGGAAAATCGGTTCGACGGCGGACTACGCCGACCTCGACATGGAAGGATGTATCCGCGCCATGGAAGAAAATGGCAGTCATCCTCCTCTTCCTCCTCCGCCGGCCGCACGTCCGCCGACGTTAGCGAGGTCGACCGGATGGATGAAGATGCGCCGCTACTATCGGTGGCGAATCAGAGAACCGCCGTTCCGACCAGTTCGAATGCCGAGGATCTTCAAGCCCGGCCTTCTCGACCGCGAAACAGTGAAGAAATTTCAGCCCCATCACCCGAAAACTCTATACCATTGATGAAATCATGGTCGAAAGATACTCTCCTTCGCTTCGCAATTCCAGAGTCAACCGTCACCGATAGCGGTGTCGATGAAACCTCCACCGTCGAGGCCATGGGGATGATCACACTCGCCGACGATCGGCGGTTCGTCGGATCAGCCGAGAAGACCTCAGAAGTGCTAATCTCCGACCGATCTCCATCGTGGAAGATTCTCGCGAAGCATCGATAAGCTCTCCATTAGTTATGATGGAAGCTCATCGGAAGATCAACGCCGAAGCACGGTCAACGCGATCGGAGATGAAGATCAAGATGCCTCGCGACGGTCTTACACTCTCTACCACGCCATCACGTGTTGTTAGAGATGATTCGGGCCGTCAAGCACCAACTTCCGGAGGCAACGGAACTAATCGACGCCAATCGCTTAACTCGCTCGCACCGCCCCACCCGTAGTGACCGATGGGATCGAACAAACCAAGGTCGGGGAAGGTTCGACGGGCTTACACCTACGACCAAGATGAACCCCGAGACCTTCTAGAATCGCATAAAACTTATGCACGTATTCAAAACATGTTAATAATTCCGATCCCGCTCTAGCAGAACGCCTAGTTTTGTACAACTCGTAGGTCGTATCCGAAATTCTCCAATGCACCATGCAATAACGGAAGCGTGTCGGGAACAGAGGGTTTCAGAAGTCAGACTATGACTTCATCCCAACGCTCCTCCCTCAGCAGGGGACAACACGGTCATACCAGAGAGCAGTCGATACCGAGACCTCCTCGACGATTCCGACCAAGGAGTCACGAGGGGAGAAGGTTATTCCAAGAAGCTACTCCCCCACTGTGTTGAGAGGAACCACCACTAGGACCTAACGATCTCCGACATCGCTTGAACCAAGTGGGCGGTCGGAGGCATCATATTAGTGTTCACGATCGGATCGCAGACACCGGAGTTCCAGCGTCCCATCTTAGGGATCGGTCTCCCATCGACATAATCCGCACCTTCCCGAGAAGACGCCATGAATCAATCACAGTTGTCGAGCCTTCTCGCAGGCTCCAAGTCGCGGCGCTGGCCTAACCGTTCCGACCGACCAACTTGGACAAATTCAATGGAACTCAAAACCCATTGGAATTTCTCCAATATATACCACCGCCATCGTGGCTGCTGTATGGCGAGAATGTAATGGCCAACTATTTACCCACCGCTCAAGGGTCCGCCTGGTCGTGGTTGTTAAACTTACGGCCGGATCAATATATACTTGGGAACAACTCAGGATCTTCGATTGCCAACTTTGTGGTACGACGACCATACAGGAAGGAGGACGATCTCCACGTAATCCGCAGGATCGATGAGACTTTACGCCAATATATCAAGAGGTTCACCAGTTCGTAACTCTATACCCGAAGTCGCAGGATCCTCTCGTTATTCAAAGCTTTTAAAACAGTCGAGGAATCGGCGGTTTACTTGAGGACATAGCAATGAACCCTCCAAGAACAACCGCTGAGCTTTTTGACATGGCGACAAGTATGTCACCGCTAGCGAAGCAATCGAGTGGTGTGAAGCCATTGATCGGAAGACAAGATTCTCACCCGGCCGGGCAAACAGGAGAAAAAGAACAAGAAGTCTCTCAAGAAGAAAAAGAACCGAGACCCGACGACAAAGAAGTCTCGCTGCTCCGTAAAAATTTAGGAAGGGCAAGAAGGACTATGCCGGTCAAGCAAGGCAAAAGCTCCAAACCAAGGATTCTGCATTTAACAAGAAGTGGTGTCCACTTCACCAGCAGTGGCATGATCTGCGACTGCCGTGTCTGCAAAAGAAACTGGAGGATTATTATGCAGTAAAGGACCATTTCCGCAATACAGAACATGGAGAAACGAGCTCCAAAAAGGACAAGGATGGCGGCGAAGAGATGGAGTACCAGATCCCCAACACACAATCAACATGATTTTTGGAGGATCATCTTCATACGAGTCCGACGCCATCCAAGGCCATGGAGCGAGAGGTCAACCTAGTCGAATCTCCGATCGTAATCAAGCACTCAAGTGGTCGGACACCGCATTTCTTCAAAGAAAGACGATCGCCCCATCCCATCGACTCGACCGGTAGGTTCCTATCGCTGTTGAACCAACCATTAATAATTGTCAAGTTAATCGGGTCTTAGTAGATGGGGTAGTTCTTGAATATATTATTTGTGGGAGCTTTAGAAGAAATGCAGTCCCCATGTCAAAGGTGAAACCTATGAAATATGCTTTTCATGGCATAGTTCCGGTTCTACCGCTAAACCGATAGGACAAGTTTTCTTACGCTACGCTCGAAAGCTCGACAACTTCCGAACAGTAAAGGATTCCGCTTGATGTAGTAAACTTCAATCCAAGATACAACGGAATTCTCGGCCGACCAAAGATTAGCAAAATTCTTGATAGCCACGCATTACGGTTATCAAAGTTTGAAAATGCCGGGCCAAGGAGTCATCACTATTCGAGGAGATCGAAAATGGCTTATTTATGCGATCGAAATCCTTTGCAATCGTTGATGAACTTCCGACCGAGAGGTTAACCCGACTCCCATGCAAAGTCAAGCACTCGAGGCCAAAGATGACACCCAAACCATCCGACTGCATAAAGGAGGTACCACTCGCAAAAGCGCTTCCGGACAATATAAGTCTTCACATGGGTCAGACATCCGCACTCCAACCGCCGCGAAGATTCCGGTCGGGCAAGACTCGACCCTAAATAGGAAGAGTCGCCGCCTCCTTCCTCCGAGCGAATCAGACGGTTTGCCTAGCAAGCGTCCGATATGCCCGAGTCCCCGGAGGTGATCGAGCACGTGCTTGCTCTCCACCGACAAAAAACCGATCAAGCGTAAACTACGACGTTTCAGACCGACGGAAGGAAGCAATCCAATCGGAGATTGACAAGCTTTCAAATTTGGATTTATTCGTGAAGTCGACCACCCACGGTGGCTTGCCAACTCGTAATGGTTAGAAAAACAATGGGAAATGGCGAATGTGTATCGACTTTACAGATCTTAATAAGGCTTGTCCGAAGGATGACTTTCCCTTCCTCGCATTGATCAACCGGTAGACTCTACTGCAGGTGCGAAGTTACTAAGTTTTTAGATGCGATTCGTGGTACCACCAGATTAGTATGTGGAAAGAAGATGAGGAGAAAACTTCCTTCATCACCCCATATGGCACTTATCGTTATATTAAGATGCCATTTGGTCTCAAAAATGCCGGTGCAACTTTTCAAAGGTTGATGCAAAAACCTTTAGTCCACAAATCGGTCGGAATCTAGAAGCTTACGTTGACGATCCGTCAGAAGACCACCAACGCCGACCACATTCGACTTACAAGAAACTTTTAATAACTTGAGAAGACATAACCTCAAGTTAAATCCAGGAAAAGTGTGTGTTCGGAGTTTTGCCGAAAACCGCCGGTTTCCTAGTTTCGCTAGAGGTATTGAAGCAATCCAAAGAAAATTGCAGCCATCGACTGGATGCGCCCGACCACCACGAAGAAGGAAGTCCAAAACTAACCTATCAGATGGCGGCGTTAAGTCATTTCATAGCAAGGTTAGGGGAAAAGGATTACTTTTTTAAACTTCTTCGAAACATGGGAGTTTTGAGGACTAAAGAGGCAAACGATGCCTTTGAGGAACTTAAAAGTACCTTACAAGTACCCGGTTTTAGTTTCTCCGAGATCGGAGAAACATTGCTAATTTACGTGGCAAAGAACACCACGCACGCTTAGCGTGTAATCGTTGTAGAAAGGATAATATCCAACGACTAGTCTATTACGTAAGTTAAGTCTTACATGGACCAAAGGAAAGATACCCACATGTACAAAAGTTGCTCTATGGCCTCCTTATGTCTTCAAGAAAGCTAAGGCACTACTTTCGTGCCCACAAAGTGGTCGCATACCTACCGGATATCCTCTTGGTCAAGTCCTTGGAAACAGGAATCATCAGACTAATAGCCAAATGGGCGGTCGAGCTAGGGCGCTCGATCTCCATTTTATTTCACTTAACAAAGAATAAAGTCCTGTGCAATAGCGTAATTCATTGCGAATGGACAAACCACGAACCCACCCAAGGACCCGAGTACGAACACCACGACGAGTGTACATTGTATTTCAATGGTTCCTTGATGTTACAAGGATCGGGGCCGAGTGGTCTTGATATCCCTCTTGGCGTAACACATCAAGTACGCCATCCAAGAATTTTCCGCCACCAATAATGTGGCGTAATATGAAGGTTTATCGGCAGACTCGAGCAAACTTGCTCGCCGGATTCGCAGACATTAGTGAAAGGCGATTCTCAACTAGTAGCTTAATCAAGTGGGGAAAGAGTATCAATGCTTGAGTACCAAGATGTCATCTTATCTGGCGGAAGTACGAAAAACTCGAAAAGCACTTCTTGGTTTTCGGATCCAACATATTCCTAGAAAGGAAAACTTTCGCGCACAGGTTAGCACAGATGGCCTCCACAAGGTCGACCGTCCCGCTCGGAGTTTTTCTCGAGCAACTCAATTCACCATCGGTAGTTGAGCCTTCCGAGAACATACATGATTCTTTGCAAGTTGAACAAACTAATCAAGGGAACATGGATGCTCTACGTGTCGTTGACGGTTGGCTACTGCCACGATCAAGGTAGAGACTGGATGACATCGATCTACAATTATCTTCAAAGATGACACAATTCCGAAGGTGATGTAGAGGCCGATCAGATAGCACGAAAAGCCAAATCATACACTCTAATCGAACGATCTTGTATAAACGAGGATCTCATGGAATGTTGATGAGATGCATATCTCAAACGGATGGCATTAGATTGCTAATCAAATCCATGAAGGCGTCATGGAGCACACCATTCCTATAGAACCACAGTCGGTAAAGCCTTTCGGCAAGGCTATTATCGCCAAGCGCCTTCATGATGCAAAAGAGCTTGTGATGAAGTGTGTACAATGTCGGTTTATAGCCGATAAGTACACCACCAAAGACAAGCCTTACAAACAATTCCTCTTTCTTGGCCTTTTGCAACTGGGATGGATATTCAGGACCTTTCCTAAGAGCACCGGGGCTTCAATTTTTTCGCCATGATTGACACGTTTACAAAATGGATTGAAGCCGAGCGACCGTTAAAATAACAACCGAGGCCGCTAAGAGATTTCTCTGAAAAATGTGATCACGTGATTTGGTGTACCCAACAGATCATCACGCATAATGGTTCCCGATTCTCCAAAGAGTCAATTCCAGGAATTCTGCGATGAACTTGGTGTCAAAGTTCATTTTGCTTCTATTGCTCATCCACAGAGCAACGGAGCAGTTGAGCGGGCTAATGGTATCCTTATGCAGGGGATCAAACGCCGAGTATTCGACCAGTTAATCAAACGGTCAGGAGCTTGGGTTAAAGAACTTCCCTCTGTGTTATGGGCCGTTAGAACCACGACACGATCGTATGACCGTGAAACTCCATTCTTTTTGGTTTATGGTCTTTGAAGCCATGCTTCCCCGTAACTCAAAATTGGTTTCGCCGAATCGATCGCTTTGACAAAATGATCGATTGAATGACGACTTCGACGACGCCGATTTCCTTGAAGAACGATTTAAACCAAGCCCTTGTACGATCGCTAGCCTACCAACAAGCCATGCGAAGGTACCATAGTCGAAGGTGCACCTCAGCGATCTTGTCAGAGGTGATCCGTTCTCGAGAAAAATTCAGAGCCAAACAAATCGCAATAAACTTTCTCCTAAATGGGAAGGTCCTTACACTGTGGTCAAGTCACCCGACTGTGTTCCGCACGACTAGCTATGTCTCGATGGGCAAATTTTGTCAAATTCTTGGAACATCGATCAATTGCGTAAGTTCTATGTTTAATTTTCATTCTTTCATTTCTTTCAATTTCAATTTCACTAAATTTATTGATTAATTAAGAAGTGCAACCTTGCTTATATATATACACCTACATTCTCGTCGCTTATTATTGTTAGTCCGGTCGAGAAGACATTTTTCTCTCCGATATCCTTTTAAGGATCTTCGATACTCTATGGTCCTCGTCGTGAGCATTTTTCTCAAATGATTCCCACACGCGACTATACTCTTTTCTTAAAGAAAACGAGTAATCGAGCGCCACACAACTAACTATCTCATGAATGATATGCTTACGATTCAAGATTATGCTTCATTATTTCAAGATTCGGTCTATTCTTGTCCTGCATCTTGGTGGGGACACGGAAAGCCTCCTAGTCAAGTCTCTCTTTTTTAGACGTGGTCCCGCCCCATCGAAGGAGCTTCCTAGCGACGTTCTTTTCTTTTACGATCATCGCTACCGATCGGATATAGAATTTGAACACGCTTCAAAAAATATATGTCGTATGCCTTCGTGTCTTAGCATTAGTTCCACTGCACTATGGGACAATAGATATAAACAAAGTTCACTTATAATCTGCTGCATACATATTTGCATTTCTTCTTATGTCAAGTTTGACAAAGTCTTTTTCCGACCATATATAGTGTTTTTGATTGGTATTTCCATTATGACAAACAAAGATCTATAACTAGTCGAAATCGTCACCGTCCTCGACCACATTTGATTTCCTAATCAAGAACGATCGCTTTTGTCTTACATGTCCAAACATACCTTCAAAAACTCACATACATGGTTATGACCTCTTTTTATTTTCTTTCTTGGCTCACCGCTTGTGCAAAGAACGCTCTTCTACTATAAAGCGATCGGGGCTAGGAAATATACGAGAATTTTAAATGTCAAACAGATAAACAAAAGCTTTGTCAATGATATAAAAAGTAAGTTTTCATAGATATTCAAATATTTTTACACTTGCAGAACCTACTTTAAGAAATATTCCTCAAATTTAACTCTTGCTTGTCGGAGATTCGACCTCCATCTCCTCTATAACTATATCTCCGAGTGGCCCGAGTTCTTCCATGAACTTGGTCGCCTCCTCAGTTTTGATTGAAGTCTTTAACATCTTGGAGATCTATGGAGGGTCGGAAGCTTTCGCTTTTGCCAAAGCAAAACTAACTCCACTTGCAACGCCTGCTTTTAGGGCCCGCATAATTCGTCCGAGTAGTTTTGAGCGTAACTTTAAGGTCTTCTAGAAGTTGACCCAAATAGTTCATTTTCTATTGATCTCCTAAGGAAGGCGTGCTTGATCCTCGATCCCATATCAAAGATCATCTTGTTCAAAGCACTAATCTTTTCATCAATATTTTGAGCAAGAGCCGCCTCCTTATCCTCGCTCAAATTTCGTGGTTTTTACTCTGCTCAAGATTTGCGCTTGTTTCGCAAAAGCAAATCGCTTAATGAACACAAGCATAATTGAAGGAACAATCAAGTTTGCGACATATTACTTTCATTTGTTTTGCTAAGTGTTTCATATTTGGTCGTTGCTTCAAACGATCAACCGGTCTTTGGTTGAACTTGCTTTAGCTTAATGATCGTCTTTAGCTTTTATTTCTTCTTCAAGAAGAGCCGTCTTGGCTTTCACCACAACCTCCTCTTTTATTTTCTCCAGATCTATCGAATACGATAAAGGAGAATAATTGTAGAGGAGCAAAGTATTGAAGAAGAAACAAAAGTTTAAAAGGAAAAGTTCTTACTTTCCAACTCGAGTGCTTTTGCTCCAAGTCCTTAACTCATTGGGTCATCCTCCGATCACAAAGAAAGTTCTCGACCAAATGCTACACAAATAGCATTCTCTTTCTTAAGTTTCTTATAAACTTTTTAAAGAAGAACTGGTCAGAGAATACTTACCCAATTACTTGGTCATTATAACCAGCAAAAATCGAATCAGGGTGCATCTTGAGTTGAGTATCCGATACTTTCTGCCACGCCTCATCAAGCTCCTTATCCTCGATAAATCGGGGACGAAAAGGGAACTTGTTAGGTTGGGAAGGGTTATCAACAAAGGATCGAACTGTTGAGACCTCTCGAGGCATCTACCTCCACGTAGGGGTTTCAATCACCAAAGGATCCAACTCAACCGTTGCCCTTGTCACCTGCTCGGGGGCTTCTTCGACCACTACTTCCTCAGGAACTTTGTCCTGAGAAGTGCTCTGGTCGGGAACTTCCACAAAGCCGTGTCCTCAGAAGAACACGGCCTGAAGCGACCGGAACACCAGAAGACCTATGCAAACCGAAGATGGGAAGTTCAAAGTATCAAATCATCAAGGAATTATTAAAGGTACATACTTATACGACCACTTTCATTTGTACATACCTTGTTAATCTCCGGGATTTGACTCTGAAACGCGCAAGAGAGAAATCTGTGCCGCTAGCCTTCCTTTTCTTCTCCTCCAATTTTGCTGGTTCTGGACCAGCAGGGTTTGTTGGAACCCTCACATCCTCCAACAAGATGTCGGAAGCTATGTCCTCGACCGCCCATCAAGGTCCACATTCCCGACTATCACGGTCGAGAGGAGTGGTTTCATCAATCTCCGATCGCTTGTTTCAAGAATAACCGTAAGGTCGTGCACGACCACTCGAGTCTGACCTTCGCAGCTATATTCTGCGGGCCTTCAGGCTTATCCACCTAAATCAAAGAACAAATTTGATTGGGTGAAGAAATCCTTTTATCTAAAAAATTCGTACATATATGATTCCGAAATGTTCTATTACCTCGAGGGATTCATCTCCTTCAAGTGCCTCAGGGCACGACTCGGTCGGAACCAAGGTGGGATGTTGATCCTCACCAGATTGTATGATTCGCAAACCGACCGACTGCAAATGTAGAGCACGATTGGAAATCTGGTCGGGATATATGTATATACGTGGTAAAAGGAATTTTTTGATTAAGTTACCTTAAGCCTTGCCAATCTCCCTTCAATAGGAGTTGCGGCTAAGATCTTGAGGCATTCAGCCTTTTCTCCAGGCTCCCCCGCACAGATTAGCCTGACTCGTTCTCTAATTTCCCCATAGTAAAGAACTTTAATGTAGGAAGAATAGACAAATTTTAAGGTAACACATTAATCAAATCAAAATACCGATCGAATGTATCTCAAAGACTTATCACCTTCCGAGCAACTTCATCACGATCAAGGCACTGAGAGCAGGAATGAGTCAGGAGCTTCAATGGACTAATCTGGCGAGAGGTAAAATCCTCACCACATGCCACGAAGTCGGGCCCTCGACCAAGAAGTCATAGATGGCATCCGCCCATCTTTTGACTATCCCTCGCTTCTCTCGGTCTCCTTCCACTTGGGGTTTTCACTTGCTCTAGTTCCAAGTAGAGGACATCGTCTTCAGAACCGTCATGTAAAACCAAGAGTTTTTCCATGATGACCACGAAGATTTCGCGTACATGAGGATGTACTCATCGGCCTTCCGTCATGAAGACGCAATGTGCATTCCCCAGAGTCGCTTCAAATTTTGCGCAGATTTTCCCATCACCATGCGGTAGAAATAACTAAAGAGCTTCAAGTTCGGTTGTATTCTCAGATATGCCTCGCATAAATATGCGAAAATATCGATATTTGCGATCAAATTTGGCTAAATTCACTAATTCCACCCGTAATGTTCAAGAACGCGGAGAAGGAATTTGTGTACCGTAATCTCAAATTTCACATTCGATGTAGACAAGAAAACAGGATTTCTCATCTTCACGGCTCGAAAATGCTGTCCAGTCGCCGGTCTCCAATTAATCAGATTCCTATCTGGGAGCATTCCCATCTTCGCCAAAGCCTCAAGCTTTTTCTTGCCCAATTCCGAAGGCAACCACTTTGTAATCTGCTCCGACATGGCGAAAATCCTCAAGGATGAGTAGTGAAAGTTGAGACTTCGTGGTCGGAAGAACAGAAAAACTCGAGGATTTCTACGAGAAGCTAAAGGAATCGAAGGATTTTGGAAGCATAAAAATTCTAAGATCCCAGCGAGAGGAGATTTTATAAACTTCCGATACTTTCGAAGGATTCCCACAAGAGTCCAAACCGACAAAAAGCCTCTTTTTGCTCAAACGAACAGAGGAACTCTTCGCTTCCCAAGGCAAGTTCTCAACTTTAAAGTGAACATGAGACCACTTCAGATACCACGACATTAAATGGGTTCGCCTCGATACGATTTCATCGGAAAAGGTATATATACCACCAGTTCATTTAAAGTTCGGGGCTAGCCGACGAGGATTAAAACCTCTATGTATTATTTTAATACATAATAAAAGACCATACGTCTTCATGGTCGAACCCCTAAGACTAACGACCTCCCGGTCGTTAGTATTTTAAAGGTTACTTATGGGTACCCGGCCTGATGAGGCTTTGTGCCTAATCCCCACCGTGATAACCGCCGTAAAATTACCGAATCGGTATTTCTTATCGTATGATGAATGGAATACATGTTATACGCTCCATTCCACGCGATGGTACAACCACGAGACATCGACTATTAACCACCCTATGGTTAAGCTCTTCACAGTAACCGCAAGGAAGTTAGCACGCTGTTAATCGCTTCCACCGTTCGACCGGTCGTAACGTTTCACCAGGGACTTCTTCTCCAGGAGTAACTGCCACCTCTTCGGAAGTTATTTAAAGGTGAAAAGAACAAAGACAAGAACAATGACAGTTCAATAAGAATACACAGAAGCCTAAGTGGTGGAATTAGAAGCTAGATAATCAGACTTAGACTCATATTCTAAGTCCGACATCTTGATAGACATTCCCCCATTCAGTGTAATTCAGGATAGTACTTAGCCACATCTTGTAAAACCCAGTTCATATCAATAAAGAGCGACCCTCATTCCATTCCAGGATATTCCACGTCATTTTCCTCGTTCATTTTCGTAAGATCGGCGACTTGATCGTCGACAAGCAGCATTCTCTGTAGGCACATCTGGAATTGGTTCCTCTAGAACATGTTCCTTTTTATCTTGTCTAAGAA
Source organism: Phyllostachys edulis (assembly GCA_036346405.1). Taxonomy (NCBI): domain Eukaryota; kingdom Viridiplantae; phylum Streptophyta; class Magnoliopsida; order Poales; family Poaceae; genus Phyllostachys; species Phyllostachys edulis. The sequence goes on along the minus strand of CM070549.1, from coordinate 75,062,571 downwards.
CAATTCTTAGGTTGCGGGACCAATCCGTAAAATTTGTTCCATTCAGTTTTTCCTTTCAAGTATCGAACGTAAAAGCAAAATCGATGCTCGACAAAGAGTAGGTGCCATGATCTACAACATAAATTATGCAAAACTAAGACATATGTTCAATCAAAGTAACTTATATTAAACAATTTAACAAAGATACACCCACTAAATACCATATCTCTCTTATGACATTTAATGATTCAAGATCTATAATCATTTAATCTACTAGTGAGCTATGGCATCACTGCTAGAAGACTAGTGAAAATGGTAAGCTACCCTTTGCTAATCATATCTCTATATGACTCTTGTTGTTGGGCAGCATCTTTATGCTTGGGCACCCAACCCTTATGCCCCAAGGTCCACAACTATTATGATAACCTTGTTAAGTTAAACCAATGCTCAGTGTGTAAGTGTCTGACACAAACCCATCTAGTCAAGTAGAGTTAATGACACTCTGCTTTGGCAAGACCTACCATTAAAATACATGACTTTGGATGGTGCAGCATATTTGGGAGGGCATCAATTTAACTTAATATTATGTGAGAGAATTTTACTTCTACCATGTTAAAAGCATTTAAAGCAAAAACATGTATAGAAATAAATGAACATGAATATAAAGGCATTCACAGAAAATCAAATTGCATTGTGATGTTGTAACACCCCAGCCCAAATAAGGCCTGGAATGCTACTAAATTAAATAATTAAACGTAATTAAACTGAAACACCCTACAAAATTTCGGCAGAACCTCCTTTGTATAGTTACCTATACTGGAGGTTCCAACAGGCAGTTATAACAAATAAAGATAATCCAGATTGCATAATAAACTAGATATAATCAAAACTGGCTATTCGTTACTATGACATCCATAGCAACTAAACATCTAATGAATAGACCATAAGCATCCAAAATGACTATTCATTTATTACAGATTACTCCAAGCAAGCAATAATCAAGAAGAGTACTTTAAACAGTTCATTCATCTCCTAGTTAATTTTTTTCTTTCATTCTATGGTGGGTAGTTCGTGCAAAAGTGCAAGAAGTCTAATTCTTCCTTTCCCCCATGCATGTCGATCTTTCCTGTGGTACCTAAAACACAACAAAGCAAGGGTGAGTCTAATGACTCAGCAAGTATAATTAAATGGCATCAACAACATACAAGTATGTAACTCATCAACTATACTTCACAAAACCACATATCAATCACCTTACACACACATGCTATGCAATATGCTCAAAAATGATCCTTTTCCTTCTCTTTCCCTTTTGCATTTTACCGGTAATGCAAAGTGTGCATCCGTCGATGCACATTCCACACTGCGCTATCCGCACAGGACCATTGCTCATACTCCGCAAGTATGGGGATTAAAGCCCATGCTTTACAAGCATGGGGACCTTTAGCCCGCCATCAACATGACGGGACTCAACAGATTGCTTGGTCATCACATGACCAAGACTTCAATAGCCAACATGATGCATATGTATAAATTCTCAAATTAATACAAACATGCATCCATAATAACATTGCATATGAATATTCTATTCATACTACAAAAGCTCATAAACATCAACTTCACAACTATCAAACATCCATGATTAACACATAACACAAATATCTAGCAACCATGAACATTACCAACTATGCCATCATCATAATTCATGAACACACAAATTCTCATAATATATATCAAACATTGCCATTCAACCATATATATTATAATCATCATTATACTTGCCTTAACCGCGAGAGAACGAGGGATGTGCAGAAGGTGCTGCCCCCGGTACCAGTCCACCACCTGAATAATAATTATAACGCACGCTAAGACACAACAGCGGACCAAAACAAACTAAATAACAACAACCACGAACTCGCAAAAACATCTAACTCGATCCCGTCCCAAATTCCTAAACGTCGATCTGTCCCCTCGGTGGACAGTCAAATTCAAAAATCCATATCTATTGGTAAAGGAGTCCAAATAATATGTTCTTAGACTTTCTGGAAAGGTAATTAAATTCTCCAACTAAGTCTAGTTGGTGAGCCTCACTAAATTGGCCAAATAATACCCCTACCAGGCCAGTTAATAAAACATCAATTTCACGTTGGGCTCTCTGGACAGAGCACTAAAACCACCATAACTTTTTCTACGGGTATCAAAATCTTGTGTTCTTTAGCTTTCTGGAAAGGTATAGAAATTACCTACATTTTTCGTTATAACGAGATCCTCTAATTTCGTCTTTAACTAATGTTTTAACCCAGTTTTCTACTGACTGTCAGAATGCTGACAGATTAGCAGAACAGCGACACTAAATAAATCATAACTTCTGCTACAGGGGTCCAAATTACGTGTTCTAGCACTTCACGGAAAGATGGCGACGTCCTCTACAATACTCTAAGAGACGTCCAGATCTAATTCTTCCTTAAAACACATCAAAACCTCGATCTCCTCTAATCTGTCCTGAGCAGCCCTAAATACCGACATTGCTAGAACGACTAATTGAACATCTAAACAAAGGGGAACGAGGTTTACCCAAGGTGAGGCGCTGAAGATCACGCGCAGCCCATGAACCTACCTCTTCCCTCTATTCTCTTCCTTTGACCGAACAACCCAAGTGGTTAGCACCGGAGATGGCAGCGAGGTGAGCTCGGTTGGGGGGGAGATGGTGCCGCAAGGGGGAATGAAGAGGAGGGGAGGCTACTATTCACGGCAACACTGTAGCAATGGCCGCGGTACTGTAGCACGTCGTGCTACAGTAACCCCCCCTTAGGGTTTTCCCCTCTACCTTCTTCTTTTGTTGGTGGTCAGCCCACCTCTTGGTTATGGGCCGAAGGCCCATATCTATTTCCTTCATTTTTCTTTCTAAATTCAAATTATTAATCATTTTCTAATTCATTAAATACTCATTTAATAAAATGGGATATTACAGATATAGTATGACCCTTCTCCATGGTGATCCCCATCGCCATGCATCCTGTTCGCTGTGTCTCCGAGTGGTCGACTCCTCTAAGCACTCCCACTAAGCCATTACTCCTAATAGCACTAGTAATGAATTACAAGGAGTAAAGAAACATCACAAGTCGACACGAAGGCCGTTATACAAAAATATAGACAGCCTTGGGCTGCAATAAGCATGACACACAGGTCATGAAAATTACATACATACATGCATCTCATACATGAACCATTATGGGTCATACTATTCACATCAATCCCTGCAAAAACAAGTTATACACAGAATCCATTCTATCGGACGACATGAGCACACACTACCTATAGCGCGCGGTACAAATAACCAGCACGGCGGTCCCGCTAGCCGGTTAGCGGGCGGGGTTCAAATGGGCAGCGCCCCTCGCTGGTCGAGGGCAACGCTCTCGAATTTTTTTTTCCAGAACACGAATCTTATTCACGTATCCGAGCCTTGGAAATCATCGGATTAATCATATTAACCCTATTCCGAACCAATCCGATCATTGCCTTGGTTCGACCACACACTGCGGCATACTCCGATGGTGAAATTCCGACCGGTAGGAGTGTTATGCAGAGTGGTCATGAACAAGCGCAATAAACCATCTGGTCCTTATAAGCTCATACCTGCTCGTAAACCCATCTACTAACACTGAAAAACCGATCGATCTTATCGACCAGGGCCTAGATCGTTCCATCTATATGAACCAATCTAGGTTATCATACCCGACTAGTAATAGATCCAATCTACTACTACCACATATCAAGCATATGAGATTGATCTAGATAAAAAAAACTACGCAGGATGGCGCTAATACCACTGTTAGGGTACGGGTAGGCTACGATAGCTACAAATCAAAAATTTCTACAACGCAAACCAAGAAGCCAAGTAAGTAGATGTTCACAGATAGTTACCACCAGACACGCAGAGCAACGGAAGAAGGGTTGGAGCAGCCTGGTCCAACGTAGAGCGCGTCGATGTAGTGGTCGTAGTCGATCGTCCAGCGTCCTCGCGATTCGATCGTCTCCTCCAGCAACTTCTGCAGTTCCTTGTGAAGATCGCGGATCGTCCTCAAGTGCAACAGTCACAGTAGCACCTCTACGGTATCTACACATCCAGGGAAGGAACAACCATGCGTAGGTGTGCTAGCACCAAGTCGCACGGTAGAGCTCTCAGGAAGATGGTGGCTAGGGTTTCAGTGGTGTAAAACTTACGTTCCAAATAGCCTCATGCATCTCCTTATATAGTGCTCGTGACAGATCCTATCCGAACACGTTTGACGAATCGTATTCATACTGGTTTGTTCCAACCCGTTAAGCGTGTGACCCTGTAGGTTCATGCGTAATCGGTTGTGACTCGGAAACCCCTTCCGATCACGAGTCATAGCGGCTCCTAGCAGAACATAGCGATTCCCGAATACACACAAATTATATCGGACGAACCTTAATGCAATATGATCTACGACCAGGTCCTCATCACTTACGACCAGGTCCTATCTCTATACTGATCAGCCAGATTTGGTCACAACCGATTCGTAACTCCTTACGACGTGTTATGACCACTCTGTGATTACGTTTGACGATCTCGACCAGCTCGTATCTCCATACGACTAGTCCGTAACTGTTCAAACTAAGTGACCTACTCGTGTATACTCCCTTTGCCTCACGATGTCTAGTTGAACTCCAGGTGAGATGTTGTGTCATCTATGGACTGTTCTATGCTTTCTCCCTCGAGTGTCGGATTACTTTACGTGGTCGAACACTTCGACTACTAGTGGCATGACCATGCACTTTCTTTATCCGATCACAACGAGGGGCCCAGAGACATCTCTCCTGTTATGTTAGGAGGGGCAAATCCCATATCTGACAAGTCACATTCCTCTGTATGTTTCATAGCATACCCAAAAATTACCTTTATAACTACCCAGTTACGGTGTAGCGTTTGGCAACCCCTAAGAGTGCTATTACACATGTAGGAAACCATGTTGTTCTCAGGTCTAAGGATTATACATCATCATTGCTTGAGACCAACTAACGATACATAAAATCATAACAATCTCAATAGTGTCTCAAGGTGGGTCTAATCCAACATCATGTTCTCTAACATGTGTCCATATTATTGGTTTCATATCTCCATATCCATGACCCGTGAAACATAGTCATCAACCAATACATATGCTAGTCTATTCATATGTGTCCTCATATGTTTCTGACCAGGGATCGTATAAGAATAATTATCGCAGAAATATAGAGTTTCACAATCAAGTCACATACTTGGTAATCAATATTAACAATATTATTCTAGGAACAAGATAACATATTATCCAATATTACGAATATAATGAAATATAATCATCTCTATGATTGCCTCTAGGGCTTATTTCCAACAGAGAGGTTGAAGACGTGGTCGTGGAGGCCGTGGTAACCCACAGGTTGCTATTGACCTGCCGGTTACTACCAACCCACCTGCTGATAGGGTCCAAGAGGGGACCCTGGCTTTATTGAGGGAGCTAGTGGGAGAGATCCACGTACTTCGTCAGCAGGCACCGGCAGCCCCTGCCGCTATGGCATCTGTTGCTCCTCCAGCCATACCTGGCGTGCAGCTGAGTCTTCGCAAGTGGATGTACCTGAGGTTGCATGCGTTTGATGGATTCGACACGCCGGTCCAAGCGGCGGACTGGCTGCGCTACATGGAGAGGCAGTTTGGAGCGCTGGAGTCGACTTTACACTATCAGGCTCACTTTGTGGCCTTTCAGCTGAAGGGTCAGGCGGATATCTGGTGGGACGGGGTCCTATTTGCTAGGACTGCTACCCAGGGTCTCGTCACTTGGGAGATCTTTGCCGAGGAGTTTAGGAAGAAATTCTACCCAGATTCCTTCCTAGAGAAGATAGAGGTTTCCTTGTTCTCGTTTGTTTAGGGGAAGAGGACAGTTGCTCGGTATGAGGCATAATTTAACAACATGATTTGCTTCATACCTTCAGTGGCTAGTGATGACCTCTCGAAGGCCAAGAGGTTCCGTCGAGGCCTCAATTTAGAGTTCTGGCACGTTCTAGGTGCCACACCACTAACTGACTTCAGCTCCGTTGTGGAGCAAGCTCGAGGTATGGAGTTGGAGATGCAACTCACTAAGAGGCTGCAGAGTTCTGGAGGACTGGTGACTTCTGGTGGTGACTAAAAGAGGTGTTTCAGTAGATGGGGTGGGTCTTTTCAGCGACCCGCTCCTAAGTAGTTCAAGGAAGGACAACATTCTTTGTGTTACTCCAAGGCAAAGCAGTCGAGACTGTTTCAGATTGCTGCTCCACCAGCTTTACCTGCACCACCACAGCAGAGAGTCGGGGCTCCCGCTGCCTTGACACCATCGTCCTTCGCTTTGGCGCCACCTGGAGTGTATGCCATGCCTACCACGAAATCCGCGGGTCGTCCTAACGTGATGATGGGTACTTTACTTGTGGATTCGTTTGATGCTTTAGTCCTTTTTGATTCAGGGGCTACCTATTCATTTGTCTCGACCGTGTTTGCTAGGAGAGCGAACTTGAGTGTGCAGTGGATCTGTCAGTTGGTGTTGGTCAGTTCTCCTAGGGGTTTTTTGTGAGCTCCATTGTTTGTCCTGGTTGCTTTATTGTTATTGATGGGGAGGAGTTCACGGCAAATATGATTGCAACAGCCCTAACACCACCACCGCACAAACCCTCGCCGCTAGCGATCCCGTTGTGCTCCACCACCACAAGGTAGCACATCAAGTTTAGCATCCCTCCCTCTTTCTTTTGCGTGTATTCGTGTGGCTCGCCGTGGCACGAAGCACCAACGAGCCCATCGCCGTAGCATCGCCAACCATGGGCTGACGTGGCATGCACACGTAGGTGCCACCTTAGTGCCACATCAGCCCTAGGACCACGTGAACTTACACGTGGCTATCTGCGTCCGCGTATAGCGCCAAAGACACGACAATCGTTTGTTGCGTGAGCTCAGCACCGTGGTCCGTTGACCGGACCATGGACTTGGTCCCTTGACCATGGGGCCCACATGTTAGTGATAGAATAGGATTTTCGTGTAAGAAAATAATTCGATTGGTTAATGATTTTCGGGCGATGACGTCAGCATGCACAATAAAGAGAATTTTCTTTAGAAAAATGAATCGAAAATTCAGAAATTCCTTTTTAGGGTATTTTCTTTAGATTTAAACTTCCAGGAGTTCATTCTCCTTCATACGAACTCTGATTTTGATGAATCAAATTTCTAAATTCATAGAAAATAAAGATCTAGCTAACTAAACAAAAATTATTTAATTTGGAGTTAATTTGAATTTATTTATGTTTATTTGAATTTAGCTTAATTTCACATATAGATTTCGACGATTCTGAGGAACCTGAGTTAGTTGAAGAAGAAGAATTTGAGCAAGACAAGTTATACCTTTGATCATATTGATCCTATTATTTTAAATTATTTAATTCTATTTTAATTTATTATTGCATGCATATTTCTATTCAGTTATTTCAAATTCCTGCTTTAAATCCCTAGTTATTCCATTTTCTTTGTATGACCAATGTTGAAGTTTGAATTGTCATTCTCTTGTCACCATAGTTAAAATAAAATTTGAAAAATTATATGCTTAGACCAAAATCTTGAAATTTGGGGAGTTTAGCCAAGTTATTCAAATTTGATTCAAACTGAGTCTGGTATTGTGTTACCATAGAAATTTTAGAAAATGCTTTTACTTGTGAAATAAATTAAAATGGTTTGGACTTGGGCATAATGGATGTTGGTGTGGTGTAAGTCAATGCACCGGATTGATTCATTTCATTGATCGAGTCCAAGATTGTGGAATGTTGCCTAAGTCAGTTAAGGATCGGTCTTCGAGCCCCATCTTGCTAAGCTCCACCGTACTACCACATGTCTGGAATGGGACAGATTAGGCTTGTTAATTTGTAATACTTCATTGTTTTTATGCCATGTTGTTATGTGGGTGTTGGTTAGACAATATTCCCACTTGGCGCAAGAGGGGGCTCCCGACAGGTGATTAGCCCAATGAAAGTGAAACCTTAGCGGGCATAATAACCTTGGGGTAGAACATTGTAAAAGCCTAGTGATAATTGCTTAGTAGCACGCCTTCGAAAGTGTGTATTGACCGACATTAAAAGCAAATTATCTCTTATGGGTAAGGCTGTACATCCTCTGTAGAGTGTAAAACTATTTGAATAACCATGTCCGCGGTCATGGACATGCTGAGCAAAGCCACTCAAATTAGAATTTGGTTTTGTTTTTAAAATGGTTTTAGCAAATAATTTTAGGATGGTTAATCTTTGTGGTAAAATTGGGCGGTTAGCCATGTGATAGTAGGGTATCTTTCACCATTCATATATGGAGGTTATCCACTATAAAATTATTGATTTAAAACTTGATTTTAGTTATAGATTAAAAATTGCGTTGAACTTAGTAAAAGTATTTAAAACTGAAAATGTTGCTTTATGCAAAATGAACCCTATCAGTCTCACTTGATTAAACATACATACATTATATTCTGTTATTAAGTGTAACTTGCTAGGCACGGTTGTTTGTGCTCACTCTTGCTGAATAAATTATTCAGGTGAAGATTATTATCAAGACGGTGAGGATCAGGACAACTATGCTATGCCCCCAGACGATTGCCTGTGGTGAATCGTGTGGCCTACCTATTTATTTTGCTTTCCGCTGCTTCTTTTATTTGGCCTCAGGCCTAAATTTGTAATAAACTCTGATTATAAATTAATAAATGCATGATATAATTTTGCTATCACTTTTGTTTGACTATGTACACTAACTATCCCTAGACTAGTGTATGAAACACAGAGAATCTAGGATCCTTCGTCCCCGGGTTTGACAATGATGGTCATTCAGTTGGAGCTATTCGATGTCATCTTGGGCATGGATTGGTTGCATTCCTACCTAGCCGTGATATCTTGTTTATGTAGGACCATCACTCTGCAGACTCCGTCTAGTGAGACTTTGAATTTTGAGGGGAGTGCGCCTCCGCGCTCTCTTTGTGTGTTGGCCGGACTGTTCCTAAGTCAGTGTGTGGTGAAGACTGGGCTTCTCCTGGCTCTTACTGAGATCCCGAGCGTGACTTTGCGGATTGAGGAGATTCTGCTGGTTTGCGATTATCCAGATGTGTTTTTGGCTAAGCTTCCAGGAATGCCTCCTACGCGAGACATGGAGTTTCACATTGATCTTGTTTTGGGCACTCGACCCATCTCGTTGTCTCCATATCGATTGGCATGTCCATTTCAGGACGAGTTGAAGGAGAAGTTGGATGATTTGTTGGTTAAGGGTCTGATTAGGCGTAGTGTGTCGCCTTGAGGGGTTCCTGTTCTATTCACAGAGAAGAAGGATAGGAGTACACACATATGTGTTGATTACCGTGTGCTTAACTCAGTCACGATCAAGAATAAATATCTAGTGCCTCATATTAAGGACTTGTTTGATCAGTTGAGTGGAGCTCAGGTGTTCTCCAAGATTGATCCTCAGTAGGGGTATAATCAAATCCGTGTGCGTGAGAAGGATGTTGAGAAAACCGCTTTCTCCACCAGGTATGGGTATTATGAGTATAAAGTTATGTCTTTTGGGTTGACTAATGCACCTGCCATTTTTATGGAGACCATGAACAGTATGCTGCACGAGTATCTAGATGACTTCGTGGTGGTGTTCACTAATGACATTCTTATTTACTTGAAGACCAATGAGGATCATGAGCATCACTTAAGGCTATTATTAGAGACTTTGGGAGAGCACAAGTTCTATGCCAAGTTGAAGAAATGTGAGTTCTAGATTTCATAAGTGGGTTTTCTAGGTTATGTGATCAATCCTCAGGGCATTGCTGTTGATCCTAGCAAGGTCTCTACAGTGGTCGACTGGAAGAGGCCGACCAATGTGAAGGAGGTGAGGAGTTTCTTGGGTTTGGCTGGCTACTATCAGTGTTCTGTGCAAGGTTTTTCTATCATCGCCAAGTCGATGTCTCAGCTTACTCAGAAAGGCGTGAGATTCCAATGGACTGATAAGTGTGAGCGCAGTTTCGACATTTTGAAGGAGATGTTGGTGACTTCTCCAATTCTCACTCTTCCCGAGCCAGCGAAGCGCTTCACAGTCTTTTTAGACGTGTCTCGAGTGGGTCTTGGCTGTGTACTTATGCAAGATGGCAAGGTGATTGCTTATGTGCCGAGGCAGTTAAAGAAGCACAAGTAGAATTATCCCACTCATGACTTGGAATTGGCTGCAGTTGTCTTTGCTCTCAAGATTTGTTGGCATTATCTGTACGAGGAGTCTTGTGATATTTTCACATATCACAAGAGTCTCAAGTACATTTTCGCTCAGAAGGATCTAAATTTGAGGCAAAGGAGATGGCTGGAATTGATCAAGAATTATGATATTACTATTCAGTATCATCCAAGCAAGGCCAATGTAGTTGCTGATGTTCTTAGTCATAAGGCGACTCCCGCTACTCTAGATTGCCTCGTTGCTGATTTTGATTGCATGGAGATATCTTATAGCTACGCGGGCATGGCACATGTTGAGACGCAGTTGATCCTTGAGTTAGTTATTCCAGACCGTGTGCGGGTAGCGCAGCAGAGTGACCGATTATTGCAGGAGGTCAGAAAGCATATGGATGTGGGCAAGAAGGGGGATTTCAACATTGATGAGTGGTGCTTTGAGGTTTAAGGCCGCCTTTGTGTGCCACAAAAGGCGGAGACTAAGGATGACATTTTGAGGAAGGCTCATCGCACTCCGTACACTGTTCATCCTGGTGAGACCAAGATGTATCGTGATCTGAAGCAGAGTATCTGGTGGAAAATGATGAAGGTTGGCATTGCTAATTATGTGGCTTCTTGTGGTATTTGTGAGCAAGTGAAAGCCGAACATAACCATCCTATAGGGTTGTTGTTGCCTCTGGAGGTTCCCTAGTGGCCGTGGGACGATATCTCTATAAATTTAGTGGCTGCGTTACCTCGTTCGGCGCGAGGGAAGGATGCAATTTGGGTAGTGGTGGATCATTTCAGCAAGTTTGCGCACTTCATTCCTATCCGCATGACAAATACGGCAAGTGATTTGACTCCTATTTACGTGCGTGAGATTGCCTGGTGTGCTAAAGACCATCTTTTCTGATAGGGATGCCATGTTTGTCTCTAAGTTTTAGGAGAGTTTGCAGAGTGCGTTGGGCACTCAGCTTCAACTTAGTACGGTGTTCCACCCTCAAACAGATGGGCAGTCAGAGCGCACTATCTAGACTCTGGAGGACATGTTGCGGTCTTGCGTTCTGTCTTGAAAGGGTAGTTGGGAGGATCAGTTGCCTCTTGCAGAGTTTGCTTACAACAACAACTACCATTCTAGTATTAGAGCCGCGCCATTTGAGGTTCTGTATGGGCGAAAGTGCAGATCACCACTTGTTGGGATGCAGTGGGTGAGAAGGTAGCTTTGGGTCCGGGTTGGATTCAGAAGACCGTTGAGCATATGACCATGGTGAGGCAGAATCCGCTAGCAGCTCAGAGCAGACAGAAAAGCTACGCAGCTGTGAGGAGGCATGACTTGGAGTTTGCGATGGGGGATTAGGTGCTCTTGAGAGTGTCTCCCACCAAAGGCATTGTCCGGTTTAGTACCAAAGGGAAGCTTACCCGAGGTACGTTGGAGCATTACCAATTATTGCAAGAATTGGGAAGTTGGCTTTCCGCTTAGACCGTTTGGAGTCCATGCGCGGAGTTCATAATGTGTTTCACGTTTCGATGATGAGAAAGTTCTTGAGAGACCCAGAGCATGAGATTTCGTTGGAGCCACTGACCATTAAGCAAGACCTCACCATTGAGTCGGGTCCAGTGCGTATTCTAGAGAGGTCGGAGCGCGTGTTGAGGCACAAGACATTGGTATACGTCAAGGTGCTGTGGACACATCAGTTCGAGAGAGAGGTGACTTGGGAGTTGGAGTCTCGCTTGCGCGAGCTAGATCCAGAGTTGTTCACGTCGGGTATGTGTTGAATGTTGTTACGTTGGACCGAGGGGGGGGGGTGAATAGGAGCACTATCTATTTTTTCGCATTGATCGGATTCAAACATGATATTGACTCCAATAGCTATGAGAACTATGAAGATCAATATATATAAGCGTAGCGGAAGACTTGTGCCGAATCCCCTTCAAACCCCCAAAAGAAACGACCAAAAGCACAAAAAAACAGCCTGATGAACAGTACCGGTTGTACCAGATGAACAGTGCTGGTTGTACCGGATGAACAGTGTCGGTTCAACCGCAATGAATAGTAAAACAGGCAAATGAATAGTAAATAGCGTGAAACCGAAATAAAAAATTGACGTAACTTTTGATCCGTAACTCCAAACTTCAAGAAACTTGAAACACACCTTCCTAAGGATGTCAAAAACCTATTCCATGCAACGATCGTAAAGAACCTTGCGAAAGTTCTGACCTTTTTTCCGTTCGAACGAAGGTTGCTCCAAAAACCGAGTCAAAACCAAAATATGAACCAAACACTTGCTCGTGGGTGATTGATGATCAAGATGATCCTAGATGTATTCCCACATGTCACAGCAAGCTAGATCAAGAGAAGAAACTGAGAGAAAACTCATGAATCTTATTACCATTTATGCAAATCAGTTTGAGAAATGTATGTCAATAGGTATTGTCGTTGGTTTTCAAAATAAAATAAAATGGTGAAAATCTGTTTAGACTTGGGCGGGTGATAAGCTCAGGCGTGTGCAGCTAGAGCACGAAAACTTGTATTGTGTAAAGTTCCACCCAAGTCATATTAAGGACCGACGCATGTGACTATCCAAACTGACGGGTTGGAGATAAAATAAACTGGTGAAAGCTGCGGCTGGTGGCAAAGTGGGTACGAGGTGATGGGTTGGAGGGCAGGGGAGGCGACGGCCAGGGGGGCAAAAGGACGGAGAGGTGGCGCTGGTGGAGAGGAGCGACGGAGGAGGGAAAGGGGGGAGGCGTCGAGGGGAGACAAAGAGGGAGCAGCGGCGCGACGGAGAGGGGGAGGGGGTTGGTTTATTCTAGCGAGGGGATTTCGGGAGGCAGTGCTGAAGTATGAGCCCGTGAGGCAAGTAGAGCACAGCCAAAAAAACTAGCGCGTCGCCTAAAAAAATAGTGTGCAGCCAAAAAACCTAGTGGGGAGCTAAAAAAACTGGAGGCAAAAACGAAAAAGAAATTCCCTATGGTTTTTCCCATCCGAGCAGGGAAAGTCCCCACCATGGTGCTGACAGAACATAGTCCATTTCTCTCTCCATAGTCTTTCCCTAGTAATTTATGTAAACAGTAGGGAACGATTTCGTTCCCTAGTTTTTTTTACCTCACCCTAGGGATAAATACTTTCCTTTGGATTACAATTCCACTACTAGGGAATGTTTTAAACTGTAGGAAAAACGGGGATTTCTAGTAGTGAGTGGAGCCAGCGTTCTTGCTCGTCGGCGCGGAGATTACCTCGGGCGCGCGCCGCACAATGAGAATGGAGTCAGCGGTGGCTCGACCGTGCGGTGTAGGGCCGACAGCGTGCATGCCCTATGCGAGAGGCGAGGCCGACGGCGGCACTAGGAGGCCGCGTGCAAGCGGCGCGGCCATGCGGGGCGGTGTGGGCGGCGGGTGGTGGGCGCATCACGAGCACCGGAGGGTGCCGCTTGGCAGCGGCGCGCCTTGTGCGTCGGCGATCACGGCGGCGACTCGGGGGGGCGAGGCGGCCGACGGCGTGGATGCGTGGCGAACGACGATCGCTGCGAGCGATCGCGGCGCGTAGGTGCAGCGCGACGGCTTTGGGCCGGTACGGCCGGCTTAGGCGCAGTTTGACCGGCGGTGCTTTCGTGCAGAGTAGCCTCGTGCGGGCGGTGTGCTTGCAGGGGCCGCCGCATGTGGTGCACGTGCAGGCGGGGATGTGCGGCATGACAACTCGGTCCAGGATGTCGACGACGCGCGCGGCGTGACAGAGCCCATGTAGGGGCATGCGATGGACACGACGCGTTCGGGCAGGGCGAGTGCGGCTGGTTTTGGGTACGGCGACACGCGCGGTGGACGTTCGGGGCTCACATGCCTCCCATCGGAGGCGGCGGTGGCCTTGCGACAGCCATGGCGGCGGAACAGAGCCAACAGAGGGACCATGCGGTAGGCTAGCGGCGCGGCGATGGCTTCACCCGTGCGGGAGGTGGCTCAGCCGTGTGCGGGCGGCACGGCTGTGTGCGGGCACCGATGCCGATTTTCTTTTCTACTTTTCTGTGTTCATGCAATCTACCATCTACAGTGCAATCGACATCTACTCCTTTATACAACCAACAGATCGACTTGGCCGGTGACTTTAAGTTGGCTCGCGGTAGATTAGAGCGGATTTGTACCGTAGGAAATAATTTAGAAAGCCGAATTTGCGGAATTGAAAGCGGTCTAGAAAATACGATTCAATCTACGAGTGTCGTGCTTCGACGATTACCTTTTGATCCGAGTAAAGGAGGCCTAGAGGTAGCCCAGAGTCCATCGTGCTGATAACGTCTTGAGGAACCGTCGCTGACGAGTCCAGTCTGATCGATCATCTCGTAGACGAAGTAGAATCGCACACAACAATGCAAGAACAAATAGTAGATTGAATACACAGATGTGGGGGAGACTTCCTTCTTCTATTTTTTTTCTCTTATCAAAAGTATGTACAATAGTTGGAGGTTCCCTCTTATATATAATCTACAAGATGAATAAGGAGTCCATTATAGATCATACCTACAAGGTCTAGACCTAAGTTTTCTAAAAGGTACCAGTAAGTTCACCTCATCGCCAGACATATCCCCAGATTAGATAGCCCACCGAACGAATATCAGGCGACACATCCATCCACTCCATGATAGGATGATCCAGCCGAGGAGAGAGAGGGGTGACGGGAAGAGGAGAAACGTGTCCGAATGTGCTACAAATCTCTCTCTAGGAAAATATTCTATCTACGGAGCAATAACAAAAGAGAGAGAAAGCAGGAGAGAGAGGGAGGGAGACATAGGCATGACATAGGGACATAGAGCCTGTTTAGGTGTGTCCGAGGATCTCCTGATCTCCTTCTCTTCCCTCCATCTCTATCTATCAATAGTCATCCATCCCTTGACCCCCTTTACTTCATTCCTTTCTCCCTCCTCCCTTATCATTAGATTTTTTTGATTTGGCCTTGTAGCGCCACGTAAATGCAAAAATGACCCCTCTAAAACCGTATTTGCACAAATAGACCCCATATGAGTGCGGAATCGATGGGGTGCTGACGCGTGTCCCCTTCCGCGCTTGACGAGCGCAGAAGGCAGCCTAACCGCGGAACCAGCGAAGCAAGCGCGGTACTGAGGGGAATGGCTACCTTCCGCAGTGGATGAGCGCGCACGGGGCGGCGACTTCCTGCGGTGGCCGAGCGCAGAAGGATTGGCCGCATACCGCGGTGGCCGACTGTGAAAAGAAGCTACGGTTTCCAGCGGATTGCACAGGAACCGATTAGGGTTTTCAGCGGATTGCAGCGGTTGGCGATTATGGTTTTCAGTGGATTGGCAGCGATTAGGGTTTCTAGCGGATTGGCAGCAATTAGGGTTTCCAACGTGACGGGATTAGGTTTTCTATCAGGATGGTTAGAGTTTCCAGTAGTCTAGGATTTCGTTCTGGTTAGCGCTTTTACGAATACGAATTTTTTCAGTCATTTCAGTTAGGGTTTCAACGGGCACTAATATTTGTAAAAAAACATTATTAAGTAATATGGGCACGGAGGTTTGTAAATTAGGATATTCTTTTCTCCAAAATCAGGGTTTTGTCGCGGTTTCAGCGTTGTTTGTAGTAATTTTGAAATGTAGCAAATGAGTTTAGAAAGTTATGAAACTTTTTGTAGAGCCTCCCGTCACAGTGTTGTTGCTTTTGTAATTTTTCTATTATTTAATTCATTCAGAGAAAGGATGATTAATAAGCATATCAGACGAGGTATAACCTTGAGGATGTCGTCCAAGCAAACTTTGTGTGCTGAAACACTTGTTGTCTTTTAGAAGTGGGATAAAAAGGCACCAGTACTATTGGAGTCTCTCCTCGATGAAGTTGTCTGAACGTATACGCATAAATAGCCAGGCAGTCAATGAAGTATTTTATGAAGCTTATACAAAATATGATTGAAGGGGCTGAGAACGCTCATTGTGATTATGAAGATGCCCTAAAACATGGAGTCTCTCCTGGATGAAGTCGTCTGAACGTATACGTGTATATAGGCAGGCAGTCGATGAAGTACTTTATGAAGCTTATACAAAATATGATTGAAGAGGCTGAGAGCGCTCGTTGTGATTATGAAGATGCCCTAAAGCATGAAGGATTCGATGTCAATGCGAATGGTTCTTTCTGGGATTCCACTAGAAGAGGCATACTTGCAATATAGGCTTGCTTTCATGGCTTAGCGGAGACACGGAACCAAAACTACATTAGAGTCCACGGACAGAAGCGCGTTACATGTAGTCATATGGCATGATGGTTCGGCTAATTGCTTTAGTCATCCTCGCTACTACTACGGTACACTGCGACACAAGCATCCAGACCATGTAAGTATACATGCCTTTAGGGGATAGTAAAAAACATGACGGGTAGGACGGGGGACTACTACGGAATGACCTAACCTACTGCGTGGACCAGGGCCATTTTCCCTTCCTTGCTAGCTCGGCATTGAACTCCTCTCCGACCTCTTTGGCCTTGGCCGCAATTTCCCTCTTTCTCTTGCACTCCCTCTCGCGAGCCTCACGCTCCTTGCGCCTGCACGCCTCCAGATGAGCTTGCGTCTCCCGACATATGCGCTCGTTGTGCTCGTCATTGCGGTGTCGCTCCTCTATGATCTCGCGGTCTCTTTGTTCATGCCACTGGTCCATGTCGAGAGACCATTGGTCATGTGGGTGGATCTTGTGGTCGATCCACTTGCGGTAGCCACATAGCGGATCCGGGGACTACATGTAGACGGGAGAGGTTGTTAGTGCATACTTTGAAAGAGAAATAGTACGGGAACACACTGTAACTGGTCCTTACCGGCTGACGATAGCTGCTCGTGTCCTGACGTCGGTCGGGATAGTCACTAGAGTAGTTCATACAACCCCAGTAACGCATGCCCAAGCTGAGCGGGTGCCTAGACTTGAAGAACTTGCATCTGTCCCTGCACCAACAGAGGTGCGGCGTCTCCCCCTCGGGCGGGTGTTGCGGCGAATGCTCGGTTGGAACGTTCGGCATGGGGTTGCTGCTACGGGGGGTGGGGTTGCTACTATGGAGGGCTTCATTACGAAGACGTGCCATGTAGGCACACATCTCTTGTTCGACCCGGGCCCTAGTAGCCCTTACTCGGTCGTCTTCCTCCCCAGCAGCCCTTGCTAGTTCGCGGATCCGGTTCCATTGCCTCTGCCTGTCGTCCATCCCGGTGTGGTGAAGGAAGCTCTGGTGTAGTGTTGGGTTTGGTTGTGTAGTGTTGGGTTTGGTTGTGTAGTGTTGGGTTTAGTTCAATCCCCTTTTATAAGCCCTAGGGTTGGCATGGTGTGGTTAATTTCATGCAATCCTGTCTTTTAGTTCTAAAAAGCTGAGGAGGTAGAGTGTTGTCATGTCGATCTGAAAAGCTAGCGAGGCATAGTATTGTCACGTCTTACTTTGCAGAGAGAAGTCATGTCTTACTTTGCAGAGTGTTATCTTATCGGTCTGAAAAGCTGGTGAGGCAGAGTGTTGTCACGTCTTTCTTTGCAGAGTCTTGTCTTTTCGGTCTGAAAAGCTGGCGAGGTGGTCATGGTTGTCAAGTCGATCTAAAAAGCCTAACCCTAAACTGCGCAAAGCTATCTCCTTTGGTCTTATCATTGCGCAAAGCTAGTCCGTGTGGTCTTGTCACTGTGCAAAGCTGCCTCGTCTAGTCTTGTCACTACGCAAGGTTGTCTCCTTTGGTCTTATCATTGCGCAAAGTTGCCCCGTGTGGTCTTGTCACTGGGCAAAGCTGTTTCCTTTGGTCTTATCACTGCGCAAAGCTAGGGCTTGTGGTCTTGTCACTGTGCAAAACTGTCTCCTTTGGTCTTATCACTGCGCAAAGCTGCTCCATGTTGTCTTTCACTGCGCAAAGTTGCCCCGTGTGGTCTTATCACTGCGCAAAGCTGCCTCGTCTGGTCTTGTCACTGCGCAAGGCTGTCTCCTTTGGTCTTGTCACTGTACAAAGCTACCCCGTTTGGTCTTGTCTCTGCGCAAAGCAGCCAACCCTGTCTGGTCTTGTCATCTACAAGCTAACACATTACCCGCTTTGTTAACCTTCCCCTGCGGGCTATAAAATGCACGCCCCATGCTCCGAAAGTAGGACCACTCGACCCTTGAAACCGTAGGAAGAAAAACCTTCTCCGTCATATAGTAACATACCATGGCAGACACCGAGGGTCCAGTCCAACTAGGGTCACCGCAGCAAGACCTTCCCCTCGAGAGGAGGGAGGACTTCGGTCCTAACTACCGGTTGATGCCAAACAAGCGTGCTCAACTGGTATGGCCGAAACACGGACACAGGGAGGACGCTGTCGTGCAGGTCTTGGACGACACTTTCGATGGTGAACGACGTTTCTTCCGATGCCCACACTCTGGGGTAAATAGTTTTGTTCATGTTACTGCTAATACATCCTCCGTACTAACCGTCGCTTGCAGCAGATGGCGAAATGCAACTTTGTCCGCTGGATCGATCCTCCCCATGAACGACATGTTGTGATGTACGTGGATAGATTGTGAAACCGAATCTTTGAGCTGGAGGCGCGGATTGACAATCTGAACGAGCAAAATGATGACCTCCGCCAACAGATGCAGCGCGAAAGGGGCAATGAGGAGGTCGTGAACATATGAAGTTTCTATGATCCCACATGCTGCTGCGCGAACCCTAGCTACATATGTGCGTGCCACTACAACGATGGCCAGCCACGTCCGAGGCGCCCCCCTGTAGAACACTCTATGTGGGTAGTGCGAGGCACCTTCTATGCGGTTGCCTTTTATCGAGTTGACTGTTGCATCGATGTGTCGTGTGCATTAACCATAAACCTAAACCCTAAACCCAAACCCTAACTCGTGTAATGCAAGGATACACGGCGGTTAATCCAGTCATGAAGGAGTGCGATGCATAAGTAAATAGTGGACATTACAATCTCATTACAACTGAACTTCTAATTGGCAGAAACAAGAAATAATAGTAGAACACAGTAAAACTCATGGTCCCTACCTCCGCCGCCTGCCCCGACGCTGTAGCTGCTCCGAAGGGAATGTGAACCTGTCAGGGGAGTAGTGTGTCTCTCGAAAGTCGTAGTGGGACTGCTGCGTGGGAGGCGGTGTCACATACAACTCATTGTAGGGAGCCGGGTAAGACTCGAGCATATCGTCCACCCACTGTTAAGGCAGGTGGTGAACGAGTGGCCAATCGTCTTGCAGAGTCTGCATCTCGGGTGCCTAGCCCGTTGCCCACACTGGCTATCATCCATGTCGTTACGGATGCGGCGGGACTGTCATTTTCCACGCCCGGCCTGCTTGAGTGCGTCGTTCGGCACCCACTTCACGTGCCCAGCCTAGAGGTCCCTGTAATGCATGTCCAGCCCGTACGAATTGAACTCGGCACTCTAAGTGCCGCACAGGTGGTGAATGTCGTAGAACTCAGAGACGTATTGCGTCGAGGACTGGCGCCATGCTACGCAGGCCGCGTATACATGGGAGCAGGGCTTGTGAAGAAGCTGCGGCTTATTGTAGGTGCAAGACGCTTCCCCATCGATCAAGCAGACTTATTTGCGATCACCCCTAGTGTGACCTGTGACATACTTCTACCTCAGACGGATCTCAAACTTCTTCCTAATGCCATCTATGGTCCTAACAGTATGCGAACGAGCCTTTTCGATCTTCTTGTCCATGTAGGCCTGCGCCACCTCCGAAAATTGTTTGCCTTCGTCCATATGCTTCTTCGCCATCATGGCTCTGTTGACGAAGTACCCCATGGTACGGTTCAAGATCTCCTCAACAATTGCGGTGATCGGGAGGGATCGGACACCGTTCAGGACACCGTTGTACACCTCCGACATGTTGGTCGTCATGATTCTGTACCGTGCACCACCGGTGTCATGCAGCAGAGACCATTTCTCTAAGTCGGGTGCGTGCGAGTTTACCTACTGTGTGAACTCCCCAACTTTGACGGAGCCTCCTGCTGGTGCCCCTGCCTCCGCGTCTTGGGAATTCCTTACATGCTTGCTAGTATCCTCGTCCAACTGTCTCCACACGGCATCGAACTTTTGCCTTTGGTTCTACATGCATAGCTTCTTAAAGGTCTTCATCAGTTCCTTGTTTCGGAACTTTGTGCGGAAGTTTGCCGCGAGATGCCTCATACACCATCGATTCGTCAGGTCATTCCACTAGAAGGGAGGCTGTGTCTCGTTTTGCATCGTGGCAAACGTGGACAGCAACCCAGCATTGCGGTCCGAGATGACGCACACACCTGGGCGGTCTTGAACCACCGCTCACTTCACGTTTGCAAGGAACCACAACCAACTATCCGTGTTCTCGCTCTCAACAATCGCGAAGACCACAGGGAGTAACTGGTCATTCGCGTCGGCTGCTACTGCAGTGAGGATGGTGCCCTTATACTTGCCAGTGAGGAAGGCGCCGTCCATCAACAGCACATGATGACAATACTTGAACCCTCCGCTCACCTGGGGGAAGGCCCAGAATACCCTATCAAGGATAAAACAATTCGGCCCCTTCGTAGGATGCACCTGGTCCAGCTTGTCATGTATGTCCCGGGATTCGACTTTGCAATCTGATGGAGCATTCTCGGGACAAAGTCGTAGGCCTCTTCGTATGTGCCGAACATATGCTCTAGGACGTTCTGTTTCGCCCGTCATACCTTACTGTAGCTAACTGGGAAACCCACCGTATTGATAACATCTGCCAAAAGTAGCTTTGGCGAGATAGATACATTAGCTACGACGAGGTGGCTTATTAGCTCCGCAATATATGAGGACGTCAGGGGGCGGTTCCTACGAAGTGGCTCTGCAAGCTCGCATGTGTGATCCTTCAGCACCGTTATGTGGAAGTCCGTGGCGGCACTCCTGAACCGTTGCACACGAACCTTGCCAGGGCAAGATCTATCCACACACTTGACGACGTAGGTGTCAAGGTTGGACTTGTGCACCCGATACGTCCGGCTAATGTTGACGGTGTATCTGACAATGGCCTGCTGGGCAGCATTCTTGTTGGGGAAGCGCTGCCCTAAGAGCAGAGTATCTTCATTGAACCCCCACTCCACCTCCTCTGGCTGTGGTAGAACCAGGGATGTCGCTGCGATGTCGTCCAATCTAGACGAGACATACACAACGTCGGTGGTCACAACATCACCAAATACACCTCCCGTAGCAACTTCTCCATCAGGCTCCTCTCCAGAACTAGCTGTATCCACAGCCTCCTCCTTGCTTTCAACCTGCTGGGCAAGGTATTCGTGGCAGTCAATACGGGCTGCCCACCACCTTTCCATGCCTTCGTTTGGCTCGAAAGCCTCCGCACGCTTCCTCAAGTCTCCATCACCCACTTCCTTGCCCATATCTCCGCCAACAGTAGCGTCTGCATCAACTCCACCAGAACCACCCATGGCGGATGATTCCGTCCTCTCCACAAACTGGACATACACCATCGGCCTGACGTATATTGCAACGGCAGGGTTGCACACAATCTCCATGTAGTTGGTCCACGAAGCGTCACTGCTCAACTTGATAAGTTGCCAAAAGGTCTGACCTTCACCACCCACCACCGAGGCATACAATGCCTCGATATGTAACTTCTTCCTTCTGGTGTCCCGATCGAACGCAGAATGCACACACCTCCTTAGCTCACATAGACTCATGTCATTTAGACCTGGTGCCCAGATCTGGGTCCGGTCACAATTTGACGGGTCTGCTCCGTACGACCAGTCGCGTACGAGACCATCGCCATAGAACACGAACAAGTCTTGAATCAACATGTTCAGGGAAGACGGCGTTGGGTTCTACGCGCAAAACGACAAACATAAATAAATAAATACACTTGACTACGTGATGTTAGTATCAAGAAACCATGTGATGTTAGTATCAAATAATGATTGGATTAATTTTGCTCCTACTAATTCACATTTAGTTGAGTATTACAGGATTCAATTCTATATATGGAGTTGTAAATAAAAACACAGGACTTAAATGGGTAATCAAGTAACAAAAATATTAATATATTCTGCAGTTTGGCTATGTGACTATACGCTCTTGATTAATCTTTCCTAAATGTATTTCATACTTCTATTTCAATACTAAATAATATCCCACTAGGTCGAATGGTTTGCATAACTACACAATGTTATTTTATTTTTTCAAAAAACAATTCAAACAATTCGTATATTTACATGGTTTCAAAATAGAGATTTTTTTCCCCTAAAAAAAATATGCTACCAACCAGATAATACATGCAGCATCAGATAACTACAACATAGTTATATGTTGTCGCATTAAACCTTTCTATACATGTGTCTTAGTCTTGGTCAGCCTATTTAGATTAGCTTCCCCTCAGACAATACAATGCATGTGCCTGCAAGCTCTACCTCTTCTATTCCACACAACATCAACTATCTATGCCATAGTTACAGACTGTCTGTTACTCACATTAGTCCTTTCTATACTCATTCTCTACATTTTCGAGCGGTTCACTTGTTTCACCATTAGGGCAATAATGCACACCGTCCTCGGTTCTAATAATTTGTCAATTAACATGATTTCTACTGTACGAAGGACTACTATATTTACGTGCTAACTAACTAACAATGATATCCACATAAACTAAACATTTACGTCAAATAAGCACGGTTACTTAACACATTCTACACAATCAAGAAGCCATTACGGTAATAAAAAATAACTACGCTACTTGCATGTGTACTTACGTAATAATGACATGACCACTAAGCTAATTACATGCTAATCAACTAGCTAAAAATAAAACACATGTCCATGAAAAATACCTTTTCTTGACGTTCGCAAGACGATCTACAACTTATACAATTGCGAACCTCCAGATTCAAATTGAAAACCACCCAAAATGCAACTCAAAATCACCTTCTTTTTCTCCTCTCGGTCGCTCCTTCGTGGCTGGAAGAAATGCAAATGAAGAATGATGACGGCAGCTCATCCGCCTTCTTATCTCCGCTAGGTCTTTGTGGATTCTAAGGAGCAAAGCGACGTCTTGCGCGAGGGGCCAGCGGTGCGGGGTGCCAATGGCGTGGCGAACCTGTAGTGTGAAGCGGTCCGGGCGCGCAATGGATGGCACGTGGCGGCGGCACGCGCCGCGGCAATGGAGGCGCCTCATCTGTGTTTCGGCGGCCGCGAAAGTCGCGCGCAATAGTGGCGTCTTTGCTCTGCGCTTCGCCAGCGTGGAAGGACGGCATGCTCCCGCGCTCGGCGACCGCGGAAGGTCGCCGGCCCCGCCACCTCTCGCGCCAATCGTTTGATTTTTTGCTGCACGGCCATCGCGATGGCGAGTCCTTACGCGCTCGGCGAGCGCGAAGGTGACACGTCGCCACCGCACGACGATTCCGCGCTCATATGGGGTCTACTTTTGCAAATACGGTGGTAGGAGGGTCATTTTTGCAATTACGTGACGGTGTGCTTGCAGGGGCCGCCGCGTGTGGTGCACGTGCAAGCGAGGATGTGCGGTGCGACAGCTCGGTCTAGGATGTCGGCGACGCGTGTGGCTTCAAGCGGCGCGATAGAGCGCATGTAGGGGCGTGCGACGGACACGACACGTTCGGGCACGACGAGTGCGGCTGGTTTCGGGTACGGCGACACGCATAGTGGCCGTTCGGGGCTCACGTGTCTCCCATCGAAGGTGGCGGTGGCCTTGCGACGACCATGGCGGCGGAACAGAGACAACTGAGGGACCGTGCGGGAGGCTAGCGGCGGCGGCAACCGCCCGGCGAGGCGGCTTCGGCAGCGTCGCGGCTGCTGCGGCGTGTGTGGCGCCGATGCCGATTTTCTTTTCTACTTTTCTGTGTTCATGCAATCTACCATCTACAGTGCAATCGACATCTACTCCTTTATGCAACCTACAGATCGGCTTGGCCGGTGACTTCAAGTTGGCTCACGGTAGATTAAAGTGGATTTGCACCGTAGGAAATAATTTAGAAAGCCAAATTTGCAGAATTGAAAGCGGTCTAGAAAAATACGATTCAATCTACGAGCGTCGTGCTTCGACGATTACCTTTCGATCCGAGTAAAGGAGGCCTAGAGGTAGGCTGGAGTCGATCGTGCTGATAATGTCTTGAGGAACCGTCGCTGACGAGTCTAGTCTGATCAATCATCTCGTAGACGAAGTAGAATCACACATAACAATACAAGAACAAATACTAGATTGAATACATAGATGTGGGGAGACTTTTTTCTTCTCTTTTTTTTCTCTTATCAAAAGCATATACAATAGTTGAAGATTCCCTCTTATATATAATCTACAAGATAAATAAGAAGTCCATTATAGATCATACCTACAAGGTCCAGAGCTAAGTTTTCTAAAAGGTACCAGTAAGTTCACCTCGTCGCCAGACATATCCCCGGATCAGATAGCCCACCGAACGAATATCAGGCGACACATCCATCCACTCCATGATAGGATGATCCAGCCGAGGAGAGAGAGGGGAGACGGGAAGAGGAGAAACGTGTCCGAACGTGCTAGAAATCTCTCTCTAGGAAAAGATTCTATCTACGAGATTCTATCTACGGAGCAATAACAAAAGAGAGAGAAAGCAGGAGAGAGAGGGAGGGAGACATAGGCATGACATAGGGACATAGAGCCCTGTTTCGTGTGTCTGAGGATCTCCTGATCTCCTTCCCTTCCCTCCATCTCTATCTATCAATAGTCATCCATCCCCTGGCCCCCTTTACTTCATTCCTTTCTCCCTCCCGCCTTATCATTACTCTCTCTCTCTCATGCTCGGATGATCTGATCAGCTCCGCAGAAATGCTACGGAATCCTTGAGGTAAGCACCACCTGCTCTCTCTCTCTTTCCCGTAGATACGAAAAGAAGTAGAAGGAAATTGGACTTGATCGAGAAGAGCCTGTTTGGTATTCTGGCGTGGATCTCCTGTTTCTCTTGCAAGAACCTGGTGTTCTTGCCTTCTTGGGTGCACTTCCTGGTTTGTTCTTGATTTATTGAGTTATTAGGATCTCCCTCTCTCTCTCTCCTCTTTTTTTTTTGTTTCTTGGACACAGTTGTTTTAATTCTTGTTCTGGTTTTGTTCCTAGGTTGGGCTGACCGGAGTAGGATTTTCTTGCTGTTTCTTGGTATCTGGAAGGACCGAGAGAGACAGAAAAAAAATCTCGTTCCCCCCGTGCATGGATTTTCATTCCATTTCCCGTGCAAATGTCGCAAGTTCAGAAATTTTGATCCGTGCGTTCCTTAATTTTTCAGTTCAACAGCTTCCCCCTTTCTCTGGTCAATTCGGATATATTCCTTCTGCAAATTCGGTTGCCATTTGAACGGATTTTGGTTGAAAGCCCCATCTCACATCAGAAAAACGGGATTTTTTTTCCTCTGCAGCTTGCTTTTCACCCCCTCCTCGCGATCTTTCATCTCGAGTTGCTCCCGAGAGAATTCCATGGCAAAGCCGGATCTCAACAATTCTCCAAACCATCCATTCTTACACAAGCACTGAAGCACAAACCTTAAACCTTCCTCCCCCTTATTATACTCTTCCTTTTCCCCCAAAATCTGATGCGCTTTGTATTTCTTCGAATTCGTTCTTGTTTGGATGTAGTTCCCTATTTTTTTTTTAATAAAAAAACATTGCGTTGATTTCAAGATTTTTATAAAAAAAAGGGTCCAAGCAAGAAAGATTCGTCAAGTACATCTGATCTTGTTCCACAGTACTTGGTCCTCCCATGCCCCAACAGTGAAATTTTCCCACGACAGTTGCTCCGATTTGCAAATTTTGCTCAGCCCTGCAGTAAAAGCCAAATCTTGATGACCCAAGCAACAGCAACCAAATAAAAAAGCAATCCTTTTATATGTAGAACATAGCCATCCCTTCAAAGAACTCAATTCAGCTTCTTCATCCATCCCACCATTTGGTCCATTTGCACATTCTGCAGGACTGAAGCAAGGAAAGCCACTGGCTGCAACACCACTCGACTCGAGAGCAGCAGCAGCTACTAGCTGCTGCTACTGGCTGCACACCAAGAAGAAGGCAAGAACTAGGAGCAGAAGCAAGCGAGCAGCCAGGAAAGGGAGTCAATGGGGGGCGACACGCTGTCGGGGTTCGGCGGCGCGGCGGCGGCGGCGGCTGCGGCGGCGGCGGCCGGCGTGGACACCAAGGTGCTGCACGCGTTCCAGACGAGCTTCGTGCAGGTGCAGAGCCTGCTCGAGCAGAACCGCGTCCTCATCAACGAGATCAACCAGAACCACGAGTCCAAGGTGCCCGGTGACCTCTCCCGCAACGTCGGCCTCATCAGGGAGCTCAACAACAACATCCGCCGCGTCGTCGACCTCTACGCCGACCTCTCCTCCCTCTTCGCAGCCTCCTCGGGCGGCGGCCGTGCCGCGTCCGAGGGGGGATCGGTCGGCACCGTTCGGCAGGCCGGCCACAAGAGGATCAGGTCTGGCCTGGACTAACCAGGGAGTTCCTTGCTAGCTGCTGCTGTGCTCTTCTTGTATCTATCTATATTAATTACTCCTCATCCTACTCTACATATGAGCAAGAGCAATGCCTCTATAATTATCTTCTTGTAGCTGTTGTTAATCTTCTTGTTGCTATTAGTAGCTAGTATGAGGTATGGATTTGATGCAACACTGCAAGGATGATGCAATACAGAGAGTGAGCAGTTCTCTGAATTTCCACCCAATCTGAAATCACCATGCTTGATTGTTTCTGATCACCTCAAGTGCTGGGGCAGTAGATATCTGCAACTGTGCATTTACTCCACTTAATTTGTTTGCTTGCTGTAAAAGTTCAACTTGAGATGAGGTTACCTTTTCCCAGGTGAAAACTACTTTTTTTACCCTACATCTTTCACTCAAAATGCCAGAAGAAAACAATTTGGTTTCTGTTTGGCAGAGATGACCAAATGCTGAGAATGATGCCATGATGGGCCCCAAGTTCTTTTAAAATGAAACCTGATATGCTCAAAATTAAACAAACATTTTTTCTTGATTCGATTTCTGGTTTGCTTTGTCAGAGATAGCAATAGCTTCTGCGAGCCTAGAATATGTTGGCACTTTCATGATTGAACCATTTTGCCTGAATTGCTTTGGTCCCTTCTTTTTCATGCTGTTCTCCCTTTCTTTCAGGCTTGCGACCGTTGCTTCTTTTCTAGCGTTCTCTTTACCCGAAACCTTTCTCTCGCAGCATCATCACTTTCTGCAGAAATCTGTTGAGGCTGTGCATTCAGCAATGGATGATCGCGTTCTTTTTCTGCCCCTAAAAATCTGTAGCGGAGACACCGAGACAGGGAAATGAGAAAGTACTTTTTTTCTCCCCAATGGCATCGATCCTTTTTGGCGAGAGAATGTTTGTTGTTAAAGCCGATGTGGGGTTCTCCATGAGATTCCCCTAGGGCATTTGATCAAGTATAAAAAAACTAGGCTCTGTTAAATTATTGGATTGTTTCTTTTCCATACGGACGTCGATTCTTGTGAAATTGTGAACAGGTTCTTAAATGTGGACTTTATCTAGCTTTTATACTCGCTTATATATAGTACCAAATCGATGTTGTTTTGGGAAATCTATAGTCCCGATATTCGGATTAGTCAAATGAAAATGGTATTAATGATAACTTTGTCATAAAAATACGCTTGTCGTGTTATATTTTACATAATTTTTAGAAAGATATGCCTAGAAAAAGTATTGGTCAAATGTATGTATTATTAACTGTGCTGATGTTCTCACATCCCGAACGATCATGAATGGGTTCTTTCCAATTATCTACTCACACATGGCCAAACCGGGAAGATAATTAAAATACAAGGAGCCCAAAACACAAAAGTGAATTTATTATGGGAAATTGAATAAATACCATTGCAAATGATGTAGTTTTGAAAATTGCCATCGGCTATGAGGTTGACATGTAAGCAAGACGTGCAATGGTATATTTCAAATCGCAAAACTTTGCTCTGGTGGTATCTATCCGAATTGCCATTTGTTTTAGTGGGGTGGGTAAACCAAGGAGATGGACACTAAGACCGAAAAGACATTGAATCGATTAACTATATTAGAGGGGTCGATTTCAACAAAAAAAAATATGGAACCAGACTCTACTTAGGAGTCGATTCAAAGTACTAAACAACTACATAGGAGAGAGTGCGGTTGAGAGAGGATATTATTATTTTGTGGTTTTTAATGTAACGTGGGTCCCAGTTATTAGTAGGAATCTGTTCAATACATTGGAGAAAAACAAGATAAGTTCCTAGAATACTTACATGGCATGACTTTGAATCGACGTTGGTTCAATACACTAAAGATGCTCTAAGACCATCTCCAACGTTGTGTTTTAGCCGGTTCAAATGAGGAGAGAGAATGCATTGAATTGATTCAATACATTGGAGGGGTCGATTCCAACAAAAAAAATGCATGGAATTCAAAGCATTAAACAACTCATATGAGCATTAAACAACTACATAGGAGAGAGTGTGGTTGAGAGAGGATATTATTATTGTGTATTTTTTAATGTAACGTGGGTTCCAGTTATTAGTAGAAATCGGTTCAATACATTGGAGAAAAATAACTTCAGTTCCTAAAATACTTACGTGGCATGACTTTGAATCGACATCGGTTTAATACACTAAATATGCTCTAAACACCTCATGCAGAGAGGCCTAAAATGTTGGCAAGTATTGGGTGATTTAACAATAGAAAAGCTTGTAACTTCAGCACTCCATTGTTAATTTAGTGATGATTTTAAGAAACTGTTCATAGTTCCAAGAAAATGCATAATTCTGTGCGAAAGTTTAAAATACCGATTGCAAAAGTAAAAATCGCCGGGGAAAGAAATCTTTTACCTGCCAGGCCTCCCTGGTTCCAATCATGCAGCACTTGACCAGAATCTGATCTCCGAAAGGAGGAGGCAGGCCCAGCTTTGTTGACCACTCTTTTGTTCTGCCCGCCCAGTGCATGGTTGCAGTCTGCAGAGGCTCATCTCCCTGTACCAGTGTGTGTCCCCACTGCTACTGCTATCAAAAGAAAATTGCATACCCTTTTCCTCTGGCCTATGGACATGTATGGGTGTCATGTTGTGAGCATTCTTGGGAGATGTAACTAACCAACACAGGGCTACTGCATTAGGAATTTCTATGAAATGCCAATGTTTCTCACAGTCACTAACGTTATAAACCTGAAAACAATGAGTGACTAGTTATGGAAATTGCGGTGAGACGAATATTCCTCTCAGTTATCAATAAATCTGTTGTATTTGAGGACAGTCTACAAGCTATAAAACCCATTCGATGAGAGAAAAATTCCAGTGAAGGATTCGAGTTGACGCTGGTGGAAAAAATAAGAAGAAATTTTATTTCAACTGGATCCTTACCTAAAGGCAAAATTTGATATATGCCACCAAGAATCTTGTCACTTCGAGATATGTCACTCAGTATATTGAAATTCGAAATTTACCACTCCAGTGTCTTTTCCCATTGAAATTTGCCATTATCACCTCTTTTCTCCTATTTCCCATCAATTCCAAAGGTAATCTACCCATTTTGCCTCTCTCCCTTCTTCCTTACTTTGGATCCCTTGATCTACCAGCGAGGAGGAGGCAGCGCTGGTCGGCTAGACCGGCGAGGAGGAGTAGGGTGGGTGGGAGCGCACCTTGCCGACGGCGCTGGGCTGGAGCAGCGAGGCGGTGGTCGAGCTGAGTTTAAGTGATCCTGAACTGATTCGGTGGGAGCTAGGGGCCACTGAAGCTTCTGCATCCCAACTAGCTTGGAGATGTAGTGCAGCTTTGTTGGACCCACATTGGGTCATGGGTCTTGCCCCAACACGAATGGCCCAATTGACTCCCGCGGCGGTGGCGCACGCCGGAGCCCAACAGGGTTCGGGGAGGGACGGGACATGTGATGGGTTGATCGATCGATAGTCTAATGCAAGCTTCCCCGCCTTCCCTTGAATCTTGATTTGCTTCTAGCCTCCACCGAATAATCTGGACATGACGCATTTTTGCTTTGAGGAAGAAGGGAGAGGGGCAAAATGGGTAGATCACCTTTGAAATTGATGGGAAATAGGAGAAAAGAGGTGATAATGGTAAATTTCAACGGGAAAAGAAACTGGAGTGGCAAATTTCGGATTTCAATATATTGAGTGATATATCTCGAAGTGGCAAGATTCTTGGTGGCATATATCAAATTTTGCCTTACCTAAATTGTTGAAGAGGGTGGCTAATGCATGCCATCTGCTAGCTTTCTTGACGGCATGCTTTCCCCGTTGTAGGCCGACCCTCTCACATAGACACCGGTGTCACGTTGCCCAATGGCCTACCAGCAGTGCCGCAAGACTTTTGATTCAAGAATTGAAAACTTCCAATTATGGAGTTCAAACTTTCAATTCAAGAAATCCATCTATCAACTTAGAAAATTAAAAAACTTCAACTCAAATTGTAAACTATCAAATGAGGATTTTTCGACTCTCACTTGGAAAAATTCGTAACTTTTGATAGGGGGACGAAGAGGAAGCCACCGAGCCTTGTCGTCAGGGAAACTAATAGATGATGTGCATGGCGTACGATTGAGTGTTGGGCACCTAGGGTTTAGGAGAGGAAAAGAAGGGGAATAGGGAGGCTTCAGAGGCGAAAGCGCATGGCCTTGTCAATGGCACACAAGGAAAATGGGGAGCCACGCGAGCAAGATGAGAACTGTGTGTGGTTGTGTTGGTTCAACGACCTCGAGCCCTTTGACGTCTCCCCAATTAGGAGACACCTTTGGGGTTGAGATGGTGGGGCCAAGCCTGATCCAATGGTCTAAGATGACATGTGCAAGGTCGAAGAGGCCAACTAGAGGAGGGTGAATAGGATTTTAAAATTCTCTTTTTGCTAAAACCGAGTTTATTTGCGAAAATATAAATCAAATCAGTTTTGCACAATTAAAGCCTAAATCAACTAGTACACCAACAATCTAAGTCTATGTCAAGGTTTGCAATCATAAGGTGGCAAGCAAGCAATTCAATTCTATGAATGTAAATTGTAAGAATAGAGCAAACTACAATAACACACGATTTTTGTCCCGTGGTGTTTGGTCAGTCTCCCCTAATCCACGTTGAGGTAAGCCCAAACGAATTGGACTAGCTCCATGAATTAAACCAACATATATATCGAATCCACTAGGGTTGCTCTTCCTCTACTCTGGAGATAGTGGACACCTAAACACTCACAACACCTGGGTCTTCTCATAACATTCTTTGAGAAGATCACTGGCACAACTCCTCCAAGCCCTCTAGGAGGCGGCAACCTCCAAGAGTAACAAGTTGGAGACGCTCACTTGAACGAATCAAGTGTCAAAATTCGATGGATACACAATCTAACATATAATGCAACATATGCACAAGGATTTCCCTCTATAAGCTCACTAAGTGCAACACATGCACATAGGAGGAGAGAGGGCTTGCTATTAGCTCAAGGAAGATGAAAATGGCACCCAAACTGATCGCCAACATATGGTCGGTCAAACCGGCCTCCACGCAACGACTACAAAACTAGCGCTATTCTCGACTCGTGGTCAAATCGCCAAGACAGGACCGGTCATACTGTTCATTGGGTGGTCGATCGCTCCACATAGGACCTCAATCAAACCAAGCTAAAAACCTTCTCGAAAAGGTTGGCTGGAGGGGTTAGACTGGCAACTAATGCCTGATCATACCGCTCCTCTGGTCAAACCGCCCTCAAGTCCGATCAGACCGCCAACACATGCCCAGTCAAATCGTGTGAGGACCCTGGCTTATTTGGCTTGTAATGCTTAGTCATCCATTGAACCTAGCATCACAAACAAAATAACCCGTGTCTTCGAGATATGTATACTTCCCAGAAATGCAGTATACACACCCCTTTACAAAATCATGCATCAATTCCATACAAGACATAGAACCAAAGTACGAACTAGATTAAACAAAAGACATACATAATAGAGTTATTACAAAAGGGGCCGACCGACCAAATAACAACTAAGAGAGTTAGGTAAACAGCGGAAGCAAAAGTCATAAGATAGCGATAAACAAGAGCCAATTAGTGTGCCTTTAACCCACAAGGCAACCAACCGGGCCGCCAACCTAGTCATCAAATCCACCGCACATCTCACAAAAGTGGATCCCTTGGGGATCAACCTCCTCTGCAATAAATTAATTAAGCAAAGCAAATGAGTACAAAAATGTACTCGCAAGACTTACGTGTAGGGTAACAAGCCTATACATATGCTACATGCAAGCTTTAACAATAAAGAAGGCTGTAGGTTGTTTTCAGCATAAAGCAAGTTTTTATTTGCAATAATTAAATAGATTCAAAGCAGTTTTGCAATCTGTTTTTAATTTGCAAATAACAGCGAGACAACAACATAATAACAATAGATAGATGACAACAGCAATCCTGGAAGTGACTAACCCAATAGTCACCACAACAATAGCATGAATTACCCATTCATACCACCCACATCAAGTTTTAATTAAAAGGTTATAGTCTAACTCTCGAAAGACCTCCCCAAGCGTGTCCATAACCTAGGACAAGGCTATTCAAATAGTTTATACCCTGCAGGGGTGTACCAATGTACCCACACGTCAGATCGCCTTTTCGCCAAGCTATTTAGCACACTTCCTTTGGTATGCCGGCACGGCTAAGTCCTACGAGACGCTTTTCAATGGATTGTACTAATTAAAAGTCGCACGTATGGGGGTTAGCCTTAGTGAATCGCCCACTCAAGGGCTCCCACTAAGAACCCATACGTTGAGTCGGAGACACCGGCCTAGCCAAAGCAACTGCGGGTGCTCCTGGGCATGGAGAACCTAGAAAGGAACCCATCCCTCTCATCCCAAAACAAACATTTTTCTTACCACCAGCGACTCATCAATTAATACCTCTCAAAGTACTTAGTCAAGAGGGGTTCCCAATACCCTCGTGTGGTTAGCACGCAAAATTGCTTGGTTTAGTGTAACAAGATGTTCGGTCCTTGTTGACTCAGGCACCATTCCACACACCAACAGATCACACCATCATCCATTGTGCCCAAGTCCAAACAGTTTTCATTTTCAGTTTTTGACTTTACAAATTAACAAAGCAGAAGTGCTGGATATAATGGAATAATAATTTTTGTGTGATCAAAGTTATCGACTAAGTCGATAACCGCCTAATTCTACCGTTAGCTAAGCATTTCTAAGCAATATCAACACGTAATCTACTAAGTGACAAGAGCTCATCCAACGAACTCTAAATCACAGCAAGATATTCCTAGGCTTAGTAGTAGAGATTGAACATTTACCTACAGAGTATGCCTCTATAGGATCAACTAATCGACAATAGTTTAACAACAAAATAGAGCGTGCATACATACACTTTGCAAATAATATATTAGACTTTGAAAGTAATATGATTAAATATGATCAAACTGCTTGCCTTGCTGAAGTTGTTCACTATGCTGCAGAGGATCACTCTCAAGACCAACGTGCTCGTCGGAACCTAACGAAAGAGCGAAAAAGAACCGATAAGAACGAAGAATACCGAAAAGACTCAACAGCCAACTTTCACCAAATGCTCTGAAATTTTTACAGCAGCAAGAGAATGATTTTTAAGGAATTTATCAACAAGAACCAATTGATTTGGATTCTCAATGCAAAAGTTATGGTCAAAACAAATCTGCTCAACTGGAAAAATGCTGAAAAATTCAAACCGGTTACTGTTCATCCGAATTAAATTCGTTAGCACAATTTTCCAAAGAGGTGTTGCAACTGAGATTTTTATGGTAATTATAGCACCTTATGAGATGAGTAACACAATTGGATTCACCTCATTTGGAGCTAGAATGTATTTTTTATGATTTTTCAAAGACATGCACAAGAGCACAAAACAAAATGCACTCACAAAGATTTTAAAAATAGTGGCATGCCTACCACCTATTCTACCATTTAGCACACTAACAGAGGAAGCCAACAAAATTGGTTTCACTCAAAAAGGATCTATAGAGAATTACTTATGCAATTTACAAGTTAGATGCAATTTTTAGAGCAACATTTAAAGCCTTTTTCTAAACCAATTTACCAATCTATTTTCTGGAGCCGAACTAAGCTTCCAACCATTTTTAGATTAAAGCCTAGTTCAAACCAGAGCTAACAAAATTTGAATCAACTCAAATAGAGCTAAAATGAATTAGTTGTGCAATGTTGAAGTTCATTACCTTTTTCAGTTCACAAATAAATCTCTCGGGAAAATCCTAAAATCAAATCGACGTGGAAAAACCTGGGCCGTTGATATTGCATCGCCCGGCCCAAGATGAACAGGACTGCGCGAGCGCGCCCGCGCGAAATCAACCGAATGTGGACCGTCGATGTTGCATCCAGCGACCTAAATTGAATCGCGCGCAGCCGCGTTTGAACTCGTGCGCGCGAAGGATCCCGCGAACGTGGACCGTAGATCATGATATGGACGGCTCACAACGAACGGAGAAGTAACACGTTCACGCGATCAGGACCGCAGATCTAAAGATGGACGGCTCACAGTGAATCCACCAAACGCACGCGCACAGTGCGCGTTTAAGCGTGTGGGACCCACTGTCAGCGACTCATTAGCTTGCTTAAGACAGCCATTTACTGCGCTAACTAATCATTAGACTTAATGACGATGCTATAGTGTTGGTCGCGTTCGACAATGTACCCGACGGCATTCCACGGCGAATCGCCGGCGATTCAGGCCATGGCAGCGCAAACCAACGGTACCACCAGGTCCGCAATAGTGACGCGCACATGCTGGTACCACTCACACCTGCAGCGGTGGCCTAGAACGCCGGTGAGCCGGAACGGGGCGGCTCGGCAATGCATGGCCGAAAGCGAAAACGCAAAGGAGCTCCGCAGCGGTTCTGAGAAGCAGTGCCATAGCTGCTAGGGACTACCAGGAGGGTTACCTTAGCACAGAGAGGCACCAAGGAGGTTTGAGCTGCGCCGGCGACGAAGCACCGCGACGGCGATGAAGACGACAACGCGAGGAACACAACCTGAGCAAAAAGGGAGGGACCGCGTCATCGGAATAGCTCCAACATGGCTCAAGGATGGTCCTAGAGCGAGCAATTGAAGAATGGAGCACTCACTGGCGATGGAGATGAAAGGGGGTGATTTCGGCCGCAAGATCCAAACTTTAAATTCAAGCCGCTCTTGTAGAAGCAACCTAAAATTAAGTTAAGGGTTTTGACCACTAAAATAAGAGACACAAGCTGACGCAAAGAGAGAAGAAGAAAAGCCATAGGGGCACTGCCTTCACCGACGAGCTCGAAGCTCAACAATGGCGGCCGAGGGGGCTTCGGGTGGTTTGAGCTCAACAAGCACAGAGGTTGCAAGCTAAAGCTAAGGGGTGATAAACGGAAGACAAGGAAGGGAGCTGAGAGCTTAAGTAGCCGGGGGAGCAAGGAGAGCAATGGCAATCCCCTCCACGATCAAGCCTGCTGCGGGATTACTTGAGCGCGATGGGAGCAGGTGAAACGCAGAGGAAGGAGACTTCCGGGGGTGAGATCACGACGCGCATTTAATGCTTGCAGAAGGACCCGTTGGCGAGGACGCGGAGGTGACCCTGCACTACCCCACGCCCTGCGCACGCCATGGCGCGGCGCTCGCGCGAGCGTGAGGAAGGGGACGACCCGCCCAGCGTCGGATT
This sequence comes from Phyllostachys edulis, assembly GCA_036346405.1. Taxonomy (NCBI): domain Eukaryota; kingdom Viridiplantae; phylum Streptophyta; class Magnoliopsida; order Poales; family Poaceae; genus Phyllostachys; species Phyllostachys edulis. The sequence goes on along the minus strand of CM070549.1, from coordinate 75,026,727 downwards.
TTCATCTAACGGCTGAGCGATCGCGGCTCCGCGCAAGCGTGGACCGTGCGATGGAGATCAGACGGTGCACCGCGAACGCGCCGAATCGACTCAGTCGGTACAGCTAGTTGGTTCGACCAAGTCAAGTGGCTTGAGCCCAATAGTCGCGAACGGGCGCGCCCGAGGAACATTGAAACCAAGTTTGAGTTTGAATTTGAAAGTTGAGTTTGGAGGAATTTTTAGAGATAGCAAACTAACTCCAAAAATTCTGAAATTTTGGCTGGAGGATCCTCACTCTAGGATTAATCTTACATAAAATTTCTAGAGATTTTTATGCACTGCATTTTTCTCAAAAAATTTCTCAAGGTTTGTTCTAGGGTTTGACCTAAGGTCAAACTGGTTTGACTTGCCTCCAAAAATTATCAAATAATTTCTGAAAATTATGAAATTTTTCAGAGGGGTCACTCAGCATCCCTAGAACCAAGAAAAAATATTTCGCAAGGTTGACACAAGATTTTCGACAAAGGTTGAAGAAGGGTTTGACTTTAGTCAATTGGAGGTTTAAGTTTTTGATTTTCACAATTCCTTTACAAGAATTACAAGAAAGTTCAAAAACTTCAAGATACAAGAAATTTTTTAATTTCTACTCATTTTCTTACATTTGAAACACACACCCATATTTGGAATGTTACAAATCGGCCAACACATAGTGGTCAGATCGGCTCTTGAAAATTCAGCAGAACATGGATGCATGCATTTCAACGTATTTGCAAAACACATTCTCAAATTGTAATGCCATGTAAACAAGGAATAAAACATGATCCATGACAAGTTGCAAAACAAATTGCTAACTTTAGAATTATGCCACAAGGGTTAGGAACATGGACTCGAACCGTTCGCAAAACACATTCGCAAACTAAAGTCGCACGCTACAAGAATTATGCATGAGCCTCAAATATTTGCAAAACACATTCATAAATACTAGTAACATGCCACAGAGAGCTAGAGAAAGCATAATAGATAATGACACATGACACATTCAAGCTACTAGTCAAGACTCATCTTAATAGTACAACAATCTACACTAACAATCCGGTCTCTAAATCAAACATCGAGACCGGTAAAATGACTAAGAAATCATCCTTAATTTATGTTAGTTATACCTTTGTCTTACGCATCCACTCCGCTTAGAGCTTTTGGTTGATCAAAATAATTATCACTAATTACCAAAATACTCTATTAACTCATAATAACATGTCAGGATTCTTCAACATGCACTAGGTCCAATGGTATGAGATGACATCCACTTAGTAAGAATCTAGCGGACGTCCGCGTTTTAGCAAGATCGATCATTGAACGCACGATCCAAAAGCACGAAACACATGTTGTATACCTTGACGGTAGCAAATCATTTCCCAAGAAAATGCCCTAGTTGGAAAAATGGTTGTTTTTCATGGAAAAATACATGCATATTCCAATTTTCCTTTAATAGAGCTATATCATAACGTTTATTCCTAAATAATATTTCTTTACATGGTTGTGGTTTGTTCAAACATTTTACCTAGGGGATAGGGATAGAGGAAGAGGACCGATCTTATCATTTGGGTGATACCATATTATACTCTCTTCCTGAACTAGTATGTAAAAAAATCTTAAAGAAATGGAAGCAGTTCTCCTGCTCCCTCTTCAAGAAAAATAAGAATATCTATTTGTTTGCCATTATAAAGTTATGCTCACAATTTTCATTGTAACTTTCAGCTTTTTAAGGACTCTTTTGAAAAAGGAAATTCTAATATTGTTTATGATCAACTGGTGTGAGTAATACAGCCCACATCCAGCATTACCCCACGACGCAATGCATGCTGTAATAGCAACAGGGCAGGTTTAATTTGTTTAATTTCCCTGCGCTGTCACCAGACCATCTTATCAAGCTTAAAGGCCTTATTTTGAGTTCTTTTACAGTACACTCTATTTAATTTTGTTTGTCCATTCTTTTTTATCTAATTGTTCATATTAGTTAGGATTTAGTATACTACATCTACTAGTATGAGTAGTGGAATCTTGATGGGGGTAGAATTGTAATTGTCAATGTGTGGATTGTTGTATCTTTGAGAGCTATTTGGTAATTTCTCATTTTGAGAAAAGAAGAAATGGAAATGGAGAAAGGGAAATGGAGGTAGGGCCCACCTATCGATTTTGAGAGGGATAGATAAGGTTGGAGACTCAACCCTATCTTTAGTCGGCAGTGCGTGCGGCTTGGATCTCTCGCGAGCGAGGCGGCGGCGTAGGAGGCGTGAGATGGCTCGGGCGCTTCGACGTCGGCCATTAGCAGCCACCACGTCGCCCGCTCCGGCTCTCCTCTTCATGAGGCCGCCTCCTTCTCTTTTTGACACCCGAGATCAGTGAGTTCTTCCCCCCTTTTGGCGGTTCTTCTCCCCCTCCTATTGGTCTTCGGCTTTGAGGCTTTGGAGCTCCCGAGCCGCCGTGGTCGACCCGGCGCCATCGGTGGTGAACTCCAGACTTTCCTCTGTGTGCATCCCACCGGTTCCCTTCTTACGTCCTCCTTTGTGGGTGTTCTGTTTGGGAATCTTGGTCTTGCGCATCTGGAGATTTGGTTCTGACTTGATCTTGAGTAGAAGAAGGCATTCGGTTTTTGTGATTGGTGCTCCATTAGTGCATTCTGTTGGTGCATCTTGACTGTGATTCTCGTGCGGCATCCTTGTACCTCGTCTTCGCACACTGGTGTATCCCGATTTGTGAAGTTGGCATTGTATCTCCGTCAACCTCGTCTAGTATTCGTGGCATAGCGGGGCGATTGGTTTTATGAGACAACGCAATTCACGTGCCTTGCCAGGTTCTACTTGGTGGCTTTGAGTGCCATCCGCTTCGTGAGTTTTCTGGTTTGCCATTTTGCGCATCACTTGGCATATGTGTTGTACTAGTCAAAATATGAAATTGTGATTAAATTGGATTGGTACTAGTACTGAGAGATATTGCTTAGTGATTTTGTGGGCTCGGTTTTCATGCTCAATGAGGATAATCGTCATAAAATGAATTTGGATTGATAGTTAATTCAGATTTGAGCTCTAATTGTGTTGATTACTATTGTCAGTTTATCTCTATCTTTCGGCTCTGTTACTTTTAGTAGGTTCGGTTGCATTGTGTCTATTGAATTGATTGGATTCTCTGTTCTGTGACCTTGTTGGTCTTCTGTCAGCCGTAGGCTTACATGCTGCAATTTGTGATCCTTTAGCTCTGTTAATCATTTACTTCTCTGTTGATTGAAATGCTAAAGTATTGATTCTGTGAGTTCTTGCACTGTTAAGCAAAATTAATCCTCAATTGGCTGAAAATGTAACTTGTTGTTTATGAGATCAAATTTTGACATATTAGTAAAGCATGCTATAGAGCTCAAAGTCTGATTTTTTATTGTCACATCTAATTTGTGAAGAGTATAGACATCAGTGGCGAGGAGGCCAAGATCTTATCATGTGCAGCCTGACATATGAGAGCAATAATAATCAAATTAAATCTGAGCATTATGATGTTTTCTTTTGCTGTCAAGTTCTATCTTTTGAGCATTTTATCATGTTTAAATGACATGAAAATAATACATTTTTATGTTATTTTTTTATTTAAATGTTGTTGGAAATATGCTTTATTGTAATAATTGTTGCGGAAATTATTTCTGAATATTTGCTAAAACCACTGATTTTACAACAGGGATCACACGACAGAAGAGTAATATTTTCAACTCTAGTTGAAAATGTCTATAATACCCTCATGAAAAAAATATAAATATAAAGAAAAGTCTATTATGCCCTTAACAAATCAATGATTAAATTTGATTTATACTACCATCGTATACTTACTAGTAGGATGTACCGTAAAATTTCTCCTTATTTTATTTTCTCAATCGCTTAGCTTTTTGTTTATCACATTTACATATGCTCAAGCCACGGGCTAGCGTGTACTCAGGATTATTTTATTATTATTGTTATTATTATTTTGCGGGGGTCTACTCAGGATATTGAAGTTATAAACAAAAGTAGTTAAATATGAGGCACCCAACATTTTGTTGCTTGACATAGTCGTGCGGAAGCACCCAATACGAGATGTTACTGTAGAGAAGAATTAAAGAAGTCTTTTAATTTTTTAAACTGAATTAAAGCTTACAATTATTGGAATTTAGCGATATATTATGGTCACTGCTAAAATAAGGTGCTTATTTCTTGGTCTTGCATATACTTGTTATGCTCTAAATTTGTAAAACAAAAGTGTGGTACTTTTTCATTCTGCTAACATATTGGGGAAAAAAACTATTGTTGATTTGTAAACATATTTCAATAATGTGAAATGATATATTTGTTCACATGAAAAACTAGTGATTGGTGGTGATGGGGGTCTAAAATTCATAACAATGTACAAATCAATTTCTTGAATATTTGCCTATGCTTGGAGGTATATATGTGTTGAAGTCCAAAAAAGAAGTATATTTGCGTTTGTAGAGATTGATGTGATCGTTGTCTACATTTGCTTTATAATTTACATCAATTTATAATGGAAAAAACATGATTTTCACAGTTTACTTCTCATAAAATTTGTGAATGATTCTTGGCGCACGCAGTTTTTCCTAAAGAAATGCATCTTTACCTTCACCAGAAAGCGAACAACCTGTCCCATTGTTTATGGAATTCTTAACTCTACAAATATTGTAAGTGATGTGTAGTGGCCAGTGGGAACAAGGGAACTCATCAACTGGTTTTTTAGAAATTTTTTTCCAAGATTCCAACTTGCCTAACTACAGCATGTTGGCAAAAGAGTTGAAATTTCCCAGAAGTCTGACATGGCACATTATTAAATTTTGAAGCTTCAAAACAAAGATATCTCAATAGTTAACATCACTTGACAGTACACAAAGCAATCTACACTTTGTTTAGGATTAGTGATGAATAGGATGACCCTTTCAGTCTCCTTTTTATGCAGTTGTCGCTTGCTCACATCCTATTCTATTATCTGTTGATCTGATAGGAAACAATATCTCATTCACTTGCAGAACGGTTGCTTATTACAACTGGGTTCAAAAGAATAATGATGCTTTTTAGAGTGGTTCTTGCTTAGATCTTATCGCCCAATATTCAGTAAAAAAAACTCAAAGTCCACATGTATATAGGGGTGTCGACGGATCGAATACAAATAATAGTCTTCCGTATTCGTATTCATATTGTCTAAACGGACACGAATTCGAATATTGTAGAATACGAATCGAATGTTATAACGAATATGAATACACATCGAATACCTACTCAATTAGTTCGGATTTGAATATCCTCGTAACTTACGTAATGACAAGATATTTATGATACTTTATCCTCATACATAACACATTTAATCATTCTAGTTTATCTATTTCACCTAAAAACATGAATTCACATTAAACTAAAGATACCCATCAAACTAATTAGCCATACTGTAATAAAATATGTATATTGTTTTATCGAATTCGAATACAAATATGAATAGTGCGGATAAATTAACATTTCGGATGTCAAAAGTTCATACCATATTCGTATCCATATTTTTTATTCGAATACGAATACAAGTAGGGGAGAAATTGTTAATCGGATGAAAAAAATCTAAACTATATTTGTATCCTATCGAATACGATAGTCAAATAAAATGGATAATTCGTATCTGATTGACACCCCTACATGCATCTATCTCATGTTCCTGTACACAGGCACTACAACTGAAATTCCTGTCGTACTCTAGGATAAGTGTTTTTTGTATCAAAATAATAGAATGACCAACAAGAAAGTTCTGCACTTTTGTAGTCTGAAAAATGAGGACTTAGAAAAGTAGATAAAATTAGAATCCCAAGGAATGTTTTCAGCAGTACAAAATTTTGGCCTCAATGGAATGGAGGGCTCTAGTAAGAACTTTGAAGAACTGTATCGTTCCCTATAAAATTTCTATGAAATGATGCATTTCAAATAGGCCCTATATGTCTTTTTAATCCTTCTGTACATTACAGCTTTAACTTGGTATACATAGGGGGTAAAAACAGCTCACTTTTTTTTTATATATATAATTCCTTAGCTTTATAATCCCGTAGTTTTTCACTCAACACTGTAGTTCATTCCAGTCTTTTCTTGTTTCCAAACATGCCCTGAACTTCCATTAACCCATCCCACAAAGTTGAAATGGACCCTACTGGCTAAGTGCCTAACACAAGTACAGCATTGCAGAGAAGAGATGCTGGGAAGAACAAAGATATGGGAGTACACTCAATATTTTTTCCCCTTTTGAGGAATAAAGTTGTGGTGATCCAGTGGATGATAAGATTGCTGACTCTTAAGCTCCATGTGATTATTGCCATCCGTCCCCTCAAGAATCTGAAGCTTTTTCTCATTGTTGGAGGAGCTTCACATGGTGCGGTCTTCTTGTTTAATCATAGAAGATGGGAGGGCATCCCCACCATCTGCAAAGATTGGATGTTTCGGAGGGACAAGGCCTCATCAAGTTGATGCTGATCAGTGCAAAGTCTTGGACTCCGACCCCTGACACTGAGGTTCCCATACATAGAGTAATGAAACGATTAAGCATAAAAACCTTAATTTTAATTACGCAGTGATGGCAATTGCAAACAAGTGTCGGAGGCCACTCCTGAGTCCTGATTGAAAGCTTAACTGATTGACTTATCTTGTTTATTGATTTACGAAACCAGCCTATTTTAGTTTAGTCAATTTCCTACCCGGTTTCCCAACAGACAACCTATACTACAACAAAACCACATGTCCTAACTTGTGACTAAAACTATACATATTAAATCAGTTTTTTGAAGACAAGATATCAGTTGAGCTAAAAGAAGCGGTAACTGACTGTTAGTGGAGACGTGGAGGTTCCACTCCATCAACAAACCCTACGGAGAGTCTTTTTCTTCTCATATGACACTATTCACCGTGCAAATAGCAATTTTGGTCTTCTCTATACGTCAATGCCAAAAATGACATCCTCTACCGTGCCTCAGGGGACCGGACTTCCCACCGTGCGTCACGTGTGAAATCCGGATACCTAGGGCACGAACTAGGCCAAGTGTCAATGGAGGGTGTCATTTTTTTGCATTGACGTAGAAAGAAGACCAAAATTGCTATTTACACGATAAATAATGTCATATGAGCGCCCCCGGACCAGTCCTTGATACACATGGCCCTCGGCCCACCTTTACACGTAAGCGGATCCTCTTACGTCAGATGGAGCACTGTGGCATGCTGCTGCGGCGTCCGGAGCCGTCTGATGAATCAACGGACGGTCTGGATCTGGTGGGCGATAAATTGCCAATTTGTCGTGAGATATCCAGTTTCTCGTGTGCTGCGATTCACACCGTTTGATCTCGATCCAACACATACAAATGTGTGAAATTGGTGGCTTGCCTCAGTAAAGCTAGAGGATCCGGATTCCCTCTACACATATCGCGTCTTGGTGAAAAGCATGTGCCTGCCTTCACACTTGCGCGCACTTGGTGTAGGCGTATTCTGGTGAGTATATGTGAATTTTTGGTTGTATTAACACTTTTTGACATCGTATTTACAGAAATAGTGGTGCTCAAAAGTTTTTGGCAAAAATGACATCTCGTCCGCATGGCCGCCCTACGGAGGCACTCTGCGCCCGCCACCTCGCCGTTGCCGCACGACCGCCGAGCGGTGAGGCTGCCGCCCGCCACACTACTACAGAAAATGTCTTCACAGATGGTTCAAAAACGTCATCACAGACGTCTGAGTTTATGGGTCAGTAATGACATGAGGTCATCACAGACGGTTTTTGAATCGTCTATGAAAAAGCTATCACAGACGGTTCACAAACGACATATCAAAAACATTTTACCATGGCTTGGAAATTTTCTTACTTTTTGATTTTACCATGGCTTGAATTTTCCTCACTCGGCAATTTTACCATGGCTTGAAATCACTAACACTCTAATTTTACCATAACTTGAAATCACTAACACTCTGATTTTACCATGGCTTGAAGATTTTACCATGACTTGAAATCACTAACTCTCTAATTTTACCATGGCTTGAATTGCCAGTCCTCTGCCGCGCCCCTGTCATAGTTAAATAAGAGTGTTAGTGATTTGAAGCTATGGTAAAATCAGAGTGTTAGTCATTCCAAGCCATAGTAAAATCAAAGAGTTAGTGATTCCAAGCCATGGTAAAATCAGAGTGTTAGTGATTCCAAGCCATGGTAAAATTAGAGTGTTAGTGATTTCAAACCATGGTAAAATTAAAAAAAATACTTATCATAGACGGTTTTTAATACGATCCATTTGTGATGAGGACGGGAAGTCACAAACGGTTTGTGTTGAAAACCGTCTGTGACGTATCACAGACGGTTTTGAACAAGAACCGTCTGTGATACTTCACAGACATTTTTCAACACGAACCGTCTGTGATATTACTTCTTCACATACGGTTTTTAGCGCAGCTAGTAACACAGACGGTCGCTAAACCAAAACCGTCTGTGATTATATTTAATACAGACGGTTTTGGTCAACCGTATATGATGAGGCGTCCAGTATTAGCCTTTTTGTAGTAGTTCCACGTGCCCCCTCGGTGCCCCTTCTCCGATTAGGGTTAGAGTTTCTGTGGATTTCGTACCATTTTTAAAATATAGCAAATTAGTTCAAAAAATTATGAAATTTTACGTGAATCCTCGTAACATGGTGTAATTTATTGTACAATTTTTTTTCCATACTTTTCCTTGTTATGATTTTATGTAAATGTTCCTAACACCGATTAGGGTTTCGGTTTCGGCTGTGGTGGTGGGATTTTTTAAATATAGCAATTTAGTTCAAAAAATTATAAAATTTTACATGGAGCCTCCCGGCATAGTGTACTTGCTTGTGTAAATTTTCCATAATTTTATTCTTTTAGATTTTTTCCCAATTTCATATAAGTGTACTATTTGTATGAATTTGTAAATGTAGAGATGATGTCCAAAAAGTATGATTTTTTTAGGTTCCTCACTCAGTGGACTTGATTGCGCACTGTTTCAACAATTTTATATGTCTAAAAAAAATGAAGGATTTAGGTCGCGAAGATTAGGAATTTATGTTTCGAAAATTGGTGTTTCATGATTTCATGTGACTTGGATTGTATGGAAAAAAAAGCTGCATTGCAACTCTGTTGGAGACATCGATATACAATATGTTGCTTTCTGGAGACGTGCTTGTATGTAAACATCCTGGGTTACATTTTGGTGATATACATGCCTTGATAGCATGGCATATTAGTGGTCTAGAGGAGGTCATGGGATATTCCAAATATGCTATATTTTTCCCTACTTCTGGAAAATGATTTTTGGCCGATGAGATAGCCAATAGTGATTTTGATGGCGGGTAGGACTGCAATGTATGAATGAGGTCCATGTGAATTAGGGTTTGCAGAGCGAGGTCACGTCCTAATTAGGGTTTCATGAATTAGGGTTTGCAATGAAGTTGCAATGAATGTTTTCATACAGATAATTATCGATATTTCAAGCGTTACAAGCATTACATGAAACACACGCGAGTTTATTACAATCGGGATGAAGGAGGAGGGGTATTATCACATGTAACCCGATCAAATAAGACACTCTTTGTTTATTTATCGGTTTAATGTGGATGATGTTCTTTAATACTATCTTGTACGATAGGAGTACGACAGGCTAGATAAGGTTGTGCATGAACCAACTGAGGGAAATACGTGGCATGCAGATCATATAACGATGTACCGTAACCTTCGACTCGTGTGCATTTCGAAGGCTACAGTACATCGTAATATGATCTGCACGCCACGTATTTCACTCAGTTGGTTCATGTGCAATGCTATCTAACCTATGGTACAATACAATATTAAAGAATATCATAAATTAACAAAGAGTGTCCTATAGCATAAAAAATAGGTGTGTGCAACTAGTCTCCGCGGCAATCTCTTTTCTTGCTGAGCTCACCATGTCACATAGTAGCACCTTCCATGCATGTTCAGGGCACAAAACATGACCATTATCCTATAGCATAAAAAAAGGCATGTTAGAACATTACAGTAGTGATGGGAAATAGACAATTTTGAAGCACATTTGATTTCTAACTCTAAGTTCATAATAGTAAGAACTAAGAAGACTTCAATAGATCACCTTTGACTTGATAGATGCAAATGATTCGATACCTGACTGATTCTAAATGAATGGCAGAAAGCACATTCATCTTCAAATAAGTTGATTGGTGTTTGCAGTCCCTTCAAGCCAGTAGCACCTTCGTTGTCTTCCTGCGACATAACAAAAATGTAGCAAGGATGATAGTGCACTGTACAGTGAAGAACGTAGTAGGGATGCAAATTATGCATAACTCGTACAAGTTTCGTTGTACATAAGAAAACAAGGTGGAGAAAATATTACATTATGACACCGAATAACGACCAGACAAGCTCAGTCTATTGGGACAATCCTTCGCTGAGTGCCCAGGGGTCTTACATATCCTGCACCTGCTTGTGCGGCTAATACTGGTACGTTGGCTGGCATCCATGTCATTCTAGATGTGCCGCGTCTGTCGACGCCCCTTCATTTTTGTCTTCAAGTCCTTGTTCAGGCCCCATCGCACCATGTCTGGCCAAATATCCTTGTACTTCATTTCCAGGCCATACGAGTGAAACTCCGCACTCCATGTACCGAAAAGGTGATGCATGTCGTAGTACTCAGAGATGTATGGCGTACACATCTGCCTCATTTACGCACACGCCTTGTACACGTGCGAGCATGACTTGTGCAGGAGCTTCGGCTTGTTGCAGGTGCATGTCACCATATCACCCAGGGTGCATGCCTATTTCCTTTCCCCCTGGCATGACTGTTAACATGTTTCTTCTGAAGCCTAATCTCGTACTTCCTCCTGAGGCTATCGATCACCTGGATGTCGTGCATCCAGGCCTTCTCCATTTTCTTGCCCATGTGCCTCTGCATATTCTCGGACCACTGCTTGCCTTCCTCCAACTGTCGCTTGGCTGCGGTGGCTCTATTGACGAAATAATCAATAGTGTGTGTCCATGTCTCCTCAACGATCGCAGTGATAGGGAGGCACCGCATACCTTTGAGGACACTGTTGTACACCTCAGACATGTTGTTCGTCATAATCTCGTACATCGCGTCGTCTGTGACATACAGAAGGAACCATTTCTCCAATTCAGGAGCGTGGCCATTAATCCACTCAGAGAAACTTATGGTACTATGGGGTTGCTCAACCTCCAGTACCTCTGTAGTGGACTCCCTTGTATGCCTCGTAGTCCGGCGTTCGAGGTCTCCCCAGATGGAGTCAAACTTCTGCCTCTGGTTCTGCAGACACAATACCTTGAACGTCTTCATGACATCCTAACTGCGGAACCACTTGAACAAGTTAGATGCAAGATGCCTCATGCACCACCTGGATTGCACATCATTCCATTGGTAGGGGGGCCGTCCCATGCTGCATGGTGTTGATGGCCGCCAATAACCCAGCATTGCGTTCTGTGATAAGGCATACGTTGGACCGGTCTCCCACCACCGTCGTCTTCACGTTCGACAGGAACCACAACCAGCTGCATGTGTTATCGCTCTCCACAATGGCAAATGCCACAGGGAGAAGCTAGTCATTCGTGTTGACCGTCACCGCGGTGAGGATGGTGCCTTTGTACCTCCTTGTGAGGAAAGTGCTATCCATCGTCATCACGGGACGACATAACTGGAAGCCCTTGATAGCCTAAGTGAAAGCCCGGAACACCCGGTCCAGTATGAAGCGGTTAGGCCCTTTCTCAGCATCTTCATGCTCAAGCTTGTTTATGTACATGCCAGGGTTTGATTCGGCAATCTGGTGAAGCAATCTCGGCACAAGGTTGTACGCCTCTTCGTTTGTCCCGTACATGGACTCGATGACCTTCTGCTTGGCTCGTCGAACCTTGCTGCAGCTGACTGGATAGCCAACCTAATTGGCGACTTCCGACATTAGCAGCTTAGGGATGACGAACACGTCCGCCGCAACTAGGTGCTTGATGAGGTTCGCCACATATATGGAAGTCACGTTCTGATGCTGCCGTAGGGGCTCGCTAAGCTCGCAAGTGTGGACAGTCACCGCCTTGACCACGAAGATCTTTGCTCGGTGAGTGCTGACCTTGCCAGGGCAGCCTTCTATTACGCACCTCATTGGGTAATGTCTGGGGTTGGACCGGTGCACTCAGTACACACGGCTGATGGACAAGGCGTACCGTGCTATAGATTATGGCATGGCCTCCTTGCTAGGGAAGCACTGCCCTACTAAGAGTGTCTCGGCATCAAACCTCTAGTGGGAGCTTTCTATCTGTGGCAGTACGAGCGAATGCACTGTGACATCATCAAGTCTCGATGCCACGTAAGGCACCTCCGATGACACAATTCCCCTGGTTAGACCACCAGCCTGGTGTGCATCATCGTCGCTACCATCTGAGCTTGGGTCAGCGTCCTCGTCGGACACCAACCCGAGAGCCTGGTCCAGTAGATACTCATGGCAGTCAATGCGAGCCGACCACCACAATTCTGCCCCCTCATTTTGCACAAAATTATGTGCGGGACAATCTTCGGAGGCAGCACAAAATGCAATTATGTGCGGGACAATCTTCGGAGGCAGCACATTTTGTGCTGCCATCTTCAGGCTTGGGCTACGCTTGCCTGCTTGTAGAGGTCCCGGCATCATCAAGGTGGCCCAGTGCCCTAGGTACGAAATTCACGTACACCATCGGCTTCCTGTAAATGGCTACCTGGGTCTGGGAGGTAATCTGCATGTAATGGCTCCATGCTACGCTTCCAGCCACCTTGACGAGCTCCCACACATCATTCGTGCAGGTAATCCCCTCGATCACAACTTTCTTCCTTGTTGCCTCCGTGACGAACTCCCTCTGGATGCAACTCCGAAGCTTGTGAATATTCATCGCGTCGAGCCCCTCTGCCTGGACCCGTTGGGTCCGGTCCGTACGAGACCATCGCCATAAAACACATACAAGTCTTGCATGTTCGATGTTACCTAAAGCCACAACAAGCCCATCTGCAGTACATATGTGTAATTAGACACGACAAATTGCATGCAAGTGATAGATTACATATGTGTAATTAGATCCGACTAATTACGACTAATTATTTACCACTAAACTAATTAACAAAGACTACACTAACTAATTATGAATATTTAATTACCACTAAACTAACTAATTACAACTGATTAGTTACAATAAATTACGAGTAGTTAATTCGCACTAATTTAATATGTGGGACTAATAACCAGTAAACTAATTAAGACTAATTAATTAATTACTAGTGAACTAACTAATTACCTCTAAACTAATTAATTACCAGTAAACAAAATAATTCATAACTAATTAATAACCAATTCACTAACTAAATACGGTAATAACGACAAAAGCATTCGGCAAATTACCTAACCTTCAGGGGTAAGTTATCAAAAAAAAGGCGAGCGATGAGCAGCAAATAAATACGTGATCTCCAAAAAATTTCTCTAAGTTCTTAGCAATGAGCGCCAGAACGAGAAGCAAAATGCAATTGGGATGAGCAAAGAGCGACTGCGAGATTTCGGTATTAGCCGAGTGAAGGAGGAGCCGCTGCGTTGGCATGAGAATTTCGGATGCGTTGTCTACGCGCAGCACTGCAGGTAGGGGGGACAACCGCGAGGAGTCGAGAGATGTGCAAAGGAAGAAGGATGGACGGTTCAAAATATGGCCACCGGAGGGGGGCCGTGTGGGAGGGGGGAGAGCAGGGCTGGAGGGAGGGGGGCCATGCGTGTGGGAGGGGGAAGGGGTGACACGTGGCGGGATAAAATGAGTACACTTAAATGAAATTGAGAGGTAAAATTTGAATGAGGAAAATTATGGAAACAAATTACACAAGAAAGTACACCGTGTTACGAGCATTCACGTAAAATTTCATAATTTTTTGAACTAATTTGCTATATTTTAAAAATGCTACGAAATCTGCGAAAACCCTAATCCTAATCGGAGAACCAGAGAGGGGGCTCTGTGGGGGGCATGTGGTGGGTGGTGGGGCCATATTGATAAGAAAAGGCTCATGAACTTTCAGCCGAGTTACCTTGGGCCAATAGTTTCCAAAACGATGTTGCTTTCCTTTTTTCTGTTCGACTGTTGATTGCTGGACCTTTATGCCCTCAAACATGATGAGTGCTTCTAGTTAGGGGTGAAAATGGATCGAATGCAGACCGATAATGGCTCTACATATTTATTTTTATATTTATTTTTTTGGATGCGAATACGAATACGATCATGAATTTTTTCAGAACATAAAAACCCTTTAAATTGTACGCTGAAAATTAATGAAAATATATAACTAGTCATATCGGACTTGAGCAAACTCACCGACATCGTTCTGGTAGTCATATAGGAACGACTCCGTCGAACACCAGTCGTTCGAATAACTCCCCTCATGGAGAGCGGCACCATAATAGGTCCAGTCACTCCCCTAACCACAACTCCAGTCGGAGAAGAGTTCTTCGGACATCCAGTGATCAACAAGCTCCAAGGGGAGGTGATCGTTCACCACTTTTACCAAAAAATCTACAACAGCATATGAAATGCGAGTATTACCCTCGTAGGACTGGGACCTATGGTAGGTCAGGTCCACCTGCCACTTGGTATCGTCGTGTACGATCACCTGGTGACATCAACCTTTCTTTCTCGCAAATAAGGCGTCATACTATTATTACCGGATGTCAGGTGTTCTTGTCTAACCTTCGAGCAGTTCACTGGCCGCTACGGTTTCGACCAGTGAACATAGAGAAGTTTGATGGATCATAAAATCCCATCAAAATTCTTCAGATCTATACGACTGATGTTCGGGCAGTAGGGAGAGGAGAGCACGTCATGGCGAATTACCTTCTTACTATGCTTGAAGAATCTGCTCGGTCGTGGTTATTAAATCAACCATAGGAGTCGATTTCCAGGGTACCTACAACAGTCACGGAAAGGAGGATGACCTGCACAGAATGGGAAAGAATGCCCACGAGACCTTGCGCCAGTTCATCAGGCATTTCAATCAGGTTCACAACTCAATACCTCAGGTTTCTGATTCTTATTTTATTAGAGCATTTAAGCAGGGAGTCTGCAATAGAAGGATCACAGAGGACATCGCATTAAATCTACCGGATACTGTTGCTGAGCTTTTTGAGATGGTCGATCGATATGCAGCTGATGTAGAAGCGGTCGAGTGGAACAGAACCATAGATCGAGATGACAAAGATACTCAAGAAGCATGTGAAAGTATCAAGAAGAAGGATAAAAAGGCCAAGAAGTCCAAGAGCAAGACCAAATACCAAAATCCTCAAGTCAATAGCTTAAATGAAGTCTTAGCTATAAGTGATAAAGAGCCTCGAGGCTCTAAGCCATACTCTGACTGGGGTAAGGGCAAACGCCCGAACAGAAGAATGACAGGCGTAGGTGGTGTCCTTTCTATAAAAAAGAGGGACACGACCTTCGCAACTGCCGAGTTTTCCAACGAAAACTCGAGGACTACTACACCGGAGGACCTCCTCCTACACTCGAGGATGTAGGGCAAACAAGTGGTCAAAAGTAGTCCAACGACGATGTGGAGATGTCGTTCCAAGATCCAAAGCACACCATTGATCATATCTATGAAGTATCTTTGGCATACGAGTCAAAATGATAGCTCAAGGCGGTCGATCGCAAGGTAAACTCTATTGACCTACCTCTTGCCAATAAATTACCAAAGTGGTCGGAAGTCGATGTCTCTTTCGAGAAGGGTGATTGTCTGATCCCTTCTACTTGACCAGGTCATTTTCTTATCGTGGTTGAGCCCACCATCAACAACTGTCGAGTAAATCGTGTGTTAGTTGATGGTGAGAGTTTATTAAACATACTATTTACAAGTGCCCCGGATGAGATGCAAGTGCCTAGGACCAATGTAAAACCTGTACGATACTCATTTCATGGGATCATACCAGGGTCTTCGGCCAAACTCATTGGCCAAGTTTATCTTCCTGTAATGTTTGATTCTCCAAACAACTTCAGGACAAAAAAAATCTCTTTTTATGTGGCCGATTTTACCACGACATACAATGCCATACTTGGATGACCAACTTTGGCACGATTCCTAATGGCTGCTCACTATGATTATCAATGTCTAAAGATGTCGGGTCCCAAAAGAGTAATCACAGTCCGCTGTGATAAAAAGATGGTGTTTACGTGCGACTGAAAATCCCTTGAGATGGTTGGCCAGATACCAACTCGAGAAGCAAGCAAGGGTCAGCCTTCGACCAAGCATTCAAAGCCTAAAGCTGCACCAAAGCCAAATGATCAAGTCAAATAAGTTCCACTAAACCCAGAGGAGCCTTCAAAGACTATTCGTATTGGGGTTACTTCCGACCATGCATAGGAAGACGCCTCGTCACCTTCCTCCGAGCTAACACAGATGTCTTCGCGTGGCATACATTTGACATACCCAGAGTCCCTAGGGAGGTAATTGAGCATAGGCTAGCTTTACGGCCTGACAAGAAACTCGTAAAACAAAAATTACAGAGATTTATGCTTGATCGGTGAGATGCTATCAGATCAGAATTAGACAAGCTACTTAAAGCGGGCTTTATAAGAGAAGTCGACCACCTAGAGTGGTTGGCTAGACCTGTAATGGTTAGAAAGTCTGATGGTAAGTGGCGTATTTGTGTAGACTTTACTGGTCTCAATAAAGCTTGTCCAGAAGATGATTTTCCTCTTCCTCACATTGATCAGTTGGTTGATTCTACTGCTGGTTGTGAAATATTAAGTTTTCTATATGCATATTCTAGTTATCATCATATTAGTATGTGTTTAGATGATGAAGAAAAGACAACAGTTATTACACCATTTGGAATATTTGCTATGTCAAAATGCTATTGGTTTAAAAAATACGGGTGCTTCTTTTCAACACTTGATGCAAACGACCATCGCTGTTCAACTAGACCGAAATTTGGAAGCTAATGTGGACGATCTGGTCGTAATAAGCATCAAGTGCCTTAATCATATTTTCAATATGTAGGAACATCAGAAAACACCATTTGAAACTAAATGATGAGAAGTGTGTGTTTGGAATCTTTTCAGGAAAATTACTTGGATTTCTTGTTTCTACACGAGGAATCTAAGAAAATCTTGAAAAATATAATGGCCATTGAACTGTGTCCTCCGACCTGAAAAATATAATGGCCATTGAACTGTGTCCTCCGACCACGATGAAAGAAGTCCAAAAACTCATAGGATGCATGGTGAATTTAAGTCGTTTCATCGCACGACTAGGAGAAAATGACTTCCTTTCTTCAAACTTCTGAGAAAACATAAAGGCTTCGAATGATCAGAGGAGGCAAACAATGTCTTCGAGGATATCAAGAGGTATCTTACGAGTGCTCCTATTCTGGTTTCTCCGAAACCAGAAGATACGCTCTTAATATATCAAGCTGCCACACCACAGATAGTAAGCGCAATGCTGGTTGCCGAACGTGAACACATTCAATGACCAGTTTACTACGTAAGTGAAGTTTTACACGGGCCTAAGGAGCGATACCCTTAGGTCCAAAAACTCTTATATGCCCTCCTCATGTCTCCAAGAAAACTGAGGCATTATTTTTAGGCGCACAAGATAATTCTGCCGTTTGAGTTTCCCTTAGGAGAGGTCCTCCAAAACAGGAAAGCAGCGGGATGCATGGCAAAATGATCAGTTCAACTTGGGGATTTTGACCTCCATTTCATGTCCCGAACGGCCACTAAATCCTAGATCTTGGTAGACTTTGTCACTGAATGAATAAATCCCGAACTTGTTTAGGATTCCCAGCACGAATCCCACAACTAGTGGACAATGTACTTTGATAGGTCGCTTACGCTAAATGGCTCGGGGGCTGTGGTTGTCTTGGAGTCTCCAACAAGAGAGACCTTAAACTATGCTATTCAATTAAACTTTCCTGCCACTAACAACGTGGCAGAATACAAAGGTTTGTTGGCTCGCATATGAGCCGCGAAAACGCTCGGGATTCAACGACTACTCGTGAGAGGAGACTCTCAACTAGTCATGAATCAGGTCGGAAAAGAGTACTAGCACTCCAATCCAACCATATTTCGGTACTTATCGGAAGTCAGGAAGCTTGAAAAGCATTTTTTCGGCTTCGAGGTACAATATATCCCTTGAAAGGATAATTTTCTCGCCGACCAATTAGCTCGAATGGCTTCTTCCCGATCACAAGTACCAAAAGGAGTCTTCTTGGAACAGCTCCAGAAGCTGTCTCCGATCGAAGCACTAGAGACATCTTCTATTGAGACAACCTCTCTAGAATACAAGGATACCTGGATGAATCCTATCTATGAGTATCTTCAGAAAGGTATACTACCCAATGATGACCTTGAAGCTAATCGTTTATCCCGCAAGACCAAAATATATACTTTGGTCGAAGGAGTCCTCTACAAACGAGGTACTCAAGGAGTTCTCATGCGATGTATATCACAGAGAAAAGGATTAAATCTCCTTCATGAAATACACGGAGGCATTTGTGGAACTCATGCTTCTTACAGAACGCTGGTCGGAAAAGCCTTTCAACAAGGTTTCTACTGGCCAACAACCCTCTATGATGCCAAAGAATTGGTTAAAAAGTATGTACAATGCCAGTTTAATAGCAGGTAAATACACTAATCAGCTCAGGCATTGCAAACCTTATCTCTCTCTTGGCCTTTTACAACCTGGGGTCTTGATATCCTAGGAATATTCCCAAAAGCACCAGGAGGCTTCGAGTTCCTTTTTGTGGCTATTGATACGTTCACAAAATGGATTGAAATCGAACCTATGACTAGAATAACAACAGAAATAGCCAAGAGGTTTATGATGAGATTGAATCTGCTGGTTGCCCGATATTTCATGGTGAAAATTCCTGAACAAACATGTGGAGCACGAATTACAGGATGCAATTCGTACTTGGATAAATAAATCTCACACCCGCGTACACCTCAGTACACAAACGAGAAATAGGGATCAAAGATCCAACGAGCTAAGTCCTAGCACCACAGCTAGAAACCCTCATGCCAAGATAAAATCCGAGATTGGAATTCACAAGAACACTCATAGAATAGTGATGAACCCTAACAGCTGAAGGCCAACACGCACGCGTGTTTTAATTCATAACTCAACTCTAAACTCTAAAAACTCACATACACTTGAACCAATGTGACATGGACTCATCTAATTAGTTAACGTGACATGTGATAGCTAATAGCCATCACACACAGGGATCAAACGCCAACAAATTTGACATGATCTAGGACTTTATCTCATAAACCAACGAGCTAACGGACTTGACATTCATGGATATGTTTCATGGAGGGACCACGGGTCAGGAGCTGATGGATTTAGTCCTGGTAATACATGCAAATTTGGTGGACCCACCCGCATGCACGTTGAGATACCTCAATTTGCATCATGCAATAAGAAAAAGGATTTGCATGCAGCAACAGACGTCTGCCTTTTGTTTCTCTCGACTTTCCTTCTTTTGCGTAGCACTCTTTCTTTCCCCGCAACACACACATGCAACAAATGCATGCTGGCCCCTCTATCTTTCCTTGCGCAAAAACAGCCCAGGCAATTTCCTTTTGCCTCAGCTTGCATGCATACACACACACAACATGCACTTCTTTCCTTTTCTTGACCAAAGGAAGGAATCACATACTTCTCTTGTGCACAAGGATTAAAAGGAACGCACATAAAATCAGTAGAGGTTATCTGGGCTACATCATCCTCCCCTCCTTCAAGAGAAACCATCCTCGGTTTCGAGTTCATCTCCAAGCCTTTATCTGCAACTTGTATAGGGACAGAAAAAATTTCTACAGGCTCGGCCTCCTTCCGCTTCTCTTTTTCCACCATGAGTTTTTCCTGAGACATACAGCATACACAGTGGCGGAACCACCCTAGGGCAAGCCGGGGAACACCCCCTGCCCCCACCGGCGCCCTCGGCCAACGCCATGACTCTATCTCCACTCCAATCTCCATGAGCCAAGCTCAGCAGGGACGCCACGTGCCCGTGCGACATGGGCCGTGGTCGTGGCCCGAGTCCGGCAATGTAATATCCCAAAGTGCTGTTACCAAAATAAAATTTATAAAGTTATTATTTTGGTTTTTCTGAAATTTGAAAGAGTTTTATTACTTTATTTGAATTTCTGAAGTTTTAAAAGTCAAAAGTAAAGTTTATTAAAGTTTTTGAAGTTTTATTTGAGTTAAAGTTGAAAAATAAAAACTTAATTAATTTCTAGAGTTTTCTGGGATTTTAAAAGTTTTTCCCTAATTATTTTAAAGCCAAAACAATTTATCTGCAAAATTAAAAGCCAACTTTAAGTTGGGATAATTTTATTTAAATCCAAAATAACTCTAGGAATTTCTGTGAATTTTTCTAGAATTTTTGGATTTATTGTGCTATTTTCTAAAGCATAATTGAATTAACCAGATTAATTAAAATAGAAAAATCAAAAGAAATTCTCTAAACAGCCTTGGGTCGAAACTGTTTCGGCCCATTCCTTCGCACGTGAGTGCACGGCCCGCCACGGCCTACTCTCACCGCGCGTTCGCCCAAACCTCCGTGGTCGTTGGATTGCCATCGGATGATTCATGTGCACCCGCTCCTTTCCTATTTGCCGCTGACGCTAACAGGTGGGGCCACCGTGAACAGTGCATCCCCTACCTCTCTTTCTTCCCCACGCCTCTTTCCTTTTCTCGCCGCATCGTTCGCCATGAACACGGCTCGGGAAGCTTCCATACACGGCGAAATCGTGATCTAATCCCCGAATCAACGCGCGCATTGAATTCGCCGTGTCCATCCCCACTCATCACGGCCCTTACCTTCCATCCTAGTGCCCTCAATCCCCGATTTCGCTCCGCCATGCCACAAGACCTTCTTGCTCTCCACGGCAATCCTGTGCCGCCCGCGCCCCTATAAATAGAGCCTCAGGTGCGCCCTTCTCTTCTCACCCCAACGCCTCAGGGCTCCTCTCCTCAATCCCTCGCTAGCGCCCAAATTTTGGAGTTCGACGCCGTCAACCAAAGCTCAGATCTTCTTCAATTGCGCCGCCACCGTCGATGCTCCACCCTCAACTCCGCCATCGACGACATCGCCGCAACATCGCGCAGCTGGTGCGCGTACCCGCATCGCCGAAGGACCACGGGGACCACTACTTCACCGTTTACCTAGCGTCGCCGTCGCTAAAGCTCATCGCCGACAAGCTTCCCGCTGCGCTTTCTCACAATCCCGGTGAGCATCACGATCAGGATCATCCGCCCTCTCTTTTGCGCACATTCGCATTTCGCTCGCGGGCGCCAGAAGCGCCGGCGAGGTGGTCACCGGACTTCCGGTTTCAAACCACGTGGCCTTGCCACCTCAACAAGATCACCTTGTTTTGCCCTCGTGTCAGCCATGTGCTTGCCGAGTCAGAGCCATGTCAGCGCGTATGTGGCCGGTTCACACTCTAATCAAAACCCTGGCTCGGTGGACGTGGTCTACCGTGAGCCGAGTCACTATCATGTGGGTCCCACATGTCAGGGTTCTCTTTTAATTCTTTCAATCCCGAAAATCTCAAGGCTGACGTCAGCCTTGCGCAATAAATGGATTTTCCTTTAGAAAAATAATTCGGGA
Source organism: Phyllostachys edulis (assembly GCA_036346405.1). Lineage (NCBI taxonomy): Eukaryota > Viridiplantae > Streptophyta > Magnoliopsida > Poales > Poaceae > Phyllostachys > Phyllostachys edulis. The sequence continues at coordinate 75,005,045 of CM070549.1, read as the reverse complement.
AATTCATTTAATTGCAGATTTGGGGTTTAAACTTCTAAAATCCATATCTTTTGCATCCAAACACCAAATAGGGTGTTTCAAATTCCTAAATTCATATAAATTCAAGATCTAGCTAACTAAACTAAAATTATTTAATTTGGAGTTCATTTGAATTTTTATTTCAATTTTGTTTGAAATTGGTTTATTTTCACGTTTAGATTTTGACGACTTCGGAAAGTCAGATTTCGACGACGTTTGAGAGAAACTAATCAAACAAGGCAAGTTATACCCTTGATCATATTGAGCCCAGTAATTAAAATTATTTAAATTCTGTTTTAAATTATTATTGTATGCTTATTTCTATACAGTAATTTAAATTCTCGTTTTAAATTTGTAGTTATGCCTAAATCCTTTGTACTGCCAGTCTTGATATTGAAATATTCATACCTTGTCACCTTAGATGAAAATCTAGTTCATGCAATAGTATGAACTAGAACATTTTGAGAAAAATTATGCTTAGCCATGCTTAGACCCAAAAATGTTTGATTTGGGGATTTTCAGCCAAAAATGAAATGTTGTTTAAAATGTATCCATAGCATCGGTGTGCCATAGAAGTTTGCAAATGATTTTGGAAAATAAAATCAAAATAAAAAATTGGTTTAGACTTGGGTGAAACGGATAGTTGGTGGGTGCAAGTTTATGCACGGGCTCAATGCAATGAATGGTTGAGGCCCAAGGATTGTTTTGGAAGTCGCCCAGTCAATTAAGGACTGGTCTGCGAGCTACGGATTGTTAATTCAAAATCGTACTACCACTTGTCCTGTATGGGCAAGACCTGGCTGACTAATTTGCAATGTTTCACCGTGGTCATTCCCTTCAGATGCGGTGGGTAGTCATGTTATGACCTACCTTAGTCCCACTTGGCGTAAGAGGGGGCTCTAATCCTGCAGGTTGTAGCCCAAAGGGAGTGAAACCTTAGCGAGGGGAGACTACGGTGGAATGGCGCTTTGTAAAAGCCTTGACACGTGCTCTAGACTGCTTACCTAAGGTAGTGAGCAATGGCATTGGCCATGCCGGACAAACTAGAGAATTCATGTCATGTGGGTAAAGCTGTACAACCTCTGCAGAGTGTCAATCTATTCGAATAGCCGTGTCCACGGTCATGGACATGCTGAGCAAAGCCTTTCGCGGATTAGACTTTGGTTTTGTTTTCAAAAGGTTTTGTAAAACAGTTTTGACATGGATGGGTGTCCATGAGAAAAATTATGGGTTGAAGCCCTGGGTTGGTGCCCTTGTTTATGTTGGTGATGGGTTGGTGCCTACACTAGCCTTATCAATTCATTTAAAACTCAATTTTAATTATTGTAAAAAAATGAGCCTTTGAACTTAGTATTGTATTTAAATTGTCAAATATTGCTTTTGCGCAAATAACCCTATAAGCCATTCTTTGTTACATCCATGTATGCATGTCATTCTGTTATTTGGCAGGTGTAACTTGCGAGCACGGTAGTTGTGCTCATACTTGCTTTATGCAAACAAATTTCAGAGGAGAAGGACTTCGCTACCGGTGTAGATCTTGACGACTAGGCCGCTACCCCAGTCGATTGCTTGTGGCAGATCTGCTGGACTCCGCTACTTCTTCGTCTCCCGCTGTGTTCTTTATTGTTGGCCTATAAGCCTCTTTTGTAATAAACTCTATTGATTATTAATAAAGTATTGCGATTTATGGATGTTACCATATCTGTTTACTGTGTGAACTAGCTATTGATCATGGGACTAGTTCAGAAATGCACAGAGGATTTGGGGTGTTAATCCCGGGTCCGACAGGCAAGCAGCAACCTAAGGCCCAAGTGAAGAACTAAAGAAGTGGCCAGGCCCTTGAGCTCTTCCACACAGCACCAGCACAAGACAATCCTAAATCCTCAATTCCCAATTCCTCCTCTTCTGCTCTTGAGCTCCTGGCTCCTCGGATCCTCCCGTCGGGCCGCCGGGGCATCATGCTATGGCGCGCGGGTGCTACGGTGCACAGGGGCTGTGACGCGACGAGCACCGGAGGCCAAAGCCACCGTCCACCAAGCTGAGGTCCGAGCCTCGCATTTCGTATCATCGGCTGTCGGTCGTCGCTGACTCGCAGCGCCAGCAGGTAGCAGGTGAGCACCTGGGTGGTGATTGAGAGTTGAGCCCTTGAGCATGGTTTTAAATTTTGATTCAATTTTAGTAAATTTTGATGTCTTGTAGGAATTTTGATCTATGTTTGTCTGGTCATATCGGTTAGATCTTGACAATTTGAACATTTTTGACATCATTAGTTATATTGACTATTGAATCACATTGTGCTTGGTATTTTTTATACTACGAGTTCGCCCCAGGTCTTTCCAATTCCTGGTTCCGCCACTGAGCATACAATTCCTCTCGGATTTCTGGATCGACTAGTATGTATGCCATATATACATACGTGCTGGACTTGAGCAATGCATCAAATGGTGTAGCCTGTAGCATCTGGTCTTGCACTTGTGATAACAAGAAGGGTGCACAAAATTTGTTAGTATAAACAATGGATCTAAAATCAAGCATTGAGAGATCGCTCCGTATTGGCAGCACTTTAGCTCCTGAAACCACATCCTGTTGGTGAATTGTAGGTCTGAAACCTGTCATATTAATTTCATCACATGGCTTGTCTATGTAATTTGGCTGTGAACTCTCTATCACTGGGTGTTCCTTGGCAAAAAAAAAATCAGTAGATTCGGCCTCATGGACAGATTGAACGGGAGCCGAACAAGTTTCAGCAACTTTGGTCTCTTTTTTCGTCTTCTTCCTCATTGGCTTGCGTGGTGGCAGCCCGAATTGTTATCGCATCAACACCTTCATCTCCTCTCATGTGGTACACCATGGATCTTCTCTTCGATCACGATTTTCTTGCATGCTATCCCACCATCTACGAACCTGATTAGCAAAGATTCTTTTCGCAATTCTCATCTTCCTGATATAAGAGAAATTGTGATGCTTGAAGAATTGCTCCATCGCTTCCTCCCAGATGAAGTATTCTTCTGAAGTGGTTCTTGTCGCTAGCTTTGTCATGGTCGGTGGTAGCATCGCCAAGAACTTTGCATCGGCTAAGGTAGCCGGCACGAATCCACCATGAGCAATAATCGCTCTGACACCACCTGATGTGGATCACCCTCGAGATGAGATTGAATCTATGGGTTGCCCGATCTTTCACGGTGGAAATTCCCGAACAAATATATAGAGCACGAATTATAGAATGCAATTCGCACTTGGATAAATAAATCTCACACCCGCGTACACCTCAGTACACGAATGAGAAATAGGGATCAAAGATCTAACGAGTAACTCCTAGCACTATAGCTAGAAACCCTCACGCCAAGATGAAATCCGATATTGGAATTCACAAGAACACTCATTGAACAGGGATGAACCCTAACGACCAAAAGCCAACACGCACACGCGTTTTAATTCATAACTCAACTCTAAACTCTAAAAACTCACGTACACTTGAACCAATGTGACATGGACTCATCTAATTAGTTAACGTGACATGTGACAGCTAATGGCCATCACACACACAGGGATCAAACGCCAACAAATTTCACGTGATCTAGGACTTTATCTCATAAACCAACCAGCTAACAGACTTGACATGCAGGATGTGTTTCATGGAGGGACCCACGGTCAGAAGCTAATGGATTTAGTCCTGGTATTACATGCTGATTTGATGGACCCCACTTGCATGCATGTTGAGATACCACAATTGGCATCATGCAATAAGAAAAAGGATTTGCATGCAGCAACAGACGCCTGCCTTTTTTTCTTTGTGCTTTCCTTCTTTTGCATAGCACTCTTTCGTTCCCCCACAACACACATGCAATGCATGCATGCTGGCCCCTCTATATATCTTTCCTTGTGCAAAAATAGCCCAGGCAATTTCCTTTTACCTCGGCCTGCATGCATGCACACACACAACATGCACTTCTTTCCTTTTCTTGACCAAAGGTAGGAATCACATACTTCTCCTGTGCACAAGGATTAAAAGGAACACACATAAAATTAGTAGAAGTTACCAGGGCTGCATCATAATCGAAACAAACTTTCCTCTAAGTGAGAAGATCCTTACATAGTGGTCGAAGTTACGCGACCAGGCTCGGTACGACATGTAATGGAAGATGGCCGATCCTTTCTAACTCTTGGAATATCGACCAATTACGCAAATTCTATGTGTAACATCTTACTTTCTCAAATAAAGTTTATGTTTTCTTCAATCTTTATTGTCTTACATTGAGCAATGCTTCGATCATTTTTTCGATCATTTTTAACACTTGGTTTTTCTTTACACTGGTCGAAGGAAGGTAACATCACCTAGTTGAAGTCTATCCTCTTTGCACGTGATCGTGCCCACTAGAAGGAGCTTTCTAGCGTTGACTCGTTCCTAACTTTTGCTACCAACAAAAAGAAATTAGGTTCAACATAATGTGGCCAAAATAATTTACGAAAAACTCTTTTTAACTTAGTTTATTTCTTCATTCTTTTCAAAAAATTCTCTAAGTGGAGTAAGCTTCTATATTTTGTCCAACTACTTTTGGTAAACTCGATGCGTTTAATCTGGTTGGAGGAAACCTAGTCGAAGTCTTTCCTCTCTGTATGTGGTCCTGCCAACTAGAAGGAACTTCCTAGCGTCGTGCTATTTCTGACTCTTGCTATCAGCACAACACAATTGAGTTTACTAAAGAAAGGTCGAATAAATTTTTTAAGCAACCCTTTTAGTTTGTCCAACTACTGTTGATACTCTCGATTTGATCATCTAGTCAAAGTCTTTCCTTTCTACATGTGATCCTGCCCACTAGAAGAAACTTCCTAGTGTCGATATGTTATCAACTCTTGTAACCAGCACATGACAATCGCGATCGACAACAAAAGTCAGATAAACCCCTTTTAAGCAAACCCTTTTTCACTATTTACTTAGTTTATATCATTTAACTAAGCAAATAGTCGGGTGCTAGGATAAAGTTATACATATGACTTTAATTCTTAGTCTTAAGTTCAATTTTCTTTTCTATTTATTGTCTTATGAGTTACTAACCACTCGATGACACAATTTGCAGGAAAATGAAGGTTTATATTCATAAACAAGAGATTCCCTTTACAATAATATTCCCTCTTACAAAATACTCTAATGAATGAGATCTGATTTGCATCTCCTCCGTGACCTTATTGCCAACTGGTTGTACTTCTTCAATCGGCCGTTGTAACATCCCAATTTTCTAAGCTTTAAAAATCTTTTGAATAGTTAGTAGTCAAAAAATTCACCATTGAGATTTTATTTGAACTTTATTCAAGCTTAATATGAACTTTCATAATCAAAACAATTTAATATGAATAATGTCAACATCAATTATTGACAAAACTATTTTATTTGGATTCTATGTGCTTGGATATATCTTCTAGATTTTTCTGAGTTCATTTGCTATTTTGTAATTACCTTTTTCCTCCTTTGATCATCTTCTTCGCGTGCACTTCGCCCGTGTCCGCCACTGCTACCTTCTCTGAGCTTCGTCCGACAATAGTTGATTTGACCCGATTTCTTTACGCCAACCCCACCAATCCTTATCTCTATCTCTCCCACACTCGTTTCGGTTAAAGTCATATCCCGAATCCAATCTAATCTCTAAAAACCAAGGAGTCCGAAACCAACTCAAATTGGGGATTCCTTATCTTGGCCCAATCTCAGGGTATAAATAGTCACTACACCATGGCATAGTATTAAGGGCAATTATTTGCCGAGAAAAACTGGATTAGTGGCAATCTATCTGCCGACAATATCTAAGATTTTAGAGGTCCCATTATTTGCTGGAAATAATTATTTTCTAGAACAATCTATCTGCCGGCAATGTTTTAACGTTAGCAACAATACATCTACCTTAGAAAAAGTCAACTAGGTCAACCTATCTACCGGGAATACTCTTTGGGCGGGAAGATGAAAAATTTATCCCGCTTCCGCGTTAGATCTCCCGCACATCTCCTCCCACACCCACGGTTCCGCCCCAGCCCCCCAAAACCCAAATCGCCTCCCTCGTCCCTCCTCCATCATTGCCGCCTCCTCCTCCCGCCGCAGCCGCCTCCTCCGACCTCGCACCCGCTGCCGCCTCCCTCCTCATCTCTGCCTCTCCCCACCCGCGCCCTCCGCCGGTTCAGGTTACAGCCGCCATCTTCCTCCTCCCTCGCCGCTGCAACCGCCATCCTCCTCTCGCCGCCGCCTCCCTCCTCCCTCGCCGCCGCCGCTGCCTCCCTTCCCCTCCTTCACCGTCGCCACCGCCTCCCTTCCCCTCCCTCACCGTCGCCACTTGACCTTGGTGGCTCGGCCCGCTACTCGCCGCCGCCGGCTCTGCCATGGCTCACTCTCGATCGGCCTCACCCCTGGCTTAGCCGACTCGTCCTCTCCTTCCTTCCCTGGCTCGGCCCCCATGGCATCGTTGCGCGTACGCCTGCATGCGGCTTGGCCTACGGCCGCCGCCGGCTCGCTCTCGACCGGCCTCACCTTTGGCTCAGTAGACTCCTCCTCTCCCTCCTTCCCTGGCTCGGGCCCCATGGCACCGGTTGCTATGCTTACGTCAAGGCGGCTTGGCTCACGACCACCGCCAAACCGCTGTTCTCTACACCCTCTCTTCTGATTATGCTCATGCTTAAGCTTGATTTAATTTTTGAAGCTTAATTGATGGTTCTTGTTTATGCAAGGAGAGGTGATAAAGTGGATTGCTATATGATCCAGCATGAGGAGAATGATGGTGGTGATTCGGCTGTGGCTAGCACTGAGGTATCACCCCCCTTTCCTCCCTACCCCCTGACTTCCTCCCCTTGCTCTGTGATGTGAAGAACTGGGGTTAAAAGGAGAGATAGAGAGGTTATTTATGAAGGAGAAAAAATGTCGAGATGAGCTATGGATTAATGGGATTGTCAAATCCAGTGCAATGCCATCAAAGAGAAACCCAAACTTTATTGGAAGTGAAGAGGTACTTTTACTAATATATCTTCATACCATGTCATGGTAACTTCATTGGTGTCTTTTGAAGCACTTATAATTTTCACTACGCAGACCCTCACGTGCATTATTTGCCGACAATATCTTTATCTTTCAAATGATTTCAGAATCGTAGGGTCGCCTTGTTATGTTTGCCTTGAGGTTTGTCTTTCTTATGCCATTGTTTTGCTTGTTCAGCTTGTTAAGTCCATGTCATCTTTATGCATTGTTCCATTTTTATTGCCAAACTTGAGTGAATATTATATTTTAGTCGGTTCATGAAGCAAAAGAATAACTTTTGATGAGGAATTTCATCTTATGTAGTTGTCTTGGCGGTGCTTTCATAAAATAGATTTAAACCAAGTTTATTAAGATAATTCCATTTCTTTCTTCCCCAAAGACTAGAAGCACCTTTGTGAATGCAATTCAGAGAAGCATCACATTTTACCGCCACTCCCTTGCAGAGTTGGGTGATTTAGTTCGTGAGGTCTCTAAGGCTAGTCTCCCAGGAGAATGTTAAGCGTAACCCTTCTTACTTATTGATGTTTGTGCGCCATCTAAAAGGTTTGATATAGACTACGAGCAGTAATCGCTCTGTCAATTACAATTGCTTGTTCAACTCAATATTTGCATTTAGTTGTCCATTAAACAAAAGTATGCATGGAGTGATATGCTTGCCTTTTTTACATTGGTATTGTCAATGGTTCCTTTTCCCATGATTTCATGACCATTTGATGCAGTGAGTAAGAAATTATGCCGTACTATGTACTATACCTTGTGCTATTGAATGACACCTCAATTATCTAGTCTATTAACCATCTGATGCAGTTGACGAGTTAGTATCTAATCTATTAACCATGGTACAATGTAATATCTGCATGTTGTCAATTTGTTCATGGTTGTGCGTCCTATGGGTCAATAAGGTCCAGAACTAACTACAACTTAGCTTTTTAAAATTTATTTCCTACAATTTATCATATATGTTTCATCTTCAGTTCTTCACTCAAATCCATCAATGCGCACCCTTTTTATCTGTACATGTTTTGTCAAATCAAATAACTATTTTTCGTTGACCATCAAATTAAGTAGCTAATTATCTTCATGCCATCTATATTATTGACGATATTTTTCATGGATAGAACAATATGACATGGAAAAAAGATAGGGGAAAAGGGGTAAACTACAGGAAGTTCTCGTATATGTTGATCAATGGATCATGCTACTTGATATCACAAAAACACAATATATGTGTTACTTGTATTTTGTAGTCTCAGGATCGTGTCATATGTCGTTACATGATATACTGAGCAGTTAGAATGCTCATCGACTATTATCTCGTGAGAGAGTGATTTGGTGAAACCGATTTCAAATGAGGGCTAATTGATCGAGTTTATGTTCGGAGCGTAACATTTGTATCAAGTTGTGCATGGAGTCGCGCTGATGGATTTTGGAATTCGCGCAAACATGGCATCTAGTGAAGTGGCGCTCATATTGTGAACCATCTTTTAAGAAGTTAAATGAATTATGTCTCGTGGAAGATGGCGAGGTTGCAACACGATCTAATTTTCCAAATATGTGATTGTTTATGCTTCTTTTTCAGAATGTTCACTAACGTTACATTTTAAATCTCTATAAATTCCGTGGTGAACCATATCATATGTCGCTAGTGATATTATTTGGAAGCTTGTTACTTATCTTTAGTGTCTTAATTCCTGGCTTTATGATGGTATTCTTGATGACCCTTATGAAGAGGTATTGAAGGAACACCTTTCGTAACTGCTTTTTGAGAGATGATTCATAACATCAAAGTTTGCTCTAATATGTCATGTCAGTGTGTCACATTGGAACACTGCTATAAGAATGGCTTGTCTTCTTTGCTTGATCTTAGCTACTTGTATTCCTCAAGATTAAACTTAAACCATGAGAGTACGATGGTTATGCTATAAACCTTGTAGACTTCTGCAAAGACGTATATGAGTATTTGCTTCTTCTTCTTCTTCTTTTTGGTTACCGGCCGATCCTAACCCCATCATCAAGGTCACCCATAATCTCATATAGTTATTACTCAGTATATATGCTATGCTCATACTCCAAGTCTCCAACCCTTTGTAGTATGAGGTTATTACTCTTTGATGTCTGAAATGTTTCTTTTTCTTGGAATAATTCTAAAGTTTTGTAATTCGAAAATAGTTAAGCATTTCATGTGCCTTCTTTTTTTAGATGAATTATACGGTCTTCTTAAGTGATGAATGTCGATCTGTCCATTTGGTGAAATGCCTGGTTATTACGACGTCGATGATATCCTCATGGACGAGGAGGTAACGATGCTTGTATTATCTTCGCTTTCTGCATGCTTGTATAGATGGCTCAATACTTTCCTCTCAGAATCTATGACCTATTTGGTTGTTTTCCAACTAAGTACTAATGGTGTCATCGCTAGATCCCGGTGTTGAAACATACAAATGTAAGTGATTGTCCAATGACTCTAGTTCACTCATGTTATAGTGCTATGGTATACCCGCTCAAGGAAACTAATCGACAATTCTTCCTCCGCCTGGTTGTTCTTGAATGAAGTTATTTTGGAATTTATGCATTAGTTACATGGAGTTTATCCGAGATGCGCCTTGTGTAGTTATCCGCTTCTATTTCTTAAACCGATTTGGAAGGCTAGGTGCTTTCTTATTGGCCTCGTATGGTTGTATGTCTTATTTTGTAGAGAACACCAACGGGAGTTGGATGCTTTGTGTTGTGAACACTTTTTTTTTTGCTTATGTGGAAAATGAAAATGGGAGATTTCTTTTGGTTTTAAAAATGCTAATTATCTTCTTTATGTCCAAAGTTGAAAAGGGTGCTAAGGTGGACCTTCCATTTTGGCTTACACATGGGTCATTGCCTCTGGAACAAGCGGTGTCCATAAATGTACCTCATTGTTTCACCCAGTAGGTTTCTTCATAACTGCTTTTGCATTGTCTGCATACACGTAAATTCTTAGAGCAACACTAAAGTATACCGTATACAAGAGTATCTAGTATTCTTATTTCAACAAATTTACATGGAAGTTCCTCTTGTCAGCTTAATGAAGGGCTTTTCAGTACTACAAATACCTATTGGTTGAGTTTGGTGGCTCATGTTGTGTACTTTGTAGTCTAATTGAGTTTGTCCTAGAAAGATGCCTTAAGATCATATCATAATGCTGTAGAACTCGGAAGGAGATCCAAGCTGATGCAGCCTGTGTTGATTTGAGGATCCGGTTGCAATACTCCGAAACGCGTTAGAGAGAACAAACAATAGTTAAAGGGGTTTTTCTGAAATTTCTTCAAAAACCTGGGCCATGGACTCTTGGCCCACGGCACCAAGGCCCAAAAGGGAAGAAACCCTAAATATGCTACAGTACAACACCTTGCTATAGTGCGGCGTTCGTGCTACAGTAACCTCCCATGTTTCCCCTTGCTACCATCCTCACCAAAGTACTTCCTCCTGTTGTCTTGTGTGCGCCGGCTGAAAGCAAAAGAAAGGAAGAGAGGAGAAGAAGAGGGGAGGAGCGCCTCATGGGAAATTTAGCGGGGTCACGTGTCTCCAAGGGTATCAATTCGTTTCCCCGCTGTTTTGATGAGGTTTAGATGTGAAATTAGATTAGTTTGATTGGATCGAGTTCGTCCTGTTGTAGATTCAATTCTGTCCAGAATGTTGCGTGGGTGATTTCGTGTTCGTAGAGGCCGAACCAGTAGTTTTGATCTCCTAGAGATATCTAGAGGTTGTTCTTAACTTTCCGTGGCCACTGAGTTCACTTGATTCCGACGTTCGAGTCAAAAGTTATGACAGATTTAGTATCTGCTGTCCAGATTTCTGACGAGATTAATCTGTTTTGTTATTTCGTAAAATATGAAAATGTAATTGGAATAATCTGGGTTTTCACCCAACTAGGTTATTGTAGGTAATTTGATAACCTTTCCAGATTGTTAAAGAACGATCAATTCAGAGTTATATATTAAACGTTATGATCGTTTTAGTGCTGCTGTTTATGCTATTAGACAGTTTCTGTGCTGAAAGTTCATCTGTCTGTTAGCGTACTAATTTGGTCGAATTGGATCATCTTGTCAACTAGAGTATTGTAGATTTGTTAGTTAAAAATTCACAGAAACTGGATTCACCTCATTCGGAGTTCCAGATCAAGAGATGTACTGTTTACCGTGCTGCTGTCCTGTGGCGTTATTTGACTGAATGCGTTGGTTTCAGTTTAGGGTTTCTAGATAAATCTTGATTCACCGGGGAAGCGATATAGAACGTTGTTAAGTAGTGTTGTGTTCATCGCGTTCTTATTTCAGTTATTTAATTGTTTAGGAGGTGAAGCTTTGGGTTTAGGAGCACCACTTTTTCCTGCTAACGCGTCGCATCGCGGGAGGCAAGTACATTGCTTATCTTAATGATTGTGATTGATGAATGCTTTTATGATTATACTGTGAGTTCTTATGATTCAAGAGAAGTTGGATTGTCTATGGTCTTTCATATGTGTTGAATCCATGATTGGAGATGATAATATTTAAGTTCACGTTCCTTCCATATGTGTGTTATCTCCATGATTAGAGAGTGTGTCTTTTCAATATACATATTTCATTCCATGCATTCCTTATTCATGTTCCATCCACGGGAGTGGATTAAAAAGACCCATCAATTTCAGGATGGGCACGTAAGACCCACCATTCCAATGTGGGCCCCACTATTCCAATGTGGGCGTTTTGGGACACCCGTATGAAATGTTCTTCATACGGGACTTGGATCCCCGCATTTTTGTTAAGATGCGGGCTTAAGTGAACACCGTCGGGTGTGTCACTAGCAATACCAGTATATGCATGTGTGTAGTCTCTCCATTCCATTCACTTCATTCATTCCATTCATTCAAATACTCGTTTTGTGATTTCTTCATATGGTTCAATGACGTTGACTTGTTAATGTTTGTGGTATGTTCCATTTATTCACTGTACTTGCTGAGTCTTGGACTCACACTTGTTTGTTTGTTTTTTTAGGTAATCACTGATATTGGCTCATTTGGGAGGGAGTAGACACGCACTACTCATTCACAGCATCCTATTCAAGTTCAAGATTATAAATTAGTTCTATCTTTCACTTATTATTGACTTAACCTGTAATAAATAAGTTTAGATGGAGAAGGAAGGATACCTTCTCCTTGATACTGTTGATTTATTATTGCTTGTGAACCTTGTTTAACGATGAACTGTAATCAATACATTTAAATGGTGAAGGAATGATACCTTCTCCATGTTGGGTTGTTTTATTTATGCCTTTAGATGTTATATCATTCAGATTCTTCCGCAATGTGGCTGTATGTTAGAGTGTTTAAGTGACATCTTGGCTTCCAAATAGCCAGGGTGTTACACCGGTGCCCTTACTTTTATGAGTTAGGATGCAAGATTGTTCCTTTGTAAGTTTTGAAATTACTTCAATTGCACATACTATTAGATTTCATGGTTTTGTTCTAGCTCATTTACCTTTCTGTTTGAAATCTTGAATTCTTAATTCTCATTAAAATTTTTGTTTGTTATCTTTGTTAGAATACCCACTTCATTGCTTTAAAGAATTTTGACCATCTTTGAATGCGTATGCTATAATATTTTTCTGTTACAATGACCTGGTAATTGTGTAGGCATACAACCCTCCAATACAGTATTCTTTCTGCATGTCCGTTTCCTTTTTTTTAAAATGCTTCCATGTCTATCAACAAGATATCATTCATATATTAATTAAGTTAAAACAGGAGGAACTGCTGTAAGTTGTAATAGCAACAATCTTGGAAAACAATGCAGTTATATATAAAAAAATGATGATCCATGTTAAGGTTGATATTATATGTACTAGCAATGTCTTGTATTACCTTCTCTACCGCCTTTAAAGATTATAGCAACTTCCTAATCCTAATACTGTTCAAAATCCAAACAACTACTCTTGAATCAGAATTGTTTTTGGATACTACTATATTAGGCACATGCAGATGTCAAAACCAGCCAAGATTGCGTCATTAGCAAGACTGGATTAATGCATGTTTTGTCATATGCGTGACTTAATTAGCTGTGTGTTTCCGTAGGAAAGTTGCCTACCAAGAATGTAGATCAAGGCGGTCCAATATAGGCAAATGGATTTGACCGTGCTTCTATTACAAATCAATGGGCTATAGGTAAATACAATGTGCTTTTATAGAGCTTTATCTTATCTTATTTTATCTTTTTTTAAAAGAAGGGCTTAATCAAGTCACTAATACTTAGTTAAATATGATCTCTTTGATATGGGCTATAGGTAAATAGAACGTGCTTTTATAGGGCTTAATCAAGTCACTAATACTTAGTTAAATATAATCTTTTTGTGAACTTGTGACTTGCTAGTTAGTAGTTACACTTGTTTACTTAGCCCCTATTATGTACTTGCTATTTGCTAGTTAGTAGTTACTACTACTTGCTTAAATAGCCTATGTTATTGCGTGATATATTTAAATTTGTTTGTTAAACTACTAATCTAGTTGCATTTTGGACATGTAGTATTGTTGATTGATCTTTATTTGTGTGATATATATGGTTTATGTTTTCGTGCAATATCCGAATAGGTATTCGTGACCGATACAATCCGTGTTCGTCTTAGCATGTATTCGCTCCGTATTCGTGACTGAGACTATCCGCATTTGTATTCGTATCTGGCACTGTCCGTGTCCGATTCTGAATCCGAGAAAAAATATGGAAAATGATACGGGATGAGCGATATCCGTCCGCATCTGCTCCGTTTGCACCCCTAGCATGAATACTCCATTTGTGCTTTCTTAACTTGTAGCTTCTTGTGGCATATATAATACTAATCTGTTTCCCACCTTCACAATATTTACTTCTGAGCATGATTAACCAAATTTCTGTTGTATTTTGATATTCGCTGATCGTGGGCATCAATGCATCTCGCACTTCTTGCGACTATCGTGTGGGGTCTGGAGCTCATCGAATTCAAACTCCTTAGGGCTAGCATGCGCAATGGCATTGGCGTAAATTTCGATCTCAAGTAATATCTCATGCTTGTAACGCTTTTACTTATTTTTGTGAGTTCTACGTAAAAGATAAACATTAGAATTTAGCTCCTGAGTTATATATGTGATTTTATGAAAAGGAAGAGTAGGTCTGGATCTCATAATTCATATGTGAGCAATGTCACTCTTTGAACATGTCACTTATATGCTGATTTGCAATTGTACAACTTTATTGTTATAGTTGCTTCAAGTATACAATTGAAAGGCCTTGTTCTGTGTAGAAATTGGAGTAGCTATTCTCAATATAGATATAATAGCCATTAATAGCTATTGAGCTATCCAGACCATTAGATGTTATCTAAGCTAGCATTCCATGAGTTATTTCATCCACAGTTTTTTTAGTTAGAAACTAGGAATGGTAGCATATCTTATCATCTTCTCTGTCTTAGGATGTTAAACAGTAAAATACTTGCCATATCAAAACGCAGCAAACCTTTTCTACTACGTCTTATCATTACTCAAATGTGATTTGCAAAGTGCATTGTCCTTAGCCCGTACTACCAAATTTTGTATATTTAGATTAGTTATCTCATGTTAGAATTCTGTGAGGACCGAGGAGATTGAGTGCTGTTTGTGCACACTTAGTGGTGTAAAGTCTAGTGCTAATAATCATTAGAAGTTAACTGAATGATAGTCCCTCCATTTCATATTATAAGTCATTCTAACTTTGCTAAAATGACCAAACATAATCCTATTTAAGATGTCTTGGCAATTGGCACAACAGAAAAAAAAAGTATTAACATCTCGCTGATCAGGTTCTCCTTCTGATATCGTTTACATGATAACTTTTGCTACACATTGTTGCACATTTGATTATAATTTTTCATTTTCCTTCATCTCTTGTGTATATGGTGATTGGATCTCATAATTCATAAACTTTTTATGTCAAGAACTAAACTAATTGCTCATTAGAAAATGAATTGGGGAAAAGAGATAATCGAGGGCGCTTAATCACGGGAAACTCTAATCGCTTCGGAAAACACTTAATCGCCAGGGAAAACCAAGTATCTAGGGCACTTAACTGCCGAGAAAAGAGACAATCAAGGGCAGTTAACTGCCGGGGAAAACATACATCAAGGGCACTTAATTGCCGGGGAAAACATATATCAAGGGCACTTAACTGCCGGGGAAAACATACATCAAGGGCAGGTTAACTGCCAGCAATACATCTAACTGCCGGGAAAACTCTAACTGCCGAGAAAAATCTAACTACCGGGGAAACTATAGCTGCTGGGGAAAAACAACTTTTCTAGGGCAGTTAACTGCCGAGAAATGTTTTTCCCGGCAGCACTTTACCGGGCAGGCAATAAGTATCGGGAAAACTAATTGCCGGCAGATAAATTGCCTTGCAACGCAGTTTTTCCCAGTAGTTGCATTGCCCTTAATACTATGCCATGGTGTAGTGAGCACCCCAGGGTGCGCAATCAATTCCCTATCCCAAAACCCAGATCAATTCCACCTTAGATCGCCTTGAGCCGCCGCTATTCAAGCTTTAGGGTTTTGAAGCCGAAACCCTAAAACTCGAATTACTCCACCACCGGTGCTGCTTTGCCCTTATGGACCACACCGCCAACTTCCTCATCGTCGGAGCTACTTTGTGCACCCTTCCATTGGTTCGGGGCGTCTCTAGTGATCAATCCCGGCAAGACTCGTTCTTCGTTCTCCGCTCCAACGCCAATTTCGGCCAACTCCGATGACCTCCCGTGCCAATACCAGTACTAGTATGTGCGCAATAACCCATTCTATCCATTACGCGCATCTGTCGTCGACGTCGCGCCGTTGTTTGCCGTTGTAGGACGAACCGAAAACCTCACCGGGAAGATGACATCACCCGATGACGTGCCCGTCCACATAGGCTGCCACATCAGCACATGCACCATGAGTCCGCCATGTCAGCGCCAGTTCAGCGCCCACGTGTCGTAAGCGTTTCAACCCTACCCTAACTCCAAATCTAGATCTTGTAGACCTAGTCCACCGTGCACCGTGTCCATGACATGTAGGGCCCACATGTCTGTCCCTAAACCCTTTTATCTGATTTTTCTTTTTATTCCAAAATCAGGGCTGACGTCAGCATTGTGTCATATTCTGATTTTTCAATAGAAATTTAATTCGGAATAATTCAGAAATTCCAATTTAGGTATTTCTTTAGGGTTTGAACTTCCAAATGCCATATCTTCTTCATCCGAACTCTGATTGAGCCCATTCAAAATTTTAAATTCTTCTAAATTCGAGTTATATTTTACTGAGATTTTTCTTAAATTATTGGAGTTTGTTTTCTCTCTGTTATTTATTTATTTTGTTTATTTGCTTCGTTTGCGAGTAGACATTGATTCTTCGGGGAATTTTGAAGGAGGAGTTCACCAAGAACAAGACTAGTACCAGGATCTATTCCAAGGCAAGTTGTTCCTTTGATCATATTGAACCCAGTTTTCAAAATTACTTTGATTCAAATTAATGCATTTACTTTAAATATTTATTTGAATGCTTTTGGGATTAGTTATTATCCTATTTGTTTGTATCCACCTTGTCCATTATTTTGTCATAATACTTTGTCACCCTAGATTGGTTATTATTTAGTTGGTATTATTGTAGCACCAACGTGAGTTGGTTAGATACGAGTAGATTGCTTAGCCATGCCACAAGTCATCATTTCATGTGAGTTGCAAATATGAATCTGACTAAGTGATTATGAAACTTTGTGATAAAACTGTGTACATTGTGTGCTATTACTCGTTGATGGCATGTGTTGCACTTAACCAACAGGGTGGGAAAGAATTTAGACCGAGGCAAGTGATGTAAACTCTATGATATGGTGGAGCTCCATGCTTGGGATATTTGATTTATGGTTACTTGGTTAGAAATTGAAAGTCTTGCCTTAGTCAGTTAAGGACTTAACTTTGTGTACCATTGAACAGGGTCTTTCGTACAACCACATGCCTAGTATGAGACGGGCCTAACTTAGTAAGTTATGGAGTCTTGACATTGATTACTGAGGTAGTAGGTTAGGCTCTGTGCCAGGGTGGAGGTGTGTTTCTGTCTCCGTGGCGATTCACATTTATGAGCGGTTCGCCATCTTCAGGTCCAACGATGTGTGACGGGCTAATTTCCTGTGTGGGCATTAGTGTCATCAGTAAAACACATCGGGAGTGTCAATACTTGAGATGAAGTTTTCGAAAAATTTTGTTATGATTAGTGCTAGCTACACTGGTCATATCGTGTGGGTAAAGTGTACAACCTCTGTAGAGTGTTAAACAAATCTGTTCGAATAGCCGTATCCGTGGTCATGGACAAGCTCAGGGATTTCACTCGAGGGTTAGATTTTCATAAAACACTTAGGAAGGGAGTTGTGTGATCTAAGTCATATGGCTATGTGAATAATTTGATTAGACTTTGTGTCCTTTGTGAAAACAATTGTTAAATTAATATTGTTTATTTGTTTTACATTGTGTTTTAATCTATTATTCATATTCAATTGCAAATGTTGCATTTATGCAAAAGAACCACAAAAGCCATTCCTTTGGAATAAGCCACATGTATACATTGCATTCTGTGGTATGACTTGCGAGTACGGTTGTGTACTCATGCTTACTATAATCAATCAACAGAAGTGGAGGAGTCTTCGCTCGCTTTTGAGGAAGAGTTCTACAAAGGTGCTGATCGCTAGGTCTTGATCCCAGTCGGTTGCTTGTGGTGAATCGATGGGTTTCCGCTGAAGTTTATTTTGTTCCGTGCTGCTTATTTCATTATTGCTAGCCCTGCGAGGCTTAATAAATGTAAACTTGACTATAAGGTCAGAACAGTTATTTGTTATTCAAATTACTTGTTTATTCTATTATTTTTGTTTGGTGTGGATCGATATTCATCTATGTTGACATTGTGTGCACTAGCGTGATCCTGGACTAGTGTATTATACACAAAGAGTCTAGAATTGTATTTTTGGGTCCCGACAGAGGTGGTATTAGAGCCAGGCTGACTGTAGGTCTTGACCTTGGTTAGATCGGCTGTCTTAGAGTGTCCAAACTATTTTCTAAAGCAAAATTAACTTGCAAGATTAATTGAACTGCTTAACTTCTCTTATGTCTCTCGACTCAACTATTGCTGTAATTTATTCTTCTTCTCGCTGTTTTAATTTGGTTCTTACCCTCTTGTCTGTCTTAGCAGATGCCTTCGTTTCAGAACTATGGTGAGCGCAAGGGAGGACATGCTGTAGAACTATGGAAGCTTTTGCAAGAGCTCGGAGGATTCGATCGACCGATGTAGAAGGACACCGACTGGGTGGTGAACGGTTGAAGCCGTGGAGTGTTTTGTCGTTTAACCATTTACGCTCGGAAGGACACTAAAGCCAGCCGTCCTCTGAATATCTCTATTCGGAGGATGGTTTTTTTTAGAAGGAATCCAAGAGTCCACGTGCCTTGCTATCTTGAAGATCTACAACATCTACGCACGCGAGCTTCAGGACACAATCTTCTGCTACCATCCTCGTGCCTCTACAGTGGACCTTCCTGCACGATACCCGTCTACAAATGGAGAGTGCAATGCCGCTGTGGTGCATCTTGCCCAGTTTGTAGCTACTCAGGAGGAATCCTTGGAGTTGGCCTCCATAGAGTTGGAGTGCGTCTACGAGACTCTACAGATGGCAAGGGAGAGGATCACCACATTAGAAGAAGCTCTCTATGGCTAGCATGAGCACGAGGAAGATCAGGACAAGGAAGACCCTAAAGAAGAAGATCTAGAGGAAGACCAGGAAGAGACTGAGGAGCCAGTATAGTCCAAAGCACCAGAGGAGCCTGTTGTGCCTGCACTAGGGACGCCTGTCCCTGCTGCACCAGTTCCGAGGCACCAAGACCAGCTTGCAAGGATGCCCGCACAGTTCCAAATCTACAGTAGGTGGGAACTGTTTAGTTGTCCTTTTCTTTTGCACACGCATGAGGTTAGCTTTGATGAAGTGAAGTATGATGCGCCGAAGATTTCATATTTCTAGGAAACTAAATTTCCTCATTAACAAAGTGGACTTATCCTCACCTGCGCAAGAAATCCTCCAATAGCTGGTCCAACAACAAGAGCTATTGCCCGCGAAGAAGTAACCTATGACATAATGTTAGACATAAGTATCTTGCGTAAATATGAACATGACAATTTAAAGCATTTTTCAAAAGAAAGATACAGTGAGCACAAAATGCAAAACATAAGAGGGACTGTTCTTATAAGAGTTTCCTAGAGCTTGGCGCTCTTCCCTGCAGACTTCTGAAGCGTATGCATGGAGAATGAAGATGAAGGCATGAGTATTGAACAACCAAGTGTTATTTGCTAAACGTTTTTTTAAAAAAAAGTGCTAGTTCCTTAGTCTCAGCCATGCACACGGTAAAATACCTTGAATACAGGGGTAGCGTAGTTGTGACTTGAATACAGGGGTAGTGTAGTCATGACTAAGTTGGGTTATAGTACAAATATTAGTCTGATATGCGTTATATAAACGTGTTCGCTATGCTGAGTAAGACATGAACACATATAACAAACAAAAGCTCCATGTAGTAAAAAAAAAACCTATTGCTAATCTGAGCGGAGGCATGCGCAGTTGATTTTAGTTTGGTTGCAATAGAGTTTTTTTTTTTGGAATTGTACAGAGCGAATTTTTTTGTCATGAATTTTTTTTGTATAGACTGGTATGACCGACTATGTTGCTGTTTACTCATTTGGTGGTTAACCATTTTTTTAACCTCTATCTGATTTTTCTTCTTTTTTGACTACTCCCTACATTTAGCTGCTACAAAAAATTGATATTATTTTGCGAAACTATGGTCAGCTAGAATTTCAGGCTGAACTGACAAGTTCATGCATGGTAAACAGAGGTTGTAAATAGCCACTTTCATGGGTAAAATGAACAGCAACTGAAAAAGGAGTACAAGCAATACAGGACTAACGAAGAGCTGAAAACAAAAATACGACTGGCTAAACTTTAGAATACACTAGAGCATAAGCCTATTTATAGCTCCAAAGGTATAAAGACAACTCTATTCTGACATTAGCGGTAGTTAAGGTTTCTTCACTCACAGATTAGCAAGCTTAAACCCACAAGTGCCAAAAAAAAAAACGAAGGCTGAAACAAAGTAGTTGGATCGCAGGTAAATCACCCATATTGCTAGGAGTGTAGTTTCGAAAAACAATAGAGTACCACTTGCAGGTTTGTTGTACCAGGAAACCCAGTTGGCGTTATCTAATTTAATCAATTGCATGTATGGTTTCAGATGTTGTACTCCATAT
Source organism: Phyllostachys edulis (assembly GCA_036346405.1). NCBI lineage: Eukaryota > Viridiplantae > Streptophyta > Magnoliopsida > Poales > Poaceae > Phyllostachys > Phyllostachys edulis. Next base: position 74,984,697 of record CM070549.1, on the reverse strand, counting down.
AATATAAGACTCAATGCTAAAAAAGGAAAAACCTGCTCAAGGAATAGACAAATTGACGCACATGCATTATACCTTTAGTGTTCCTAACAGAATATTTTAAATCAACCTCTCCAAGAGATCAGTAGCTACAAGGTAATCTGCTCTTTCTGGAAATCGCCTACTCAATACATGTAACAGCTCAAAGTTCTGTTACCAAATTAAATTTAATAAAATTATTATTTTGTTGGATTTTTTGAAATTGAAAGAGTTTTATTGCTTCTCTTGAATTTCTGAAGTTTTAAAAGTCAAAAATAAAATTTTAATTATTTTCTAGGATTTTAAAAGCTTTTCCCTAATTATTTTAAAGTCAAAATAAAATTTATGTGCAAAAACTATTACCAAAGTTATGTTGGAAATTATTTTATTAAGTCCAAAATAACTCTAGGAATTTTTGTGAATTTTTATAGAATTTTTGGACTCTATTTACTATCTTCTAAAATTGTATTTGTTTATTGCTTAAATCTAAATTTCGAATAAAAAAAATATTTTATTCTGTTTACGCGCGGGCGATATTCGCCATGACCGCCAAGATTCCCGCACGCACGATCTCCTCCCTCACCCCTCCCCGGCCCCTATAAAAGGGAGCACCGGGTGCGCAATGCTTCACTCATCCAAACCCCTCCACTCACCCCTCCTCTCCTCACCTCATTTCGCCGGATTTTGGAGTTTTGCCTCGCCACCCGAAGCTTGGTCCTCCCTCGATTCCGACGGCTACAAGGACTAATTGGCACCATGGACCGCACCAACGGCATCGCCGCAGCCCCGCCAACCCCGTGCTCGCGCCACCTTCGCCGGAGCACCACCCGAAGCCCCGCGCCATCACGAGCCAAACTGCGCCGCCGCCAAAGTCCTCGCCGCCGGCGATTTCTCCGTGCCCGAGCGCCGCCGTGGTAAGCATCATGACCCTCGCGATCTCCTCTACCCGTTGATACCCTCGCCGGCCGTCACCGTGCCGCCGTTCGCCGGCGAGCTCACGGCCGAGCCGCCGCCGGTGCCAAGATGATGTAGCCGCGCCACGTATGCGCCACCTCATCGCCACGTCACCAAATCCGCCCATGTGGCCGCCATGTCATCCACTTGCGTGCCGTCCACGTAGCACACGGTTTCAACCGAATAAAAATCGAGCGCTGACGTCATGCTGATGTCGTAAAGCCATTTTCTTTCAGAAAACTAATTCTGAAAATCATATTATTCATCATTTCATGTAACTTTGAAACTTCCCGGGGTTCGTTCTCCTTCATACGAACTCCGATTTCGTCGATTCAAATTTCTAAATTCATATAAATTCAAAATCTAGCTATCTAAACTAAAATTATTTAATTGGAGTTCATTTGAATCTTCATTTGAATTTTGTTTGAATTTGGCTTATTTTCGCGTATAGATTTCGACGACTTCGGAGAGTCAGATTTCGACACCGTTTGAAAGCAACTAATTAAGCAAGGCAAGTTATATTCTTGATCATATTTGCACCTATTATTTTAAATTATTTAATTCTGTTTTAAATTATTATTGTATGCTTATTTATATTCAGTAATTTAAATTCCTATTTTAAATTCATAGATATGCCTAAATTCCTTGTATGGCCAAATTTGATAATTGAATAAAATACATTGTCACCCTAGATAAAATCTAGTTGATACGATAGTGTGAACTAGGATCATTTGGAAAAATTATGCTTAGCGATGCTTAGACCCAAAAATGTTTGATTTGGGGGATTTCAGCCAAAAATCAAATATTGTTTAAATTGTATCCATAACATTGGTGTGTTATAGAAGTTTATAAATGACTTTGCAAAATAAAATAAAATGATGGTTTGTACTTGGGCGAAATGGTTGTTTGGATGGTGTATGTCAATGCACGGGCTCAATCTCAGTTAGGGTTGAGGCCCAGGGGTTATTTGGAAAGTCGCCCAAATTAGTTGAGGACCGGCCTCTGAGCGATCCTTTGCTATGCCTATAATAGGCTATGCCTCACCGTGCAACCACATGTCCTCAGAATGGGGCGTAGGACCTGGCTAATTAATTTGTAGAGTTCCATCGCGGTTGATCCTGTATGTACGTGGGTGGTCTTTCATGGCCTGTCTTTCATGACTACTTTATTCCCACCTGGCATAAGAGGGGGCACCCATTAACCCGACGGATTTCCATCCAAATGGGGGATTTGCGAAACCTTAATGAGGGTGTACTGCGGTGGAATGATGCATTGTAAAGTCCTTGTAATGAACTCTAGACCTCTTACCTTCGGCAGTGAGAGGTGGCATTGACGGATGCCGAACAAACTAGAGGAATCATGTCATGTGGGTAAAGTGTACAACCTCTGCAGAGTGTAAAACTATTCGAATAGCCGTGTCCATGGTCATGGACATGCTAGCAAAGCCACTCAAAGTTAGATCTTTGGTTTTGATTTCAAAAGACTTTATCAACCGGTTTATCCAAATGGGAATTGGGCAGGAAGCCATGTGATAGGAGGGTATCCTTCACCATTCATGTGTGAATGTTATCTGACTATAAAATTGAGAATTTATAAAATGAATTTTAGTTGTAGAATAACTGCTTTGGAACTTAGTACAAGTATTTAAAGAAAATGCTGCTTTATACAAATCAACCATATTAAGCCTTCCTTTGAGATATCCATGTATTCATGTCATTCTGTTATTTGACGGGTGTAACTTGCGAGCACGGTAGTTGTGCTCATACTTGCTTTATGCAAACAAATTTCAGAGGAGAAGGACTTCGCTCCGGTGTGGATCTTGACGACTAGGCCGCTACCCGATCGATTGCTCGTGGCGATCACCGACTCCACTACTTCTTCGCCTTCATTGTGTTCTTTCTTTGTTATTCGTAAGCCTCTTTTGTAATAAACTCGTTGATTATCAATAAAATATTGCGATTTATGGATGTTACCAGATTCTGTTTAACTGTGTGAACTAGCTACGATCATGGGACTAGTTCAGAAATGCACAGAGGATTTGGGGTGTTAATCCCGGGTCCAACAATACATACAGCAAATGAATTAGGTAGTAAATAAAATGAACGTGCCCCATTGATGAGCAAGGTTTTTTTGAACCATCAACAAATGCATAGCCCATCCCATTTCTTGGGAGCTCCCTGACAACATAGGCATTGCTCGACACGGGCTTGTATGGTGCGGTTCATGTACCTATTAATATGGACTCATTATAAAAGTAATATTAGTATATTACAATTATTTGAAGAAGCACCATTTTTTAATTCGCAAAATCAAGATTGTTCATCACCTTTATACTTGGACAATCGATATATACAGCATACATGCTTCAATAGTCATCTTTGCACTTGCCCAATGTAAACAATATTAAATTAGATCAAATTATTTGATCAGAAGGAAAAGCGAGGCAAAAGGTAACAAAGGAATGACTTACATAATTTAGCAGTATGGTCCAACCCCTACAGATAATAAATCAGTAAATGAATTGAATTGAAACACACATAGGCATTATTGTTGGTTAGGAATGGTACAATTACAACAATAATAACTACTTAAGACTACAAATGGGAGTTAAGGCACAATGTAGAAGATTCATATTGTGGGAAAGGTCCCAAGCAAGAGCTATAGATATATCATAAACTAAGAAAGATTAGCTATAGATATATCAAAGAAAAGAATCGTACTTTTAATTTGACCTCATGTTGGAGGTTCGCAGTTAATTTACAATAGCTAACAAAAAGGTACATATTTTAACATCACTCTGGTGGTTCACAGTTGATACTATATACATACCTAGTATTATCATGTGACACAAATATTCTTGAATTTCTCAAACCAAGTAAACAATACAGACAGAATTAAATGGAAAAAACTAAAGTGGTCTTCCAATTTTATCTAGCTGGACACTAAGAGAACTGTTAGCATTGTGACAAATAGAACAACATAGAGATGACAGAGGATTACCAAGAGCTAGAGGCAACGGCCTGAACCATGCTAAATTAAAAAAGGTTGTAGTCCCCAACCAGTACAGGAGCGATCCGAACTGTATGCAGACAAGGCGAATAATTCATCGCCCAAAATGCTACTGAGTTGGCACCTAAAATGTTGATAACACGAGATCATTCCAGTTAGACTTTTTCATGTGGGGAAAAATTTAAAGATGTGAGAAGCTACAAAGCAATATAATTAGACGATGGCCCTAATAATATTTTTCTGTTGCTTGTCTCGGCAAATTTACTAACCCAGATTTACAATCCAATCCAATTGGCAAATGTCACACTCACTGGAGCGTTTCAGCAAACAGGTGGTAGGCATGACATTTTCTTAACATCAAGGTAAAACTGCACAAAGGAAATCTCAGCAATTTGATATTCCAGAAAAGAAAAGGATGTAAACAAGTACATATTAATAGGAAATAGTATGGTGGAGAAACGTTAGACCTGTCTCTGAAGCTTAGCAGTTAGCACTAAGAAAGCTAATCCTTGGTCATATCAGACTCCTAATGTTCCCAACTTGGTCATTATTCTTGCTTAAGTACACCGGAAAGCACCTAGATGGCATTACTCTGGGCACAATTGAATCTTTTGCCCGCTGGGCAATCAACTACTGTCGCACTCGTCAGGAATTTGGAAAAAAAAACTCCACACAACAAGGATGCTGGACACCAGCAAAGACGAAATTGTTACCTCAACGCCATTGGTGGTGCCCGGAACGATATGTGGCATCAACCTGTAGACCTAGTTGAGCTTCTTCCCGGCGAAGAGCGGCGCATTGCAGTCAGTTTTGCCAAACACACCAACAACAAACAGGGACCCCGCAAAGAACACTCTGCATTCTTCAGAAATAAGGAAAGAGGAAGAAGAGGGCACACGGAAATCAAACATCAACATCCATAAAACGGAACTACTGTCTAGGCAAAGAATCATCGTTTCTTCTTCTACCTTGGTTGGAGTTGCAAAAGGAGGCCTGAGGTCGCGTAGCCACTGGATTTGGGTGAAGAGGAAGCAGGAGCTCCAAACAGTCTTGCCGAGCACCCTCTTGTCGAAGAACTCGTTGTTGAGCCAATTCCATCAAATCCTGAACCCAACGCAAGCACAGCGACGCAGCGATGGGGACGGAGCGGAAGAGAGAGCGATAGGGTAGGGGAAGAGGAGCGGCAATCGGCACGAATCGGAACCATGCGCGGTGTGGGAGGAGATGGAGAGGAGGCGAGGCGAGCGCACCGCTTGGGTTGGGAGCGGAGACGGAGAAGGCGAGGGGGATGGTGAGAGAGAGGCGGGGGCAAGGAAGGAGGGAGCGGCGGTGACAGCTATGATAGGGGAGGAAGTGAGCACGAGGGCGTGGAGGAGGCAAGGGATGATTTGGTCCCACCATACTTTTTGAAGATGTTCGTCATCAAAATATGTCCTCTATCCATAATATCCTTCGGGGTGTGGGACTCAGTCATGAGACCTAAACGAAGAAGATCCAATGGTTGGTGAGCCGAAGAACTCGGGGAAAAGGTCGACGAAGTCTTCATCTTTTCGTTGCTGGCAACAGCAACAGCTCCGCCTTGTGGACCACGAGGAACGTCCTCTACAACTTTCTTGCCGGCACGGCAGTCGAAGATTCTTCCTCCATCTTGACCGAATGGTTCTAGCGATCGTAGGACCAAGTCCCATGTCAGATTATTGATATCCTCAATAACCGGCTTGATCACCATAGTAACCGGATCATTCGTCGACTTCACGTCCGTTTCCACGACTACCTCAGTGGTTGTAGCTGCTCCTGTGGCAACGACTTCCTCCATTACTACCACAGGGACAACGGTTGATGCCTCAACCACCTCTATTGTTGTCTCTGCGGCTATAGGAGAAATAACTGTGGGCCCCTCGACATAAGCATCCCTGGGGGCTGCAAAAGTAGGACTAAAATTGTGAGAAGAAAACTGTCGGACCCGGGAGTAACCCCCAAAATCTTCTGTGTATTTCTGAACTAGTCCCATGATCAGTAGCTAGTTCACACAGTAAACAGATATGGTAACATCCATAAATCGCACAACTTTATTAACAATCAACAGAGTTTATTACAAGAAAGGCTTACAAGCCAACAATAAACAAACACAGCAGAAGGCGAAGAAGTAGTAGTGGAGTCCAGCTGGTCTGCCATAAGCAATCGATTGGGGTAGCGGCCTAGTCATCGAGATCCACACCGGTAGTGAAGTCCTTCTCCTCTAAATTTTTTTTGCATTAAGCAAGGGTGAGCACAACTTCCGTGCTCGCAAGTTACACCCAATAACAGAGTTAATGCATGCAAGGATATATCAAAGGAAGGCTTATTGGTTAATTTTGCATAAAGCAATGTTTTCTTTAAATACTTGTACTAAGTTCCAAAGCGGTTATTTTATAACTAAAATTTATTTTATAAATTCTCAAGTTTTATAGTAGAATAACCTCCATATGAAATATAGTGATGGATACCCTCCTATTACATGGCTAACCGCCCAATTTTTACCACAAGGATTAACCATCCTCAAATCATTTGCTAAAAATCATTTCAAAACAAAATCAAAGTTTAACTTTGAGTGGCTTTGCTCAGCATGTCCATGACCGTGGACACAGCTATTCGAATAGTTTTACACTCTGCAGAGGTTGTACAACTTTACCCACAAGAGATAATCAATTTTTAATGTTCATCTGACACACTTTCGAAGGTGTGCGACTAAGTGATTATCATGAGGCCTTTACAATGCATTCCCTAGTGTAAGTTACACCCGCTAAGGTTTCACCTGAGAGTGGTTAAGTCCACCACACCCAGGCCCCCTCTTGCGCCACACGGCGGCTTACCCAGCGACAAGACCCGTGTCCACGACGGCTTAACCAGCGACACAACTCGTGGGTCACTCCAATGGTGCAACTCGCATTGGTGGATACAAATTATTTAGCCTAGTATGTCCCATTCCAGACTTGTGGTAGTACGGTAGGGCGTAGCAAAATACGCTCGAAGACCGGTCCTTAACTGACTTGGGCGACTTTCACAATAACCCCTAGAACTCAACCCTACTCGGATTGAGCCCATGCATAAACCTGCACCCACCAATCATCCATTTTGCCCAAGTTCAAATCAACATTTCTTTTTTTTTGTTTTTCAAAACATTTGCAAAAACTTCCATGACAAACCAATGCCATAGACTTTTAAACAACATTTGATTTTTGACTGTAAATTCCCAAATCAAGTATTTCAGGTCTAAGCATGGCTAAGCATAATTTTTCCTAAAATGTTCTAGTTTATACTATTACATAAACTAGATTTTCATCTAAGGTGTCAAGGTAGGTTTATTTAAATGTCAAGATTGGCAATACAAAGGATCTAGGCATAACTATAATTTAAAAGCAGGTATTTAAATTACATTGAATAGAAATACGCATGCAGTAATAATTTAAAATAGAATTTAAATAATTTGAAATAATGGGATTAAATATGATCAAAGGTATAACTTGCCTTGCTTAATTAGTCATTGTTCTTATACGGCGTCGAAATCCGGTCGTCCGAATTTGTCAAAATTTATACGCATAAACAATCCAAATTCAAATATAACATTAAAATAAAATCCAAAAATTATAAAATAAATACTACAAGGAAGGTATTGACTTTATATGAATTTAGGAATTTGAATCGGCGGAATTGGAGTACGTATGAGGGAGAACGAATTTCTGGAAGGTTGAAAGTCACATGAAATAATAGAATTCCAAAATTACTATTCACTCGAATGGTTGTTTCGGATGTTTTGATGTTTAACAGAGTGAAGGATTTTGGTGCAAGTCAAGGAGGATTAGATGGATTGGAGATGTGAGTATGCCACATGGGACCCACATGTTGGAATTAACTTTTGCATGTTATGTACAAGTTCATGCAAAATATGTACGTATCTGTACACAGCCGTGCATGCATGAGATATAGAAGGAAAATAATAATAATGCATGGTGTGAATCAATATCAGAGAGCTAAATATGTTAGGATGTACGCGCCATCAAGGGGACGTGCATTGCCTTGCATGTGCCTGCCATCGGCATGTATACCAATTACAAGAGTAATTAGCGAGCTATGCATAGCAGGCATTTACTCGCAGGACAGCCGGCCATGCATGCTTTGCATGGCGTGGCATTCACACGCGCTGCATGTGCAGGACAAGAGGTGTCGATTGCATGGCGCTGTATGCGCAGGACATGAGGCGATTGCATGGCGGCATTCACGCGCGCTGCATGCGCAGGACAGGAGGCGATTGCATAGCACAACATTGACGTGAGGGACTGCCGGATGGACATGCATGCCGATTTTTCATGGGAGCCAGGAGGAAATCAGTTGGGATCAACCGTATGCACAAAGGATATCAATTCATTTTCCTATTTTTGGGGCCAAGAATCCGACAGGAGCAAGGGAAGAACAACTTCTTGATCAACTAATAGAGATTGGTTTGGAGGTTCTATGTAATAGCCCCAGTTTTAATGAACAGTAATAAAATGCTTTTCATAACATTTCTGGTCAATATGAAACATGGGCATCTTGTCACAATTTAAAAACTTCCATTTTCGAACCAAATCTAAGCCTTGTTTGAAGCTTCAAAAGAGAATGCAAGTCAATGCTTGTATTAAGACCGGGGAAGTACTTTTATCAAATTTTTAGAGATTATTTTGACCTTTTGAAAAATCTTTGTTTTCTAGTTAAACCTATTCGGTCAAAGTATTTAATTAAGTATTTTAAAATGAGAACAATGGTTTTCAAAATTTATCTGGGACATATATCATCCCAGTAGCTTCTTTGAAAATATTTCATATTTTTGTAAATTTATTTGATATTTTAAACCCTCGGTCAAACTTTTGAAGTTTAAATTTTGGGTCTAGTCAACCTTAGACCCAGTCCCAAGCCTTTTTGGCACTGTTGCGACTCAAACCAGTTGGGTTAAACCCAACCAGGTGCCATTCGGGCTAACCCTGTCACGTTCCTTATGCTCAGCCAACCCCAGTGCACGCGAGCCGTCCGATTCAAAACGGGTCGTTCAAATCTATTGGGCTGTTTGGACCATCCGGACAATCCACACAATCTCCACCGTCGATTTCCAAATGGACCGTCCTGATGCATTAGGCCGTTCGGACCATCCGAACGTTCCATGCGATCTACACCATCCATTTCTTATCGGACGCACCATCTTAATTTGGTTTAAACCAAAGCATGCCCCCACCTCTGGACCGTTAGATTTAAACTCAACAAATCAGATCAAGTGTGACGTTCGGACCATCCGAACGCACCTTGCAATCTGGGCCGTTAAATCTAAATCGGACCGTCCGTATTTTATCGGGCCATACCATTTTCAAATGGAAAAGCACAACGCGCGTGCGAGCCATTGGATTCAAAATTAACAGCCAGGATCAATTGGGACGTTCGGACCGTCCGAACGCGCCTTGATTCTGAGCCATTAGATTTAGATCGTACCATCCTCGTTGAGTGGGCCGTTCAAACCGTCCGAACCTCACTTCAATCTCAACCTTTGAATCCCAATCCAACGGTGCCCCTTCTATTCGCTTGAAATGCTTAAGCGCGCCCTTTTTTGCAATCGTTATATTTTGATCGCACGGTCAAGATTGAGTTGGAACGTTCGGACCATCCACACATCCCACTCAATCTAAGCCGTTCATTTTCGATCGCACGGTCAATATGAGTTGGGTCATTCGGACTGCCCGAATGGCTCACTCAATCTGAGTCATTCGTTGGCAATCGGGCGATCAACATTCGTTTGAGCTCATCTCTTTGTTTCGTTGCTGGGACTAACAGTGCAGGCTCACTTGTTAGTGTCTTCTTCATCTTCTCCGTGCCATGGCGCCAGCGCCAAGCGCATCGCAAGCGAGTTGGCGTTGTGTCACGTTTTTGCAACATGCAATCGCCACTTGGCATCAAATTGCTGTCTGTGTTGCCACGCAGCTCTCCTCGTTCACTCCAGCGAAGTGCCTATTTAAACCCTAGCTCTCACCCTCGGCTAAATTGATGCCGCATTGAGTTCTTCCTCATCTCCGGCATAACCTCTCTCTCTGGCACCTTTGTTCATCTCTAATGATGCCTTGTTCATCCTGTTAATGGGAGCTTTTGCCATTGTTTGTAGATCAAGAACGTGAGGTTGTTGTTTGAACGCCCGGAGCGCGTACCGAATGCCATTTTTTTTTCAAACTTGCATTCGGTGAGTTACTTCCAATTTTATTCACGTCACTGCGTGTCATATGATCTGAGGAGTAAAACCCCTCGATTAATTTCATCTTTGATTCTACAGGTTTGTTGAATTTTGAAGATTCCCCTTTTTCGGCCAAAATCACCCCTTTCGTCTCCAACTCCGGCAAGGTGAGCCATTTCTCAATTCCTTCCTTTATAAGCTCTTTATGGACCTATATGACCTAACCCGAGCACTCACTCGTTGATTCCTCGCTCAGATCATCTTGTCATCGTGGGCTTCTTATTGTCGTTTTCGGTCTTTCTCATCGCTAGCGAGCTCTAGAGCTTCTCCGACCATCCTCTCAGCTCAGGTAGCTCCCTTAGATACCCTAGTAGCATAAGCAAAAGTCTTTTCGCACTTTGCATGTTCAAATCAGCATAGCCTCTTTTGCTGTATTTTGAACCGTCGTTGTTTTTCTTGTCGCGCCGCCACTCCGGCCAAACTCCGGTGATGTTCTAACCATCAATAGGTTTATTGCACTATTGTGAATCCATTTTGGTCTTTAGATAGCATCGCTTTGGATCACAGCTCCGGCATTTTGTCGAGAAAGCTCTCGGTAACTATTTGTTCTGTTGTCGGATTTCCCGATCAGAACTGTAGTTCGTTTTAGCCTTTAATCCTTGTCGGTTAGTGCTAGCAAGTGTTAATCTGGGTTATTACCGTTACTAATAATAGTTTGTAGCTTAAGAATTCTGTTAGTTTGCACATCGGTACTTTTGATCATGTATCTTTTCAGCATTTTGGTATCTGTTATGCTTCTGGATGTTCATTTGCTATTTTTCTGTTAAATTTTGGTTTTCCCTACGTGAGTGAAAATATTCTTGAGGTTCTAGAACCTGAACAAGTGGTTTATTACCAAGGCAAGCATCCTCTTGCACCATGTTGATACCAGTTTTGATAATTAAGTGTTTTGAAATGCAGTGATAACTGTGTGCAAGCTATTTTTGAAGTATCAGTACTTTGTGTGTTAGTTAGTTATATCCCCATCTTTGTGGGTTATCCTGAATCGAACTCATACACTTATGCTTAAGATAGAAATCTGGTGTTAGTAGAGTGTTTTGTAGATTTTTGCTTAGCCTTGCAAGTCTGTAGAACGTTAGATGTTTGACAAGCTTATCTTGTCAGACCTGGGAAACACCTTTTTGATTTCTATCTTTGATTTCTTTGTCAGTTTTTAAAACTGAAAGTTAAGTTTGTTTGATAAAAAATTGGTTTAGATCTGGACAAGTGGTTGCTAGTGATGGTGCCTTCGTGTACGAGATTTGGGAAATGTGGTAGTCTTGTCTGGATCAGTAAGGACCGAACTTTGACCTGTCAATTCAAGTACCTTACGTACTTCCACACGCGGTGTATGGGCACTGGTTGGTTAAGTAAGGGGCTGATGTTATTGAGTTGAGGAACTGGTGGAGTGAGGACATTTGTGAAGTTCACGTGTTCGTAGGGCTCCGATTTCAATTCTATATGTGCAGGGGAGCACAATTTTAATTTCAGTTCATTGAATCGGCTTTCCCAACACAACATGTGTGCCTTAGTTAGCAGGTGCTATCCATCGTTTGTACTAAGCGGGATTAGTCACACATGGGTGATTCAACTCAATAATGTCCACTTGCTGAAAAATACCGAATCTTAGTTTACCCGGCCGGCATACCAAAGGAAGTGTGTCATCATTCGGAGGCATCCGAAGGCTTACGGGCTGACTAAGTCGTGTGGGTAAGATATACACCCCTGCAGGGTTAAAACTATTTGAATAGCCGTGTCCACAGTTACGGACAACACTTGTTTTGATGGACAACTCACTATAGACTTTGAAATATTTTTGTGTCATGGGTTTTACTGGTTTCGGCATGAAGGGTATTCATGCTTGTTAATTGGTCAAAGTGGACAGCCACTTTGATTTTGTTCTTGTTTGTGATTAAATTCTCTTTTACTTACTGTTTTAGTCCAAACTTGTTTATAAAGTGGCCTTTACAAAAATCAGTAAGTGTAGAAGTGAAACTTGGCTTCATGCAAAAATTAATGCCATTACAACCTTCCTGTTGTCAAACTTAAGCATGTATAGATTCTAATCCTTTGGATAGGTGCTACTAAACACTTTCTTTTAGTAGTTTTGTGTAAGTCTTGTGAGTACTTTTTGTACTCAGGTGCTTTCACCACTTGTTGCAGGTGAGGACGGTTATGTGTACGAACTACCCATTAGCGCCGATCAGGGCGACGCTAACGAGTGAAGTTATTTCTATCCTCCACTCAGTTGCCTGAGGGCTATGGGCAAACTAGTTGGAACTTTTGCTGTTTATATTCTTGTTTCCCCTGCTAACACTTCTGTTAGATGCTGCTGGTCGGTTGTTTCTGTTGAACCGAACCAAGCTTGTAAAGTTTTGTTATGTATGTATACTGTATGCCTTGTATGACATGGTACAATGTTGTTTAGGATATATGTGCAATAGTCTTTGATCTTGGGAACTATTGTAAGACATATATCCAGGAACCTAGCATTGGGTTCATTCCTTGTTAACAATTATACTTCCGGGTGTAATCCTTAACTTAGAATGTATCCAATACCTGGGGTCCTCACATTCTGTTGGAGATAAACGGCAAGAAATCTGAACCAAACAACTAACATGGAATTTTTGCCGTGCAATATTTGTTATGGCCGACGCTTCTCTATTTCTATCAATACGTTCCTTCTTATCGTCGTGTAAGCTCAGTTGGGGGTCATCTGGACCCAAATACATCAGAAGTAGTTGGGTCCGAGTCGGTTGAGTTCTAGTCGTGTATGTGCATGTGCATTAGGATTTCTAGTTTTGTACGTGCATGAGACCCGGTTATAAAAGCCAAGGCTTTCAGCCATGGCGATGGCGCCGGAGAGGGAAAGGATGGCGGCGACTGGGAACCAACAAAATGGGTCATCCTAAACCCTAGGAAGGCATAGGATGTGGGGGCGTAGCGAAATATGGTCGGCGGCGACGACGACACGCAAAATGGATAGAAAATAAATAAAATCTAAAAATTACAAAATAAATACTGAAAATTAGCAGAGGAATTTAGATGAATTTAGAAGGAAGAATCAATGGATTTGAAGTTTGCATATGAGAGAACGAATTTTTGGAATGATTAAAATGTTCATGTACAAACTATGGTCATGACTAAATAATCTTGCTACAGTATGTGGCTTACATGAATTCAGCCGAAACAGAAGGGCATGGCGCATCCATGGAGGAAGGTGGTGGCCATGGAGGGTGGTTCTTTGGTGAGGGGGAGGTGAGCCCGAGGTAGAGCACGACGTCGCGATGCTGGAGGAGGTGAAGAAGGCGGAGGAGACCCACCGGAGGCGGCGCTAGGGGCAGCGGAGAGTGGCTCGGCCGGCGACGAAGAATTGATGATTCCGACGAAGTGGGAGCGAGGGAGGAGGGGTGAGTTGAGGGGATGGATGAGGGAGAGGAGAGGCAGCCGATGCTCCCTTTTATAGGGCCAGAGAGGAACCGGGGAGGGAGAACGACGCGCGTGGGTCACGGCTGGTAATTGCGCGCTTCCGCGAATTGAGTGCATGAATCTGGGGATTGAGGCTCGAAATGGAGGTGTCGTGATGAGAGGAGTTTAATGCCGGTATTTGCGTGAATAATTGTGGAGGGAATCAAGGGATTGATGAGCTTTTGTGGTGTTATTCATGGCATCGGCCGACTGGACATGAAGTCATGTGAGAAAACGGTTCAAGGAAGAAGATGAGAAAAAGAAATAAAGAAGAGAATTAAAGAAAGAATATAATTGATTGAATGAAAGATGGCAAGTTGGTAGTGGATGCTTTGAATTGCTTGGAGTTAAGCGAGGTCGGCCGTGGGGCAGCGCCCGGATGGGTGACCAACGGGAAAAATATTTTTTTTCTCCGAAATTCAGATTAAACAATAAATCAAATAAATTTTTAGAAGATAGCAAATAGAGTCCGAAAATTTCTAGAATTCTTTTGAACTTAAATAAAACATTTCCAACTTATAGATGGTAATTAATTTTGTAAATAATTTATTTTGGCTTTAAAATAATTAGGTAAAGCTTTTAAAATTCCGTAAATTATTTAAAATTTAATTTTCACTTTAAATCCAATAAAATCCCAGAAAAGTCCATAAATTTTCTTTTTGACTTTAAAACCAAGAAATAAAATAATTTATTTTTTCTTCTTTTAACAAAGAAAACTCTTTTTAAATTACAGAAAATCAAGAAAGAACTTTGAAAGCCAGAAAATTCAATAAAATAATAACTTTATTTATTTTTATTTTGGTAACAGAACTTTGGGATGTTACAAAAACATGTCAAGTTATGTCAAGAAAAGGTAAATAAAATTTTTACGCATTCAGGATTTACATACCTTGGCTTTCTAGAGACAATCTTGAATCCAAAAGAAATCTTCCCCAAGAAAGGTTTCTTTTTCTTCTTCTCTTCGGCCATCTCAATTTTCATGACACCTTCAGCCTTTAGAAGGCTTTTAGTGCCACGAGATTGAGAGGCTGAGGCTTCTTCGACCACGTCTAGTTGAAAGTCTTGTTGGAGGATTGGGATCTCCACGACCACGTCAGGTCGTAGATCTTGATCGAGAGCTGCAGCTCCAAAAGCTTCTTGCCCCTCTTGATGATCAAAACTTTTGTTTTGACCACCTAAGGAATAGCACTTGTCTTGACCATAGGTTCTGATGCTGATGTATCCTACACAAAACACAAAGCTTTTCTAGTTCTCCTTTTCTAATTGCTTCACGAAGCTATGAGAAGCAAAAACTAAAAATGTCCTATCGTCATAATAGAATGATACCTTGGTATTAGGGGCTTTGTGCTTAAGCACTTCGACCGCTCCTTTTTTCTCTGCAGCCACCACGTCTGCAAACAATTTACTGAAGGGGCTGGTTAGAGGAGGAGCGGAGCTTGACACTACTACGAAAGAGGCTATCCTGGACACCTCATCACAGACGGTTCCTCGGAACCGTCTGTATTAAATACAATCATAGACTGTTTTGGTTTAGGACACATCTATGCTACTGGCTACGGTAAAAACTATATGTGAAGATGTGATGTCACAGACGGTTTATGTTTAAAACCGTCTATGAAATTATCACAGACAGTTCGGATTAAAAACCGTTTGTGATAGTTATTAATATCATAGACGGAGCATGTTTAAAACCGTCTATGAAATATCACAGACGGATCTTAACAAGAACCGTCTGTGATAGTTATTAATATCACAGATGGTACATGCAGTGGCGGAGCTAGAAATTAGATGGTGGGGGTGCACACTTTACACTCACAATTTTTATAGTTTATACAATGATTTCATAACATCATAAATCCAAAACATATGTTCTAAATTTGTCAAAAGCACAATACCTTCTTGCTTGAGTTCCTCCTCCACCTTCTTGAGTCTCCTCCACCCCTGGACCCCTTCAGCCAGTGATGAAGAAGATGAAATATTATTTGCCTTCACTTCTCGATCCCGAAAAAAAAGAAAGGATGTCTCTATTCCTCTTCATGTCTCTATAATCTACATTGACATATCGTAACAATTAAACTCACATTCACAGATTGACATAACAATATAACATGAACATGATAACAAATTAACAATATATACAGCATACGGGATACGACATACCAATAAAGCAGCAACCAATTTCAGTGATTCCTCCAAGCCTAAGTCCAAGCCACCAAGCACCTTAATACCTTATAATTGAAAATCCAAATGACCAAATCCAATAGGTCACTCCAAGTCTCCAACTCCCAGCCCAAGGCTCCTTCCTTCGGTCCTTCCGCCCACCGCCGATCGATTGTCGCTCGCCACTCCCGCTGCCACCGGCGGCCTCCGCGCCGCCCTCCGCCCCTCGCGTCGTGCACCACCGGCTGCCTCCCACGCCATGATCGGGTGCCTCCTTTGCGTCGTGCGCGCGCTCTCGCGTGGCGCGTGGGCGCCGCCCTCCCGGCCTCTGCGTCAGACGCCACCTCCTGCGTCACCGCGCCACCCTGCTGCTTCAGCGTGGCAGGCGACCTCCGGCCTCTCCGGCGTGGCGCTGCCTCCCAGCCTCCCACGTCACGTCGGCCCGTCGTGGGATCGTGCCTCGCCTGGGGAGCAGCCGAGCAGAGCTGGGGACTGAGGGGAGGAGAGATTCAAATTAGGGTTGGAGTCTTGGGAGGAGAGATCGAGCCTTCTGCTGTGTCCGCCGCTAAGGAGTGGGTCGCGATCGGGCTTGGGTTGTGCTTCGTCGGATCACTGGAAATTTGAAGGCCGATGAACTAATCCCTGGTTAGTTTTCATATTTTTGGGGGTGCCGGTGCATACCCGGCACCCCACCTAGATCCGCCCCTAGGTACATGTTTAAAACCGTCTGTGAAATATCATAGACGAATATTAATCAGAATTGTTTATGATATTAATAACTATCACAGATGATTTTTAATCCGAACCGTCTGTGATTAATTTTGTATCTCAGGCGGTTTGTGGTTGGAAGTGTCTGTGGTATGTTGAACGCCACTTCGCCTCCTGCGCGATGCATCTCTTCATCTCCCGCGCCGATGTTACTACTTGCATGTGTTTATAAGAATGATCATCCGCCACCGTACTCCTCACACATCACTATACTCTCAAGCACAAATGAGATCATCCGTTACCGTACTCCTCACACATCGTTCTACTCTCAAGCACAAACAAGATGGATCCCCACTATTCTCCCCAGACACCAGCATTGATAGCCTACTTGGCCATCCTATACAAGCACCTCGTCGGCCGTACACTAGCGGAAGCTGCGGAAGGACACTGTAATCGTAGTGTCCTCCCTCCTCCAGCGGACGATATGCCGGGACACGTGACGGTGACATTGCACCGTCTAGATGACCTCCTCTGCCTTGTCTTTCGGGTGGTCTGCAGCTTCCGACGAGCTAACCTCGCCATCGGTGTAGTCCTCGAGAAAGAGGTTGCACATCTGTAGGAGGATTACCGTCGCTTGGAATGCGACATCGAGGCGGCGGGCGACCGAGTCGACCAAGCCGAGACCCCTCAAGAAAGAGAAGAGGGCCTATGGGCGATTTCTACTTGGCTCCTTAGGAGGAGCTTCTTTGGGCGAGTATGAAACGATCACATCAACGGATGGAAGTGTTTCAGGCTACCTGCGCTGATCCTGAACCCTCCGATGCCGATGACGTCGACTACGAAGCTTTGATAACGGAGATAGCAGGCTACTTGGGCCACTAGAAAAACTTGATATTTTATTATTTCTACTTTTTTAAAATCTTTTTTAGAAGCGACTGGCCACGCTGTTTGGCCATATGTAAATACAAAAAATGATATAAAAAATTCAGTTTGAAGTTAACTTACTGTCTATGCTGAACTTGTTTACTATCATAGGCAGTTTAGTGGAAAAAACCGTCTATGATATTTAATTATCACAGACAGTTATTAACAAGAACCGTCTATGATAAGGAATACTTCACAGACGGTTTTTTAAGTATAACCGTCTGTGATATGTATCACCAACGGTTTGTGGTTAGAATCATCTGTGATTTTTTTTTTTACTATTACAGGAAACCAGCTACTTCACAAATATGCCATAAATTACAACAATGATACACACACACAAAATCTTCTCCAACCACTTGATATAGTCCAGAATGCGCTCCATCATCAACTCTAGAATGTTTAGCCTCTACTCCAACGCAACTTCCATTCTCTGCTCCAACCCGAAATCCATCCTTTGCCCTGTATTTCTGTGCTCCCTTGCTCTCTCCATGGTGTCTGCCTACTGGAAATATTGACATCCTCCAGCCTACAAAATTGTACAAACGCGAAATCAGTACACACATTTCATAGTTACTGGAGAATCATCCAAACCACAAGAAATCAAACTCAAGTTTACTTACTGAGAAATAAGGACATTTGTAAAACACCCGGCCAATATTTTCCTCGGTGTTGGTGTAGAGCACATCTGCTTGCACACGACAATTAGGGCAATCCACCCGCCTAGGAATGTCTAGTGCTAGGGCCCTCCGATTCAGTGAGCTCGACACCTCATACATATGGCGCTCACTCAAGACGAGGAGATGAGGTGAGGTGAGACCAAAAGGAGAAAGGACTGAGCTCAACTACTAGAAGAAGATGAGAAAGCTCAGAATTGGCCTTACTTATGCTGATGTGCGAACATTTTTTGGCTATAGAACTATCACAGGCGGTTTAGTGGAATAAACCGTTTGTGATATGTATCACAGACGGTTATAAGTCTGTGATATATAATTATCACCGACGGTTAGTAACACGAACCGTCTGTGATGTTTAATTGTCACAAACAGTTTTGAATTAGAACCATCGGTGATGTGTATCACAGACGGTTATTAAAAAGAACCATCTGTGATAAGCATTTTTTTCGGAGGGTCGTCAACGTAGCATGAGGAGGATGAGACAGCAGCCACGGGCAACCTCATCGAGTCTGCAAGTTCAAGAAGCATGGCTGCCAGAAGAGCGCATGAGGAGGCTATTTCGCTGGCACTCCTCTAGACACAACTACAGGCCTCGGATGTGCCCAAGCAGCATGAGGAGGAGGATTCTTCAAGCGGCGTGGCACAGATCCGAGGCCTGTAGTTGTGTTTGGAGGAATACCATTGAAATAGCCTCTTCAAGCGCTCTCCTAAGAGCCATGCTTCTTGAACTTGCTGGTTCAATGAAGTATGATGTGGCAGCTGTCTCATCCTCCTCATGTTGCGTGGATGACCCCCAAAAAAAGGTCATGCAGCCGCATCAGAGACAAAGGAATACTAACCTTAGATCCGATTCGGTGAGCTCGATGCCTTAGACATATGGCTCTCACTCAAGAGGAGGAGATGAGGTGAGGTGAGGCTAGAAGGAGAAAGAGTTGAGCTCAACTACTAGAAGAAGATGAGAAAGGTCAGGATTGGGCCTAGCTACTTATGTTGGCGTGCAAAATTTTTTGGCTATAGAACTATCACAGGCGGTTTAGTGGAATAAACCGTCTGTGATAAGTATCACAAGCGGTTTAGTGGAATAAACTGTTTGTGATATATAGATATCACAGACAGTTATTAACAAGAACTGTTTATGATGTTTATTTATCACAGACGGTTCTTCATTAGAACCGTCTGTGATATGTATCACAGACGGTTTTTAATAAGAACCATCTCTGATAAGATTGCTTTGAAGAAGACAGCGAGTACGCCTAAGAAAGCAACCAAGTCCATGATAAAGAATGATTTTTTTGGGTTGTCCATGCAGCATGAGGAGGATGAGACAGCAGCCACGGTCAACCTCATCGAACACACACTCTCCTGGCATCCATGCTTCTTGAACTCGCAGGGGCTGGTCATACCGACCAGCCAGAGAATGCTAATGAATACAATCACGGTATGACCAGCCCCTGCAAGTTCCAGAAGTATGGTTGCAAAGAGAGTGTGTCAGCTTCGATGAAGTACGGCGTGGCTACTGTCTCATCACCTCATGCTGCGAGGACGACAACGAAAAAAAGATCATGCTTCGTGGTGGGCTTGGTTGCTTTCTTAGACGTACTCGCCATCTTCTTCAAAGCAGCCGCATCAGAGACAAAGGAATACTAACCTTAGATCACCAAGAACAAATAGAAATACAAGCACACTTGAAAATCTAGGGTATTTCTTTCACCAAACACGCCCCAGAGCCGGCCGCCTCCTTCAAAGCAGTCGCTTATATCATAGACATTTCTCACTTCAGATAGATCTAGATCTGAGGGGACGACCAGATATTTAATTGCGAATATCACAGATGATTATTATTAAGAACCGTCTGTGATACGTATTACAGACGGGTTTGAATAAATACCGTCTATGATAACTGTCTATGATAATTCAATAATTCAGAGATCGTTGGTGAGGTCTCTGAATGTCATAGATGGCTCTTGTTAAGACCATCTGTGAAGGTCCTAGTGACTCATGTGAGGCCTATGATTATCACAGACGGTGGGTATTTAAAACCGTCTGTGTTACGTATCACAGACGGTTTTTTTTAAGAACGGTATGTGATATGCGCAATTAAATAACTTGTCATCCTGACTCCAAACAGATATGTCTCTGATATGCGGCTGCTTTGAAGGAGGCGGCCTGCTCTGAGGCGTTTGGTGAAAGAATTAAATACTGTAGATTTGCAAGTGTGCTTGTAGATCTATTTATTCTTTGGTGATCTAAGGTTAGTATTTGCTTCTAATTATATGCATTATAATCTAGAGAGTTGCATGGATGATAGCTAGGTTTGTCATCCAAGGAGGTTATTTGTAGTTAAGATTTAATATAGAACAATGAGCAACATGTATATATACATTCACTTGTCCTGTATTGTGTAAAATAACACTGTTTACATCATAGTGAGCCTCAGTTATGACTATGTCAAATGAAGGAGGAAGGGAGGAGAAGGAAAGGAGGAAGAAAGAGAGGTTGATCAATAGGAAGAGATCTAGAGATCTCGCGGGATATTTGGGATCTTTGTGGTGAGCTCCAAGGGTAATGATATCTGTAATCCTTAAATTTATATTTGCCCTGGGTTAATTGCTCTTTAATTTGTAGTATGTTTGGTCAATAGGAAGAGTAGTTGTGTGCATTAATCTAATTTGTTATGTGCGTAGCGCACATAGACCGAAGTTGGATGTATGTTGAGAACCGTGTGAGTGAAGAGTATATTGATGGCGTGTCTGCTTTTAAAACAGCTACCGAGCAGGATATGTTAAAGAAGGGGATAAAATTTATGTATTGTCCATGCATTGATTGTGATAATCTGAAGATGTTTACCAACTCAGCGCAGATCGAAGGGCACTTGATTTGAAGGGGTTTCAAAAAGGACTATACATGTTGGACGAGTTAGGACCGAAAGAGATCGATAAAGGATAAACGTACGTTCCCCCAGCTTGCTACACTCTATCCAAGGCTAAGAGAAAGGAACTCTGTCAGCATGAAGAAACTTGTTTCTATAGAAGATTTGAAATTAATTGGTATGAAGTCTCATGATTGTCATGTGCTAATGACACAAATGCTTCTGTTGCAATTAGAAGTATTTTGCCGAACAAGGTCCGAGTGGCAATTATGAGGCTGTGTTATTTCTTTAACTCAATTGCTCAGAAGGTCATCGATACCAAAGGACTAAATGCGCTGCAGGCCGAAGTGGTGACGACTCTATGTCATCTTGAAATGTATTTGCCTCTGTCATTTTTGATATCATGGTTCATCTCACTGTTCACCTTATGAAAGAGATAAAGATATGTGGTCCTGTGTTCCTACGTCATATGTACCCATTAGAGAGGTACCTGGGAATTCTCAAGTCCTATGTACGGAATCGATCTCGGCCGGAGGGCAGCATCATCAAAGGTTATACAACCAAAGAGGTCATTGAGTTCTGCATCGACTACATGGCTCAGGTGGAACCGATAGATGTGCCTCTATCTCGTCATGAGGGGAGGCTGGAGGGTATTGGGACCATCGGAAGAAAAGCAATCACTCCCAATTTCGACGTGTACGCTCAAGCCTATTTCACGGTCTTGCAACACATGACCCAAGTGTCCCCATACATCGACGAGCACAAAGACATGGTACACCAACACAATCCAGGCCAGTCGGAGGTTTGGATCACGAGAGAGCACAACCGTCGGTTCTGTCAAACCCGGGAACGAAGGATCCCGAATCCTCTGTGCTCACACACTAGTCTAGGATTTCCAGTGTACACAGTCACACAAAAATGATATCACAAACATATCACGCATTCTATTAATAATAATTCAGAGTTTAATTAAAAAGGGGCCTGAGGCCAAATAATGAAAATAACAGCGGAAGCAAAGTAGTAGTAGGCCACACGATTCGCCACAAGCAATCGTTTGGTGGCGTAGGCCTAAGCGTCTGGATCCTCACCATCCTGATAGAAGTCTTCTCCTGAATAAAGATTATTCAGCAAGAGTGAGCACAACTTCCGTGCTCGCAAGTTACACCCAATAATGAATTATGATGCATGCATAAAGTAAACAATTGAGACTGGCAAGGTTTACTTTGCACAAAGTAGCATTTCCAGTTTAAATACTCATATTAATTTCCAAAGCCATTTTAATACTATATCTAAAATCATATTTTAAAATGGCAGTTGTATAGTGGATAACCTCCATGAATGAATGGTGAAGGATACCCTCTTATTACATGGCTAACCGCCTAATTTTACCACAAGGACTTACCATCCTAAAAACATCTGTTAAACCTTTTTAAAACCAAAAACAAATCTAACTTAGAGTGGCTTTGCTCAGCATGTCCATGACAGTGGATACAGCTATTCGAATAGTTTTACACTCTACAGAGGGGGTACAACTTTACCCACAAGAGATAATTTGCTTTTAATGTCGGCCAATACACACTTCCAAAGGCGTGCGACTAAGCAATTATCACAAAGCTGTTACAATGTTCTACCTTAAAATATTTATGCCCGCTAAGGTTTCGCTTCTATTGGACTAACCATCCTCCGGGAGCCCCCTCTTGCACCAGGTGAGACTACTGTCTAACTAACACCCACACAACAACATGGCACAAATAACAATGAGGTATCACAAATTATTAAGCCAAGCCCTGCCCACACAGAACATGTAGTAGTATGGTGGAGCTTAGCAAGATGTGGTTCAAAGACCGGTCCTTAATTGACTTGGGCGACTTCCAAAACAACCCCTAGGCCTTAATCCTAACCAGATTGAGCACGTGCATAAACCTACACCCACCAATCATCCATTTTGCCCAAGTCCAAACCCATTTTTGATTTTATTTTAAATAAAACCATCTTTATAAACTTTCTATAGTAAAACAATACCATAGACTCAATTTAAACAAGTTTGAATACTTTGGCTAAAATCTCCCAAAAATTCACAGTTCTGATCTAAGCATTGGCTAAGCATATAATTATTTTCAATATTATTTTATCTAATGGTGACCAGGTAATGATATTCAATATTCAAGTTTGGCCATACAAAGGAATTGGGATAACTAAGGATTTAAACAGGGAATTAAAATAATTGAATAAAAGTGTGCATGCAATAATAATTTAAAAACTGAATTAAATAACTTTAAAATATTGGGTTCAAAATGATCAATGGTATAACTTGCCCTCATTGAAGTCTTGGTACTCTAAATCCTCTAAAGGATCGAAATCTCCGGAGTCGTCGAAGTTTATACGCGAAAATACGACAAATTGAATTAAAATCCAAATAAATTCAAAAGGACATTTCAAACTAACTCTAAATCAAATAATTTTAGTTTAGTTAGCTAGATATTGAATTTATACAAATTTAGGAATTGGAATCACCTAAATCAGAGTTCGTATGAAGAAATACGAGCTCCTAGAAGTTTTAAACCTAAGTTAAACCCTAAACTGGATTTTACTCGAATTTCCTGAATTAATTTCCTAAAGTAAAATCCGGTTTATTGCGTCAGCGCACGGGTGTGACACTGACAGTGGGCCCGCGGTCAATGGACCACGCCCACGACGGTCAAAGGTCTACAGCGAACCCGGCGTACAGCACAGTGAACGGTGGAAGGTGCGGGTGTTGTGCGTGGTTTGATGTGGCGCCACGTAGGCTCCACGTCGGACCCGTGCTGATATGGCGCCTGATCTGGTGCTGATGTGGCATTGACATGGCCTTGCCACACGAGTTCGAGAGCGGCGGCGCTCCGGTGAGGGCCTCGCCGGCGTTCTACGCCACGGCGAGACGCGCAGGTGGTGCCAAACGAAAGAGGGTGATGTGCTGAATCTAATGACTACCTTAGATGCGAGCGAGCATGTCTGAAAGGTCATCGACGGCGAGCTTCGGACGAAGGTGATGTAGGCATTCCGGGAGTCCTCCGGCGAAACGAGTAGGCGCACCGGCTTCGCGACGATGCTGACGGTGTAGACGAAGAGGGCAGTGCGGCTCCGGTGGCGGCGCAATCGAAGGTTGAAGCTCACTTGGCCGGTGGTGAAGAAGCTTCGAATTGGGGCGCTAGAGAAGAGGAGGATGGCAATGGGTGGTGGCGTTGAGTTGTGAGGAGGAAGGCGCACCCGGGGCATCCTCTTATAGGGGCCAAGGGGCACCGGGGCGGCAAGGCGACGAGGAGATCATGGCAGCGGTGTTTGCGATTTCGTGGAAACCAACGCGAAGAAGAGGGCGGTAACATGGGAGATAAGGCGGAGGTGGGTGCGGGATCGTGCGCACGTGCGCGCGGATCTCGCGGGTGGTTGAGGCGGCCATTTGTGAAGCTCGCGCACGCGTAGCAATGGTGGCCTCGATGGCTTTGCTGTGCGGGGAAGAAGGCGAGGATGAAGGAGAAGGTGTGGGCCCACACGGTGGCGAGAGAAAAGAGGGAAAGAAATGGGCGAGCCTTGGCCGTTCGATTTAAATCAAACGGTCCACATTGACCCGGAACGTTTGGACCGTCCGAAGATTACAACGAAATCTGGCCGTCCATTTCAGATACAACGGTTCACGTTGGGTGGGACGTTCGGACCGTCCGAAGATTGCAACGAAATATGGCTGTCGATTCTTGATCCAACGGTTGAAGGGTTTGGAGCTGTTACACGCGTAAGGAGTGGGCTAGTTTGGGCCACGCGCGCGTGGAATTTGACTTGGGCCGAGTTAGATTCGGTCCAAGGACTGTTGATTGAAATTCTAATGTTTTAACAATTGATTTAAATTAGATAATTCAAACAGGCTTTATAAAATAGCAAATAAATTCCAAAAATTCTAGAACAATTCACAGAAATTCCTAAAGTTATTTTGGACTTATATAAAATATTTCCAACTATTATTTGGTAATATATTTTGTAATTAAATTTTTTTAGCTTTAAACTAATTAGGGAAAAACTTTTAAAAAAATTCAGAAAATCCACAAAATTAGTTAAGTTTTAGTTTTCAACTAATTTGAAATTTTGGGCTGTTACATGTTCAACGCATGGTTAAAGGTGTGATTCACTGGGAGGCCATCATCAAGTGATGATACACTGCCATGGTTGGCAAAAGGGGCAAAATTTAAAATTGTGACATGACAAGGATACGACATAAACAGGTACACATTTTATACGACAACTCAGGATAGGAAGAGCACAATCCAGAACAGCGATGTCCGCATAGATGAGTTTCACAAGCAGTTCAACACCGCTGGGTTGAGCTTCTACTATGGGTTCGTAGAGGAGATTTGGGAGCTCGACTACGTACTTTTCAAGATCCCCTTGTTTCAGTGACATTGGGTCAAACTTCCACAGGGTGTGAAGGTCGACATGTACAGTGTCACTACTGTGGATCTCGAATGTGTCGGATACAAGGACGAACCATTCGTACTCACTAAGCAAGTTGTTCAAGTCTTTTATGTAAAGGACCCGGCAAATAAGAACCGCCACGTAGTTCTTCATGGAAAAAGAATGATTGTAGGAGTTGAGAATGTCGTGGATGAGGAAGAGTACAATAAATTTGACGAGTTGCCTCCTTTCAGAGACGGCATCAGGCTCGAGGAAGAACCCAGTGAGGAAGCTAGCTATATGCATGTCGATCATCGTGAAGGGCTATATTTTAAAACGAAATAACAAGTGGAATGATCCTACATGGTGACACCTATTTGGAAAATTGTTCCATTGTAATTAGCAAACTCGGCATGTAATTAAGGAATTATTCTATTGTAATTGATTCACTAATTAAGAAATCATTCCATTTGTGATTGTATAAGCTGCTTTCTTGTTTTTAGAGGGCATAGCTAGCATTTCCTAAGTCTAGCCGAAAAATATTCTTTTCAGAGGGTATGGCTAGCATTTCCTGAGGCTAGCCCAAAAAAAATAGAATTATTTTTAGCTACAGAAGGAACTATCACAGGCAGTTTAGTGGAATAAACCGTCTGTGATAATGAGGCGCCAAAACATTTCGCCTCCCATGCACGCGTCCAAAAATTTTCCCCAACATCACAAACGGTTCCATAATAAAACTGTCTGTGATACTTATGACACACGGTTAGTAAAATAGAACCGTCTGTGATATTCTCGATTATCATAGACAGTCCTAGAATAGAACCGTTTGTGATATGCTCGATTATCGCAAACGGTCTTAGAATATAACCGTCTGTGATATGCACTTATCGCAGATGGTTCTTTAAGAGAACTGTCTGTGATATTCATTTATAAGTAGGGCCCCGCTAGGGTTTACATCCTTACTCCTCGATCCTCAGAGCTCACTCTCCGGTCTGCCTCCCTAGCACCCTTACTTCCCGTGTTCCTACCGAGCCTCCCCTTTCCGTACTGTCGTCTTCCCCTACGCCGTCATCCCCGAGACTCCTCTCTCCGCGCCGCCGTCCTCCCCTGCGCCGCCGTCATCCCCAAGCCTCCTCTCTCCCCGCGCCGGCGTCCTCCCTCTGCGACCCCCGACCTCGACTGCCTCTTCGTCCACACCTTCTGTCAAGGTACGAGCTCACCGCTTTGGATTGTGCTAGTAGAAATTTTAAATTGTGCTGATTTCATTAACTCTAGCACAGGGAGATATTGCTTAGTAATGTTGTGAGAGGTACGAGCTCATTGCTTTGGATTCTCTAATATTGTATCATGTTATTCATGCTCGTCAGATCCCTTTGTTTCATTATGTTGATGCTCTCTGGTCATTTTGCTCCATTCTGTTGGTAGCTTCAGTTCACTGTGATTATTGTTCTGCCATTGTTTATATTCCTGTCAATTAAAATATTGTGTAGTTGGTTCAATTAAAATATTGACAATGAACTCTCAATTGATTACTTATTTTATTGTGAAGTTCTATCTTTTGAGCATTTTATCCTGATTGATGCAGTACTGATTTGTTGATCTTGCAGTAATATCATTTATTGATGAAGTACTGATTCGTTAATCTTGCGAGATAGCAAGTGTTTAGATGGCGCTCAAGACTGCCTTCGCCGTCATCAACGTCGCCGAATGTGTCTGGATCTCCGAGGAAAGTGGTACCTAAGCGACATGCAAGAGGAATATCGAAAATGCATATGGGCCGAATGACCATCACGGCCGTTAGTACCATTGGGGTCCCTCTGCTTCCTGAGAATGCAGTGGCAACATTTCAGACCACCTGTGGTATACTTGGATGGGAATGGGTCCCTATCACTACACAGAAATGGAAGGATCTGGCAGCCGTAGAGAAAGCGCAGCTGTGGACCGAAATTACAATGTCATTCGATATCCCAGCAAAAGTCTCCGAACTCGTACGACGGTAGGCGTTCCTCTCAATGGGACACGCTTGGAAGACCTTCAAGAGTAAGCTTGTCATGGAGTACGTGAACAAGGATCGGACACCCTGCACGAAGTATAGTTTCGTGTCGTCGGAGACATAGGATGCCTTTGTGCGGATGAACACAACGGACAAATTTCAGCAGCAAAGTGTGGTGCATAAGGCTATCCAGGCACAAAACATTCACCCCCACAGAATCGGTACTGCTGGGTACGCGGGTAAAATCTAGGGATGGATGAGTGAGGACGATGTTGCAATCTAGTCGCAGGTCTCCCCGCCATTTGCCGAGATCATAGACGAGCACGCCCGAAACTGGTTAAGAGGGAGGGCCACAATCATGTCGTCAAGCGCCATCTCTTTCACAAACCCGGCAGACGAAGCAGTGTCCCAACGCCTGGTAAGATATGCCAAACTCCCTAGTTGTTAATAAGTCCATAACTTCGTAGGGTCTAAAATAACACGATGGCCTCTTGTAGCAAACATTGAGTGCCCAATCTTCCCAAGGCTCCTTCGAAGCAGTAAAGGAGAATGATATACTATCTACGGCCCTAGGAAATAAGGAGCACCCGGGTCGCACATGAGGCCTTGGGATTTACGTACCTAGGATTCATGGATTCCCACACGACTTCGAGGCATATAGGAGTCGAAAGAGATCCAAGGCCAAACGCGAGGAACAGTTGAAAGAGGAGATTAGTGCACAATTTCAAGGACAGATAACATCATTGCAGGAACAAATTAATCAACTCATCAGCCAGTCGCAAGCCGCCCCCAGGATTTTGGGAGTCAGTCCCCCTCAACATCGGAGTAGCGTCACGTCCACACCTGCACTTTCTGAACTTGGCGACGTCTAAGTACCTATCGACATCATCCAAGTAATGTACATCTCTGGAATGCTCGGAAGATAGACCTATAGGATGTCTTAACTAATTATGTATCGTTTTGTAGGTGCCCACGCTCTTCAGGATCCAAGTGAGGCTGGTTGGGTCCATTTCTATTGAGGTTGGGCGGGGGGTGGTGTATCCATGCCAAGAAGGGATAGTGGTGCAGGGTTACACCAAGGTCTAGGTGGACAAGTTACATGATAATTTGATGGCCGTCCCACTGGAAAAGTGCCCGAACGAAGAGATCATAACACTAGGAGATGCCTTGCACACTTATGTCCAGTGGCCCAAGAGGAACATCGCCCTTGACCCGGCAGTGCCACGATCTCCACATGACGACCATGCCTGTCCAACAATACCCTCGATGACTCCACCTCATCCCCCGCTTCAGAAGCCCTCTGTATCTGCTACCGTGGAGACGGAGCCCAAAAAACAAGAAAAGCGTGTTGAGTCGTCTTCCAGGAAGACAAATAGCACGCGAGGTGTTAAGGCCAAATCGAAAAAGATTAAGGTGCCTCACAAGCCTGGCACGTGCTGGTTTGGCTTGCGGGACTTTGCATGCCTAGTACATGTGACAAACCGACGAGGTGAGGGCAAACCGGCCTACTGGATTCACCGTCAGCTACACGAAGAACCATTTCCTCCACAAGGCGGGCTACTTCATCGTGGGCTTCGAAGACTTATTTGATCTATTCAACCTCGGTGCCCTCGACGCCTCACTTCTACGATGCTAGACACTGTAAGTGTGTACAATCAAGTTTTACATTCACACAATACCGATAAATGTCATAACTTATTGCTTATGTATAGACGCATGATGCAAGAAGCCCAGCGATCACAACAACCTGTGGGTTTCCTTGACCCATAGTTGATCTCTGAGCAAAGCATCACCCAAGACACATCCTACGTCGAGAAGTACATAACGGGGGCATTGTTTACTCACCACGATAAGGACTACATACTGGTGTCGTACAACCAGGGGTAAGTGCTTCACTACTTGCTATACAATTTTCATTTGTTCTTTATATGCAACACAAACTTAGGTTTAATGACTATAGCGACATACTCATAGGTACCACTAGATCCTTTTAGTCATTGTACCAAAGTGGAACAAGGTAATATACCTTGATTCCCTAGTCGACAAAAGCTACGACTTCACCATTGTGCAAAAATTACTCGACAGGTATGCTCATTTCCTCCATACGTAACTCTTGTAGTCTTCCTTCGTTTGAAATGTCTGAGGATAACTTTTTGGAATCACGTAGGTCATTTAGCGCCTATATTGACATGGGAGGGACACACAAGGAACAGAGCGCTACATTGCGACATGGGACTAAATTTTCGATACCTTTCTGATACCTGCTACAACACAATAATCCTATCACACTTCGTAACCTGACCTCTTGAACTGACTATACATATATCATATATCACACTTCTATTTTTACAGTGCCACCAGCAACTACTACAAGGCGACGTATATGCATTGTACGTTTGTCGTCATATGCTGGAAATCATGAGTGCTAAGAAGAAGGATCCAGAGGTTTGTCAGTCAATCATATATAATTATGAATTTAAATATATATGCTTACTACTTTACTCTTGCTAGCGACAAGGCATGACAATCGAAGAAAGTGCCTATCATCTGGACTTACTTGCGTACATTAGAGGGCAGCTTGCCATTTTCATCATGGGGGAGATCATTAACCAGAATGGAGAGTTTCACCCCGGTGACACCGATTTGTTGTAATTCACTTTGAGTTGTAATTCAAATCACTTTGTAATTGATATTGAGTTTTGAAATCACTTTGAGTTGTTCTATATCAAATCAATTGTGATATATCTGTTTCCTGCTTGCTTGTTTTCAGAGGGCATGGCTAGCATTACCTAAGGCTAGCCGAAAAACCTAAAAACCATCTGTGAATGTATACTATCATAGACGGTTACCACAAAAAACCGTCTGTGAATGCATACTATCACAGACGGCTACCACCAACAAACCGTCTGTGATATGTATCCAATCACAGACGGTTTTTGGTAGTAGCCGTTTGTGATATGTCAAAAATCACAGACGGCTACTACTAACAACCGTCTGTGATACGTTATCAAATCACAGACGGCTACAGCCAAAAAAATGTCTGTGATATCCGAGATAGCACAGACGGCTACTGTCAAAAACCGTCTATGATATTTATGATATCACAGACAGTTATTTTTACTAACCGTCTGTGTTATGTATCTAATCACAGACGGTTGGTATATATAACCGTTTGTGATAGTTGGTCTTCACAGACGGTTTATACCAGAAACCGTCTGTGTTGTTCTTATCACAGACGACTCAGAAATCGTCTGTTATCACAGACACACAAAGTTAGACGGTTCATGTCGGGACCCAAAATATGCAATTCTGGACCCTCTGTATATAATGCACTAGTCTAGGATCACGCTAGTGCACACAGTGTCAACACAGGTGAATATCGATCCACACAAGCGATTAATAACATAAACGAGTAATTTGATAACAAATAGTTGTTTTGACATTATGGTCGAAGTTTACAATTATTAAGCCACGAGGGCTAGCAAAGAAATAAAATAGCAAATGAACGAGGAAACTTCACGGAATCCCATCAATTCACGACAGTAACCGACCGATCAAGACCCTACGATCAAGCACCTTCGATGAACTCCTCCTAAAGCGGCGAAGACTCCTCCTCTTACATTGCATGTTTTACAACAAGCATGAGTACACACCGTACTGCATAAGTCATACAAATGTAAATGCAATTATAGATGCGGGCTTATTCCAAAGGAATGGCTTCGTGGTTCTTTTGCGTAAATGCAAGATTTGCAATTTAAATACAAGTAATATATTGAAAGCATAATTCAAAACAAATAGACAATAATAATTTGACAGTTTTAGTTCACAAAGACACATAGCCTAAACAAGTTATTCACATAGCCATATGACTTAGGTCACACAGCTCCCTTCCCAAGGTTTTCATGAAAATCTACAACTCATGTGAAATCTCGAGATGTCCATAATCGCTAACGCGCTATTCAATAGATTGGTTAACACTGCAGAGGTTGTACACTTTACCCACAAGATACAACTAGTGTAGCTAGCACTAGCCGTAATAAAAAGCGATTCGTAAACTTCATCTCGACATTAACACTCGGTATGCTTAGCGCCACAGATGCACACCGTTGGGCGAGGACACGGCGAACCGCCCGTGATGCGACTACTTGGTAGTACACACCTCAACCCAATCCGACACGCCTAACCTACAACCTGAGTAATCAATGTCAAGACTCCATAACTTACTAAGTTAGGCCCGTCCCATCAGGCATGTGGTTGTACGAAAGGCCCAGTTCAATGGCGCACAAGGTTAAGTCCTTAACTGACCGAGGCAAAACTTCCAAATTCTAACCTATCATTCCCGCCAACATAGATCCACCATAAAAATATACCAGACCACTTGCCTCTGTCCAAAACCTTTTTCCCACACTATTGGTTAAGTGCAACATATGCCATCAACGAGTAATAGCACATAGTACACATAGTTTTTATCACATAGTTTCATAGTTAGCAAATGAACTTGGAAAAATTCCAGAAAAATCTGGAAAATATATCCAAGTCCAAAGAACCCAAATAAAATAGTTTTGACCATTGTTGATGTTGACTTTAATCATATTAAATTGTTTTGATGTACAAAGTCCATGTTTAAGCTTTTGAATTAAAATCAAATAAAATCCAAATGGTGAATTTTCTCCTACTAACTATTTAAAAGATTTTTAAAGCTCAGAAAATTGGGATGTTACAGTTTAGAAACCGTCTATGATGTCCCTTTCTGTAGTAGTGTGAGCCTTCGTCCTTCTTGTTGGCAGCCTTCATAAGGCGACGCCTTTTGGCTGGAGGAACTCTGTTTTCCTCTGGCCTCGCTTCGATAGTCCTCAATTTGACCTCTTGGTCGTCTCGATGGTCTGCCGTGCTTACTTTCTACAAAAGTCAGAAAATGAAAATTACTCAATGGTCAAATTATATGACCATAAAACCCTAAAGATGAAATCATTTTTTGATTACCTTTAGGCGTTCTTTCCTTTCCTCTGCGGACACAACCGCCAGGATTCGAGTAACCCCTAGAGTGGGTGTTGGAGCTTTTTCACAAACGAGTTTGACTCGAGCATCAATCTCTTTTTGTGAGAGATCTACAATTGCAAAGAAAATAATCAACTATTAATCTCGAAATTAACCGAGAAGAGCTAGGTTGAATATTTTTGTACCTTCTTCAAAATCCCCGGTTGGGACGGTAGTTCCCGAGTATATCCACATGGGGTGCACTTGATTCTTCAGAGGACTGATGCGGCGTGTGATGAAGTCTCTTGCCACGTGCCATCCGTTAAGCCCCTCTTCCTTTAAGTCTTTGATGGCTGGAATGTAGGGGGTGATCCGATCAAGGTTGCTTGGAAACAAGTCCCAGGAGGCACTCTTCTCTGCAGGCTTCCCCGTAAAGAAAATACTATCTTCCTTGGATATTTCCCAGTAAAACCACCTCTTCTTCCATCCTAGCCATGATGGCTGGGTGAACATTTGAATATACTCTCTTGACTTCCCGTCGTGGAGCTTCAGACCGTAGCTACCTGCGATTCTGATGTACTTGCTCATCCCGTAGTAATACTGGAAGAGCTCCAAATTTGGGAGAATTCCTAGATAGGCTTCACACAGGTAGACGAATACACTCAACATCGTGATGGAATTGGGAACAAGGTTCTCTAATTCCACCCCAAAATGTTGAAGTACGAGCGTAAAGAAAGGGTGAACAGGCAATCGAAAGCCACATTCACAATACGATTGGAATAATAGAATGGTGCCCTCTTCACCTGAGGGCCAATGTTGTCCCGTAGCTTCGGTCCACTTCATATAAGCTTGCTTCAGAATCTTCCCGGCTACAACAAGCGCCTTCATCTTCTCCGCATCCATCTCCGATTTTCCCACTTAGAGACGGTTCTAGCCACCTTTTTCGAGTGGGTTTGATTTGGATTTGGAAAATTTTCGGAAGGGATTGCGATTTGGTTGGCGGTGGAGAGAACAAGAACTCGAAGAGTAGTTGAAGCAAATGGGAAAAGTAAAAACCCTAGGTTACACCCACGATATATTTTTATAGCCGAACACCTGAGTTGGAGATCATAGGAACTCAACAGTTGCTACCTCTTTGGGAATCGCTCCAACAGACAGGTCTATGAGAGTCGATTGGGATTATTTACTCTGTCCATTCGGGAAAAGCGATTCTGTCTTTACAACTCAAGTGAAATTACCTTCTTGACCAAGTCTATTTCTGGTCAAATGAAAAACCAGTCAGAAAGACTGTGCTTTCGACTATCGTTCTACGACCTCCTTTTTTCAAGTAAGTTATTTTCACTTGAAGTTGGGGGGCTAGATGACGATGATCTAATAATCCTCAATTAATTAAAAATTTTATCTGTAATTGTTATTATAGATAGCAATATCCTCATGATAGTCTTGAGTATACCCTTTATTGTTCATAAGGGAGAAGCTTAAGATAATTGGTTGTAAACCATTCTATGACCACCCTGTATGGTGATAATATGTTCAACGACCACTTCATGGTCGTAAGCCTTTTTATGACCACCTCATGGTCGTAAGTCTTTCTACGACCAGGTCAATTAAGACCACCCTATAGTCAGCAAAGTCTATAGACATGTGGGCCTAATTGACTAGGGAATCTTATACAATGTGTGGATCAATACAGAGCAGTTAATATACGCTATTATCCTCTAGGATAACTGCATGTATTACGCCTCTATCTCTGATGATAAATGCCAGGTGATGTGGGGTGTTATCTCTCTGACAATAACTTCCATCAACGTGCGCATTACATCAAACGTTGAGGCACCTCTTGCCCTAGAGTAACTATCACCCCTTCATGCATTATAGAAAGGCAAAAGTTAGTGGACATTGGGGCATATCAGGAGGAGGAGACATTAGACATTAGTTTTCTTCCTGATTGTAATCAGTATAGTCAATACAGCAACACAAGAGTAGGGTTGTCATTCTCTCTGGAGAAGGCTTGAACCTATCTAAATCCCTGTGTCATTCTCTGTGTGGTTCTAATTCTAGGAGACCCCCCGAATATTCATTTGTAAGATCGATACAAGATCACCGACACACCAATGGGGAGGATGGAATAAATCACAAAAGCTTCAGAAGGATTTGTTAATCTTGTAAGTGCCCATGGATAGAACTCTAACTATTGTTATTGTAAGTTTAGCATTGTGACCGGGACTAACATTGCTAAATGACTGAACTCAAGATAACTCAAGGTTCATAAATAATTAACTCAAAGTGAAGCAAAGCGAGCTCTTTCTATTCACAGATCACAACAAAAGGACCCTAGGAGCAAATGATCCTTGTCAGCATGTATGTTATAGTGACTCTATTATATTCATGCCTACTATCTTGGATTACAAAATCTTGAGAAAACTTAAACTAGTTTTTTATGATCTCGTCCACAAGCTTACCTCGGTCACTCGGTGGCAATGGTGGTGACAGTGGCAGACTGGGCGTCGACGTCAGGCAAGCAAGGCGGGCGGCCAGCGAGGCGGTCTGCAATAGGGGCCCGAGGGGGCGAGGACCGCGAGGGGGGGGGCAATGGAGGCGGACAAGGTGGCCGCGATGTGGAGTCGACAGAGGCGCAGGGGAGCCGGCAGAGGTGGGCGAGGTGGCCGCGAGGGGAGACGGCGGAAACGGGTGAGGGGCACGAGGGGGAGTCGGTGGAGGTGGGTGAGGTGGCCGGCGGGGCGGGGTTAGCCTGACGCCGCCCGGCGTGAGGAGTGATCATGATGGCGCTTGAGGACTAGAGGAGTGTGGAGTTAGCCGTCAGGTCGTCTCGGATAAGATCATGAGAGGAAACCCTAATGGAGTAGACTAATGCTTTGCTGATGGGCCGGTTGGGCCGATGGGCTAAATTGTCAGATATCCGGCCTTCTAATAATCTAGATAATCTGTAGTTGTATTTGCATTCGTATTCGAATGATACTAGGGCTACCATATTTGTATTCGTTTCTGACAAAAAAAATCCGTATTCGTTTCCGATTTGAGAAAAATCCGATCAAAGACAATCCGAATTCGTTTTCGTCTGGACCAGTTGGAAACTATTTGATCTATTTTCACCCCTACTTCTAATATCTCACATTACTGGTTTACTTTTAGTAGGTTTGTGTCGAACCTGAATATGTATCTAGACCCATAGTGTAGTATGCCGAGCTAGTCCCATGATAAGTAGCTAGTTCACACAGTACAATATCGATGAATATCACATCCATACAAGCGAATAAAAGATAATAAATAAAAGTGAATAGACCACATGGTCGAAGCCTTACATCATGGGCCGGGAAGGCCAATTTCAAATGAAGTCTTGCGGCGGAAGGGTAAATCACCGTGGTGACCCTTAGGATACGCACACAGGCAATCAACTCAGGCTCAGGCGAGACAAACCACAAACCAATTTCTTATGCATACTGCACCGATCTCATACCAATCACTCGCCTACGTCTCTACCATTTTTTCATAACATTCATGTTTCCAGTGGTAACCCACGTTACCACACTACGAACCAAATCATATCCCAAGTCTCATTATGGCACTGTTTGTGTCATATTCAAGTTATCCACTATGTAATGTCTAAGCATAACCAACAGTCATTTTTGTTTAACTAAGGAGAGTTTTACTTATATAATAATTAACCTATGGTGACAAGGTATAAGGATTATCAACAATCAAGGAGGGGAATAGTAATAATCAACATTTGGTATAGCTAGGTATCAACCTTTAACATAGCATTTCATAAATAGTAATAAACATGCAAGTAATACTTTGAAATGTAGGTTCAACATGATCAAATGTAAAGACTTGCCTTGCTCAAGAGTGGATATTTCTTGGTCTTTGTCTTGGCCTGAATCAGTGACAAAGTCATCAGCGACGTTGGAATCTATTTAATGCAAAAACGATGACTTTGAATAAATGCTCATAACTCAAATAAATTCAAATAAAATTCAAATGAACTCCAAAAATTATTATTATTGCACTATTGGAAAGATTTCGAATTTAGATGAATTTTAAAAATAAAAAACAAATTATTTAAATTTAAAACGAGGGAGAACAAGCTCTCTAAAGTTTGACCCGAGAGAAATTCTAGAAAATCTAAAATCTCTGATCACTCGCTGGGATTTTCTTTTCTTTTCCTTTTGTTTTTATTAAGAAAAATCCTTTGTGACTAACAGGTGGAACCGTGGTCCACATGAACTCGGTCCACCCATGGTTCACAGGGTCAATGGGCTCACATGGCAGTAGCTTGGTCTACGAACTAGGTCTATGCACTGATAACTTGAAGGTGGAGCCCGCACGTCATTAGCACATATGCTAAACTATGGTTTGATTCAATTAGCTAATGACCGAGGGCCCACATGTCATACGGTCATCAACTCTTGATCTGCTCTAATTAATCGCTTGCTTAACCACTAATTAACCTTCGTGGGCCCCACTGCTTCTTCCTCCTTTCTATTCGAAACAGAGAGGGAGAGAGAGAGGAGGGATGCCATGGCTGGCTTCTGGCCAAGCTTTGCGTCAGATGGGAAGGTGACTACGGCGGCCAGCGAGCACCAAAACAGGTCACGACGGGGACGGTGAGTCCACCCGTGGCAACGCGCGCGGACGGAGATGGCCTATGGTGGCGGCGTGGCTACATGTGGGCAGCGGTGCACGAGCTCCGGATGGCTCTGGCTAAACAGGGGGCTAACGTATGGGTTTTCTCACGTCACGGACATCTACATGGGTAGGGAAACTCACCAGTGCATACGAATAGGATGGAGGGGAGCCGAGTTGGACTGGCCAAACGTGACCGACGGTGGCAACGGTGGCTCCACGCGGCGGAGATTTTCTAGGAGGAGAGAGCCCAAATCAAGACTTGGGGGAGGAGCCGGGAGGTGAATAGATGCTTCCGTAAGGAGGAATCGGAGGAAAGCTCACTTGGTGAGGAATGGTGGCGATGGCAGCGGGTTTGGCCGGTTTTGGGGAAGTTGACAACGTCAGCGTGTTCCTGAGATGAGAGCCAGACGTGATTGAGGGGAGGCGATGTTGGAGGTGTGGAACACATTTTGACGCGAACGATTTGGGGAGAAACCTACCGAGTTGGCCGGAATAGCGAGGCGGTCGCGAACTTGGGGAAGATGGCACTATGCCGCAGAGTTCTGGGCGCTAGAGTGGGTGAGGAGGAGGGGAAGAGAGGGGAAAAAGAAGAGGAGGAGGTAAAGGGGATGCTTAAAAGGGAAAGGAGTCGGCGTTTTCTCGCGGGGATAGTGAGTGACGGCTGATGCGCGGATTCTCGTGGCTGCAGCTGACGCGGCGCTCTGGCATGATGATGCGACTACCTCGCGGCGTGGCACTGAGGAGAGAGCGAGCGGAAGAGAGAGAGAGAGCGAGGGAGGAGGAAGGTGCACAGTGCGACGGCTGGCGCGTGAGCAGGTGGGCTACGGCTGGGGGGAGACAGATAAGGAGAGGTTGGCGCTCGGCTGGGCCCAGTAGAGGGGAAGAGATGTGGGCTGGTGCTGGTGCTAGGCTTCGGGTTGGCCAGCTGGCCGTGGCATAGGCCGGATTGGCCAGCGAGAGGGAGAGAAGGGGAGGAGAAGTGGGCCGGGCCGGCAGCTGGGTTGGCCCGAGGGGAAGAAGGAAAAAGGAAGAAGAAAATTGAATTTGGATTGAGAATCCAGGACGAAAATTGAATTTGAAATCCAATTTTTTAGGAGGTTTGGCACACCAATTAGCTTGTATATTTTTAGAAGTCTAATTTGTGGCAAGGATTTTGATTTAATTTTTTCAAATGCAACCCAAGTTTTGGAAATTCACAAAATGCATCAAAAGTTTTTTAAAATCCAAGAATTTCAGGAAAAATTTCAAGAATTTCAAATTTGGGCTGTTACAGTTTGTTGTTCTTCATCCGGGAATAACGAGCTCTCCAGTGCTTCAAAACCCTATTCTCCGTCTTCAAAACAAAGAGTTGCATTTTTCTGGCCATGATTGTGCTGTTGAATTTAGCCTCTGCTCTCTGTTGCATATTGAAGCGTCTCTGTTTGGAGGGGGGATATCTGGTGCACAAGCATACAAGTGTGGACATATGCACATACTCAATCCGCCATCCATCACGAATCCAACTACGAGATGCACCGCCTTCCACCCGCCGCCGCTACTTCTGAAAACCACCCGCAGATCCCCAATCCCCACAAAGGCCCTCTTTCCCCGACCCCAATCCCCAATCACCGCAACGCCCCTGTTTGGATAGCTAGACTTACCAAAGCCTGAAACTTCTTGACGAGGATATAATAATCCTCATTTTACCTTTTATCTATAATTTTTATTATAGGTAAATATGACGCCATGTGAACCCCGAGTGTACCCTTAATGTTATGAAGGAAGAACCAAATGGATGGTCGAAGTTCTTCTACGACCACCCCCATAGTCGTAAGTTATGCTACGACTATCCCATAGTCGTAAGTCTTGCTACGACTACCTCATAGTCGAGATTCCTCTACGACTAGGTCACCTCGACCACCTTATAATCAAATGAACCCGCAGAGACAAGTGGGTCTTATTGATTAAGGGATTCAAACAAATCATCATCTGCCGTTATTCTATAGAATAATGGCACGTAATACCCCATTATCTACGGTATATAGTCATTGAGCGACGTGGAGGAATTAATACACCGTAATTACTACCAACATGCGCTCACATAGAGGTGATGAGGCGCCGCTTTACTCGAGTAAGCGCCGCTCCTTCACGCACTATAAAAAGCGGCAACTCGAGAAAGGAGGGAGGATCGAGCCATCGTGAATACAAGCACTATCTGTAATAGTCTTAATTTTTCCCGATTGTTCAAGATACACTCAATACCATACACACACAGAGTAGGGTTGTTATTCTCTCCGAGAAGGCCGAACTCGTATAAAAATTCCCGTGTCAATCTCTCGCATGATTCTATTCTAGGAGACCCCGAATCAAACAATCTTTACGTAAGTTCGGTTCTAAAACACCGCAGCTGGCGCCGACCGTGGGGATCTTCGGTAATTTCTTGTCAAACATTCTCTCTGTTTTCCAAATCTCATGCACTCATGGCGGGAGAATGGAACGAGGAGAACTGGTTCGACTTGGCGGACACGCAGACGTCGACATGGATGCCGGATTCGCCATTTAACCGAGTGATGACTCATCCTATGGCATTGCCGCCTCCGGGATCTTCCCACGATCCGAGAGACAATGTCGCCGGTGGAGTTGAGGAGGATCCTTATCCCCACAACAAGACGCCCAAGAGAGGAATCTACCCTCTCAAGGGCAAGGGTCAATCGACCAGACCACACCCTGTGGACTCACGACACGATGAGAGTTTTTCCTCGAAGTGTCCAAGTTCCCTAAGGCGGTCCGACTTGGTGAGGCAAGCTCTAGAAGCCACAATGCAGGACTTCACCTAAGATCTGGTGATTCTCTCTCTCGATAACGCCAGAGGCGGGATCAAGCATGCTTTTCCTGCAAATTCGACCATCTCTCCGCAGTCACACTGCCGACGGAGACAGTTATAACCGGACTTCCCTACTTGGAGGATTACTCCAAGTCGCCAGATGGTGTCTCGACGACTCCTCAAGCGGAGAGGCCTCGGCGCAAGTGAGAATCATCAACGGAGGTCTTCGCCCTTCCTCGGATCAAGATCACTCTTCTAGAGACCGAGATGGAGACCCTTCCGAAGGTCACACATCGCCCCTCGTGGCAATGGCTAGACACCACCATCTGGCGGACACGACTAACGCCTTCATGAACGCCAGGAAATCCTCGACATTCTCGCTTCATTGAGGCAATCTCAAGAGTCTAACATGGAAAATCTTGAGGCAATTCAAGGAAGAAGATTGAAGCTCGGAAGAATTTGCTCGGGCGATTCAATATCAATCGAGGAAGCTCGAGAGCTCCAAAGACATCAATGATTTGCTCGAGAATCAAACTCAAGAGCTAGCCCGAACGCCAGACTACGACCTCTTCAACAAGAGATCGCACAAAGGCTTCGAGTACAATGAAAAAGCCGAAGCTCTTCGTCGACATCATTCAAGTAGTCGCACCCATACGACTTCTTGGCTACCGATCAATCCAACATATCACCGCGAGAAATCGGCGCAAGAACAAGAAGTGTCGATCTCCTACTCAAGAAATGTCTTCCAAATGACCGATGATCAACAAGCTCTTCGAAAGGTGATCGCTCACCACTCCGACATGGAAATCTGCAGCGGCGGATAAACTACGAGGAGTATTCCCTCGTGAGGACCGAGACCTATTACAGTCGGATCAACTCACATCGGGTATCGTCGAGTACGACCACCGATGATATCAACCCTTCTTTTCTCGCAGGAGGCGTCAAGAAGTCATTCATGGATGCTCCGCATTCTCGCCGATCTCCGAGCCGCTCACCGCCACCTCGTTTTCGACTAGTGAACATGGAGAAGTTTGATGGTTCCCAAAATCCCATCGAATTCCTTCAAATTTACTACAATTGCTCGAGCGGCAGGAGGAGGAGAGCATGTGATGGCAAATTACCTTCCAAGCGTGCTCGAAGGATCCGCTCGATCGTGGTTACTAAACCAACCACTCGAGTCGATCTATTCTTGGCAACATCTCTCGCGATCTTCTCATCGCAAATTTCCAAGGCACATACAATCGCCTACGAAAGGAGGACGACTTGCACGGATGAGACAGAAGCGACAACGAGACATTGCGCCAGTTCATCAAGCGCTTGATCAGTTCAGAACTCAATTAGGAAGTTTCGATTCATCATCATCGGGGCTTTCCAGGAGTCCGTAGTAGAAGGATAACAGAGGATATT
Organism: Phyllostachys edulis; assembly: GCA_036346405.1. Taxonomy (NCBI): domain Eukaryota; kingdom Viridiplantae; phylum Streptophyta; class Magnoliopsida; order Poales; family Poaceae; genus Phyllostachys; species Phyllostachys edulis. The sequence goes on along the minus strand of CM070549.1, from coordinate 74,943,402 downwards.
GCTTTAAATCCTCCTACATCGCGAACTCTTCAAATGGCCGATCGATATGCTATCGCCTCGAGGCGGTCGAGTGGAACAACACAATTGATCGTGAAGACAATCCATCTCGAGAGCCAGCGGTTGGTAAGAAGAAGGATAAGAAAGCAAAAAGTCCAAGAATAAGATGAAGGGTCAAAACCCAGCGGTTCCAAGGAGGTATTGGTCGTGAATGATAAAGAGCCACGCACATCCAAGCCACACTCCGACGAGAGAGGCAAAGGTAAGCATACGATCGGAAAAATGATAAGCCTAGGTGGTGTCCTTTCCATAAAAAGGAAGGGCATGACCTTCATAGAATCTAAGGGTCTTCCAACGAAAGCTTGAAGACTACTACAGCAACAAGGACCACTTCCCACCCTCGGCGGTAGGTCAAACAAGTGGTCATAAATCTTCGATGACGAAGAGGAGATGCTGTTCCAGATCCGCAACACACCATTGAACACATCTACGGGATCATCGGATATGAATCAAAGCGATACCAAGGTCTGCTGAACGCGAGGTAAACTCCATAGATCCTCCTCTCGTCAATAAATTACGAAGTGGTGGAAGTCACCATTTCTTTCGAGAAGAGTGATCGCTCGATCCTTCGACTCGACCAAGTCGATACCCAATCGTGGTCGAACCCACCATCAACAATTGTCGGGTCAATCGAGTTTTGGTTGATGGTGGAAGCTCGTTAAATATTTTATTTACGAGTGCCCTAGATGACATGCAAGTACCCAGGACCAAAGTAAGACCGGTACGATACTCTTTCCATGGGATTGTACCGGGATCTTCGGCCAAACCAATTGGTCAAGTTTCTCTTCCTTTAACATTTGGTTCACCAAGTAATTTCGTGACGAGAAAATCTCCTTTGATGTGGTCGATTTCGATCTAAAGATATAACGCCATACTCGGACGACCAACTTTGGCAAAATTCCTAATGGCTACTCATTATGGATATCAATGTATTAAGATGCCAGTCCCAAAGGAGTAATTACAATCCATTGTGACAAGAAGATGGCGATACTGCGATCGATCCCTTGAGATGGTAGGACAAATACCAACTCGAGAAGAAAGTCACCTTCGACTAGCAAGTCGGCCTTCAAAGTCGCACCAAAGCCAAACGACAAAGTCAAAGAGGTTCCTCACGACGCAGGGAGCCCTCAAGATCGCTCGCATCGGGATACTTCCGACCCCAAATAGGAAGACGCCTCATCACCTTCCTCCGAGCTAACGCAGATGTATTAGCGTGGCAAGCATCCGACATGCCCGAGTCCCTGTGGAGGTGATCGAGCACAAGCTAGCCTTACTACCGACAAAGTACCAGTAAAACAAAAATTGCGAGATTTGCCCCGATCGACGAGATGCTATTAAATCGTAATTGGATAAGCTACTTAAAGCGGGCTTTATAAGAGAGGTCAACCATCCGTAATGGTTGGCTAACCTGTAATGGTTAGAAAGTCAAACGGCAAATGGCGATATGCGTGAACTTTCTTGATCTTAATCCTTTACCTCGTGTCGATCGGTTGGTTGACTCTACCGCAGTTGTGAAATGTTAAGTTTTTAGATGCATATTCGGATATCACCAGATTAATATGTGTCTAGACGATGAAGAAAAGACCGCATTTATTACACCATTTGGTATATTTTGCTATGTCAAAATGCCATTTGGTCTAAAAATGCCGCGCTTCTTTTCAACGCTTGATGCAGCAACTTTTTCATCTCAATTAGGCCGAAATCTAGAAGCCTATGTTGATGACTTAGTTGTCAAAAGCATCAAGAAACTTAATCATATTATCGACCTACAAGAAACATTCGACAATCTCGAAAACATCGCTTAAAACTTAATCACGAGAAGTGTGTGTTTGGAATCTCTTGAAATTGCTTGGATTCCTAGTATCTATACGAGGAATTGAAGCTTAATCCCTAAAAGATAAAAGCCATTTTACAAATGCGCCCCAACTACGGAAAGAAGTCCGAAACTCACTTTGGGTGCATGGCGGCTCTAAGTCGTTTCATCGCACGATCGGGAGAAAAGGGACTACCTTTCTTTAAACTTCTAAGGAGACACGAAAGTTTTGAGTGGTCGAATGAGGCAAACGCCGCCTTTGAGGATGTCAAGAGGTACCTTACGAGTGCTCCTATTCGGTCTCCGAGGCGGAAGAAACGCTCTTGGTTTACCTAGTCGCCACGCCACAGCGATCAACAGCGAAGATCGTTGTAGAACGTGAAAATGTACAACGACGGTTTACTACGTAAGTGAAGTTTTACACGACCTAAGGAGCGTTACCCTCGGGTCCAAAAGCTTCAGATGCCCTCCTCATGTCTTCGAGGAAATCTGCGGCATTATTTTCAGCGCACAAACTAGTCAGGCTGCTCGAGTTTCCCTTGGGAGCGATCCTCCGTATTAGGGAAACAATGGACGATGGCAAAATGGTCGGTCGAACTTGGGGAGTTCGACATCCATTCGTGTCCCGAACGGCCGTTAAATCCAGATCTTGGCGGACTTTGTCGCCGAATGGACAAATCTGAACTGCTCAGATCCCCAAGACGATTCCCACGACCGAGGGGCTATGTACTTTGACGGTCGCTTACTTTAAGTGGCTCTGGGTGGGGTGGTCTGGTATCTCCTACCGAGAGACCTTAAAGTATGCCATACAATTAAACTTTCGGGCCACTAATAATGTGGCGAATCTGAAGGTTTGCTAGTCGGTATACGAGCAATGAAAGCTCTCGATTCGCCGACTACTCGTGAGAGGAGACTCTCAACTAGTCGTGAATCAAGTCAGAAGAGTACCAAAGGTGCTCTAACCCGACAATGTCTCGGTACTTATCGGAATACGTAAGCTAGAAAAGCATTTTTAGGTTTCGAGGCACAATTCATCCTCGAAGGATAATTTCTCGCAGACCGACTTGCTCGAATAGCTTCTTCCAGATCTGAAGTACCAAAAGGAGTCTTCTTGGAACAACTCGAAGCCTTCTCGGTCGAAGAGCCGAGACACCTCCTATTGAGACGGCCTCTCTAGAATACGAGGATACATGGATGGCGCCCATCTATGATTATCTTCGAAGGGTTTCAGACCAAGACGATCTCGAGGCGGATCGCTTATCCCGAAAAAGCCAAAATGTATACTTTGGTCGAAGGAGTTCTCTATAAACGAGGTACTCAAGGGGTGCTCATGCGATGCATTCGCAGAGCGAAGGATTAACACTCCTTCACGACATACATGGTGGCATTTGTGGAAATCATGCTTCCTACTGTAACGTTGGTCGGCAAGGCTTTTCGACAAGGTTTTTACCGCCAATGACCCTATACGATGCTAAAGAGTTGGTTAAAAGTGTGTCCAAATGCGGTTTCATAGCGAGCAAATACACCAACCACTCGGGCATTACAAACAATACCTCTATCTTGGCCTTTTGCAACCTTGGGGTCTTGATATCCTAGGACCGCTTCCTAAAGCTCCGGAGGTTTCGAGTTCCTTTTGTGGCTATTGATACGCTCACAAAATGGATTGAAGCCGAACTCGTGGATCGATAACAACAAGCAACAAAACGGTTTATGATGAGATGCGTAATTACTCGATTTGGAGTACCAAGTCGAATAATTACAGATAATGGTAAGCAATTTTCGAGCGCAAAATTTCGTGAATTTTATGACGAGTTGGGTACCAAGTTATGTTATGCTTCATGGCCCATCCCTAGAGTAATGGGGCAATCGAACGCAAACGGCCAAATAATGAGAGGAATTAAAACTTGAGTCTTCGACCCACTCATCAAGCGCTCGGGGCTTGGGTACAAGAATTACCCTCAGATATGGGCGATTCAGACAACTACCAATCGAGCACAGGAGAAACACCTTTCTTTTTAGTCTTGGTCTTTGAAGCTATGCTTCCTCCTAACTAAAGATACGGTCAACACGAGTCTAAACATTCACGGACTCCAACCAGAACAAATTCGAGCAGATGATATTAATCTACTTGAAGAAAGGAGAAACCAGCCCTAATTGCTCGGCAATCTACCAACAAGCCTGCGAAGATACTACGATCGAAGGTTCAACCTCGCACCTTCTTAGAGGTGACTTGGTATTGAGGCTTTGCCAATCCAAGTCTAATCGAACAAACTTTCTCCCAAGTGGGAAGGTCCTTACACGGTGGTCGGGTTACTCGTCGTGGTGATGACGATTGGCAATGGAAGACGGCTGAGTTCTCTCGAATTCTTGGAACATCGACCAGTTACGCAAGTTCTATGTGTAACCAACCATTCGGACAATAAAGAATCAGGTTTTTTCTATCTCTATTGTCTTACTTTTGAGTAGTGCTTTCATTATTTTTCGACTATGTTTTAAACACCCGTTTTTTTTACCTTTGGTCAAGGCGATAACATCACCTAGTCGAAGCCTCTCCTCTCTGCATGTGGTCCTGCCCACTAGAAGGAGTTTCCTAGTGTCGACTCGTTACTCGCTTTTATGGCCAACACAAAGAACTCGGGTTTTATTTAGTCGAAATATTTTTGAAGGCCAACTCTTTTCACCTTAGTTTATTTCTTCGATTAATTTGAAAAATACTCTAAGAAGGCGCACTTTCTCGATTTGCTTAACCGCCTTGGGTGTACTCGTTTCATCTCAACTGGTCGGAGGAAGAGACACATCTAGTCGAAGTTTCTCCTCTCTGCACGTGGTCCTGCCCACTGGAAGGAGCTTCCTAGCTTTGTTCAGTTTCCTACTCTTGCTACCAGATGACTTATCGAGTCCAATTGGGAGAAGGACGAGTAAATATTTTAAAGTCCTCTAGACGCTTGCTTAACTCAAGTTGCCGTTCTCGATTTGATTAAACTAGTCTGAGATGTTAACATTACCTAGTCGAAGCCTCTCCTCTCTCAAGACGTGGTCCCGCCCACTAGAAGGAACTTCCTAGTGTCAACTCGTTACCACCCTTTCGACCAAAGGCATGACAATTGAGACCCAAAACTACAAGTTAAACAAACCTCTCTATTTTCGTAAACCCTTTTACAGACTATTTACTTAGTTTGTCTAAACAAACTCAAAGAAATAGTCGGGGCTAGGATAATTTGATTTCAATTCTTAGTCTTTATTTCGTTAATTATCTTTTGAGTTACTAACTACTCGACAAGATGATTTGTAGAGACAAAACTATTTACTTAGTTTTCATAAACTAAGCAAATAGTCGGGGCTAGGATAAAGTCATTACATTTGACTTCATTTCTTAGTCTTTAAATTCGTTAATTATCTTTTGAGTTACTAACTACTCGACAAGATGATTTGCAGGAACAAGATGGATTACATCAACAAAAGACTGTTTTTCACAAGTTCATTACTGAGACTACTCAAGAGGGAGAGCCCAATGCATCTCCTCTCAAACTTTCCTACTAACCGATTGCATCTCCTCCATCGACGCCTTCCTTCGCTTCAGAGCGCTTGAAGTCGGCCGAGTGGTTGCACATTAAGGTTGGGGTCATGAGCTTTAAGTTTTGCTAATGCATAACTTATCGCAGTTTCGACCGCCTCCTTTATCGATTCAAATTTTGGTTGGCCTTCAGAGTGGTCACCAGATCTTGCAAAATCCCGACTTGATCCCCAATGGTACTTGTGTGAGCAACTATTGTATCATCTTGAGGAGTCTTTCCTCACTATGTAGCTCACCAAGCACATTGTTCAGAGCGTGATGTTTCCTTGAAGTTTAATCTTCATTGCTTCCATCTCCTGTTGGGTACAAGTCAAAGCTCATGAGCTTTTTGTTTTCACCACTTGCTCAAGAAATAAGATTGGTCAAACAAAAATAAACTCCTAGAGGAAAAAGAAAACAAAAATAATCACGGGTAAAAGAATTTCTTACCCACTAGTTGAGAATCCAACTTCTTGACCTCTTCATTATGGGAAGCAACGGTCTCAAAGATACTTTTTCTCCCATGATACAATATCCTCTACATTCTTCTTTGCAATAAGGACGGTTCGTTATAAATCACGGCTTTATCCGCGATTTCAGCCTCAAGTTCTCTCAATTTAACGCCCATTGCTAGAAAGGAAGTGGAAGTGAGAAAAGGAAATAACTCAGAAGGACTGCGGGTAAAGAATTACTTACTTGATATTCGAAGTTCTCGGCGCCTCAAGGTTTTGATCTTTATTTTTGGACATACGAGTAAGCTCGTGAATAACTCAAGTTTTCTCTAACTTCATTCTCGAGCTTTTTTCGCCTCGTCTTCTTTTTACTCAAAAGAAGCAAGAGTTAGGTAAAGATCAAAGATATAAGCGATCTTAAGTTCAAGACTTATCGCTTAATTTTTCCTCGCGACTTCATGGTTGCAGAGTTAGCTTCTTTAAGCTTTTTCCTGAGGTCTAATACCTCTTCCCTAAACTTTTTCGACTTCTCTTTTTCATAATCGAGCGAGTCGGCTAAGGTCTTAGCGCCACCGCTTAACCCGCAAAGGATAACAAAGGATATGAGCATGGGTCAATCGATTGTAAGTTCTTCTACAACCATTGACCTAGTCGAAGTTCTTCTACGACAAAGCCTTTGGTCATAAGTCTTTACGACCATTACCTAGTCGTGAGTTTTTCCATGACAAATCCGTAAGCACTATATAAGTAGTCAAATCCAAGGTGACTATGAATAGCGAGTGACTTACCACCTCTCTACTGCTTGCAGAGTTCCTCTTTTTCTGTCATAGTTTTCTAGAAGTTGTCGATGATATTCACCGACAACGACAATTTGCTCTATGGCTTTCTCGCAAGATGAAAAGACAAGGAGAAACAAGAGAAGATTATACTGAATATATAAGTACGATTAAGTACTTACATTCATGGTTGATCGAGCAAACATCGAGTAAACCGACTCCGGATCTTGACTTGTCTACCCTCGTGACTTGGTCCCACCAAACCTTCTCAAGACGCTCATTATCAAAGGTATCCCTCTATTGGGAATATCGTTGGGATGGGGACTCGGTCGCGAGATCCGAAAGCGTAAGACCCTACGATGGAAGCAGCCCAAAGAAGTCGGCGCAGGTTGAAATACTCTTCTTCTTCGATTCTCAGAAACTCAGGTTTCTCTTTGTACCGGAGGAACGCTCGCAACGATCTCCTTTCCCAAGACGGTGGACGTAATCGCCACCATCTTGACCAGAGGCTGCGCAATGCCTCTGTTCTATCCACGACCATCTCGATGGTCGAGCGACCGCCTCAAGAGTCGAGTGTTGTTGGAGCTTTCACGACCATCTCGGTGGTCGTTCACGCCGGAGTCTCCACGACCATCTCTGTGGTCACCGCCGCTACTTCAGAGGTTGTAGCCGCTACCTCATCGGGTACAACAGTACCTCATTGGTTGTCGTAACCACTTCAGCGCCACGACTTCCTCTACCACTGGCCGAGGATGATCCTCGACCACTTCCTTGTTGTCTCTCCAAAGCAATGGAGAGGTAGCAATAGGCTTCTCAACGGAAGCATTCTCGGGTCAAGGAGTCGGGCTAAAAACAAAGAAAAGGAAAGCAATTCAAAGTTGTGAAAAGGAAAAAGGTAAATTCTGTTTTACACTTTAGTATATTTCACATACCTCGCACCTTGGACCTAAACAGAATTTGGGAGTCACTTTCCCAACGGAAGATTTCTTCTTCTCACGACCACTTCGGTGAAGTTCGAGTTGAAGAATGGCTTAGCCACCACCACGCCTCGTCGTGGATTTTGAACAGGACCATCTCTCGGTCTCTCGACTTCTGGATGGCCGAGATCGGTCTCGACCACTCCAAGAGCAAAGATTGCCATCACCATAGGCTCTCATCGAGCGGTATTATCCTTCATTAAAGACATAAAATCCTTCCAGCCTCCTTTTCCAAGTGCTTAACAAAACCGGGAGTGGCGTAAACTCGCGAAAGATTTTTGTCATAATAGAAGGGTACCTTGGCCTTGCGAGGTTTGCGCTTTAGAGGTTCACTACTTGACCTCCTCCACTTCACTATTTTAGCCTCGGCTTCAGCTATGCTATATCCGCCACAAGCTTTGCAGAGGATCCGGTCGAAGGACTAGAACTCGAGCTCGCCCTCCTTTGTCGTCACCCCTTAAAAGTCGACGCGTCTCTTGGACGAAGGAGCCGAGCCTTTGTCCTTTGTCAACCCCGCACCGATGGTTATCAAGATGACTTCTTCATCATCCCGACGATTTTCCATGCCTACTTTACGTAGAAGCAAAAGCAGAAAGAGAAGAATTACTAATCGGTCGTAAGATTTTCTACGACCAAAGATCAAGTCGTAAGTTTTTCACGACCTTTCCTCGATCGTAAGATTTCCTACGGTCACGCACTAAGTTGTAAGTTTTTCTACAACATTTCTCTAGTCGTAAGTTCTTTCTACGACTATAAAGTCTTAAAGATAAAATCAACTCTCGATTACCTTTAGGCTAACCATCCTTTCCTCTGCGGATACGCATCGCAAGGATTTTAGGAACCGCCACACTAAGTGGCGGAGACTTCTCACAAACGAAGTTTGACTCTAACGTCAATCTCATTTGGTGAAAGATCTGCTCAAACAGATAAAGGCATCTTTTAAACAACTTTGCGAAAAGACCAAACCGAGAGCTAAGTCGAAAATTCACTTACCCTCGCTTGTAGTCCCCGGTTGGGTCTCATAGCCCCGAGTATCTCCACATAGGGATGCTCGTTTCTTCAAAGGACTAATTCGGGCGTGTGATGAAATCTTTCACCACATGCCATCCAGTCACCCTTCCTTCTTCAAGTCCTTGATAGCTTGAACATAAGGGCAATCCTACCGATATCTTCAGAGTCGAATCCCATGAAGATTTCTTTTCAAATGACCTTTCCCACTTAAAGAGAGGTTGTCTTCGAGGTGACTTTCCAAGAAACCACCTCTTCCTCCATCCCGCCACGAAGACCGGGTGAAACTCAATATACTCCCTCGACTTCCGTCGTGGAGTTTTAGACCACAACTTCCAAAGAATCCCGCTTGCCGAGACATTCCATAGAAATATTGGAAAAGCTCAAGGTCGCCGGAATTCCTGTGCACGCCTCGCACAAATATATCTAAAACGCCAAGATGGTGATGGAGTTAGGACCAAGGTTCACTAACTCCACCCCAAAATGCTCGAGCACAACGGTGAGAAAAGGGTGAGCAGCAAATAAGGCCACACTCACAATAAGCCCGAAGACGGAATTTGCCCATTCTCCTCGACGGTAATGTCGCCCAATTGCGGAAGCCATTTCACAAGAGTCTTCTCGAATCTTCCCGCGACAACTAGGGCTTGAATCTTTGCCTCATCCATCTCCGACTCTTCCCACTCGTAAACTTTCCCGCCATCTCTCTCGAAACAGAAATTTTGGGTCGAAAAAGAGGGCACAATTGGAGTGGCAATGAGAAGGCAAGAACGACTCGACAAGGAGAAGGCAAGAGCTTGAAGAACAAAGAAGAGCAATTTGGGGAAAAGTAAGATCTTAGGTTTTACCTCCGGTGAGTATATATAATCACAGCACCTTGAGCCGAGGCGTGATATTCCAAGGGTCGCCACCGCCTCGAACCGCTTCAACAGACAAAGCAATCAAGCGCCGCTTGAGATTCCCCAGTGTGTCCGCTCGAGAAATTCAGGTTTATGCTACATCTCAAGCTTAAATTACTTCCTTGGTTAGATCTTTTCAACTAAAGGAAATGATAATCGGAAAGTTCCTTCTTCCGATCACTATATATTCGACCACCTTGTGATCATAGAAATGCTTTTACGACCACTTGATAGTCGTAAGCAATTTTCTTGACCAAGCACATTTCTAGTCAAAGTAGTATACAATCGAAGAGTTTTTCCTTCGATTATTTTCACGATCCTCTCATGATCGTAAGACCATCTAGAACCCTTTACCAAGTAAGTTGCTTTCACTTGAAGTGGGGGGCTAGATGACGAGGATATAATAATCCTCATTTTACCTTTTATCTATAATTTTATTATAGGTAAATATGACGCCATGTGAACCCCGAGTGTACCCTTAATGTTATGAAGGAAGAACCAAATGGATGGTCGAAGTTCTTCTACGACCACCCCCATAGTCGTAAGTTATGCTACGACTATCCCATAGTCGTAAGTCTTGCTACGACTACCTCATAGTCGAGATTCCTCTACGACTAGGTCACCACGACCACCTTATAATCAAATGAACCCGCAGACAAGTGGGTCTTATTGATTAAGGGATTCAAACAAATATCATATCGCCGTTATTCTACGTAATAATGGCACGTAATACCCCATTATCTCTCGTATATAGTCATTGAGCGACGTGGAGGAATTAATACACCGTAATTACTACCAACATGCGCTCGAACATAGAGGTGATGAGGCGCCGCCATTCGAGTAATCGCCGCTCCTTCACGCACTATAAAAGCGGCAACTAGAGAAAGGGAGGAGGATCGAGCCATCAGAATACAAGCACTATCTGTAATAGTCTTAGTTTTTCCCCGATTGTTCAAGATACACTCAATACCATACACACAGAGAGTAGGGTTGTTATTCTCTCCGGAGAAAGCCCGAACCTGTATAAAAATTCCCGTGTCAATCTCTCTGCATGATTCTATTCTAGAAGACCCCCCGAATCAAACAATCTTTACGTAAATTCGGTTCTAAAACACCGACACTTCTCTTTTAAAAAAAGCCTGAAACTTCTTTTGTTTGCCGAATTGCACAACCCAACGTACTCCTGACACACACACACAGAGTTTGTCTAAACTGTAACCCAATCATGCGACCTTAGGTCGTACATACTAGTTACAAGGGACACCAAATGGATGGCAGCGTAACAACAACTGCTCTGTCAGAACTAAGTCTGAATTCTTGTGATCCCAGTACCAGTCTGACTGCTCTTGCTTTTGGCCCTGCCCTTTGAGCCGTCAAACACCAGTTACTACTACAACGTAATCGTTGATTAGTTGCATGACGAAAATTGTAAATCATTGCGTTGTCATACTAGTTAGTACACGTGAGTAACTGGCATTCTGCCATCAGAAACATTGGAATGGTGATGTTCTGACTATTTTGGCCACCCTGCATGATCATAGATGAGGCAGAATTTGTCATTGAACCGGTGGTTCCTTTTTCTCTATTTTCCTCTGTCTCCCTCAAAAAAAAAAACTTCTCTTTAGTTTTTGATTGAACTAGCCGTTTGTTGGCACTGCAGGAAAAGTTCATAAAGTGACAATGAGATGCTTGTTAATCAGCTATATAGAATTACATACTGAAGTAGAAAACTGATAACTTTCTTCTACTATATATGTTTATGGCTTGGGTACTTTCTCCAGGTCATTTAAGAATTTATCTTCACTGCAATCTTCAAAAGAAATGGCCACACATCGAATTGCGTAAAACTAAGCAGGTTTATGTAGAGGATCTCTCCTACGTCGAACAATTACTCCTAATTGGTGAAATAAGAGGCATCCATTCCAAGCAGCTTTAAAATAATATCACGGCCTGAATTTGTGCTCGCTTTGCAGATTAAGTTTCCGTGTAGGCAACCACAGTTCTGGATGTGAAAGACTGCATCAATTCACGGAAGAAACTCCATGGCTACACTAGTGTGCAAAACATCTTCTTTCTGTTGAGGAACCGTCGTTGGCTAGTCTAGTTCGATCGATCACCTCGTAGACAAGTATAGAATCGCATACATAGAAGAAAATAGATGAACACACAGAGATATAGGGGCTTCTTGCTTCTCTTTATTTATATTCTTATGATCAACCTTTTACAATGATGTGTGTTGAAAGTAGAATAGTTGTATTGCAAGGGACCAATGGGTCTATATATACAAGTACACCAATATGCAAGAAACACCTTAGACTAGGGAAGAAAAGCACAACACATATATATATCTAATACCCCCCCTCAAACTCATGGTGAATCAACAACACTAAGTTTGGAGAGGAAAAGGTTGTGCTGAGCTCGTGTCTGGATCTTCATGAAGAAGTCGGCTAGCTGAAGTTTCGAAGGCACGTACTGAAGAGCCACGACCTGGGCTTACACCTGCGATCTCATATAGGAAGCATCAACTCCAATATACTTGGTGAGTTCATGTTTCACTGGATCTCGCGTAATACTGATCGCACCAGTGCTGTCAGACAAAAGTGGGGTTGGTGTCGTAACAGAGACACCAAAGTCCTGAAGGAGCCACCGTAACCAAGTAACCTCAGCTGACAATGACGCCATAGCCCTCAACTCACCTCAAGACTGAAGGGAAGCTCGGCATGCTGCTTTTTGGTCTTCGTGCAATCGAGAGGATCCAAGAAAAACACAGCAGGTAGAAAGAGATCGACGATCAGAGTGATCACTAGCCCAAGTGGCATCAGAGTACACCTTGAGCTGCAAGGAGCTAGAGCGAGGAAAGAAAAGGCGACGAGAAATGGTGCCATGAAGATATCGAAGGACACGCAGAAGGTGACTGTAGTGAAGCTGAGTGGGAGCCGAAACAAATTAGCTCAGAATGTGAATAGGGTGAGAGATGTTAGGTCGAGTGATCCCAAGATAAACAAGACTACCAACAAGAGCGAGTGGGATCCTCAAGAGGCTCTCCATCTGTGAGTCGAAGGTGAACTCCAAGCCCTATGGGAGTATCCACTGTGTGCTGATCAGTGAGACAAGCGCGAGCAAGAAGGTCCTGAATGTACTTCTCCTGGGAGAGGTAGTAGCCCTCAGGCGTAGAAGTGACCTCAATCCCAAGAAAGTAGCGAAGTGGACCCATGTCAGACATCAAGAACTTATCACTGAGGCGCTTCTTCACAAAGTCGATGTACTGAGGATCATTACCTGTGATGATCATATCATCAACATACAGAAGAAGAAGAGTCCGGCCACGAGGAGAGGTGTGAACAAACAGAGCATGGTCATGATCACTTACGGTGAAACCAGCCGTATTGACAACACAGGAGAAGCGCTCAAACCAGGCTCGACAAGCTTGCTTGAGCCCATAGAGAGAGTGACGAAGACAACACACTAGGCCGTCAGGGACAGAATACCCAGGAGGCGGGTGCATGTAGACCTCCTCACGCAGCTCGCCATTGAGGAAGGAATTCTTGACGTCCAGCTGAAAAATGGACCACTGGTGAATAGAAGCAACTGCTAGAAGGGTTTGAACAGTGGTCATGTGAGCAACAGGTGCAAAGGTCTCGTCGTAGTCACGGCCATGCTCCTGCTGAAAGCCACGGGCTACAAGACGAGCCTTGTAGCGCTCAAGAGAGCAATCAGAGCGAGTCTTAATGTTGTAGACCCACTTGCACGTAATCAGAGTAACACGACGAAGGTGTAGGGGACAAGATTCCAAGTCCCTGCGCGCCCAGTATGAATCTCCTCACCATCGATTCTCGCTACTCGATGAGCAACACCTAACTCAGAAGTCATAGGCTCAACAAGAGCAGCGGCCGCAAAGCCGTAATGCTCAGGAGGCCTAATAGTCCAATGATCACGAAGATCATACCTAGGAGGCGAGGCTGGAGCGGGACCGAGCAAGGACGAGGTAGAAGGCTCAACTGGAGGAGTAGTAAGCCGTGGACGGCGAGAGTAGTGCTGCAGAAAAGGAGATCTCTCAACAGGAGAGCTGGTAGTGACCTCCAGAGGAAGTGAGGAAACCGGAGGAGACGAGAGAGAGTGAGGTGAAGGAGGCCGTGGTGGAGGACACGGTGGGGACTGAGATGAGGGTGGTAAGACTCGAACTGGAGGAGGTGAAGAATCGTGAAAAGTCAAAAGGAAAGCGACTCAAGAGAAGCAGAGTGGTGGCGCATTTAACGAGGATAGTAAGGACGAGACTCATCAAAAGTGACGCCGAGAGATCCTCATTCGCCGAAAGCAACAAGATCATAGCAATGATAACCCTTATGCTCGTGAGTCAGAGCTAAGAAAAACACACTCAATCGACTAAGCGATCGACCTTGGTGCGCCACGAGGTGGAAGAAGCACATAATGCATACAACCAAACATCGAAAGTGATCAGATTTAGGATGGCGAACCAGTGAGACGCTCAAAAGGGGTGCATCCCTTGAGAGTAGAAGAGGGTTGCCGATTGATAAGAAAAGCAGTGGTAAATACAGCTTCAGCCCAAAAATGAGGTGGGACATGAGCAGTAAGCATGATAGCACGGGCTGTCTCAAGGAGATGACGATGCTTTCGCTCAGCGACACCATTCTGAGCATGAGCACCAAGACATGAATACTGCGGGAGAGTGCCCTGCTCAGCAAGAAAACAACGATGTGAAGTGGAGAGATATTCACCAGCAGAATCTACACGGAAAATACGAATGGTCGACTCAAACTGAGTGTGAACCATGGTGGTAAATTGCTGATGAATGGAAAGAAACTAACTGCGAGAAGACATAAGATAGAGCCAAGTGTATCTCGAATAATCATCAATAAAGATCACATAATAGGTATGACCCCCTTTCGAAGTGAAAGGAGCTGGTCCCCAAACATCAGAGTGAATCAAATCAAAAGGATGCTGAGACTCAGAATCACTAGAGGGATAGGGGAGTTGCAAATGCTGCAAGCTTGCAACCTCAGACAAAGTAAAGTAGTGTCACCGTAAATGTAACCTAGAACACCACTCCCTACTAGTGACGAAAGACGAGAACCACCAATGTGACCTAACCGAGAAAAGCATCGACAAAAGTGGTGGTGGAAGAAGCGCAGGTTTAGGCGGTGGTATCGCTAATCTGGCCGATGGAGACAAAGAAGGAAGGTGCAGCTAGTCGAGCTCCCAAAGACACTGAGAATCATGGCGCTTAGGACCAGTCCTAACCAGAGTCCCCATACGACGATCCTAAACACAACAAGAGTCAGAATCAAGAATGATACGACAACCATGATCAGTGATCTGACCAGCTGACATAAGCTGCATGGTAAGACTAGGAACATGAGATACAGTAGGAACACAAAAAGATGAAGTGGAAAGAGTGCTTCGTCCTGCAACAGGATGAGATGTCCCATCTGCAGTCTAAACTGTGAGAGGAAGATTAGGTGGTTTCGCAGAAGAAAGATGAGTGGAGTCCGGTGTCATATGGAAAGAGGTACTAGAATCCAGAATCTAAGAAGATGATATACCTGAAGAAGGAGGTGGTGGTGCAGGACTAGAAGACCTAGCAATGAGAACAGTAACTCGTGCAGGAGCGTATAACGAGGCGTCAAGTAGCGTGAGCATCTCTCGCGCGCTCGCTCCAAGGAACTGTCATGAATCGATCGAGGAGCCACCTCCCCCGGCCCCTCGAAGTGCGGCCACTCCGACGGGCCTTCTGCTTCTGGCGACAGTACTAGACAGTGTGCCCAGAACGGTCACAGTAGTCACAGTGAAGGCCGGTGGAAGTAGCAGCAGCAGCCACAGGGGCAGAGGCAGGCGTAGGCACCGGTGCTGGGGTGTGAACAGCCAAGACTGAAGATGGCTGTTGTAGAATCCCTGCCGTGCGAAGACGAGCCTCCTCAGCCCGAATAGCAGCGAGAGCCTCCAATATGGAGGGAAGGGGCTGTCTCATCAGCAACTGAGAGCGAGCCACCTCATACTCCGGACGAAGGCGGGTGAGGAACTCGCGGAGGCAACGAGTCTCCAAGTGAGCCTATTGACGTACATAGCAGGTGCAGGACCGGCAGATGTCTGGCCCCAAGGAGTCAAGCTGACGCCAAACCGCAGCCAACTGCTGATAGAAGGCATCCACAGTGGCGTCCTGCTGCTCGAGAGACTACTCCTCCCAAAGAGTGGAAAGGTACAAGGCCTCGCCTTGGCTCAGAGCGGGCACGAAGACGATCCCACATCTCCTTGGTCAGACAACCCAAGCACATCCGATGCATGCTCGCTCAATGTCGCCACCACGATGGCAGAGGCCTTAGCATCCCCATCATTCCACACCTCGTAGGCGTGGAGTCGCGGCTCGTACTCCTCGAAAAGGCCCTCAAAGGCAGAACCGTGAGTCTGCCGAACATCCTTAGTAGCATCGCCAGGAAAGCGGGCTCGGTTGGCCATGGACAGTATGCAAGGTCGCCGCCGATGAGGTAGACCCACAAAGCGCCGCCTCAGAGGTGAATCCGCATGTCTTTGGATTTAACTCGCGATAGTTGACGCCATTGAAGGTGACCATGGCGGCCGAACCGAGAGGCAGACTGTCGGGACCCTGTGTATGCAACCCTAGGACCCCTCTGTATTACGAACTAGTCCCATGATCGAGAGCTAGCTCACACAGCTTGCAACATTGGTGTAATCATAACCACACAACCAAACTAAAGATGAAGGCATAAATTAATAATATTACAAAAGGGACCTTATGGTCAAGTCTTACAACGCTCGCCACTCGTGGCTAAGCAACAAAAGAGAGCTTGCAATGAAACACAACATCGGTGGAGGTCACCCAATATGCCCACCCAAGAATCGAGCGAGGGACGCGACCTAGTTCGCATAGTCTTCAAAGAAGTCTTCTTCATAGAACTCGAAGTTCATCGTTCACCCTCCTCTCGCCGATTTAAACAAAGGGTGCAAGGCCATGAGTACTTTGAATGTACTCAAGAAGTCATAGTGAATTGTATGCAAGTAATATTTATGCAAGGCTTAACAAGGATAGCTTTATGGCTAATTTATGGAAAGCATTATTTGACAAGAATACAATAAGTAGATTGCAAGGCATAATTTAAAAGACTAATACATAAGTAAGCAATTTTCTTTGAAACAACTAGTGAACACCCCTGCTCACTTCCCAAACATCAACCAACTACCAGATTCGACCAAACCATTCCAACATTTTCGACAAAAGTTCTACCCTTGCGTGAAATCACTGTGCATGTCCATAACCGGGACACGGCTATTCAATAGTTTTACACTCTGCAGAGGTTGTACAACTTGACCCACAAGACACTAATTTCTAGTTTGTCCCAAGATATATCTATGCCACCGCCACTACCTTAGGTAAGCGCCTAGAGCACGTGACAAGGCTTTTACAAAGTTCTGCTTTTGACTCGGTTCGACCACTAAGGGGTTACCACATGCCCCTCTTGTGCCGCTCCCAACCAAGACAGTAACCCAACCAAGACATTGCCAATTAGTCACCAGTCTATCCCAATCTAGACATGTGGTTGTACGGTTGAGGCCCAGATCAATGGTTCAAGGTGAAGTCCTTAGTTGGTTGCTCAGACGAGACGGTTCCACATTCCAAGTGTGCGTTACGGCACCCACCCTTTCCACCACCCACTCGTCCGAGCATAAATCATTTTCGTTCAACCTGGCCAAATGACCACCCTAGTCATGGCACAACATCTTTATCAAAAGTGGCTCCGCCACTGCCCATAAGTTCCATTAGTCAAATTCATCATGTTGGGTTCAACCCACCAGAGGACCACCCTAGTCCCGCACACAAATTTTAGTAAGGTGACAACAAATGTCATGGTCTCACACAGACCACACTTCGCATTATTAGCAACACAGTCGTTACTACACAAGCCACAAACCATGCGCTAGGGCAAATCAACCTTTATTGAATCATGAGACCAACGCCTACTAGAGCATGACTAAGCAAATAAACGTGCCCATGTTGGTATTACAATAATGTCCAACTAATAATTAACCATCCTAAGGTGTCCAAGGAGTTATGTCATTCAAGGAAACATGTCAATTACAATTATCATGGAGGTATAATGGCAATTAGGTAATTAACTAAACCCAAAACCATTTATTATAAAATTAGCCATGCATGTTTATATAAAACAATATACTTTTATAAACATGGGATCAACATGATCAATGGTCTATGACTTGCCTTCGTTGAAGAGTAGCGGTGCTTTGTTGTTCGGTCATGAAAACTTCCAAATGCCTAACCTATACGTGAACAAAGCTAAATAAATAAAACAACTCCAAATAAAATCCAAATAAATACCAAATAAATACTAATAGGAAGACAAGGATTTTAGATGAATTTAGAAATTTGAATCACTCGAATCGAGTTCGAATGAGCAAGTTATGGCCAAAGGAAGATAGGAAAATAACATAAAACCAAGAAAAGGAATTTCTGATTTTAATTATTTTCCTAAAGAAAAATCGAATTATTGCGCAATGCTGATGTCACGGAGGATTTTTTTTCGCCGATTTATTTTCCCATCGAAAATCTGAATGCCACGGGCGGCACACGCCACCCCTAGGGCTTAGGTGGCGCCGAGGTGGAGCCACTGGCGACCAGTGGCGGCCAGAGGCGGCGGCCTGGGTTCGAGGGCGCACGGCGAACGGCGGCGACTCAAATGACCGTGAAGGCACGAGGGGAAAGAGGGCCTTGGCGAGCAAGGTGCGCTGTCCCGAGGACGCGGCGGCGCGGAAAGGCGGCGGCGACGGCGAGGAAGTGGCGAGGCGGCGGCTTAGGTGGCGACGGCGCCCGGCGACGCCCGAGGTCGAGAGGGGGCAAGACTGGTGCGCCAAGACGGTGATGACGATGGCGTGGTCGGCGACGGCGGGAGGGCTTGACGGCGACGGCGGGTGCGGCAAGAAAGCCGGGGCCGCCGATGAAGAATCTCCAAATCCGAGAGAGAGCGGAGAGCAGAGAGGAGGATGGGAAAGAAAGAGGAGGGCGAGGCGGTCCGGGTGCGCGCTTAAATAGGCGACGGGGGCATCCGGAGGAGGAGGACGGCGTGGAGGTCCATGCCGGCCATTAATGGCGGCTGTCCTAGCGCGGCATGGGAGGAGGCACGGGCTGCGGCAGGGCATGGGCGAGGGGCAATGGCGCAAGGAGGGAGGAGGCGTGGCGTGGGCAAGGACAAGGGATGGGCGACAGATGGCGAGGTCGGGCAAAATCAAGGCTGCATGGGCGACGCGACGGCCTGGTCCGGAGGAGGAAGACGGGCCGACAAGAGGGCCGAGGCCCAGAGAGAAGAAGGAGAGAGAGGCGCAAAGAAGAGGCGAGATCCGTCCGATCCCGACGGACGGTGGCGAGGGGAGGGCTGCGTGGAGTCAAGCTGGCTGGTTAACAGGATGGGCGAAGGAAAACGCCCAAAGGAAAAGGAGGGAATTTCTAAGGCTTTTTCTTTTTAGAAAATACCAGAAAAGCAAAAGGAATTTTAGAAAATAGTTTAAGACATCCAAAAATTCTTGGAAAATTCACAGAAATCCCTTGAATTATTTAGGACTTAGTAAAAATATTTTCAGCCTCACTATTGCTTTTAATTTTTGGCAATTAATTATTTTTAACATAAGGCCAAGGGAAAAACCAAATTAAAATCCAACTAAACTCACTAAACCAACTTTAATTAGTTCAAGTTTTTATTAATTCAAATTAAACCACTTTTGAAATTCTAAATTACAATTTAAGCTTGAGCAAATTAATAAAACCAAATGGTTCCTTTTAAGGTTTTCAAAATTTTCAAAAAGGGAAAATAGGATGTTACAAACCTATACCCTTAAAGGGAATCTCGACCCGAGATTCGTGCTCACTAGAGAATAGGTGCGGAACTCGGCCTTCAGATCTTCTTCACGCTCCTGTGTGGCTTCTTCTTCTGTGATTGCTCCATTGAACTTTGCGTAAACGGAGGATCTTGCTTCTTGTCACACGCCGAGACACTTCCAAGATTTTGATGGGCCGCTCCTTGTAAGTTAGATCTTCTTGCAAGTCAATCGCTTCTAACCAAGATCCGCTGCTCTTCTCGCACTCGCAGCACTTCTTCAATCGAGACACATGAAAAACATCATGCACGCTCGACAACCGAGGCGGAGCTCTAACTTGTAAGCAACTTCTCCTCTTCTCGCTAGGATCGAAAAGGTCCAATATATCTTGGTGCGAAGCTTTCCACTAACTCAAGCGACGATCCCTTTGAGAGGCGAGACCTTCAGTACACATGATCTCCAGTGCAAAAGCTAATTCTCGATTTAGCTGCTATCAAGATAACTCTTCATGCAGTCAGGTTGTTCTCAGCTTTTCTCTGATCGACTTAACTTGATCTTCGGCCTCCTTTAGGATGTCTGGTCCAAGTACTTGCCCTTTGCCTGACTCAGTCCAATACAAAGGTGTTTCAGACTTTCTTCGTCTGACAGGCCTCAAACGGGACATCTCAGAGACTTGATTGGTGACTGTTGTTGTAAGAAAACTCTGCATAAGGTAGCATTTGGTCCCAACTGGCCTGGTTCTCTAGAGCGCAGGCTCTTAACATATCTTCTAGGATTTGATTTATTCTTTCGGTCTGACCATCTGTCTGAGGGTGGTAGGCTGTGCTGAAATTCAAATTAGTGCCCAAAACGCTGTGTAGCTTTTTGCCAAAATCTTGAGGTGAATGGGGTTCCTCGACGGACACGATCTTCTTTGGCACTCCATGCCGACATACTATCTTGGCCATATACAATTTCGCAAGTCTGCTCCGAGTAGGTGGTCTTGATCGATGAAGTGAGCCACTTTTGTTAGGCGATCGACAATTACCCAGATAGAATCATATCCAAATTTTGGTTCTTGGCGCATCGGTGATAAAATCCATTCCGATTTCTTTCCATTTCCATTCGGTATGCTCAAAGGTTGCAAAAGTCTAGCAGGCCTCTGATGCTCAGCTTTAACTCGCTGGCAAACATCACATTGTGCAATGTACTCAGCAACTTCACGCTTCATGCTAGGCCACCAATAAAATTCCTTGAGGTCTTGATACATTTTAGTGCTTCCAGGGTGAATGGAGTACAAGGTTTCATGAGCTTCTTTGAGTATTAACCGTTTCAGTTCCTTCTGATCCGGTACACAAATACGCTTGTCGAACCATAGGACACCTTGCTCATCTTCTGAAAATCTTAAGGATTTACCCTGCTTCATGTTTCTCTTGATTTCCTTGATATCCGTATCTTCTTCTTGGGCTTTCTTGATCTGATCCTGAAGAGTCGGTTGCACTTCCAGGGCAGCTAAGTAACCTTCTTCGACTAACTCAAGCTTGAGCTTCTGAAATTCTTCGTGCAATGCTGGCTGACTTTCTTTGATCATCAGAGTATTGCAAGAGGGTCTTTCTACTTAAAGCATCTCGCTACAACATTTGCTTTGCTCGGGTGATAATGAATTCCCATGTTGTAATCCTTGATCAATTCCAACCATCTTCTTTGTCTCATGTTCAGATCCGCTTGGGTAAAATGTACTTTAAGCTCTTATGGTCCGTGTAAACTTCACGGCGACACCGATGAGGTAATGACGCCATATCTTTAGAGCATGCACTACTGACCAATTCTAAGTCATGAGTGGGGTAATTGACTTCATGAGGCTTCAATTGGCGTGAAGCATATGCTACCACTTTCCTTTCTTGCATCAAAACACAACCGAGACCTTGGCGAGATGCATCACAAGAATCTCAAAATCCTTAGAACATCCCAGAGAATCAAGATCGGGCGGTGGTCAAACGCTTCTTTAATTCTTGAAAACTTTGCTCACATTCTCAAGCGCCCAAGCAAATTTCTTCTCCTTCTTCAAAGAATTGGGTAAGGGTCTTGCTATTCTTGAGAATCCTTCTATGAACCGGCGGTAGTAACCCGCCATTCCAAGGAAACTTCGACCGAGGTATCGACTTGGGTGACTCGATTGAGCACATCCTTGACTTTATGGGGTTGTGGCGACTCCTTACGCAGACATGACGTGCCCCAAAAGGTAACTTCTTTCATCCAAAACTCACACTTGTCGAATTTAGCATAGAGTTGATGATCTCTAAGCTTATTCAGACTAAGCTTAAGGTGCTCTTCATGCTCTTCTTCACTCTTAGAGTAGATTAGATATCGTCAATAAAGACAATGATTTAACTTATCCAAATACTCCATGAATACTTTATTCATCAAGTTCATAAAGTAAGTCGGTGCATTGGTTAATCCAAAAGACATGACCGTATACTCATACAGTCCATATCGGGTTGAGAAAGCTGTCTTCGGTATATCTTCCTCACGAATCTTCAACTGATGGTAGCCTGACCTCAAATCTATCTTGGAGAACACTCCGGCTCCTTTTAATTGGTCAAACAAATCATCAATCCAGGCAGAGGGTACTTGTTCTTGATGGTGACTTCATTGAGAGAGCGGTAATCCACACACATCATTGGGTACCATCCTTCTTAGGGACAAAGATCACTAGGGCTCCCAGCATAAGAACTTGGCCTGACAAATCCTTTATCTTGCATTTCTTCAATCTGCTTCTTCACCGACTAAGTCATCAACCCAAACGATAGGGTCTCTTGAAATGGGTGCGTTCTCGAACTAGGTTAATGACAAACTCTAGGTCCCCGTCCGTGGCATTCTGTAACTCATCAGGAAAGACATCTCGAAACTCTCGACTACCAAGACATCTTCCAAAGATACAAGATCGACATCGCAAACTAAGGCTCCATCATACTTTTCCGTAGAGGCTTCAACTTCACTTTGGTTCCATTTGGTCGACCAACGTGATGCTTCTATCACCACAATCCAAAAGCGCTTGGTGATCAAGAAGCCAATCCATACCCAAAATCACATCTAGGGATTTGGCATTGATAATTATAAGGTTGGCTAAGAATTCTACCCTTCTATGGTTACTTTAACCTTAGGGCGCCTTTGGTTCGTACTCAACTCCGAACCGTGTACGAATCAACATAGCATTTTTAAGAGTCGAACCTTTAGCCGATGCTTTGCAACAAAACTCCGAGAAACAAACGAATGGGTAGCTCGAGAATCAAACAAAATCAGAAAGTGTGCTGAATTTACTAGGAACTTACCCAAAGACGACGTCCCGGCTATCTGGGCTTCTCTACCGTGACATGGTTCACACGGCCTCTTCCGTAGGTCCGAGGGGTCTTAGTGGTCTTCTTTGAGTCCGAGGGCTCCACGCCCCGCTCTGGCGTGGGGGTCTGGCCTGGGTAGCTCCAAGGTTGAATCGACCGTGATGGACCTTGCTTCGAGGGCAATTGCCGCATAATGTCCGAAAGGTTGATAGTTGAAACAGTGATTCTGCTTGGCGAGTTGTTGCTTCTTGGGCTTTGGTTGTTGGGGTTGTTGTTGAAGTTGCGAATCTCGAGCAACCGGGCGAGGTGCCGTGTAGGGTTTCAAGGTGACAGGAGGGATGAATGAGTGGGTATTGTGCATTCGCTCGCCCTCTCGCGAATGACCTTGATGAGTACCATCTTGCATTGACTTCCTTTTATGAGATTCCGCCATTCACGACGTGACTCTTCTATGAGCATGGCCTTGTTGACTAGTCATTGAAATTGGCATAGTCGTTGTTAACGACTTGAACCTTCAAGCTAGGGTTGAGTCCTCGCTGAAACGCTTTTGACGAGCATCATCGGTGGCAACATCCTCCGGGCATAACGAGAGTTGAGTGAACTTGTTGAGATATTCACTCACCGATGTGTTCCCTTGTTTGACTCACGAAACTCATTCTTCTTCATTTCTACCTTCCGTCGAGGATATGAGAGAGGCGAAAGCTTCAAAATTCAGTCCAAGTGATGTTCGTGGTTCTCATGGGCGGACAATAGTTCTCCCACCATTCTCATGGCGGTGCCTTCCGGTGGTGTGTGGCATGAGAACTTTCTCACGGTCATCACACCGGTAATGGCAAGCTTTTTTCAAGAGAGCGCAGACCGGTCATCTGCATCCAAAGGCTCAGAGGAGCTGGAGAAGGTAGGTGGATGGGTCCTCATAAACTCTGCCAGCTTTGACTGATGATAAGCTGGTGGGGGTGGAGGTGGCATGGCAGCTGCTTGGTTGTTCTGGTTCAGCACTGTGAGCAGAGCGGCAGCCGTCTGATTCTGTTGAGCCATCATCTGGTTCATGTTCTTTATCATTGTATTCATCAATTGCGCCTGTGCTGCCATGAACTGTCCCAAACCCTGATCTGTTGTTGCGGCTGGGGTTGGTGGCGTAACGGGGTCCACTTGTTCTTCCTGACTTGCCGAGTTGCGGGTCTGAACCATCTGCACAGATCTTCTCGGGTTTAATAGATGAGGGGAAGAAAGCATAATAGGAAAGGGGGAAAAGCACAAAGACGAGCCAGACAAGGGTGAAAGACGGGACAACCTAATTGGGGAAAGTCGGTTTAACCCAACGAACAATAGCCGGAAGGCTACAAGAGGCAATCGAAACTCAAGCCATCGATTTATCGATACTGGAATTAAAAAGGGTAACTGCACTACAAATCTATCTTATTTTGGCGGGCGACTCTAAGCAAAGCTCGATTCTATAGAGATTATCAAGATGAGAGGGTCACTTGACATTCCGAAACAAAGTTCAGAAAAGATAAGAAGTCAGACTTTAAGAATGGAATAAGGAGAGATTAGCATAAGATGAGGAAGAATAGAGTAAGGTAAGAGGAGAATACTATTGAAGTTAATTGTTGGTTTGATTTATAAAATAAAATTTTGAAGTTTTGACTAAACGACCATGCTAACTATGGTTACGTCCTACAGTCGATATGGCTCTGATACCACCGCTGTCGGGACCCCAGGTATGCAACCCTAGGACCCTCTGTGTATTCTGAACTAGTCCCATGATCAGTAGCTAGCTCACACAGTTGCAACATTGGTGTAATCATAACCACACAACCAAACTAAAGATGAAGGCATAAATTAATAATATTAAGCAAAAGGACCTTATGGTCAAGTCTTACAACGTTCGCCACTCGTGGCTAAGCAACAAAAGAGAGCTTGCAATGAAACACAACATCTGGTGGAGGTCACCCAATATGCCCACCAACAATCGAGTGAGGGACGCGACCTAGTTCGTGATAGTCTTCAAAGAAGTCTTCTTCATAGAACTCGAGTTCATTGGTTCACCCTCCTCTGCCGATTTAAACAGAGGGTGCAAGGCCATGAGTACTTTGAATGTACTCAAGAAGTCATAGTGAATTGTATGCAAGTAATATTTATGCAAGGCTTAACAAGGATAGCTTTATGGCTAATTTGCGGAAAGCATTATTTGACAAGAATACAATAAGTAGATTGCAAGGCATAATTTAAAAGACTAATACATAAGTAAGCAATTTTCTTTGAAACAACTAGTGAACACCTGCTCACTTCCCAAACATCAACCAACTACCAGATTCGACCAAACCATTCCAACATTTTCGACAAAAGTTCTACCCTTGCGTGAAATCACCGTGCATGTCCATAACAGGGGACACGGCTATTCGAATAGTTTTACACTCGCAGAGGTTGTACAACTTGACCCACAAGACACTAATTTCTCTAGTTTGTCCCAAGATATATCTATGCCACCGCCACTACCTTAGGTAAGCGGCCTAGAGCACGTGACAAGGCTTTTACAAAGTTCTGCTTTTGACTCGGTTTCGACCACTAAGGGGTTACTGTTCACGGGCCCCTCTTGTGCCGCTCCCAACCAAGACAGAACCGAACCAAGACATTGCCAATTAGTCACCAGGTCTATCCCAATCTAGACATGTGGTTGTACTGTTGAGGCCCAGATCAATGGTTCAAGGTGAAGTCCTTAGTTGGTTGCTTAGACGAGACGGTTCCACATTCCAAGTGTGCGTTCAAGCACCCACCCTTTCCACCACCCACTCGTCCGAGCATAAATCATTTTCGCTCAACTTGGCCAAATGACCACCCTAGTCATGGCACAACATCTTTATCGTGGCTCCGCCACTGCCCATAAGTTCCATTAGTCAAATTCATCATGTTGGGTTCAACCCACCAGAGGACCACCCTAGTCCCGCACACAAATTTTAGTAAGGTGACAACAAATGTCATGGTCTCACACAGACCACACTTAGCATTATTAGCAACACAGTCGTTACTACACAAGCCACAAACCATGTGCGCTAGGGCAAATCAACCTTTATTGAATCATGAGACCAACGCCTACTAGAGCATGACTAAGCAAATAAACGTGCCCATGTTGGTATTACAATAATGTCCAACTAATAATTAACCATCCTAAGGTGTCCAAGGAGTTATGTCATTCAAGGAAACATGTCAATTACAATTATCATGTAGGTATAATGGCAATTAGGTAATTAACTAAATCCAAACCATTTATTATAAAATTAGCCATGCATGTTTATATAAAACAATATACTTTTATAAACATGGGATCAACATGATCAATGGTCTATGACTTGCCTTCGTTGAAGAGTAGCGGTTGCCGATTCGTCGGGTCATGAAAACTTCCAAATGCCTAACCTATACGCGTGAACAAAGCTAAATAAATAAAACAACTCCAAATAAAATCCAAATAAATACCAAATAAATACTAATAGGAAGACAAGGATTTTAGATGAATTTAGAAATTTGAATCACTCGAATCGGAGTTCGAATGAGCAAGTTATGGCCAAAGGAAGATAGGAAAATAACATAAAACCAAGAAAAAGGAATTTCCTGATTTCCAGAATTATTTTCCTAAAGAAAAATCGAATTATTGCGCAATGCTGATGTCAGCGGAGGATTTCTTTTCCCGGCCGATTTATTTTCCTACTGGAAAATCGGGAAATGCCACGTGGGCAGACACGTCAGCCCTAGGGCTTAGGTGGCGCTGAGGTGGAGCCACGGGGCAGCCACGGTGGCAGCCAGAGGCGGCGGCGCTCTGGGCCCGAGGGCGCGCCGGCGAACGGCGGCGACCAAATGACCGGCGAAGGCACGAGGGGAAAGAGGGAGCGCTGGCGAGCAAGGTGCGCGCTGTCCCGAGGACGCGCGGGCCTGAAAGGTGGCGGCGACGGCGGGAAGTGGCGAGGCGGCGGGCTTAGGTGGCGACGGCGCCCGGCGACGCCCGAGGTCGAGAGAGGCAAGACTGCGCGCGCAAGACGTGATGACGATGGCGTGGTCGGCGACGGCGGGAGGGCTTGACGGCGACGGCGGTGCGGCGCAAGAAGCGGGGCCGCCGATGAAGAATCTCCAATCCGCCGAGAGAGCGGAGAAAGCAGAGGAGGAGTGGGGAAAGAAAGAGGAGGGCGAGGCGGTCTTGGCGCTTAAATAGGCGACGGGCGCCCGGAGGAGGAGGACGGCGTGGAGGTCCATGCCGCCATTAATGGCGGCTGTCCTAGCGGCATGGGAGGAGGCACGGCCGCGGCAGGCATGGGCGGCGGCAATGTGGGCAAGGAGGCGGGAGGCGACGTGGCGTGGGCAAGGACAAGGGATGGGCGACAGATGGCGAGGTCGGCGCAATCGCGCAAGGGCATGGGCGCGGCGATGGCTCCGCCCGGAGGAGGAAGACGGGCCGACAAGCGGGCCAAGCGTCGAGAGAGATAAGGAGAGAGAGCAAAGCGAAGGAGGCGAGATCCGTCCGATCCCCGACGGACGGTGGCGAGGGGAGGGCGTGGAGGCTGGGGCCTGGGCTAAACAGGGATGGGCCGAAGGGGAAAACGGCCCAAAGGAAAAGGAGGGAATTTCTAAGGCTTTTTCTTTTTAGAAAATACCAGAAAAGCAAAAGGAATTTTAGAAAATAGTTTAAGACATCCAAAAATTCTTGGAAAATTCACAGAAATCCCTTGAATTATTTAGGACTTAGTAAAAATATTTTCAGCCTCACTATTGCTTTTAATTTTTGGCAATTAATTATTTTTAACATAAGGCCAAGGGAAAAACCAAATTAAAATCCAACTAAACTCACTAAACCAACTTTAATTAGTTCAAGTTTTTATTAATTCAAATTAAACCACTTTTGAAATTCTAAATTACAATTTAAGCTTGAGCAAATTAATAAAACCAAATGGTTCCTTTTTAAGGTTTTCAAAATTTTCAAAAAGGGGAAAATAGGATGTTACAAAGACCAAGGCCGAGGTTTCAGAGGGTGCCATCTTGTGTGATGGTTGTTGCATGCCTGAGTGGCACGAGAGGTCTTGTCCACAAAGACGCAGGTAGCAAATGAAAGACGATAGCCCCTTCGTCAGACGTAGCGTTAGTATGGGTGCTCGGCAGATGAAGGACCATGGCAGGAGTGCTCAGCGGCGGCACCACAAGCTGTCTCCTCTGCGTGGTAGCTTGTGCGGTGGCGGCGGCTCGACGTGAAGAGAGCTCCGGTGGCGGCGCAGCACGAGGAAGGGAGCTCTGGGCAGGAGGGCTCTGGTGGCGCCACAACATGAGAAAGGAGCGCCGGATCCGGGCCGAGGAAGCTCTGCAACGCCGAGCCCAAGTGAGAAGCCTGCACGCCGGATCCATGCATGAGGGAGCAGAGGAGGTCTGGCGACGCGGCGGCGCAGGGGAGGTCCAGAGGAGGCCCAGCGGCGCTGGGGAGGTCCGGAGGAGGCCCGGCGACACGGGGGAGGTTCGGAGGAGACCCGGTGGCGCAGTGGCACAGGGGAGGTCCAGAGGAGGCCCGACGGCGCAGGGGAGCTCCGGAGGAGGCCTGGCGGCGCGGGGGAGCGGGGGAGCAAAAGTGGCTCACCGTAGGGGAGGCCCGGTGGCGCCGTTAGAGAGAGGAATGGCCCGCCTCGGCTCGCCTCACGGGAGAGAAGAAGAGGCGGCGGTGGATCTGTAGTTGGGTTAGAGAGAAGGAAACCCTAAACCTAATCTGATACCATGTTGGAAGTAGAATAGTTGTATTGCAAGGGGCCAATGGGCCTATATATGCAAGTACACCAATATGCAAGAAACACCCTAGACTAGGGAAGAAAAGCACACACACACACACACACACACACACACATATATATATATAACAATGCGCACCCTCTATTTATACGCTATAGACTCTGCTAGGGTTTTAGATGAGACGCTCACCCATGGGCCGGCTACTGGGCCAAGCCCATGGTTTCTTAGCACTTCCGCTTGGGCACCCATCCTCATATGTTAATGCCTCGTCAAAACTCCATAAAAACTCAGTGGGAAGATACACGTTCTGCTGCGTTGCACGAATTGTCTCATTAAAAACCTTAGCCGAGAAACTTCAAGAAAACTCGTCAATAGAAAAAGAGTACTATCCACCCAATTTGATTTAATCTCCAGGATTTACTCTTTGGGTACTCGATCTTCATGATCAAGTTTCAATAATGAGTTCGTGAAGATCCCCCCCTGAATTCTGCACTTCTCTAAGTCTCATCATTCCAATTCCACGTATGCACCTTTCAAAGCTTGATACTGGAAGTGACTTAGTGAATCGATCTGCAAGATATTCAAAGACTTAGTATGCAGTACTTTAATTTCGTCCATCTTTTGCAATTCATGAGCATAGAAAAACTTAGGGTTGATATACTTTGTGAGTTGACTCTTCACATAACCCATCTATACTTGTGTAACACAAGTTGCATTATCTTCATAGATAATAGAAGGGGTATATGCGGTATTCAATCCACACGACTACTAGATGTCGAACCCGGGAACGAAGGATCCCGAATCCTCTGTGTTCATACACTAGTTGCAGATTTCTAGTGTACACAGTTATACAAAAATGATATCACAAACATATCACGCATTCTATTAATAATAATTCAGAGTTTAATACAAAAAGGGCCTGAGGCCAAATAAACAAATAACACAACGGAAGCAAAATAGTAGTAGGCCACACGATGCGCCACAGGCAATCATCTGGGGGCGTAAGCCTAAGCGTCTGGGTCCTCACCGTCCTGATAGAAGTCTTCTCCTGAATAAAGATTATTCAGCAAGAGTGAGCACAACTTCCGTGCTCGCAAGTTACACCCAATACAAAATTATGATGCATGCATAAAGTAAACAAATGAGACTGGCAGGGTTTATTTTGCATAAAGCAGCATTTTTAGTTTAAGTATTTATAATAATTTCCAATGCCATTTTTATACTATATCTAAAATCAGATTTTAAATTGACAGTTTTATAGTGTGGATAACCTCCATGATTGAATGGTGAAGGATACCCTCCTATCACATGCCTAACCGCCCAACTTTACCACAAGGAATTACCATCCTAAAATCATTTAATCATTTTTAAAACCAAAAACAAAGTCTAACTTAAAGTGGATTTGCTCAGCATGTCTATGACCACGGACACGGCTATTTGAATAGTTTTCTACTCTACAGAGTTTGTACGGTTTTACTCACATGTGATAATTTGCTTTTAATGTCGGCCAATTCACGCTTCCGAAGGCGTGTGACTAAGCAATTATCATGAGGCCTTTATAATGCTCTACCTTAATGTATTCATGTCCGCTAAGATTTCGCTTTCATTGGGCTAACCACCCTCTGAAAGCCCCCTCTTGTGCCAAGTGAAAATTAATGTCTAACCGACACCCACACAACAATATGACATAAATAACATTAAGGTATTACAAATTATTGAGCCAAATCTGTCCCATTCCAGACATGTGGTGGTACGGTAAGGCGTAGCAAAATACTCTCAAAGACCGGTCCTTAATTGACTTAGGCGACTTCTAAATTAAACTCTGGGCCTTAACTCTAACCAGATTAAGCCCGTGCATAAACCTGCACTCACCAATCATCCATTTCGCCCAAGTTCAAACCCATTTTTTATTTTATTTTTAAAAAAACTATCTTTATAAACTTTCTAGGGTAAAACGATACCATAGACTCAAATTGAAACCAAGTTTGAAATGATTTGGCTAAATCCTCCCAAAATCACAATTATGATCTAAGCATTTGCTAAGCATATTATTATTCTTGATATTATTTTATCTAATGGTGACAAGGGAATGATAATAAATATTCAAATTGGCTATACAAAATGAATTGGAATAACTTAGTATTTAAACAGGGAATTAAACTAATTGAATAAAAGTATGCATGCAATAATAATTTAAAAACTAAATTAAATAACTTTAAAATATTGAGATCAACATGATCAATGGTATAACTTGCCTTCGTTGAAGTCTTGGTACTCTAAATCCTCTGAAGGATCGAACTCTTCGGAGTCGTCGAAGTCTATACATGAAAATACAACAAATTCAAATGAAATTCAAATAAATTCAAAAGGACAATTCAAACTAACTCCAAATCAAATAAATTTAGTTTAGTTAGCTCGATCTTGATTTTATACAATTCAAACCCACGGAAGTGAGAGGATGCCGACTGGCCCCGGATAATCTTGGAAGCTCGATGAACTTCTCGCTATCTGACGGCATTCCTTCTTTCCTCTTACTCCCTTTTATTGGTTTTGGTTTGCTCTTGGTCTTTTGGCTTTTACTAACAAAGGAATGGAAAGGTGGCAGGATTTTTGGTTGGCAGTGGAAGGCCCTACTTGCTGGCAATACACAGACAAAGGGAATGCGATGGTTTGAGGCTACCAAGCATGCAAGAATTTCTTTTGTAATGTACTCAATGTTGTAATTTTTATTTTGATTCGATGTAAAGAATTCTTGTAATTGATTCTGAGTTTGTATTGATGTTTTACTTTTTCTTTAAAAGCCCTATTGTAAACTCTGATAATGAAATCTTGTATTATATTGATTTGTCGTGTATTCATAATTAGTCTGTAGTTACCGTTTATTGTTGTTTAGGTGATTTTAATTTACTGCTTATTATTGTTTAGATGAATTTAAGTTCTAGGATTCTTTCAACACTGATCACTTCTTCGAATCACTTATCGCTGAACAGTCAGTTGCAAGTTAAATTAATCATGAAAGCAAGAATTTAATTTGTTGGGGTCATATTCATCTCTCCTCCTAAACAAAAATAAAGGGCATGTTAACCTTTCAGTTGGAAACTTTTTTCTTCCCCCTACTTGATACTTATCTGATCAGACAAAGGAGGGCAACACCTGAATGAATATAACGGCAATTATCCTCCAGTTTTCATGACCACTTGTGCCACTTGTATGCAAATGAGTCAGCATCTGCTTCCAAATCGGCTGTGCCTCTAGAAGAACAATCTTTTGTTGTCAACGTAGTCTCTGCTCTGCAGAGGTCAAGGAGTTATTAGGTCAGCAAAGTTGATGTTGACAGCTACAAGCACATCTCTGCCTGCGGCAACAGAAAGACTCACAAACTTTGTTTTTCCCTAAGGAGAACACATGCATACATGCATGCACAACCACTTGTTAATTCCCTTTGGCCCTTTCCTTTTTTTTCTTTGACGAGAAACGGTAGGGCAGGCCTACTGTATGTATATTACTGTGTACACAAAAAAAAGAAAAGGTTTTATGCACAGGAGAAAAGAAAAACAAAAAAGTTGCAAGATAAATTGTCTAAGGTCTTCTTTGACTCGGCGTGTATGCAACGCGAGTTCACTCTTAAAGAAGCTTTTCTGACTAGAAATATTTGGCGTTATATTGCCAAATACTTTGTCATTCCTTTGTTTCCAAATATGCTATGATGCAATAATAAAGATTTCCATGTAGAACATGGAATTGAAGAGTTATCTTGTTCTTTCTACTTTAAGTTGAATATCATTCGTATCATCCCAATTAATGCCAATGGTATTCCAACATGCTTGACTAAATTGGCAGCTAAAGAATATGTGATATAGAGTTTCTTCCTCTCTATCTGGACATAGTGATGAACCCGAAGGTCCTTGTTTTGGCCCGATCTTTCGATGAGATGGTAAGTTCGGTAGTCGTCGCTCAACTCTCACGATTCTAGCTATGAACACGCAAGGCTCGAAACCACGCAATCGCTGAACTGCTCGACAAGTCGTTATCAACCATGCACGAATACCAAGATGACCTGACCATGAAGGTCGATTCCTGCATACACCAAAGAAGCACGCAAGAACAAGATAAAGCAATCTGAAATTGCAAATAAGAATTGAAATATTGAATTGAGTTGGGATTCTGAATAAGGATCTTAATTGGGTGGTCTAGTCGACACATGCAAAAGATAAAAGTTGCAACGAAGGCACACTAAACATAAACAAAATCCAAGGAAACTAGAGGGGGTGCGGCCTCCTTAAATAGGGGATGATGAGCCACACATCTAATAGAACTAAGGGGTGGTACTAAATTCTTGTTTACTGTTCACATGAACAGTGCACGCCCCCTGGATGACCCGTCGGCATATGGGCCAAGTTGAGTACGATTACAAAGCCCAAATTAGCCCAAACAGGTGATACGACATCTTCTTTTAGTGATTCCAACGTGCACAGAAGGAATTTTTCAGTGAGGCCGGATCCGTTGGAAAGAGGACGAAATAAGCTTTCCGTCAAAGACCTCTAACAGACTCCGTATGTGAAAGTTATGCACGTTTGAAATCGGTGTTGTCTCCGGAGGTTGAACTGGATTCCAAAACGTATCCAGCTTGAACTCTTGCTTGGCACATGCAGTAGCACCATGGCATGTAGACATAGTACCATGGCATATAGACGTAGCATCATGGCATGTAGACGTAGCTCGATCCAATTGGGTAATACGTCATTGCATTAGCCGAAAGTCCTATTGGAGAAGATGTTATTGAAGTAGAGGATGCAGTGCAGCGGATCGAAGCAGTGGTTGCATCCTTAGATTTGATGTCCTCATCATCCTCCCTTTCTTGAATTTGAGTTGTCCTCGACTCAATCGTTGTCTCTAAATCATCACTTTCCTGCAAAAAGTTAGTAGCAACAGGAGACAAAGAAACATGCATATCTTCTAAAGGGCACAAAGATTCTTTGCAAACCATAGTAGGGCATTTAGATTGATGTTGTTCCAAGTCAATGCAATTAGATTTTGTAGCTAACATAACAGGTGCTTTCAATTTAATTTCACTTGGAGCTATAATCTTATGATCATCTTTTATGTTCTCCTTACTTGTTCTCTCAGTTCTTTCTATTCATCCTTTAATATGGCAGCAGGAGACATTGGAAGCAAAGTGATTTTCTTTTCTTTATATGTGAAAGTATAATGATTAGATCTACAATGATGTTCAGTATATCTATCATATTGCCAAGGTTTACCTAATAATAATGAGCATGCTTGCATAGGTACGACATCGCAATCAACATAATCATGATATGATCCAATAGAAAAATGTACGCGCACAAGTTTAGTCACCTTCAACTTACCACAAGAATTCAGCCATTGAATGTAGTAAGGATAAGGGTGTTGAGTTGTGGTCAAGCCAAGCTTCTCGACCATGTCTATGCTAGCAAGGTTGTTGCAACTTCCGCCATCAATGATGACTCTATATGAACGTTCCTTGATAACGAACTTGGATTGAAACAAAGTGTGGCGTTGATTTTGTTCAGCAAGTTCCATTTGAGCACTTAGCACACACTGAACAACTAGGCTTTGGTACAATGGTACTTGTCAGATGTCTCATGGCCTAATTGTTCTTCCTCGGTTTCATCACCTGCATTGTTAGTTGCAACCAACACATGTTCTTTCTCAATATCGCTAGCTGAAGTGTACTCACCATTGTCCTTGATAAACAAACCAACACATGTTCTTTCGCAATCGCGCATGAAGTGCCCAAATCCTTTGCAACGGTGACATTGTACATCTCTGGATCGCCCTATAGAAGCAACAGAAGAAGCACTTTTTGTGGGGACTTGTACCTTTGCTAATTTGCTTGCATCAGGGACATGTATAGGAGTTGAAGGAGTAGTAGGGGGTGCACGGCCAGAAGTTGAGGAGGATGCCATGTGTTGTTGCTGCGTTGGCCGACCTGCAAAAGTTCCTCCAATATTGCCCCTAGAGCGAGATTGTCGACTATTGTATTCTTTATAATCAAGTATGTCCTGAATTTCACGGTTTAATCCTCCCAAAAATCTAGCCATCTTAGCATTTTCAGTTTCTTCTAAACTAAAACGCAACAAACCAGTTTGCAATTCTTGATAATAATTCTCTACAGAACTACTACCTTGTCTTAAGCGTTACAATTTATTAAGCAAATCACGAGCATAATATAAAGGCACAAATCTAGCTCGCATAGATCTTTTTATAGCATCCTAAGTTCCAGGTATGTTTCGTTCATTACGGCACAATTCATCTCACCAAATAGAAGCAAAATCTGTGAACTCACTAGTAGCAGCCCTAACCCTTTTATTGTCAGGAAATTCATGGCATGCAAATTTTTGGTCTACAACTAACTCCCATGTGAGATAAGTATCAGGATCATATTTATCAGCAAAAGGAGGCATAGTGAATTTAATTTTACCAAGTGAATCATTATGGTCACGTATCTCACGTTGATTTCCTCCCATACCTTGACGATTGTGATGAAACCGACAATTGTTGTGATCAGTATGAACATTGAATCCATCGGTTTCCATATCAGCAACATATGGGTTCGCTTCATCTTCTACCTCATCGGCCCATGAGCTACAACGGATGGGTTACGGTGCGGTTGTGCAACACCGACAGCAACGGGGGCAGCAACAGGAGGTGGAGCTCTCTCTAGCTACTCCACACGTGTAACCATCGCAACAAGATCTTTATTAGTGCAATCTAGAACCCCCTTAATACGCTCCGAATGTTGATTCAGCAAGCGTGAAAAGCGCTGCATGATGTCTTTCGTGCGAGGCGTGAGAGGTGCATCTTCCTCAATGTTGAGCCTGCTATTCTCCCCTTGTGACAATGAACTTGTCATTGTTAGTATCAAAGCAAAGAACAAATCACAGTGTATATGTCCCTATGAACTACTAGGTTCTGGAGTTTCACAAGTCACTCACACTCAAGTTTATACACAGTTCTTACAAGTTCTTACCAATGCAGCAAGGAAGTGGTATAACCGATGGCTGGTTCGTGATACTCTCACTTGCGATCAGCCCAACGATTGTGAGGAGCGGCACCTACTGGGTTAGTAGGAAGTGGAGCTCGGAAGGCTAGTATGTAGCAAAGGAGTAGCAATTGTTCAATTCAGTATGCAAAGTTGAAAAGCAGTTCAAGGTACTAGTCACAAGTGCTGGTCCTAGTCTAAACCAAGCCTAGCTAGAGCAACTCACAAGAACGACTAGTAGTAACAACGGAAGGCTAGCACCAGAACTATCAAGGAAAACGAACAAGGAAAAAAGTCAAGAAAAGAGGTAGCTCTGAATTTTTTTCTCTTCTCTTCTCTTCTCTTCTCTTCTTTTCTACTCTGTCTTTCTTCTTCTTCTTCTTCTTCTTCTTCTTCTTTTCTCTGTCTTTGTTTCTTCTCTTTCCTTTTTTTTTTCCCTTCTCTCTGTATTCTTTTTTTATAACGCAGAAGCTACTAGAAAAAGAAAAAAAAACAAAAGAACTTTGATCCTCGACTTGGCTCCCTATCGGTGGACGCTGCGGCCGCCGGCCAAGAAATGGCGGCGCCGACCACAGCAGCAGCTCGAGACTCTGACGCTTGGCGGTGGCGCTGCCCATCTTGCGGCTTTGGCGGCCTGACGGGAGCGGATCTTAAGCGGCGCGGCTCGTGTGCCTGAGGAGGCTGGAGTGGACCGGGTGTAACGGCGAAGCGAGAGCAAAGAAGGCGGCTCGGGCTCCCTGATGTGGCGGCGGTGGCTATCCTGGCAACGGCCCCAGTGGCGAAGGCGGTACTGGCTGGATCCGGAGGCAGGGACGACAGTGGTGGCGGTGGTCGGCGGTGCTGGCCGGATCCGTCGAGGCAAGCAGCGGCGGCGACTCTCCGAAGCGGCTCCAGATGGCGTCGGCAGAGTTTGGTATGCTCTGCCTTTGGTCGCCGGATCCGGAGGCCAGGCAGTGCCCAGGGACGACGGTGGCCTTCTTCTTGCTGAACGAGGACCACACCGCGACGTTCGAACCGAGGCACGTTGCTGGCGAAGGACGTGCACGGACGTTTGGGCGAGGCGACGCTTGGACCGAAGAGCTGGCGCCGTTTCTCACTTGGACCGAGGACGGGATGACAGGATGCGCTGTCGGGAGACGCGCGACGAGAGCTCCGATTGGATCCATCGAAACGCACGCGCGTGACGGTGGCAGCAGATCAATCTGCTATTTTATTCGTATGAATTCAAGCCCTAATATCTCGACAGCGCGCCTTTTCCCGAAGAACAGAACTAGACGATTTGCAAGAGAGCCTAAACTAGACCAATCTAGACAGGAAACCAGCACAATGACTCGACGATGCAACGAAAATTCAACAACGCAAACTAAAAAGAAAAAAATTGCAAAGGCACAGATTGGTTTGGACGATGAACTAAACCTATATTTTTTTTTTATTTTTGTGGCTATTTGGACTGTAGGAAAAAAATTCTCACCGATGAACTATAGCTCTGATACCACCTGATGAACCCGAAGTTCCTTGTTTTGGCCCGATCTTTCGATGAGACGGTAAGTTCGGTAGTCATCGCTCAAGTCTCACGATCCTGGCTACGAACACGCAAGGCTCGAAACCACGCAATCGCTGAACTGCTCGACAAATCGTTATCAACCGTGCACCAATACCCGGATGACCTGACCACAAAGGTCGATTCTTGCATACACCGAAGAAGCACGCAAGAACAAGATAAAGCAATCTGAAATTGCAAATAGGAATTGAAATATAGAATTGAGTTAGGATTTTGAATAAGGATCTTAATTGGGTGGTCTAGTCGACACACGCAAAAGATATAAGTTGCAACGAAGGCAAACTAAACATAAACAAAATCCAAGAAAACTAGAGGGGGTGCAGCCTCTTAAATAGGGGATGAGGAGCCACACATCTAATAGAACTAAGGGGGTGGTACTAAATTCGTGTTTTACTGTTCACATGAACAGTGCACGCCCCATGGGTGGCCCACCGGCATATGGGCCAGGTTGAGTACGATTACAAGGCCCAAATTGGCCCAAACAGGTAATACGGTATCTTCTTTTGGTGATTCCGACGTACATAGAAGGAATTTTTCAGTGAGGCCAGATCCGTTGGAAAGAGGACGAAATAAGCTTTCCGTTAAGTTCTCGTGGACCTCCAACGGACTTCCTATGTAAAATTTATGTACGTTTGAAGTCGGTGTTGTCTCCGGAGGCCGAACTGGATTCCAAAATGTATCCAGCTTGAACTCTTGCTTGGCACATGCAGTAGCACCATGGCATATAGACATAGTACTATGGCATGTAGACGTAGCACCATAGCATGTAGACGTAGCTTGATCCAATTGGGTAATACGGCATTGCATTAGCTGAAAGTCTTAGTGGAGAAGATGTTGTTGAAGTAGAGGATGCAGTGCAGCAGGTCGAAGTAGTGGTTGCACCCTTAGGTTTGATGTTCTCATCACATAGGACACAATATTGATCATTCTCAGTATTATAATGTCGCTTACGTAACATATCTTTTGTGTTCAGTCTCCATTTGGAGCAGCCATGCAGATATATTAAGTTTCATAACACATTTGCTTTTCTAAATGCATTTGAGTGGTCATGATGGTATGAGAGTATTAAAGTAGAACTTGTAGAATCTTTTAGATGAATATTGTGTTGAGCCCCATATATATATGTCCAGCTGTCTTGATAATTATTAATTGGCAGAAAACACCTAATGTCTTCCACAAACATATTATATTCCTCAAAAGCTTCAATAAATAAAAACAGGTTGAACTACTCTCTTATACCATCACTAATTATTGCCATAGTAATTCCTCGATAAAATCATAATGCCTTTCATAATATCTCTCCACAAGAAAGAACCTTGATTCCTTGTACTATGAGGAATATTATTCCTATAATATCTTTCCGAGACCAGCTTCACCCAAAGGAGATCATGATGATTATAAAACTTATGTACATTCTTCATTAATAGAGCATCATTCTGTGTTTATAAATTAAGAACTCCAAGACCCCCTTTGTTTTTTTTTTTTTGCTTTCATACCAGATCCCATGCTACTAGATTTTCACCTTTTTGCATTTAAATCTGAGCCCTTCCTAAGGTAATGCTTTCTAGCTCGATCAATATTATTAATGACGAATCTTGAGTGAGCGCATGTAAAAGGTTGGAAGGTGAGACAATACCGAGTTGATCATTGCCGATCAACCACCATAGGAGAGATAAGTTGCGCAGGTAGAAAACCTTCTCTCTACTCGATCAACTAGTGGTGAGAAATTCTGAACTCTTGGCTTTGTTGTTCCCAGCAGTAAATCCAAATAAGTGAAAGGAAGAGTATTAGTTTGACATCTATAGGTATTTGCCCGGATAGACATTTTATCCTCATCAACATTAATCGGCCCTTTCCTTTGATCTGCAACGTCCAGAACTTTTTTTATTATTTAACCTTTTTTTAGTTTTTATTTTAAAGTTAACCCCCGACGCACTTTATTTCTAAATCTGACCCCTTTGGTCACGCCACCACCTGTGGCGTGACAAAACAATGCTGTCACGCCACGGAATAAGTCCCCAAAATAGCACTTTTGGTCACGCCATCGCCTTGGCGTGACCAAACAACTTATCACGCCACAGTGGTGGCGTGACAAGAGCTTGCCCAAATACTGGTGGCGTGGTGGCGTTGTTTTGTCACGCCACCACCCGTGGTGTGACCAAAGGGGTCAGAATTGGAAATAAAGTGCGCCGGGGGTTAACTTTAAAATAAAATTAAAAAAGAATTAATTAATAATAAAAATTCCAACGTCCAATGCCTCTATTGACAAGAAATGCCACCCCCAGATGTGGCATTGTTCTCAGACATGGAAAAGTCCAGCTAACCTTGTGCAGTGCAACTAAATAAGACCAGCTAAACTAATTAAATTCAGTGTTAATTAGTCTCTCCGTTTTGGAATACTTTTGATCAAACCACTTTTGCGGAAGAAAATTCCGGTCAAAAGTATATCTGTGATGTGATGATTGACAGCTGTTCTCCCGTTGTCGCCGCAGATGGTCGCTGATCGCTAGGCGGCTGCCAGGGGCGAACAGACAATGAGAACAAGAACTACTAGAACACGACCCTGGGGAAGAAGGTGCAAGGCAACACCAGCAACAACTGCTCAAACTACCAGGTCATTGCATTTGCACCGTCCGAGTGCGGGACGACGCTGCAAGCTAGCAGCGACGCTGGCGGCCCTACGGCTGCGCTCCGGCCGTCACCCGCACCGGACACAAGCCCGATCCGGACCAAGGCGCGGCGGTGCACCTTGTTGGAGTTAATCCTGCTGTGTAATGATATTTGAAGAGTTTTGGTTGGAGTTCTAGAAGGTGTTTGTTAGCCGAGTCAGTTTCAGAGGCAGTCTCGGACTCTGAATCCGAACTGCACTCAAATTGTAATCTGAGTCGTTTTCTAGTTGTTTGCATTAGCTATCTGTGTTGTAACCTTTAGTATAAATAGAGGAGAATACAATGAAAAGGTCTTGTGATTGAGGTCTTGCAAATTCTATTGTTTTTTGGTTTGTTGATTCACATATTGTTCATCGTTTAGACAATCGCATATGAGTTTTTGTCTGAACTTTAGAACTGTCTGAAGACAGAGTTCAGAATCGTGAGCTAAGAGGGTCCTGGCTACACGTGGTATCAGAGCCGGTTTATGAAAATTAGACCTTCAACTCCAGAAAAGAAGCAAATGGCTCCCAATGGTTCTTCGTCGACTTCAAGAGATGGCCCAAGTGTGCTGCCTTACCCAGTTCTCAATTCAGAGAATTATGCAGCTTGGGCTATGAAGATGCGTGTGAATATGCGTGCCCAGGGGGTCTGGGACGCAGTAGCCGATCCGATCGATCTAAAAGGAAAGATCGATTCTAAAGGAAAGGCTGTGGATGTCGACGTGAAGATCGATCAAACAGCGTTGGCACTAATCTACGCTGCGATACCCGACTCGATGCTCAATCAACTTGTCGGGAAAGACACAGCTCGGGAGGCCTAGATTGCTCTTCGTACTATGCACGAAGGTGTGGATCGAGTAAAGAAAGTTCGTCTCCAAACTCTCCGAGGGGAGTATGAGGCGCTGCACATGGGCGAGACTCAGTCTATTGATGAGTTTGCGAGGAAGCTAACTGCGGTGGTTAATGAGATGCGATCTCTCGGTGATAAGGTGGAAGAAATCTCGGTGGTTGAGAAATACTTACGTGTTTTACCCGAAAGATTTGTGCCGGTGGTCACAACCCTCCTGTATTCAAGTGAGCTTGATGACATGAAAATAGAAGAAGTAACGGGATCTCTTAAAGCACATGAGGGATTGCTCAAAGGATGCAAGGCAAGAAATGATCAGGCATTACTCGTGAAGGGTGATGCAATGGAAGAAAAGCAATCGAAGAAACTCAATTGGGTTCAAGGAGGAGGAGGTCGGGGCTCTGCAAACTGGCGAGGGCGCGGTCGCGGTACTGGTGGCCGAGGTGGTCAAGGTCCAAACACTAGTCGTGGACGAGGTGAGTTCAATGGCAATCGAGACAAATCAAAAATTAAATGTTTTACTTGCAGCAAACTCGGCCATTATGCAGCAGAATGTCGAAGCCACATTAAATGTTTTGAGTGTCAAAAGTTTGGGCACTATGCTGCTGATTGTCGAAATAAGAAGAAGAAAGAAGAGGTGAATCTAACACAGACTCAAGAAGAACATGATCCAGCTCTACTCTTGGTCGGAAAAGAAAACTGTGGTCTGCTCATGTTAGAAGAAAAAGTTCATCCAAAGCTGCTGAAAACTGAAGAGGAGATGGTTAACTCAGATCTGTGGTATCTTGATAATGGGGCTTCCAATCATATGACTGGACAAAGGGAGAAGTTCAGAGAGTTGAACCAGGAGTTCCGAGGACAAGTAAAATTTGGTGATGGATCAATGGTCCACATAGAAGGTAGAGGTTCTATTCTGATCCAGTGCAAAACTGGTGAACAAAAGGTATTGTCGGATGTATATTTTATACCAAAGCTTTGCAACAACATTATTAGCCTTGGGCAACTGACTGAAGAAGGCTGCAAAATAGCTCTAGAAGACACGCATCTGTTGTTGCGAGATAGATCGGGAAGGCTATTAATGAAGGTTCAACGCTCACCAAATAGACTATACAAAGTCCAAGCGCAAACATACCGTCGGTTTGCTTGAAAACCGATCTTATAAACCGGCGTGGTTATGGCATGCAAGATTGGGACATTTGAACTTTCAATCACTGAAGCAGATGTCTGAAAAGAAGATGGCTAATGGATTGCCACGGATTAATCACCCAAATCAAATCTGTGAAGGATGTCTTGTAGCAAAACAGACAAGAAATCCATTCCCAACGCACGCATAAGTTATAGAGTTTGCACAACCTTTGGAATTGGTGCATATAGATTTATGTGGACCAATCTCTCCTGCCACTGATGCTGGAAATAGGTATGTTTTCCTACTTGTTGATGACTTCTCTAGAGTGATGTGGATATACATGCTCAAGAAAAAGGGAGAAACCAAAGAAGCATTTCTGAAATTCATGAAGCTAGTCGAAACTCAGACTGATCTCAAGCTGAAAGCACTAAGATCAGATCGAGGTGGAGAATTCTTGTCTAGTGAGTTTGAAGCACTTTGTGAAGACAAGGGTATCTCTCGGTTCTTTACTGCTCCATATAGTCCTCAACAAAATGGGGTGGTAGAACGGAGAAATAGGACTATCTTGAATATGGCACGAAGCCTATTGAAGAGCAAAGCAATGCCAAGCAAGTTTTGGGGCGAGGCGGTCGGGCATCTTTGTGTATATACTTAATCGTGTGCAAACCAAGGCTCCAGATGGGATCACACCATATGAAGCCCGAGTGGACGAAAGCCAAACCTGGAGCACTTAAAAGTGTTTGGATGTTTAGCACATGCCAAGACTACCACATATTTAAGCAAACTTGATGACAGAAGTAAGGCAATGATCTACTTGGGTGTTGAAACAGGAAGCAAGGCTTGTCGATTGTATGATCCTGTTGCCGGCAGGATACATGTATCTAGAGACATTGTCTTCCAGGAAGATCGCGGTTGGGAGTGGGAAAACAATCATGAAATAAATCGGGACTTGACAAACTGGGTTACCTTCACTGTAGAGGGAGATAAAAATGATGAACCGGCTTCCTCTATTGGAACTATAACACCAACTGCAGAGCAGACACAGGCTGGAGATGCATTTCTGGAAAACAATCCTCTTCAAGAAGAGTCACCCATTGAAACTGAAACTGCTACAAGTAGAAGCACTTTAGAGACTACTCCAGAAAGTGTAGTACCAAAGTTCAGAACCCTGAGGGACATCTATGAGCATACAGAACCGATTGACAACTTGGAAGAGTTGTATATCATGGATATTGAGGAACCTACTAGCTTCGAGGAAGCCTCAAAGGGGAACAACTGGAAAATTGCAATGAGGACAGAGTTGGACACCATTGAGAAAAATGGCACAGGAATTAACTCCTTTGCCACATGGTCATAAACCTATTGGTTTGAAGTGGATCTTCAAACTAAAAAAGGATGCTCAAGGTAACATTGTGCGTCATAAAGCTAGACTGGTTGCAAAGGGATACGTACAAAAGCAAGGAATTGATTATGAGGAGGTCTTTGCACCCGTAACAAGACCTGAAACGGTGAGAGTCCTTCTTGCTCTTGAAGCACAGTTTGGATGGGAAGTACATCACATGGATGTTAAATCGGCTTTCTTAAATGGAGATCTCACTGAGGAAGTTTACGTTAGTCAACTTTGAGGGTTTTTGATGTCGAGCCAAGAAGAAAAGGTATATAAACTGGCAAAGGCTTTGTATGGGTTGAAACAGGCACCCAGGACCTGGAATCACAAGTTAGATAATAGTCTGAGGAAACTTGGGTTTGAGAGGTGCAAGCAAGAACAAGCTCTTTACAAGAAACAGGATGCTATTGATACAACGATAGTTGGCATCTATGTAGATGATTTAATCATCACAGGTACTGATCTTGTCAAAATCCAAGAATTCAAGAATCAGATGTTGAAGGAGTTTGAAATGAGTGATTTGGGCCTTCTCAGCTTTTATCTTGGCTTGGAGGTCAAACAACACAAATCTTGCATCACAATCAAGCAATCGACTTATGCGAAAAAATCCTTGATAAAATTTGGATTGGTGGAGTGCAATCCAGAAAGTATCAATGGAGCCGAAAATAAAGCTTGAGAAAGATGATGGTGCAGAACTAGTGGATGCATCTAGGTACAGATGCTTAATCGGCTCTCTACGTTACCTTCTTCACACGAGACCAGACCTGAGCTATGCGGTTGGTGTGGTGAGTCGGTTCATGGAAAATCCATCCGAGATACATCAGCAGGTGTTGAAACACATACTGAGGTATGTGGCTGGAACAATTAACTATGGGTTAATCTATACAAGAAAGGAAAAGGAACCGCTGCTAACAGGATATAGTGATAGCAATCTTGCAGGTGATGTTGTTGACAGGAAGAGCACGACAGGCATCGTATTTTATGTGTATGGCAATGTGGTTACATGGTCATCTCAGAAACAAAAGATTGTGGCACTTTCCACCTGTGAATCAGAGTTCATGGCAGCAACGTCGGCTGCTTGTCAAGGAATTTGGTTGAAGAGGTTGCTTCAGGAACTACAAGGGAAGGATGATGGACCATTTGTGCTTCATGTTGACAACAAATCAGCTCTTGCCTTGATGAAGAACCCGGTGTTTCATGGAAGAAGCAAACATATTGATACACGT
This sequence comes from Phyllostachys edulis, assembly GCA_036346405.1. Classification (NCBI taxonomy): domain Eukaryota; kingdom Viridiplantae; phylum Streptophyta; class Magnoliopsida; order Poales; family Poaceae; genus Phyllostachys; species Phyllostachys edulis. Next base: position 74,899,117 of record CM070549.1, on the reverse strand, counting down.
TTTCATTTCATAAGAGAGTGTGTTGAAGATGGGTTGGTCAATGTCCAGCACACACCAACTGAAGAACAAAAAGCTGATATTTTGACAAAAGCCTTACCATGTGTTATTTTTCAAAGGATGCGTGATCTGGTTGGTGTTCAAGATGTTGCGGATTAATTCAGGATTAGGGGAGAGTATGTTGGAGTTAATCCTTTGTGTAATGAGATTTGAAGAGTTTTGGTTGGAGTTCTAGAAGGTGTTCATTAGCGAGTCGGGCCAGAGGCGGTCTCGGACTCTGAATCAATCGCACTCAAATTGTAATACCGAGTCGTTTTCTAGTTGTTTGCGATAGCTATCGAGGTTGTAACCTTTAGTATAAATAGAGGAGAATACAATGAAAATGTGCGCAGATTGAGGTGCATAAATTCTATTGTTTTCGGTTTGTTGATTCACATCTTGTTCATCGTTTAGACAATCGCATATGAGTTTTTGTGCGAACTTTAGAACTGTCTGAAGACGAGTTCGAATCGTGAGCTAAGAGGTCTGGCTACACACAGGGTCTTGGCATTGCACCTCTGACGAGCCACGGCCGTCCACCGGAGAACGTGGCGGATGACGACGGTCGTGTGGAAGAGGCGACGGGGCAGCAAGATTTGGGTGGAGACTACCTGTCGATCGGCTCTACCGACCTTGATCTCGACGGCATCGGGCTGAGCTTCAGCTTCTTGAGCCCGTAGCGCGGCGACGCTGCACTGCTTACCGACGGTGTGGTGGGGGGGCTACTGGTGGTCACCAGTATGGCGTTGGTGAGGCTGAAGCTGGTCTGGTGCAAGGTTCAAAAAATCGACTGAAAATCGGTCTTACTGGCCACCCAGTAGAAATCCAAACTAGCAAAAAAAAATGATTTTGGATGAATTTTGTCTAATATAAAAGAAATTTGAAACCATGTCTAAGTACTTGTTCGTGTGTGGACGATCTCCTAATTGGTCTCGATGGTTTTTTAGGCTAGCCTTTGCATGATAATTTGTTTGTCATTGTTGGTTTTTTGACCGATTTTTGTTTTAAGCTTTTAGCTAATGGTGGTGTAATGGATGTGTGCATCTCTAGTTGATGTAGAGGCCGAGAGTTGTACTTCCAGTATTTTTTAGTTTATCCTGTTTTAACTTCGAAAAATTCAATTTTCAAATCGTTTTTTTTTCGATTTTCGGACCTTCCCCTGCCCCGCCCTGGTAAAAATGCAAAACCGGTTTTGTTAACCCTGGTCTGGTGGTGCTGCTGGGGCTGGGAGCCGGAGGAGATGATGGTGATCCGTGAGTGCCTTCGCTGGGGGACTTGGATCAGCTGCCATGGCTTTGATTCATCCTGAGAATGAGGAACCAATCATTAACAAAGCGAGTGCGTGCCGTGATTTGGCGATTGTTAGGAAATAAGAGAGAAATGACACGAATTCCGATCAGAATATAACAGTGATGAATCTTCGCTACTAGCTGGTCATGTGTGCTTGCATGGTTGTCTCCATCTGATCGATGCTCAATGAGGTGAATATAACTCAACTTGCTAGTGTCTTGGTTCAGTTCGTCTCCTATGTACAAATCACACATTATATGAACCATTTGAACGTAGATGGTGGCAATTAATATTTTTCTTCAGTTTCAAAGCAACTAAAGGCAGTGATTTGAGTGGGATTTTATGTACAGAACCGAAGAAGATCTCAAAAAGAAAACTGAAAATGGGGAAGAAGAAAAAAAAAAAGGTGGGAATGGATCTCAAAAAGTAAAAAATGCAGCGCCCACGGAGTGGATATCAAAAAGTAAAAAATGCAGCGCCCACCGTGGGGCTCGAACCCACGACCACAAGGTTAAGAGCCTTGCGCTCTACCAACTGAGCTAGACGGGCTACCTGACAGTTCATCAGGTCACTACGTAAAATTCAGCTGGGATGGCATGTACACTTGAAGAGAATACTGTCCCAAATCTGTATCCACGAACATGTTACTGTAAGCACTACATAGGTTCCGAAGCAATCATACTTTGACCTTTGTCACATCCTCAAATTAATAAAGAGGTTTACCTTGTATCTCATGAGCATGCATCATTGTTTTCAAGCGTTGTGTTAGATATTGCACTTGAAAAATCTTGTGCAAGTCTTAAACCTACACTTAAAGAAGTAAACTCCAAAAGAAAATCTGAAACTAATGCTACTGAAGTTCCTCTGAAAATAATTTATTTAAATACTACATTAATTGTTAAGAATTAAAATAATTTTTCCCAGGTTTTTGGGAAAGGTTTCAAACCTTTGAAAATTCAAACTCAATTCATTAACCTAATTCGGTTGTGGATTTAAACTGCTCAAGATATGACATAAACAGAGGGGTTTCAAATTTTATATGGGTACTAGATCATTCCAGGAATACCTCTGATTTATTTCATATTTTTAGGAATCTTATTCCTATTTCTAAATCTCTGGTCAAAGTTGTGGATCTAGATTTAAATCCCAGTCAAACCTAATCCCAACTCAGCCTAGTACTGTTCATTAGGCTCGCACCGGACCGAGCCACTTGACCTGGTAGAGTCAACTAGATGCACCGCGCCACATTAGTGCTTTTGGGCCGTCCGATTCAGAATCAACGGCTCAGATCTAGTGGGCCGTTCGGACCGTCTGAACGCCCCACCAATATGAACCCTCCGATTCAAAATGAACGCTCCAGATCAATTGGGCTGTTTGGACCATCCGAACGTGCCACGATTTTGGATTGTTGGATTTTGATCTAACGGTGGTCGAACGTGGCGCAGGCGTTTGAGCACGCGACCGTGCCATTTTCCTTCGCTGACACGATGGACCCACGCTGTCAGTGCTTTCTTCAACCTCCCGTCACTTCACGCAGGACTCCATTGCCACGCGGGCGCGACGCTATGCATTGCTCCATCACCACCGTGACTGCACCGCCCATGGCAACCTATCATAGAGCTCCTTCATTTGACGTCGCCTCCATTCCATCAATTCTCCGAGCTTAAGTAATCTCCAAACACTAGTTTCAACTCACTTTTCCTCTCGGTGGATGAGGAAAGGGAAGCTAGTGTTCGTTCTCTACTCCGATAAGTTTGCACCGGGTGGTATCTTTCGATTCTATGATCCACCCCATGTCCATTTTTGCTAATGCGAGTTCCTCTCGTGATTTGTAGCTCACTGCCCAGCTTCGTGCTCTCTGGAGCTCTAGAGCACGCACTCGTGTGACACCATCGTGTCAACTTCACCTCCAGTGAGTATTATCCTTAACCTTTCGCGTCATCTCGTGTCTTTTTGTATGAGATTGAAAACCCCTAAGTTAATTAGGGTAATGCATGATAGGATCGAGTTGAATTGAAGCTTGGACCAGTTTCGGCCGTATAAGCAACTTTTCATCTCCCACTTGTTCTGGTAAGCTATTGTCTGATTCCTTGCACCTACATCATGCTCTTAGTATCCTTGAGCTATACCGAGCATTCACTTGTCTTAAATTTGCTCAAGGTTACTTCTCCACATGTAGCCATGCCGCCGCCATCATCTTCTTCGACGCCGGCCAAGCTTCAAGCTACTCCAAGCTTCCCCGAGCTTCCATTTTGCTCAGGTAGCTCTCTAATAGTCCCTAGGACCTTGGTCACCCACTTAACTGAACTGCTGCGAAGCTTTATCGCGTTTTGCATATTTGCCGTGTTGCACGTCTTTGCTCAACTCCGGCTAGCCGCCGGTGAGGGCTATCTCAGAGGTTGTAATCACTCCCTTTGGATGCGCATGGCTATTGCACACCTATCCATGCCCTTAGCTCACGCTGCCGTGGCACGTAGCGCCGGCGAGCCGCCGGTGAAGCGCGCGGGACAAATACCCGTTGTCGTACACGGACAGGCACTGTAGTAAAATGATTAGGAGTTAAGTGGTAATCATTAGCATTTAATAGTTGTCTTAGTTGCGCTAACGTTCCACTTACATGTGGACCCAAGCCACTTAAACCCCGCACCCTTTCCACGCGATCAGCACAGACACAACTAGGATAAGTTTGGACCTTTGGATGCATAATCAACGATCCAGATTCAGTGGGCCGTTCGGACCATCCGAACGCGCCACGAATATGGATCGTCCGATGCAAAATCAATGGACCAGATCAATTGGGCCGTTTGGACCATCCGAACGCCGCACAATTATGGACCGTGCGATGCGAAGGGAACAATCAGGATCAATTGGGCCGTTCGGACCGTCCGAACGCGCCACGATTGTGGATCGTTGGATCTTAATCCAACGGCTCACGACCTTGGTCCAAACGTTTCAAGCGCGCACGCATCGTAGTGAGTCACTAACAAGGCGGACCCACTTGTCAGAGCAGCCCTCGGTAAGAAAATAGGTAAATGCTTTATAAAATCTAAAACGTATTAATCTGCACACTGAAAATGTGAATAACTTTAAAAATACATAACTAATTCTCCTCAACTCCCAAATGGATGAAACCAATTCTGATAATTTTCATTTTTGATGAACTTTATTATGAAACTGGTTTCAAACCTTTCTCTGTAGCAGAAATTATTATTTTAGAGAGTGATCCATAAACCTATTATTTTTACAATAGGAAAAGGTTGTTAATTTGGAAAATGCATAACTAATCCTTGAAAACTCTAAATGAGTTAAACCCAGATGTTTTGGACTTATAAACATATTCCCTATTAATCTATGTAATCCTTATATCCCCTACTGTTCTGCAAATTTTGGCCAAATAATTAAATTACTTGAACTTGAACATATTGAAATCTGATTTTCAAATAGCCATAACTCTCACACACTAACTCCAATTGGAGTAAATCTTTCACCTGTGTTCATCTAAAAACCATGAACTAGCCACTGTAGAAAAATCATGCATTTTTTAGCACTTTGATTTTTGAAGTATTTATCAGTGTTTATCGATATCGTTATTTCTCTAGATTCCAGAGAAATCGATATTGACTCCTACGCTACTGAGAGTGAGCAGCTAAACTACCAGCAAGGCAAGTATCATTTGAACTTTCTTTTGCATCATATTTGATCGTAGATTTGTTAAGTTAGTGCAATGATAATTGTTTGCATGCTATTTTGATAATGTCGCTATTTATGTGATGTGTAGTTAGCTATATCCTAAATTATGAGGATATCCTTGAATTATTCCAGCACCACATGCTTAAGTTAGGATGTGTGAATTATATTGTTCGAGTTTGCTTATGCATGCAAGTCTAGAACGGTAGATTGATTGTCGGGATTAACCTGACAATTTTGGGAAACATACACCTTCCTATATTCTTTTTGATCCAGATCTTCGTATCTGTTTTGTAAACTAAATTTTGTCATTTTAAATGAGTTCTGGGGTCGGGACAAGTATTGACTAGTGATGGTGCCTTCGTGTACAAGATTTGGGTATGTGGATATCTTGTCTGGACCATTAAGGACCAAACTTTGGTAACGTCGTTGATTCAAGTACACTCGTGCTACCACATGCGGGATATGGGTGTTGTACGGTTAAGTAGGGGGAATGTTTTATTGTGTTAAGCCTCATGGTGGTGTAAGGACATAGCGACCATGAAATCCTATGTTCCTTAGGAGCCGATGTAATTTTTTTATAGAGTGCAAGAGACGCACCATTTTTCTTTTTGTACATTGCATCGGTATTTCCAATACAACATGTGAGCCCCCTAGCAAGTGCTATCAGACGATTGTACTAGGAAAGGAACCATCTCACATGGGGGACTTAGCTCAATAAGGTCTTCTTGCTGAAAATGATCGTATCTCGATTCTCCCCGACTGACACACCAAAGGAAGTGTGTTCAATCTGGTGGCTTACGGGCTAATCGAGTCATGTGGGTAAAGTAGTACACCTCTGTAGAGATAAATCTATTCGAATAGCCGTGTCCACGGTTATGGACAACCGCTTGAGTTCGGGAGTTACTATTGTTAGACTATGTATTTAAAATGTGGATACTTTTGGTTCGGCATGAATGGGATGTTCATGCAATTTGTTGTATGAAAGTGGGCAGCCACTTTGCTGTTGTTTGATTCTTTTGTTATTCAATTTATCACTTATTCACATGCTTTACTTCTACTTCAAATCTGTTTACAAAATGACAATTGAAAAACTAGTATGTGTAGGTTGTTAAAATTGTTATGTCTTTCGCAAAATCAAGCCAATATGAGCTATCCTTTGGAACAACCTCTATGCATAACTAATTTTTATTTGTGTAAGACTTGCGAGTACAACTTTGTACTCAATCCGGTTGCTGCAATTTTAGGTGAGGAAGACTGTGAACCCAATGAGCTCGTTAGCGCCGATTTAGGCGACGCTAACGAGTAGTGCTATTATTTAACTCCTAGTCGGTTGCTGATGGGTATTGGGCATACCATGCTGGACATTTTGGTTTATTTACTTGCTTCCGCTGTCACTTTATGTTCTCTTTTGATTATGGCCGACTGAGCCATTTGTAATAGATGTAGACTTAAACTATTATGTTGTATATCTTTTAGAACTATGAATGTATGATTGTTGTATGGATATGATCAATGCTTTATGTGAGTTTGGGGGCATGTTGGTTGCTGATCTTGGGAGTCAACATGATCTCATGCTCGCTGTTTGTAGATTCTGATTTAATTCACTAAGTGTGGTCTTTGATTATTTAGAGAAACGATAATCATGCGGTGCTTGCAGAGGAGTAGTACGCATGATCACCGGGACTCTAGTTCAGTAAAGACATCTCACTTAGATGAAGTTAACTTAGAATCCGTTAACTTAAGAGCCCTGAGTTACCTCCATAAAGCTGGGTATACCTCGGTCTTACGGGAGTAACCGGGGGCTCCCACAATCTTTTACTACATAGCAACCCCCTATTTTGGGCCAAAACAGATTCTGTATTGGCATGTCACGGCACAACAAATGCAAACCGGCCCCTAGCTTATACCAAACGGCACCCAGCAGGAGCGTGCCCTCTGCACTGCACAGTGCCTTCCCTGCCCTTTTCTCTACAATTTTTAGGACACATTAGGCAGTGTATTCAGGTTCAGGACATGGATCACAAACGCTCTGTTTCTTGATCTGATCAGACGAAATTTAAGTTGCCAGCAGGGCAGACCCAACAGGAGCAGCCTGGGCGGCAGCACTCCTACCGTCGATTAGACCATAAGTATTCCGTAGTATTATCATCCATCGACCATTAGAAAGGGACTGCGGTCTTAAAGTAGAAGAAAATTTAGATCCTTTAAACACTTCTTCATTTTATTCTTGGGTCCGCCACTCGGCAGAGTGCTTCACCGGCCCCAAGTCTAGTTACAGGTACAAATACCCATGCATCCACCGATATGGAGGTACTGGCCCAGCATATAACCTGGGCTCCAGTGAGCCCAAAAAGAAAGAATGACAGCCAGGAAGAGTATAGCTCAACCACTGCCACTTAAACCACCACCGTCTCAAAAGCGAAAAGGGAACCTTAAAAACTTCCAAGAGCACAGAGCAAAAGGCAGCAGACCAATAACAACGTCACAACTGCCCTCCAGCTAGGCTGATTTGATGATCTGCTCTGCTAGCTCCATCAAGTAAGCAGCATATATCATCGTTATCCCAAACCCATTTCTTTTGAAGAATATACTCCCTTCGTTCTTAAATATATGATGTTTGACCAAACGTGTAGTCAAACTGATCTAACTTTGACTAATAATATATGAAAAACTATTTAGATTGATCATGAGTGAATAGTATCATTAGATTTGTCATGATAAATATTTTCATAATATAATAATTTTGTAATTTTTCACTAACAAAATCATATGAAAAATAATGGTCAAAGTTATATAAGTTTGACTAGACACTTGGTCAAATGTTATGTATTTAAAAACGGAGGGAGTACTTATACAGATGATAATAATTGTCCCTTCGAGTTATCATCATGTCATAAGAAAAATGCAAAATAAAGATCCAATTTTTGTGCCATCGTAATGATGATCTAGCTAGTTGTAAACCAGTGTGGCGATTAATTAATGAAAAGCATCTTTACGCACGTACGGTTTCTTATCCGAGAGTATGAACTTGATATCAACTGCTTTCTTTCGAATCAAGTGTCCTTTTCTTCTTTACCTTCTATCCTTACATCTCACCCTGTAATTCATCCTGCGTTTGAGCCAAACTCATCAATTATATTTTAGTTTTACAGTCCAATGCTGACCATAATTAGATTCTGGTAAATTAACATATTTGGAGCTAAAATCTCAGTCAGATCCCTTCCAATCATTGGCTATATGTAGCCGCAGAGAAAGAAGCATGATCGACCATTTGGTGAATGGTGACAGCCTGGTGAAACCGGTTCCAATCCTCAGAAAGCGCAACCCCTGAAGATTGAGTATGAGTATTTGGGGCTGCCAAAAAATAAACTATAGCTGATTAATTATATGATTGGGATTTCTTTGTTTATGACTGCTGATCAAAGAAAGGCAATCCCTTAGTGCCTCCTTTAGATGACCTTGTCATCTACTCCATTTCTGAATAATAATTTCTGCAAAAGTGGTTAGTGCAATGATAGAGTATAATTTGAGAAGATTGTGTCTGTGGAGTAGCCTTTTTTTAAGAAGCTTAAAGTTGCCGGCTAGCTTGCAAGAGATGACTGAGTTTGCCTCTTTGGAGTCTATTGGTCCGCCCCTAAATAAAACAATCATTTGAGGAACCTTTATTTTTCGCTTTTGTTAGCTCCCAGTTGCCTAAAATTTTCTTAAAACCCAGTCACTTACAATTGCACAGTACAAAGCCTAAAATTGCATTACAAAGTGACGTGCAATTTTAGCACAACTTTACTGTAACTTTTAGTTCTATTTGTTTTGTTTTCGTATTGTTAGGGTTCACCTAGATTTTTTTTTTGTCTAGTTTAAAATTTTTCAATATAAGAAAAACAGAAACCATTTGATGGTGATCCAACATACCCAAGAAAGTGATTGGGTTTTAAGAAAATTTTGGACTACTGTAGTTTAGTCGGCCCCTTATGGTTTTGCTAATACCCAGTCGCCTGAAATTTTATTATCTCCCAGTAACCTAAAATTGCACGGTACTAAACGCAAACTTGTAGTGCTAAGAAATGTGCAATTTAAGTACAGCTTAATTCTATTTGTTCTTGTATTTGTAGGGTACACTATGCTTACATTTTTTTTGGGTATTTTGTAGGGGTTCACCAAACTTAAATTTTTTAGGTTAGAAACTTAGAATAGTTCTTTGTTTTATTCTTTGTCCTAGAGGTGAGTTGAGTTATATGCATGCAGGAATTGAGAGGAGTGATGAGAGTGGTTAGATCTTCATCTATTTGTTAAGAAAAGTGACTCACTTAAGGAATAGACAACCCCTTGTAATTACGTAGCTATTTTTGTGTTGAATCTCCTGCAACATCATGCTATGGTGTTACTGTGTTGTGGTGTCGTGTCGTGTCCGCATAATATCTCAGACTCGTGGCTTTCCGATCAGTGTTTCCCTAGTTTGAAACACAAGAAATTCGTAGAAAAAATAGGTAGCTTGGCTTAATTTCCTTGCCAACTTCTGTATATCTTGTTACAGTCGCTGACTAGCTGCTATGTTTGCAGTTCGCTACGCCTAAATCCTGTATGCCAGTCCCACACGGTTGGTTACATGAACTGTCTGGCTGGGGAGTCCACCTGATCGAGGTTCATCTTAGGTTATGTACAATGTACCGGTGATAGCTAGCTTTTTTTTCCTCTACCACTCGTGCTAGTCCACTGTAGCGAGGGAAGATGGAGAGTGCCTGAAAAAAAGATTTCTGGCACCAGGTGCATCTACATGTACCAGTGCTACCTCAAAAACATATTATGGGCTCACTTGTAAGCGAAATGAGAGAAGGGGAGAGAGTGTGTGGTGGGGAGAAAAAGAAGTGATATTTTATTTAGTTATGGGTTGTGCCTTAGAGAGAAGAGAAGGTGCTAAACACTGCAGGAGAAAGTTAAATCTATTACCAGTATGATACGGCTATGATGTGATGAATCTAGACCTGCAACATTGTACATTGCCGGGCTGCCTGGTGGTGGCGTGGCAAGAGACGTGTTGTGACAAAGGGTGTAGTGCAAGAAGCTTTAAAACCTTTCGATCTAAGGCTTCCTTCTTTAAGATTGGTGAGAGGCGCTTCATGGGAGAAGTAGGCAAAAGATTGTGCAAATATCTGAGGGCATGAGATTTGCGAGGTTTATATTTGTTTTTAAGGTTGATGTTTGCATTGAAAATTGAGGTCTGCTCGAGGGGCTGTTTGACCCAACTGGGGCGTTTTAATAGGCTAGTTTAAATTTTAAAGTTTCAATTTTAACAAAGAAAACATTGTGCACCGGAGGGGAGTCATTTAGTTTTTCTCCTCAGCAGGCTAGGTTTCAAATAGCAATATGGCGACCTTAACAAAACAGCATTATGGCTTATATAGAGGACTACGTTATCATTCTATTTTTCTAAAAATAAGTCTATTTGAAACGAACGAATATTGATATGAATTTTGTGGGAAACAAAATAGTCATCCTAGAAATTTCTGCATTCCAAACAAAGCTAAGGGATAAGTGCCCATTTGGAAAGCAAGAATTTCATAGAAATTTCACAAAAGAACAATTTAACTTTCTAAAAAAATTGGAAAACAAAACGTTGCGTTCTAAACAGGACCTTAGACTTACCTGAGAAGCCGCACCCGCCGTTCACCGGCCACAAGCGGAGAAGGAAAGACCAAGCGCGAGAGTGATATGCATATCATTTTGGACCGATCCGTAAAGAATCAGCATTCTGCAAGGACAGGCATGACATTCACGGGGCTATATTTACAATTTTCAAATTTTCTGTAGGATACGGACGCGGATGCTGATTGATTGCCGTTTGTATACGAGTCGGGTGCTCGGAGTTAAGATCTCCGGGACTAAATCCGAACTGCCAAGAAATCCATATCATACGTAGCTGGCGCCATCGAGGTGCATGCAACCTGGAAGCTATTTTGCCTGTACGTCATCTGCGTACATGGACGCAAATATAGCTTTCTTTCTTTATTATTATGTATATTGTTCATTCACACGTCCCCGCCATGGACACGTACCTCTTTTTTTTTTTTAAAAAAAAATAATTATCGATGCCCATCTCATTGAACTCATGACATGAAGAAAATCGGCACCTCGATTTAAACCGTGTATATCTCTCTCGGTTTTTCGGTATTTTTCCCCCAGGATAGAATCCTTAGTTAAAGAAAATGCAGAGGACGCCGTGGTCTTCATATCAGGGAACAGGGACGTATCTAGTACAGACCAATTGCTAAATGCAATTATGTAATCCATTTTAGTTTGGGTATTTATTAAAGGGATTCTATGTACTTAAAGTTTTTAAGAGATTTTTGTCCCTCGTAATTTTTTTCACTCCCTACCACTCCCACTTGTAGGATCCGCACTGGGTAGTGGAAGAAGTCTATGTAAAGTGCATAAGTTATATACACATGTGTCATAGTTATTTTATTTATTAATTTGACACAAAAAAATTATGAAAAATATCCATGATTCAGTCTAGGGATACCACCCTTAAAAATTTAAGTTCAAATGCAAACAATGTTGGATAAAAGAAAACAAAGTGGAGTTTGCTTTGAATGGTAACTTTTTGTCCGTTGCCACCGGTTACCTCCCTTCAACCATCTGGTTTATCGCTACTGTCGCCCCGAGGACTAGTTGCCAATGGCATCCTATGTCCTATCAGTTGCCACCCTTTAATCTATCTAGTTTGTTATTAGGGCGCATGTCAGATCCCAAATTTTAAACTTAGGATCTACTGTGTATATTTGTGTCATTCTCTATATCAGTAGATAGCATACACAGTTACATTATTGGTTCAAACATATATCACGAAAATGTAGAGCTATTACAGAATATTAAACAAAACGTAAATATACCTTACAGTTTTTGACTTGCAGAATGACCGAATATGTCAAATACTTTTCAGAGAACAGCAGCGAAAGCAGCATCAAAGTGTAACACGTGGAACCCGCACGATATACCCACTGGCAATCGACTGTGGGTTCGCAACCTAGTTCTTAGACTTTTTGATCTTCAGTCTTGATCAATACTCAAAATTGTCCCTGTAGTCTTCTTTTGTGCTTATTGACTAAAAGAATACAAATAACGAGCATGAATATATAATCGTACTCGCGAGCCAACACACAATGCAATTATTATACATACAAGGCTTAATAAAAGGGGAGGCTCATGGTTTTTTTTTTTATTTTGCGCAAAGCCATTTATTAAAATAGATTAAGTAGTAGCAAATCCTGAAACTTAACATTTTACTAACACAAGTTTTATAAACTGAGTTTTTATTGTAAAGTACTAGTGGAGACTCCGTCTCCTATTTCATTGAGTGAGTCTGTCCATTCAATGCTCAGGCTATCCCGTATTTACCACTGGTCCCCGATCAGGCTTTCTCAACTCTTAGGGCTTCAACCCAGCATTTCCAACTGCTAGGCTCCAACCCATCCTTTTCATTCCACACACATACACAAATGATTTTATAAAAAGGAAAGCTATATCAAGCAAGTTCTCAGCACCGCTTTTGATCGTGAGCACGGCTATCTAGATAGTTTTCTTACTCTGCAGAGTTTGTACAATTTACCCACAAGAGATAAATCAACTTATACTACCTTGACATACTTCCGTAGGTATATGGCTAATGTTGATTATCACAAGGCATTTACAATGCCCAATCTCATTGCAACTTCGCACTGCTAGGTATCACCTCCTTCGGACTCTCCTACTTGTTCCCAGAAGGTCTCCCTTTTGCGTCGTGCAGTTCTCGTGGCTTCGTTCTCCCCCGTCTACCCACCCACATCCACCAATGGCGAAGCCACGCTGAGTCAAACAAAAGCGGCGGACCAGCCAAATTCAAAATATTACAATAAGTAGCAGCGGAAAGCAAGTAAATAAATCAAATGGTCTAGCAAGGTGTGCCCAAAACCCAAGGCAACCGACTGGGGGTTAAAGAACAGCACTATTCGTTAGCGTCGCTGAAATCGACGCAAACGAATTGATCAAGCGTACAATCTTCCTCACCTGAACAAGTAGAATCCGGGTAAAGTACAAAATGTACTCGCAAGTCTTACACAAAGTAAAAATTACACATGCTAGAGGTTAATCAAAAGAGAGGTATTAGTGGCTTTGGCTTAGTTTTGCAGAAAATGCAACAATTTTCATCCCTACACCTTCTAGTTTTCAAATGCCATTTAGAAAACAATTCTTTAGCAAGAGAAGTACAAATGACATAGATAATTATATAGATCAATTAATACCAAAGTGGCAGCCCACTTTGATAAACTAAAATGCATGAATACTAATTCATGCCGATACCGAGTTGTTACCTACATCAAATTTTAATTAGAGTCTAACGATGATGTCATTCAATACCAAGCGGACGTCCGTAATCGTGGGCACGGCTATTCGAATAGATTAAATCCCTGTAGGGGAGTAAAAATTTACCCACATGACTCGATCAGCCCGTAAACCTCCTAATAATGACACACTTCCTAAGGTATGCCGACTGGGTAGATCGAGATTTAGTATTTTTCAACAAGAAGACCCTATTGAGTTGAATCCTCCTTGCGAGATGAACCCCAAACTTGGTACAAGCTACTGATAGAGCTTGCTAAGCGGGCACGCAAGTTGTGTTGAAAAAACCGATACAATGTAAATAAACAAAAATAGTGCTCGCATGCATATTATAGAAAATTGCATTGGATCCTACGAACAGATGATCAAACATAAATGTCCTCACACCACTTGGGACTCAACCCAATAAACCCCTTCCCTTACTTGACTAAACTGGCTCCAATCCAGCGTGTTGAAGTATGAATGGTATTTGGAATCGACAGCCCAAAGTTCGGTCCTTAGCAGTCCAGACAAGTCTACCACATACCCGAGTCTCATACACGAAGGCACCCACACTACCAACCACTTGTCCAGACCAAAATCATTTGAAATAAGCAAAGTTTAACTCAAGGACCAGATACGAAGATCTGAACAAAAACATAAAAGATAAATGTGAGGTGTTTCCCATGATTGATGGGATAACCTCATCAATCGAACTACCGTAACTTCTATACTTGTGTGGCTAAGCATTCAACATACAAACATATCATCACAAACATCTAAATTAAGCATATTGGTAAAGGAAACATCAAGGATAACTAGAAAGAGTAGGATATAACTATCTAACTCACAAAATATCGATATATCCAAAATAGCATGCAAGCAAGTATCATTGCGATTCAAAATACTAACTTAACAAAATCTGTGATCAATATGATGCAAAACAAAGTTCAAAATAATGATGCTTGCCTTGATGGTAGTCCACTTGCTCGCTCTCGTTACGTATTCGCTTACTTCCGGTAACTTGGAATCTATAGAAAGGTGATATCGAATAAACACCGAGAAAGCCGAAAAATTCAAAATGCTCAAAAATATATGAAAATTCTACAGTAGCTATATTATGATTTTATATTAATTTATGTGAAAGAATTATTCTAATTGGAGTTCATATGTGAAAGCTATAGCCTTTGGAAAGTCAACAATTGAGAAAATGCTGAAATTCAAGCTTTGGTTACTGTTCATCCGAATTTCAGCTTTTCGTGAAAAATTTGCAGAACAGTGGTGGAGATAAGGATTACATGTTTAGTTATATAATAAAATTTTATAACTAACAAAAATTTATTCATCTCATTTGGAGTTCATATGAATTTTCTATGAATTTTTTAAAGTTAAATGAATTTTCACTATAAAAGTAATTCTTTTCTTAATTTTCTATCATAATTAATACGTTTTATATTCAGACTAACCTAGCCTCTGTCATGACATGTGGGGCCTACACATTTTATTTTCCCTTTTCATTTATTTTGTAAAGGAAAACATCTATACGACATAATCAAGGTAGTCAATTCATCAAATAATGCCCGAACTCACGATCTTCTAACTATACAACCTACCCGATAATTATACGAAATCCACCGACTTATGAGCATATAACCATGACTAACTACATCAATTGTTCTTCACTAGACTAATTAAACTAATACTAACCATCCAACCCTAGTAGTCCCGCCTTGGCAAATCATATTCACATACACCAAATTTTCCATCGATCGAGGTTTATTTGACTAACCGACCCCTAATGAGCTTTACAAATTGATTGCACATCAAATCACTTAATAGCTCACTAACCGATCAATTCATATTCATTTCACTGAACTAGTCAGGTACGACATTTACCAATTCAATCACATATGTGCCTCTACGCTCAACTAACAATCAATTAGCTACTAATCTAATGGAGGGTACAATTCCATCAATTCGGCACATATGATTTATCTACTAATTACATGGCAAATCCAAATTTTTATCCACAACTAAATAATCCACTACTACCTTCTCCAAATTCTAGCATCTAGGACTCATATACTATTACTTAAGACATCCGATCAATTTACTCATGGTTAAATAAATAATCCGATTCAACCTCCATTTCTCATTCAATATCATCACATTAGCTATACATTAAGTAATAAATTATAAACTCCTTATACATCCTATCTCCTAAAATTACAAATCCAACATGGGGGAAAACCTCAAATTAGTTTATCATCCAAGGATCACCAACAATTTCCATGCGACTACAAAATAATATCATCTGATAATATAATCCAATCATATATTTAATCTAGCATCCACCGATCAATGATACACCTAATCCGCTACAACGATCTAATTATTCACATCACCAAAATAACATCACATAATCACGCCTACACACAATTAAGATATAACCGGAGAGTTACACTGGTCTTAAGCTACCAAATCATTTTTACAATTAAACATGCATGAATAGTACAATGGCATGCTCACGATGATTATGCAACATGCACAATTAATATCGTAACACAATTTAACACTAAATATTTTACCGCCATGCACGCTAGGCGTGCGACTACCACCGAATGATATCTTCTCAGCTCTGCGTCCACCGTAGTCATCGCCGAACTCGTCCGCATCCGTGTTCGTCTTCTCATCGGCTCCGCCTCTCATCCGCGTTCACATCCGCGTCTGCCATCTCGGTGCCGCTACGTGCATCGTGCCCTCGGCGCTGGCATGCGCCACGCCGTCCTCTATCGTCGTTGGTGCTTAGCTCACCCACCGGCACCGGCCTCGTCACGCCATGCCGCCTTGCGCCGTCCACCGCACCACACGTTAAGCCGGCGCATGTTCTCGGTGCCGCCTCGGCTTTGGGCGCGCCGCGCATGCGCCGCCACCTCCACGCTAGTACATCATTGAAATTTCTTTGACTTGGCGTTGCACCCTCGGCTAGGCGCCGCGCCGCTAACCCACTGCCTCTACCGGGCTACCGCACCATGCACCCGGCACCGTCACGTTCCTGTGCTGCTCCGCCGGCCTCGCCTCTGTCGCCCCGAGCTCGGCCACCTCCACCTCGGCAACACGTCGTGCCGCACGAGTCACTGGCCATGCATGCAGCGCCTTGGCTCCCTTCTTCTTGTCCGGCCATAGCAAGCCACCGACATGCACACCGCCTCTTCTTCTTTCTTCTTGCAAAACGCTCAAACGAACTCGCATGTGAAAATTAGTTGGCAAAATGGAACGCTTGGGTGATGGGGAACACGGTGGTATAACATGCATGGTTGGATTTGTGATGCTTGGTGGAGTTTGGAATGTGAGAAGTAGATAGATGCACTTGTGTTCAAGAAGCGGAAGAAGCAAAACTGGTTGTTCTGTTCAGAAGAAAGAAAAGATGGGGAGGATGGAACAGCTGTGTACGGCTCTGTTGGAAAATGCATTGGACAGTGGGAGGTTGTGCTCGGATGGGAAAAAGGAAAAAGGTTGTGGTGGCTTGGTGATTCGACTGGGACAAAGAATGGCATGGGGATGGTTCGGCTGGGCAAAGAAATAGGCATGCAGGTGGCTGGGCCAAGGAAGAAGGCAGTGAGGTTTCTCTCTTGGGGTAAAGAAAGAGATGGCAGTGGAGACTCTGGTAATTGGGGGAAAAGAAGGTAGTGGATGAGGCGTTCGGTTGGGTTAAGAAAATGGCAGGGATGGGGCTCTGGCAGTGGAGAAATGGAAGAGATGTGTGGGATGGTTTGGCTGGCACGGGAAAACTTACAGTGGAATAAATAGCGGTGTATTTCTTTCTCCTTTTCTCCAACTTGCTCGAATGACCTCGCATTCGTGAACTAGTCACTAAAATAGAACACTCTCGAGACAACGAACACAACGGTATAACATACGTTGCACGATTTTTAGTTTTTGGTTGTGATTGCGAGGAGAGAAGTTGGAGAAAAGAATGGACATGCAAACATTTCTCCTGTGGTCGGTCGATCTAAAAAAGAGCGATGATACTAATGCATGCAGGATGACATGATTTTTGATAAGCATATGAAAACAAGAAATAAAAATAATTTAATTTTTTAAAAGCGGCCATTCAACAATTTGATTTAATATTACTTATTATTATTATGCAACTTTTTAACAACTCGATTTAACTTTAAATGTAACCTTCTAATTAATTCGATTTGATTTTAGAAGCAATCTTTTTACTTAACCCGGGAAAATTTTAAACACAGTCAAATATTTAATAGATCGTCAAATTAAATATTAACATCCCGATTACGAAAATCGGGGTGGTACAAATACTGTAGCATAGGCACTATTCATGAGTGCTGTAGCAGTTGACCCGCGTCGTTCTTTTCGGATCGGACGACTCAGATCTGCCGAATATCACGACACTGTTGCTCTCTACCATTTTTTTTGCAATGTTAGAGGATCTGAATCCGTCGCCGAGAGAGAGAGAGGACGAACAGAGCAGCCAGCAGGGGATGGGTCAAGAGATTACTAACATGGAAAGGCTGACCGAGGTAGCCGTTGATCAACCAAGACCCACCAAATTAAGCGGAAGGAAAGTAGGAAACAATCAAAAGCCAGCGCGCGCTGATGAGCACATCACAGCAGGGCGTGAGTGGATAACAGCCAGCCAGCCGAGCCATCAGCCATGCACCAGCACGGACGGATGCAGCGCACGCGCGCAGGCCAGCGAGGGGTTGGCGCGGCGCCGGTTAGTTTTTGCTCTACTACGCGCGCGCCTCTCTCCGTCGCCGCCAGCCTGGCTCTCCCTTTCCTTCTCTTTCTACGTGTTTCTCTCTCGACGTCCATATCCGTGTACGTCACATATAAGTATGCTCACGTATATATAGAGAGAGAGAGAGACGGGGGAGAGAGACTCGATGTCAGGAGGCTCGATCATCATCAATCGATCAGCAGATTTATTCAGCATTAGCACCCCCTCCTCTTCGCTGATCCTTCCGTCCCTCGTTCTTGCCCTGCCTTCGTCTCTTCTTGTGCGCCGCTGATTCTTCCTGGTCGAGCTAGTCCTCAGCAGATCCAAGAAGATGAGCTTCTTCGGCCGTGGCAGCAGGTGAGGAGATGGGATTCCCTGGTGTTTCTCTCTCCCTCTCTTTGTTTTTTCGGTTTGAATTTATCTTTTTTGGGTTGCTTCGGGTGTTCTTGAACTGGTATTAGCTAGCTAGCTAGCTAGCTGCTAATTCTTTTTCGCGTGTGGTGATCTGATTGCATTTGATTGTGCAGAAACCAGAGGACCTTCAGGCCCAAGAAGAGCTCACCATCCGGGAACAAGGTAGGTGCTCTATGCCTAATCAAGGCCTGTATATGCACTAGAGTTGTTGTTCTGTTGTAATTTTCAAGTTTTTTTAATCATGACTCGAAGAAATATGCTTGTATGTTTTGCTTGTTTCCTTCTGGGTTCATACACGATCGTCTTATAGTCTGTCTGAATTTATGCATGGAACAAATATATTTGCTTCTGAACCTAATTCGTATCACGTAGGCCGTGAGTAATTACTGAATAACTAAGAGGCAAGTGATGATTTGGTGTTGGTAGTGTTGCCCTTCCATGATTCCATCGGCTCAGCTAACTACTGAACTCTGAAGATTATTACTAGTTACTACCATCTTACTAAGTAAACTAAAGATATGTTCAGTATAGTTTGGCTCAATATATTTTGTTCGTTTTGCTACAGATGGGCTGTACCTGAAACTGAAACCATGCACCTTTTCCTTTCTTTCGTCATGCAGCATTGTTTCCTTGTCGGCATTTAGCTAGCTTTCTTGTAACGCCAAAACTCTTCAAGCTAGCTATTTACAGGGGCTAAATTGGACACAGCTAGAAAATAGTAGGATTACTTGGCTACCAAATTAGAGTGTCAGTTATCAAGAAGATCAGGCTCTGGAATTCAGCTGCATGCTGTTTCTCTTGCTATGTATCTGCGTGCTCAATTCTGAAACTTAGCTACCATACTATAACTAAATTGGTCTGTATGCAGGGCATGCAGCTGAAAAGGCACATAGACGCCACTCTGGGCAGCGGTAACTTGCGAGAGGCGGTCCGCCTGCCGATCGGAGAAGATCTAAATGAATGGCTCGCTGTCAATAGTAAATTCTTGACCCTTTCATAACCTATCTTGTTTTGGTCTTTGATGGTCCAGCACAACGTAATCAAGTAGTCATGTTCTGTGGCAGCACTTTGCTGAACTGTTCTTGTTTGGCATTTTAGTTGATGACCTGAAGTTACTGCAATTTGTAGTGTTTTAACTTGTACTTTCTGATGGCTTCCCTCTCCAGCTGTTGACTTCTTCAATCAAGTGAACATTCTGTACGGCACCCTGATGGAGTTCTGCACGCCAGCTACCTGCCCGACCATGTCAGCCGGACCAAAGTATCTTTCCTGAATCTTGACACCCACGGATATAGTACACAGATACTACAAGAATCTGATGTTATTTGTAGACCCTAATCCAATCAGTAAAAATTCACCTAGAAAATATGATAATCTTTCATGCGATAGGCAGCAGATTAGTACAATATCATGCTTTGGAATAGCATTTCGTGTGCTTTGGTGTATAACTGCATACTCTCTAATGAGAAGGAAATCTTCAAACAGGTACGAGTACAGATGGGCTGATGGAGTCAAGATCAAGAAGCCTATTGAAGTATCTGCACCAAAGTATGTGGAGTACCTGATGGATTGGATAGAAACCCAGCTCGACGATGAATCCATATTCCCACAAAAGCTTGGTAATTTATTGTTCATTGTAAAGAAGAGTGCTGCAAAACTATGTTTTGATTAAGAATTTTGGGTCTGAAGTCTGATCATGTTCCCTGGTTCAAAATTGTGATGCCAACAGGGGCTCCCTTCCCTCCAAACTTCTGCGAGGTAATCGGGACGATCTTCAAGCGCCTGTTCAGGGTATATGCGCACATATACCACTCGCACTTTCAGATGATTGTGAAGCTCAAGGAAGAAGCACATCTCAACACTTGCTTCAAGCACTTCATGCTCTTCACATGGGTAATTCTCGTTCTCAATCTACAAGAAGTTACATTTATGAGCACTTAGGAAATGATTACTGCCTTATGTCATATTTTTACGGAACTGGTAAGAAGAGAAAGTCGTCTCAGAAAAAATATGATTACAAGTAAAGTAGTACAAAATGAAGCAAAGTAGCATCTATTTTCTGGAGCGTGGTTGCCAAAGTTCTCACCTGCTGACCTCAACATCTAAAGCCAAGAAATTCAGTACTTCAGCTTGCTAATATAATTGCTTTTTTCTAACTACAACTAGAGCAGCATGTAGTAATCTCTCCTTTCATGGAATGCAAAAGAAGAGAGTTGCCCTTGGTGCAATGATTCAAATACCTTTCCCCTTCTGTTTTAGCTTACTGATTTAGCGGTTGTGATCCATCATTCTTCACGCAAAGACATCCAGCTTGTTCTTAGGAAGCACACCTTGCAAAAATTAAGGACTTGTAGGGAGCACAGAAGCATTCGATTTGTCGCGTGCTTTCCTCCTAATGATGATGTTTTGTCGATCGCTCTACTGAATTTTTTTTTGTGAAAGCCTAAAAGTCTCATCCAATTTTTCTTTCTTGATTAGTATTCGGTAGCACAACGGAGCCTATAAGTCTCATCAAATCTGGGTGTGATGCAGTGCTGCATATGTTTCATTACAATGTCTCATGTTTTTTCTGGTTTGCAGGAATTCCACTTGATCGATAGGGCAGAGCTGGCTCCTCTCAACGAGTTGATCGAGCCCATATTACTTGGATACTAATTCAGAAACCATGGGCGCTGTGTTTCAAGAGCTGATGAGGCAAAGCGCAGAGAGATCTCTTTTCGTTGTTGTTTTCAGCTTTCCCAGTTGAGTTGGTGCACAGAATTTGCATTTTTGTTTTGTTTCATTTTCATAATCGTGGATGGGGTATCTCCATTTACATTTTGGAAGTAGCTTAATTAGTGCTTGTGTAGTCAGATGTGCTCCGGAGCAGCTGCTGATCGCCATTTGTTCATTTCAATGGAATGTTATTTGATCTTTATACCTCTCTTGCTTGCGTTAAGCGCAGTAGTCAGATTCTGTTATAAAAAGTACAGTTTTAGCAAATTATTATTATTAATTCCAGCAAAAATAAATGACACTGAAGCATAATTCAACATGCATTTAAATGACCAAATCAACATAAATATATCAAGATTCTCCAAGTCATTTAAGAAATAATATACTCAACATATACTACATGTATATTAAATAACTCAGCATAAAGCTCAGAGTCTTGAAGTTAAGGAGAGTTCTCAGAATGCTAGATACACAAGATAAAATCTTGTCCATCACAGCACATCAGTCAATATCTCTTCACTAATCAAATTTGACAATTATCAAACAGATCTTGAGCTGAACCTAAAACTTTCCTATTGAATGTTAAATTTATGTCACAGTAGCAAAATACACTTTTAGTTCACAGATTATCAAAAGACTATCAGAGTGAATATATCCACCGAGACAACAGAATGCAATCTGTTATGAAAAACAGAACCGAGCAATGATATCAAGATAATCACAAGAACATTTCAGCAATAAGCCTTATCCACAGATTGAGAATAACTATATAAGTACCTCACAGAGAATCAATTAGCTCATACAAGGATAATCTGAACTATGCAGAACTGACAACCAAAAGTAATAAAGCTACAGATTAAACCTAACAACAGAAAGCAAAAGTTTTAACTCAAGATTGTTTTTAATTATCAAATTAATTTTAGATTTGACATTCATCACAGAGCTGATCAAACGAGCCCACAGAACCACTTTGCTATCTCTCAGTGCACAATCAAATATAGAATTTGAAGCCAATACAACACATAAGTATATAGCCAAAGTGATGTACAAACGAAATATCGAAATACTCACAGTGCCGGTAGCACTCAAAGCTACCTAGAAGAACAACCAACAAGGCACGCTTAGAAGTGTTGTCCCAGAAAACCTAGCGCCCCACCGTGGCACGGTGAAGGACAAGGTCAATGGAGATACAGTGTTGAACTCCACCCAGGGTCACACCAAGGGCGAAGATGAGGAAGCAGGAAGGATGCCGCACAAGAACACCAAGCAAATGCTCCGGCCGAAGCACTCACCGAGCACCACCAAATGAATGCTCCCCTTCACTCCAGGATAATCGAATCGATCCAACCCGCAACCAATCCAGGAACGCAAGATTCTCAAATCCCCTCTTGAACCCACATGAAGAAGGGTTCCAGAAGAGGGTCACCAAGTGCGCAAGGACTAGAGAAGCGATCTCTTATCAGATTTTTTCCCCTGTGAAAGCTGGCCAGGAGGCTCGCCCTTTGAAGAGGGAGTCCCAGGGAACCAGCACCGGCTGCTGCCAACCGCGGCAGTTTGACCCTCTAGGTGTTGCCGCCTACGGTCCATCCTCTATCGCGAGAGCACGAACCGGAAAACCAAAATAGCCAAGCAGCCCAACTGACTCCAAGAAAGCAATCCAGAGTCAAGCACCAGCCGAAGGAAACGGCGGAGAGGCCAAGGGATTAGGATCCACGCCTCCTCCACACAATCCCCACAGGTGGGCCCTACAAGCCTGCTTTTAATTATTTATTTTTATTTCCGGTTCAACAATTTGGGAAATTCCCAAAAAGCCCACAAAAGACAACAGTCCCCACCAATGTACCAAATTGAAAAATGATGCTCAAAAGACTTGTTTAATATACAACTGTTCGATGATTGGTACCTTGCGGGTTTGAACCCAAAGTCTAGCAATAAGGACTACGATTCTGCACAGACAAAGGAGGACTACGCCTTGATCCAATGCCTTGGTGTGAGAATTTTCGCCCAAGTTGCATTCTGTACTGGGCGGCTTGCCCTATTCCCTCTCGGGTTGGGACGTTACGGTCATGCCCCCGTATCTTGCTCATGATCGAGTACTTAAGAAAGTATACCTTTATCTTCCTTTGATCGCGACCTCACGATCATACTCAAGTAGGTAAATTCTTCAGGGAATCTGTAGGACAACTCCCGATACCATATAGATCTTGAATTCATTAAGAGCTATTGCTCAACCTCCCATACAGAAAGAGCACTGTAGCTAATGGAACCCTCTAGGTGTGCTCTATAATCCCACACAGTGTATTGTCCTTGAGCCTAGTTCACGAGATCTCTGATCTCGTAGGATAGGTTACCACGAATGTGAGCCTTTACATGGGTATAAGCCCCATCCCCTTAGATGCTGCAAGGATGGCCTTTCGCGCCAATCCTTTAGTGAAAGGATCTGCCAAGTTCCTTTCAGACTAGATGTATTCTACAAAAATAACACCTGTCTCTCTAGCATGCCTTACCGACTTAAGTCACATTTTAATATGTTTTGAGTACTTCATATTGTCCTTCCTACTCTTCGCCTTAACCAAAATAGTTTGGTTATCGCAGTAGGTTAAAATAGCTGGAATTGGTTTTTCCAATACATGTAGGTCAGAAAGGAGTTCTCTAATCCATTTTGCCTCTATAGTCGCTGAGTCTAGGGCTACTAGCTCATCCTCCATGGTGGACCGTGTAAGGATAGTCTGTTTAGAAGACTTCCACGAAACATCCCCACCTGTTAGAGTGAATACATAGCCACTCGTAGCCTTCATGTCATCCGAGTCACTGATCCAGTTAGAATCACTGAATCCTTCCAAGATTGTCAGATGGCCAGAATAATGTATTCCCAAGTTAGAGGTCCCCTTTAGGTACCTAAGTACCCTCTCTAGTGCTATCCAATGATCATCTCCTGGATTGGACGTATAACGACTCAATCTGCTTACATTATATGAAATGCCAGGCTTCGTTGCACTAGTTAAATACATTAAGGATCCTATAATTTGAGAATATTTAAGCTGGTCTTTTCCATATCCAATGTTTTTTTATGAAGCCTAGCATTTGGATCATAGGGTGTGGCTGCTGATTTACAGTCCATATTTAAGCTGGTCTTTTCCATATCCAATGTTTTTATGAAGCCTAGCATTTGGATCATAGGGTGTGGCTGCTGATTTACAGTCCACGAATCCAAATCTGGTTAGGACCTTGTCCACATAATGGGATTGTGAAAGAGTAATCCCGTTCTCACCCTTTATAAGCTTGATGTTTAAAATAACATTAGCTTTACCCAGATCTTTCATATCAAAATTCTGTGAGAGGAAAGACTTTGTTCTATTGATTGCATCTATGTTGGTCCCAAAAAAGCAATATGTCATCTACGTAAAGACATAGAATGACACATTCGCCCCCACTAAACTGATAGTAGACACATTTATCGGCTTCGTTCACACAAAAGCCGACCGAGATCATAGTACTATTGAATTTCTCGTGCCATTGCTTGGGAGCTTGCTTTAGACCATACAAGGATTTAATCAAACGATATGCTTTCCTCTCTTGCCCTTCAACCACAAAACCATCTGGCTGTTGCATATAAATATACTCATCCAACTCTCCATTTAGAAAAGCGGTCTTTACATCCATTTGTTGTACTTGGAGTTTATACGTGACAGCTAGTGCTAAAAGTACTCGAATTATGGGTAAGCGAGCTACAGGAGAGTATGTATCGAAATAGTCTTCGCCCTCTTTTTGCGTGAAACCCTTAGCTACTAAATGGGCCTTGTACTTTTCTATAGTACCATCAGGTCTACGCTTTCTTTTAAAGATCCATTTGCAGTCAACTAGTTTGAACCCACATGGGAGGTCCGTAACCTCACACGTTTCGTTAGCTATGATGGAATCCATCTCGCTACGGACTGCTTCCTTCCAGTAATCCACATCCGGGGATGCATATGCCTCTGAATGGGTTCGTGGTTCATCATCCACGACATAGGTGACAGTCATCGTCTAAGGACTTTTTAGTCCTCTGCCTCTTACTCCTCCTCAACTCCAATTCTGGAGCAGTGTTGTCCACACTAGGAAGAATAAAGTGTTCATTTGAACCATTAGAATCAATGACTTCACTTGATCTCATAGGAAACACATGCTCAAAGAATGTCACATCTCAAGACTCCATCATTACATTTGTAGCGATGTCACTCACGTCGGATTTGGCCACTAAAAATCTATAAGTCATGCTATTTTTAGCATACCCTAGAAACACACAATCAACGGTCTTAAGACCAAACTTTCTTTTCTTCGGTAACGTTACATGCACTTTTGCAAGGCATCCCCAAGTTCGAAGAAATGACAAGTTAGGTTTTCTCCCCTTCATCCTTCATAAGGTGTTTCCTCCTGATTGCGAGGTGGCACCATATTGAGGACATAATTAGCTGTGAGAACCACTTCACCCCACCAATAGTCCGACATACCTGAACTTCGTAACATGGCATTAACCAGGTCACATAGAGTTCAGTTCTTTATTTCGGCTATTCCATTTGATTGGGGTGAGCATGGTGGAGTAACTTCATGAATTATTCCACTTTCTTCACAAAATTGAGAGAAATCATAGGAGACGTATTCACCACCTCAGTCCGACCTTAACCATTTGATTTTCTTCTCTAGTTGATTTTCAACTTCGGCTTTAAAGATTCTAAAATGTTCTAGTGCTTCATCTTTCGACTTAAGTAAGTAAATATAATAACACTTAGTCGCATCATCTATGAGAGTTAGAAAATAGCGTTTGCCACCTTTAGTTAATATTCCATTCATCTCACAAAGATCAGAATGGATCAGCTCAAGAGGAGATGTGCTTCGCCCTTCAACGCTATGAAACGGTTTTCAGGGTTGCTTAATTTGCACACGTACTTCACACTTTGAGCCCTTCTTATAATTATAGCTTGGAATTAAACTCATTTTGCTTAACCGCACAATAGCTTCAAAGTTAACATGACACAAATGTGAATGTTAAACATCATGTAATTTATTTTAATGGAAACATTAAAAATATTTACATTATTTGAATCAAGAATAGATAAGTGGAATATGCCTCTACTATCATAGCCTTTGCCCACAAAAGTACTAAATTTGGTCAATACGACCTTATTAGACTCAAAAACAAGCTTTATTCCTTGCCTACAAAGTATCGACCCGCTAATGAGATTGTGAGTCATTGTTGGCACATACATTACATCTCTCAAAATAAGTGTTTTGCCTAAAGTAAGCTTCAAGCAAACATGTCCAATCCCACGTAATATAGCAGTGACTCCGTTGCCCATCAGGACGGATCCACCACCTTCACCCTGAAAAGAAGAGAAACATGATCGATCAGCATAAATATGTCTAGTAGCACCTGTATGAATCCACCAATCAATAGATGGACTTGCCATAAATGCCTTAGGTACATACCCTTCAGAACTGGTATTATCCAGAACGACATTCACCTCGGCCTTTCGACCCTTATGCTGAGCTGGAGAAGGACCCTTGCTTTTACGATTGTAGCAATGGTTGGCTTTATGGCCAGTCACTCTGCACACAAAGCAGACAATGTCCTCCTTCTTCTTGTTGTTCATAGTCTTTCCTTGAAGCTTGATTTTGGGCTGATTGTTGAATTTCTAATTCCCAGAGCCTCGAGCACTCTTGACCTCGACTAGATGAGCTTGGACTTGAGCCTTACCTCTGCTGTCATCGGCTCTTGCCCGCTCTTCGATATTAATAGCTGCTGACAGCTCATTGAGTGTCAAGCGCTCCTTTATATGTCATCGGGCAGTCACAAAGTCACGCCATGGGGGCGGTAACTTAGCCAAAATGACATTAACTTAAAAACTCTCAGGTAGGAGACAGTCGTACTGATTAAGATCACGTACATGGAGTTGAAGCTCATGGAGCTGCTCCATTATCGACCGTCCCTCTACCATCTTGTAGTTCAAGTATTCAGCAGTGATAAAGGACTTGTTACCATTATCCCCTTCAGAATACTTCTCATCTAATTTGTCCTAGAGTTATTTAGCATTAGTGAAATTGACATACACGTTGAACAACCGATTGGATAAGACTACTAACAACCTAGCTAGGGCTGAATTTTTTGCATCCTCCCACCACGTCATCTCAATGATTTCCAAAGGGAACATTGGAGGATTTGAAATGACCCAGAAAAGTCTGAGGTCGGTCAGCCATAATTTGGTTTTAGCTTGCCAACGCTTAAAATTGGCACTGTCAAAAGCTTCCGACTTAACAACATCTGACGATGAAGCCATTTCTTCAAATATAGGTTTTCTGGATTGTTGTAAAAAGTGCAGTTTTAGCAAATAATCATTATTAATTCTAGCAAAAATAAATGACACTGAAGCATAATTCAACATGCATTTAAATGACCAAATCAACATAAACATATGATGATTCTCCAAGTCATTTAAGAAGAATAATATGCTCAACATATATCACATGTACATTAAAGAACTCAGCATAAAGCTCAGAGTCTTGAAGTTAAGGAGTTTTCTCGGAATGCTAGTTACAGTTTTAGTTCACATATTATCAAAAGACGATCAGAGTGAATATATCCACCGAGACAACAGAATGCAATTTGTTATGAAAAACAGAACTGAGCAATGATATCAAGATAATCACAAGAACATTTCAGCAATAAGCCTTATCCACATATTGAGAATAACTATGTAACTACCTCATAGAGAATCAATTAGCTCATACAAGGATAATCTGAACTATGCAGAACTGATAACCAAAAGTAATAAAGCTACAGACTAAACCTGACAACAGAATGCAAAAGTTTTAGCTCAAGATTGTTTCTAACTATCAAATTAATTTAAGATTTGACATTCATCACAGAGGTGATCAAACGAGCCCACATAACCACTTTGCTATCTCTCAGTGCAAATCAAATACAGAACCGACAAGGCACACTTAGAAGCGCTGTCCCAAAAAACCTAGCGCCCCACCATGGCACGGTGAAGGACGAGGTCGACAGAAATACAGTGTCGAACTCCACCCAGGGTCACACCAAGGGCGAAGATGAGGAAGCAGGAAGGATGTCGCACAAGAACACCAAGAAAATGCTCCGACCGAAGCACTCACTGAGCACCACCGAATGAATGCTCCCCTTCACTCTAGGATAATCGAATCGATCCAATCCACGACCAATCTAGGAACGCAAGAGTCCCAAATCCCCTCTTGAACCCACACGAAGAAGGGTTCCAGAAGAGGGTCACCAAGTGGGCAAGGACCAGAGAAGCGATCTCTTATCAGATTTTTTTCCCCTACGAAAGCTAGCCAAGAGGCTCGCCCTTTGAAGAGGGAGTCCCAGGGAACCAGCACCAGCTGCTGCCAACCGCCTCTGCGCATCGCACGTGGTAGTTCGACCCTCCGGGTGTTGCTGCCTCCAGTCCCTCCTCCATCGCGAGGGCACGAACCAGAAAACCAAAACAGCCAAGCAGCCCAACCGACTCTTGGAAAGCAGTCCAAAGTCAAGCACCAGCCGAAGGAAACGACGGAGAGGCCAAGGGATTAGGATCCACGCCTGCTCCACACAATCCCCATAGGTGGGCCCTACAAGCCTGCTTGTAATTATTTATTTTTATTTCCGGTTCAACAATTTGGGAAATTCCCAAAAAGCCCACAAAACACAGCATATTCCAGTACTGGATTCCGATCGCTTGGATTTAGGCTTCTGTCCAGCACCTCATGGAGTCACAGGAATCTATATTGGCCAGCCCATGGTAAAACTCCTTAGGTCTTGTTTGGATATATTGTAATCCGACTCGATTCCTTCGGATTGATTCGGAATTTGAACTAAAATCCCTTCCAATCCAAAGAAATTGGTTTTAATCCCTTCCTATCCAAACAAGCCCTTATGAAAAATACCCACTGTATTGCAAATGGGTTTCTAGTTTCTTGAATTATATAAGAGAAAAATAGGTAGCTGCCATCGTAAACATCGCTATTATCGAAAATACAACTCAAAAGCACTGAACTGGCTAGTATGATAAAAAAAGAGGCGAATTTATGGAAAATGCCATTCCCGTTGGCTTTTCTGTCCATCTCAGCAGTTAACACGCATTGAGGTGACAGAAAATATTAGAAATGGCGATTTTGCCTGAAAGTTTCTTTCTTTCTTTCTCCTCCTCTCTCTCTCTACTAGACCCAATTTCGTCCTACTCACCGCTAGGGGCAGAATTGGGTCTCGGATCTCTAGGGCTGTGGGTGAAAACGTGTCACACCACCATGCACAAGGCTAGTCATGCTGGTGAACACTGACATCAATGAGAACGAGTAGAGGAAGAAGAAGAAGACAGCCGGTGCTGAGGATGATCAGAGGAAGGAGTTGGGCCTGCCTGTCAGGAGCGAGGGGGACCACCAGGGTGGAGAGGAGCTCTATCATAAGCTGGTTGCGCCCAGCTGTGGAGTGGCTGGTCCGGGTGCATAAGCCCAGGGGACCTAGTCGTCATTATAATTTATGTTGGGTTTAAAACGTTGTCATGTAGCGAACATTAAGGCACGAATGATCAATGAACTCAAGTCATTTCCTCACCTTGTCTCTCTCGTTCTCATGTCCATTCTTCTTTGAATCTTGTGATTAGCTACGATGATCCAACTGTATTGTTCCTGGCGTTAGTGTTCTTCATTCGCTATGATCGGGACATTACAACTTGGTATCAGAGCCTCAAATCCATATCCTCTTAGTCCGATCTGTGAAATCCCTTGGAGAGGATGGTGACCGCATTGATCCCGTAATCCCAATCTTAGGTTGGATCGACAGGAAGGAGTTACCACGACGCCTAAGAAGTCTTCGTTGCAGTCTCACCAAGTGATCATGGCGATTGAGGAGAACACAGGACTAATCTAATTCACACTGGGTGAGATTCTCTCCCGTTTCGATGCTCAGGCAGAGAAACTCGTTCGATTGTCGTCGAAAGTAAAGAACCTTGGACAACAAGTGGAGATACAACAAGTGGGTCTGGATGAAGTGAAACGGATGCAGGTGGAGGATCTTGTGTCACCCCCTCCCCCACCGCCATCGCCACAACCGCCACCACCGCTGGTGTTGAAGTTGCCCCACGAGTCCGGTCAAGTAACCACAGTGATTCCTCCTGGTTCACTCACAAACCACGGCCCACCTTTGCTCACAAATCCACAAGGATTACTTGCATCATATGGAGTTGTCACCATGCCAGCATCGCCAGCCGAGTCGGTGGGATATGCAAAACCATCGAAGCTGGATTTTCCTAAGTTCTTCAGTGAGATTCCCCGTTTGTGGTTGGATCATTGCCGCACCTACTTTGAGATGTACCATGTGCTAGTAATGCAGTGGGTGGATACTACAATGTTGTACATGGACAGACATGCCACACTTTGGCTGCAAGCATACAAAAGACATCATGTAGTTCCTAGCCGGGACTTGTTCTGTTAAGTGGTGGAGGATGAATTCGGGTCTGACGAGTATGGTGCTCAGATGAACAAATTGCTGCAACTCAAACAGACGAGCACCGTTGCTGAGTATTGGGTTGCCTTCGAAGTGAGCATGTATCATCTTCTGTCGCTGGATGCTACACTCAACAGCAAATTTTTTGTCACACAGTTCTTGCTCGAGTTGAAAGATGAAATCCGGGGTGCAATTCATATGCAAGCTCCAACTAGCGTCACATGAGTGGCAGTACTATCACAGATTCAAGAGGAAGAATTGGAGGCCAGTCGCCTTCGCCATCGCACCTAGGGCTGGAAAAATAGCTTGAGGCTCGTGAGCATGCTCGGGCTCATCACGGCTCAGCTCGAGCTCGTGAATTTTTGAGCCGAGCTGAGCCCAACTCCTGGCTCATGATTTTTTTGAGCCGAGCTCGAGCCGCTCGCGAGCGGCTCGGCCGGCTCATTTGGCTCGGTTGCCTTCTTCTGCCCCTGAGTCCTCCCGCGAGTCCAACTCCAAAGTCCCTAGACTCCCTACTGAACTGAGTAGTGAGTACTACTACTGGCCCCAAAATCCCGAATCCTCCATTCGGCTGGCCGCTCCGTCCTCTACTCCTCTAGCCAGCCACCTTCGGCTCCGCCGCTCCAGTCCCCCGCTGCTCCCCATCCTCCTCCCCGGCTGCTCATGCTGCCTGACCGCGCGCTGTCCTCCCCTGCTCGTCCAAGACGCCGCCATGTCTCCCCCCGGTCCTCCACACCGCCGCCATGTCCTCCTCCACCCCGGCCCTCCACGCCGCTGCCCCGATCCTGCACGCCGTCGCCCCACCACCGGATTCAAGGTTGCGGGGAGGTCCTCCGCGTCACTGCCATGTCTCCCCCTGGTCCTCCGCGCCGTCGCCACGTCGTCCTCTCGAATCCCTCCCGATCCCCTTCTGTTCTGCTCCTCGACCTCGAGGTTGGGGCCGTTGGGCGCATGCGCCTCATCCAGCTCAGCCTCAACGACGCGGCGGCGGTCCTCCTCCAGCTTCACGCGGTGGTCCTCCTCCAGCTTCACGCGGCGGTCCTCCTCCAGCTTCACGCGGCAGCGCCTATGGAGGCTCGAGTGCCATGTTCTTTTCTTGTGAGGGGACATGTGTGTGCTTGCTTGGGGCGGCGTAGGTGTGGCCTCACTATGAGTGCCGGCGGCCCTCGTCCAGCTCGGATCTTGGCGACACTTCGTCTCTGGCGTGGGCAAGGCTGGAGAGGCCACAGTTCCGACGAGGAGGAGTGGCGTGCGGCGCGTGGAGCAGGAGGCCACGGGACTGAGGAGCGGTCATTGACGGTGTGCCTTTGGCTCGAACGGGCTCACGATCCGACTCGAGCCCACGTTCGAGCCGAGCCGAGCTCATGTTTCAGCTCGTGACCCAAACGAGCCGAGCCGAGCCACATGGCAGACCGAGCTTGGTCAAGCTCGGCTCATTTCCAGCCCTAATCGCACCGCAATTCTGCCAAGAGCGACATCGGCCTTACCAACTACAGTACCACCACTACAACAAGACCAATCTATTCCAACACACACCACCAACACATATAGCATATGTTGCAGGAAAACTCAACCGCAACACATATTCTCATGTTGCTACGACCCAAGTGTAGAAAGCTCCAAACATACTCAACACTAGTATGTTACAACACTTTGTAGTGTACATTACAACACTTAATAGACATGTTGCTAGGTCAACCTACAATTTTATGACCCATTTACCACCTAATGTTATATTACTAATAAAAATAAATTGCTAATTACAATAGTATGAAAGATGGGCTAAGATACTTGGTTGTATTAATTCTACTAATCGGCTTATCTATTTTTTTTATTAGAAAGGAACATGCATGCTATCAGAGTGCGATTGTCGATTATCTCACCATGGCAATGACATCCAATGTAGAGTGACTATAAGTTATTACTTTTGTAGATCTATTGATTTTTATAATATTACAGGTAGACTACTTCAAGATCAATGACATCTCACAAACAAGAGTTCAATATTGAAGAAACGTATTGTTTGGCTTATATATCGCTCCATTTTTTATTTTGTGATTTTTGATTTACTTTATTATTATTAATAATAAACCATTGTTTTTTAAAATTATGAAATAAAGTAAATGCACAAAAATCCTGCTCCATATTTACTTTTTATTATTAATGAAAAACCACCGCTCTTTAAAAATGTGAAACCATTGGAAGGACACAAAATTTATTTTGTTGGAACAATACTCGAACCCAGACCTGTACGTTAACATTCAACCCCACAACCAACCGAACAACTTCTAGTTCCGTTCTATATGGAGGGCATCAGTATCCTCTGGTATAAACGAAGGGAAAAAGAGTGCGCAGAGAGACACGCTAGGTGGCTTTTTTGTTTAGACCATTCAATCGCGTTTCTTCCATTTCTCCGTCGTTCGATCTAGAGCTACTTTGTCTTGTGCGTTTGCTTGCACATCCTTGAAGGGAAAAAGAGAGCGCAGAGAGACACGCTAGGTGGCTTTTTTTGTTTGGACCATCCGATCACGTTTCTTCCATTTCTCCGCCGTTCGATCTAGAGCTACTTCATCCTGCGCGTTTGCTTGCACGTCCTTACAGCTCGCGTGCTTCCATTCGGCATTCTTCTAGCTGCTTCTCGGCCTCTCGGGTAGCGTCGCCTATTTCACGCGTCCGTTCCCCTCTGCCCCAGCGCCCCCACGCCTGGCCAAATCCCCTCCCCCCGCCCGGATGCCTTCTCCTCCCCTTCGTCCCCACGCCTGGCCCTCTCCTCCACACCTGCACCTGGCCCCCTCCACCTCTGCTTGGCCCCCTCCCCTACGCCTGCCCCCTCTCCGTCCCCATGCCCGGCCCCCTTCCCTTCGCCCCTCTGCCTCCGGCCGCTGCTGACACGCCTCACCCCCTCCCCCCACATCTGCGCCTAGCCACCACCTGTGCGCCCGACCCTCTTCCCTCCGCCCCCATGGCTGGCCTCCTCTACGACTAGGTGTCAATGCTCTCGTGTCGCCACCGCCCCAGCCTCCTCCTCCGGCCTCACCCCGAGCCACAGGTTCCTCCTCCTCTACCTCTCCTCATCTTCCCTCTCTACCCACGGTGAAACCCGACGCGAGTAAGGCATGAGGGAGATAGAGGGGGCCTGGTGCCATGAACGCCATGCTGTTGCTCCTATCCTCCTCTGCCTGTGGGACCGCCTCTGGCCTCCACTGGTCCCTGCTCACGTCCCCGGGCCTCCATCGTCCGTGTGTCTGTCGCAGCTGCAGCCTACAGCACCACACCTTCGTGGTCGGGGTGAGTCCATCTCCGTTTATTGGTTCCTGTTGTTAACTGGTTGTTCGTATTCGTAATTAGATGTGGATAGTTTCTGGAAACAGGGAATTGGTGCATCAATTTTTTTTAGACAAGAGGTGGTGAGGTTCTTGTGTTCGTATCACCACGGCAGGACTCTAGGATTCGTTTTCGTTCGGGGTACTTGTGGAAGCAATCAAAATAAACGGGTGAGTCCATCTCCATTTATTGGTTCTTGTTGTCAACTAATTGTTCATATTCGTAATTAGATGTTGATAGTTTCTGCAAACAGGGAATTGGTGCATCAATTTTGTTCTAGACGAGGTGGTGAGGTTCTTGAGTGCATCTCACCACGGCAGGACTCCATGATTCGTTTACGTTTTGTGTACTTGTGGAAGCAATCGAAAGAAACAGTAGATCTAATTGGTAGGCTGGCCAATCTATTTGTTGCAGATGAAGGTTGCTCAAGTGCCAAAAGGGATTATGATTTGTGCTTCAGTACTACTGATGCGTTGGTGTTCGACTGTAAGGAGGCAAAACTTTTCAGATTATTCTTGTTTTTTTGCCATTAGATTTAATGTTGCATTGTTTATCTTGGAGGGTTGGGCTATGTGGCATCAGCCACGATGAGTGCTGATAGTGGGAAAGCTTCTTTAGGTGGAGCATTGTTGTATTGACTTTCTTACCAGTCTTAAGAGTTGCATGATTGGCTCTTGCCGCCTTTAAACTTGAAATTAATGTTAGATGAACCATAGTTGCACACTTCTACTTGCACTGAGGAATACTCACTAATGCATCTGTGATATTGTGGTTACTGATCATTTACATTGTTGCAAACCAAAAGCAAAAAAAAAAAAAAAATTTTAAGCACTTTGTCCTTGCTCTAACAAGTTATTTCATATCCATCATAGTGCACTGCATTATAGGCTCAGCTTTCATATTGTTACTGATGATCACGATTCCCACCTGCGCGCAAGTTTCGTCAGGGATGAGGATGAGCGGGAGGCTATGTGGAAGCAGCAGCACAACTTTGGCGCACAGAAGATGTACTCCCTCTGCTCCGAGCTCGGCAGCATCGTCCTCGAGGTGCTTGCTCCCCTTTTTCTCAGATTATTTCGCTTTTATTTATTTCTCTTAGACTATATTCTTGATGAATTGGAGGAGAATTTTTCCAAATTCCAGCGAGATCAATGGTTAGAGATGCTCAAAAGACAAGTGAGGCTCAGTAGCACCAGTCAACCATGGATCCTGCTCTGTAGTGGATGTTTCAATAAGACTCTATGAATATTTGTATGCAGACTAATTTCTTATATTAGTTCTTGCCTTGTTCGTGTTAATCTTCCTCCTTGCTTTACAATTGTAGGATATTGTTAGACTTATCTTTGAGCATTACTACTCTCCATTCTTCTCAGTTTGCTCTCCTGGTCTTCTGAATCTCATACACTTCTTTTTTTTAAATGTTGATGCAGCTATCAGGCACTAATGTTGCTTTGAGAGTTCTTCTGCTTTCCATCAAGGAAACATATTCATAGTAAATTCAGTAGTGTTTCCTGAAAATCAAACGAAAATAGGATAATTTCATAAAGCATGGTGCTACTAGCTTTTGGGTTTCTCTTATTGGGGTTATTACAGACTTTATTTGGTCCTGACTTCGAAGGTAAGGCCTTTATACTTGGATATATACCTTTGCCACATCAAATATTCCTGTGTGACCAGCATTACATAGGTCAATGATATATTTAAATCTAAAATTTTGACTCTAAAGTGTCAAGCATTATAGGGGAGCCATAAATTATTGTACTGTTAGGACGACAGAGTGACTGAAATGTAAGTCTTAAACTGAGAGTCTCCAGTGTTGTTCTCTGTGCCTATTACACTGTGAGTTCTTTTTTGAATTCCTCTTTTGCATTTTCTTCATTTCCCCTGTTTCTACGTGCTACAAATTCATATATATCTTTGTTGCAGTTGCACTGTTATACAATAGCAGTTTTGTTTCTATTCGTTTGCTTATCGTCCCTGCTTATATGCGCTACCTATACCTATATATGATCCTTTTCTATGTGCCTACTCTACATATAGTCAGAATTATCATTATGGACCAATATTTGTGATGTACATAAGCTTCTTTGGTTTGGTGTGCATATTTTACATATAGTAAGAACCGTCTTTATATACCAATACCTTTGATGTAGATAGCCTTCTTTGTTCTGTCGATCGATCAATTGAAGTGTCTTCTATTATCCTTATTGCAACCGACTTAGTACTTTTTTTCTCTCTAAGATCCTTATTGAATGTTGAATCATGTCAGGCTTGTAATTTTTTGGGGCATTTCAATGGATTATAAATTTATAGCACACATCATTTTTGTTTTCTATAGGGGCATCAAGAGTTAGTCGTCCAACTTGTCGACCTGATTGGCATCACATCGATAATGGAGGTAAGCTGTTATTAAGAATTATTATTTGCGGATTGATGTTTTGGCAGATGCATATGGTTGATGTTGCTGCCCCTAGAATTCTTCAGGTCCTGGTACGACTGATTGGTGCTGGTGAGACCATATATTCAAACTATGCTGATACATTGCAGTGGTTAGAAAATATAGATGTCCTTGAAATAATTGCAGATAAGTTTAGCTCATCGGTAAGTTACTAAAGCTTGATTGCTAAGAAGTATATATCAATGTGGGATGCATTTATTTGTTGATCTGGCATAGTAGGTCTAGGCATATATCTGCTTGTAATTTCTTTCAGATGATTGTATACAAACTTTGCTTCTCTTGTGATATTCTACCTATATAACATATGCCCCTAAATATTAATATTTCATTCTTGTCAGAAAAAGCGTAAGTCTTTGATATAAAAGTTTTCTAGCAGAAAAGACTTGGTAAAGAAGTTGGCATGCCATGGGAACATAGAACCAGCAGAGGTAAAAATAATAATTTATCATTCATATTGAAATTTAACTCAACTGATACTTTCTAAAAGAAAGGTATTATCAAACTTATCTCCTGCATTTCCTTCACATGAAACATATTTCTTCTAGCTTTTTCACACTGCATGATGTAGCTAAACTTATCTCCTCATTTCGGTTTCATACACGAGAAGAAACTCTATTGAGCATAGGAAAAATATGGCGGCAAGGCAAGATTATGAATATTAAAATTTTCGTTGATTGGGAAATATGGAATATGAATTTTATATCCTTAATCATATTTGGGTCTCATAACATTTGTTTTGTCTAACTATAGCAAAATAAGAAGCGTAGCAATAACAAGACACCATGAAAAAGAGACAAGAAAAATTGACTCAAAAGAATATCCGTCTTTTTGCAATGGAGGTACATAAGAATCATAGAAATGTTCCTTCTTAACTGCGATAGATCTAATTCAAGTATTTCTTTTATTGACTATTAAATTCTAATACAGTTTGGTACCATCGTACTACTCAAGTCTGCCAACAGATATCCAAACAAAGAGCCTGTGGCATATGCTACTTTCTTGAGTAGTGATCTAGATGCACAAGTTGGTGGTTTCAAACCTGGTAACCAATTTTGGAAAGTGCGTGTTAATTATCCTATTGAAGAACATGAGGTGCTGGTAAGGTCATGGGAGAACTACAAGACAATTGGTCAAACCAAAGGAAAAGCGATTGCCTGGCTTTCAATTTGTGTATGTTAATTTTAGCTAGATTCAATTTATGTCAGATGCACTTATCCTACATCATATTTACATCCTTGCAATTTATTGTTATCCCTGCAGGTTGAAAAGATCAATAGTTGAATTACTATATTTGGATGTTTATCTCTTTGATTGACAGATCAAGAATTAAGGAACTTTATGAAGAAAAGAAAGTAGTAGTTAGATTTTATATTTTAGAACTCAAATTTTACTCTTGTTCAAAGCTGTTGTGTTGACAACAAATCAGTTGTTTTGTAATCTGGAATGATGTTAACAATGCCTATACTTATTTCGTTAATGCAATGCAATCTACTTTTTGAACATTGATCATGCTGAGTTGTGTTATACATTCTGCAATATAACATGCTTAATTAGCAAATAAATTTTTTTGTAGCAATTATAATTTCTACGTACGTAGCACACAAATGAATCATATTTTTTCTATATACTAATCTGTGTTGCAATATATCAATTATATGTTGCTAACAGGTGTTAGCTATGTTTCAAAAACATGTGTTGTTACAAATAAAAAATTGTGTTGCAACTTTGCAACATCTTTTCTTTTGTATAACAACACCTAATTTGTATTGCGGTAGATCTACCTTATAGCAACACGACCAACAACATCACTTATCACATGTGTTGCTATCCATCCTAACAACACATATTTGTAGATATAGCAACATATACGCGTGTTGCTATAACCTAGTCCTGTTGTAGTGCGCCTCCAGCAAATGGAACAATGCGTGGCGAATTCAAAAAATAGGGGGTGATGAGTTCTAGCGCGAGCGTCAATTAAGGGATTGTCGAGACACAAATGGCCTCTGTTTCAAGTATGGAGACAAGTACGGTAAGGGACATACCTACAAAAAGCTTATGCAATTGCTCACAATTTAAATTGGCGATTTCAGGGTGGTGATACTCGAAGACACATTGCACGCTCTAGATTGACAGAAACACCCATCACTGAAGAATGCTTTAAATTGTCAATTCAGGTTGCGGAAGGAACAGAGGAAGCGGAGACAATTCGCCTGAGAGCGTTGGTCGAAAATCATGTTATGTTAATTTTGGTAGACTCTGGCAGTACACACAGCTTCATCAACCGGCAATTTGTACAACGGACAAATCTTAGGACACAAGTACTACGGCGCCCCATGTCATTACCCCAGAGGGTAATCACACTTAAGCATATGGATTATTATTCGTCTACCCGGTAGGACACCGCTTCAATGAATAGTAAGTCTTACCAACGTTAACGCAGCAGAACAATAAGATAGAAACTGTACTTTATTGAAACAGTTAGCCACGCAAGGCTATGGTCTTTAATACAATTATTTAATTACAACAGGAAAGAATTCCCCTCGCTTGCCTGCCCTACTCCACCGGTCGTCTACTCGTCCCACTCGCCGAATAAGGGGTCCACCTTGCCCTGGTCCTCATGGTAAGTGCCATCGCCTCCTGCAGCTTCCTCGGCACCTGCGTATCCTTCATCCCACTCGGGATAATTTCC
This sequence comes from Phyllostachys edulis, assembly GCA_036346405.1. Taxonomy (NCBI): domain Eukaryota; kingdom Viridiplantae; phylum Streptophyta; class Magnoliopsida; order Poales; family Poaceae; genus Phyllostachys; species Phyllostachys edulis. The sequence goes on along the minus strand of CM070549.1, from coordinate 74,859,906 downwards.
GACCAGACTAGGATCTAACAAAGGAAAATAATAGCAAGAATGAGAACTAGTGTACTCAGTAAGCATTTATTAGCAAAGATGCACTAGATGACTCTTCTCTATTCGTTATCACATTTTCTAGCTTATCTCTTTTTCGAAAAAATAATTTATCAAGATTTAAGTGGCAAGTTTTAATTCTGGAAAGACCACTTGTCACTCGGTAAGAAGATAAACCCCTAGCGGTCATAGTGGACTCCAATCTAGGAGACATGCATGAATTCATGGTTTGATGTATAGCACTGTGCAGGCTTTGTATCACTTTACTCATAGCTACTCTGATCTCTCTTTGCGCTAGGTATCCCACATTTCCTTTTATGCGGTTTTGAGTTCAGAATACAGAACGTTTTCCAAGTTACGTGATTAAATCTCCACCCATCATTTTCCGTCAGTATCCTAGGGTGCTCACCCAGTCCTCCACTAAATTCTAATAATGTTGGTTGGGCTGGTCATCCCCGTATCTAACACTCCAGCTTGCAGTACTATAGCGCCTTGGATCCCCTACTTCCAAACTCTGCCTACCAGTCCTGGGTTCCTCCATAACTCACTCATGCAATATTACTTACCCGATGTAGAGAGTATAGCCACGTAACAAGGTAGCATTTTCTGCCCCGCCAAAACGGAAAAATGGTTGGCACTTAAATACAACCTCTTATCCAAGTAAAGTTTTGTTGGTCCTTATATATTATCTATATGTAAACGCATCTTCACTCTTCTCTTTTCCAGCCAAGAGCCCCCTTTACCAACCTAACATAGTTTTGATGCATGTATATATATGATACAACAAAGTAAGTTTTACATTTAATATAACTAGGTTGATGTTCAAGAGATAGTCTTGCCTTCGTATTCGAGATTAGATGCACCTGCCTGCGTCGGTTTGTCTTCTGCAATTATACGACAGACGCGAATAATAAATAAATAAATACTTAGTTACTTTTGGTGCTACTATACATACATTACTTAGTTGATTTTCTCTGTTAGTAGATTTCAATTTAATAAATTTTTCGGATACCGCTAGGCTAACACTCTCCAATTGCGGTTGTTCTACGATCTACTAGCTCTAGAATCGTTGGTTGCCTACTCTTGCGTTTGCTAAAAATGGACCCTAGCCAGTTTGTTCTAGGGGTGATTTTTACCGGTGTCGTTTAATTTAATTATTCTATCTCGATTAATTTATTTCTAACGCATCAAATTATTTGTCTAATTTAGTGAGTGCTACTGGTGATTAATTTGATTATATAGTCTCAGACTAATTTTGCACTACTTCCCGCTTTTATTTTATACTGGTCAGTCTGCCGCTATCTATTTTTACGAGGCTCAAGACTTGGTGTTTCTAGCGATTTTTCCAATACTCACAGGTATGCCGCATACACATTATACTACATGGACACTTATGATTACTAAAGCTTATTTTTAATGCTAACCTTACTGCTGCTACTAATTCTTAATAGAATTTAACTTCTTCCCTCTTTCTTAATCTCTCTTTCTCTTTTTATTTTTATTTTTATTTTTATTTTTATTTTTATTTTTTATTTTTCTCTCTCTTCCTTATCCCTTTGCTTCGGCCGACAGCCCTCTGGCCTCCCCTTTCTTCTTCATTTCCCCCATTTCTTCTCCAAGTGCTTCTCTTGCCAAGCTCTAGCGCCATGGGGAGCTCCTGGCGCCGCTGTCGTCGTCGGCCTGCTCGCCCACGGCTTGGCTCCCTCAGCGCGCCACGCTTGGCTAAGACGCTTGCTTCTCTCGCTTCTAGCTCGACCTGGTGGCTAGACCGCTGACTTTGGGCTTCTTCCTCCCTGGATTTTATTTCCCCTCTTTCCCCCTTTTGTGTCATTTCGATTTTTGTTGGTTCTTGATTGATTTTCTTGATTTGTGTTGATTTATATTCGTGCATGGTAAGGATGATGGAGGTAGGTTAATACTATGGCTATCTACGACGGGGCTCGAGGCCTCTCGCACGCCGAGGAGTGCATGGCTGTCGGGTGCGCATGGTTAGGCCTGTGGTGGTGCTACCGTAGTCGCCGAGGTATACTTGCACTCTACTCCCTCTACTCTCTCTACCCCTTGCTCTGTCATGGTTTCAGTGATGATACTATTATGGCCAAATGTGTTCTTTATGCACTGCATAGCTTCTATGCTGCGGTTCGGTTTGGGCAAAAATAATAGTGGGGGCAAAATGGTGGGTTACCTCGGTTAGCTTGGTCGATTTGGGAAATAGCAGTGCCGGGTTGGTGATGATGGCTATGGTGATGGTGCTCTTTAGTGCTCCCTTTGGTCGCTTCTGGTCCTCCTTGCCCTTGTCGGCTTGGCATGGTCGGCCACTGGTGGTCCTGGTTGTCTCTAGCCTTCCTTCACTTCTGGCATCTCCTTTCCTGGTGCTTCCTCCCTTGACTTCTCTGGGTGGCTGTGGGTGCTTGAGAGAGATGGTGGCTTCTGCTGGCTGGTTTGCTATGGCCTTGCCTTGAGGAGGCAGTGGGCTTGTGCTTGGGTTTTGGTTGTGGTAGTGGTGTGATGCTTGGTTTTGGAAGTGGCAGTGGTGGTGGTGTGCTTGGCCTTCGGCTTGCTTGTGCTTGGGTTGTTGCCTTCGGCTGTGGGACTGTGGGAATGAAATGGGGTTGGGGAGGAGGTGTTTGCTTGCTCAGGTGGGTTTTGCTTGCTGTCTTGTTCCTTCGGTTGGCAGTGGCTTGCTTTCTCGGTTTGCTATGGTTGTGCTTGTGACTGACGGGGCTTGTGAGGTTTGTGTTGGCTTTGTGAGGGAGAAATGTTTCTCCTGGTTTGCTTTGGCTAGGAATGGGTTATGTGAGGGAGAAGGCTTAAGAGGGAGGTGCTTTCTGGTGTCCTCTTTCCCTTGCCCTGTGCATGACAAAATTCCCCTCCCCTTATCCATTTCACTCTCACAGCTCACTATTGATCTATGGACCTTTTGTCCAAGGAGGGCTCCCTGCACTATTTCTTAGCTTTTCTACTACGGAAGGTAAGTCGATAGAACAGAAAGTGGGCGTTGGGCTAGGTAAAAAGGAATGGGCTGTTGGTCCATAAGGCACTATCCGTCGGATTTTTGTACGGTTGAGGTAAGTCAGTATAACGCGGGTGTCGGATTTCCTATAACTGCCGGGTGATGAAATCTACTAAAGTGAGATGGTGTCGACTGACCTTGGACGGTCTAGGAATCTCGAGGATTTTCATGCGATCTGACGGCAACACTTCTTTACCCTAACTCTGCTTTATCATTTTTGGTTTGCTACTTGCCTTTTGTGTTTTTGCTGGACGATGAAAATGTGGGTAGGGTTTCGGATTGGCCGATGAATGGGTTTGACGGGCTAGCGATATATGAACATGGATGCAAGGAAGGCTTCGGTGATATGCATGCAATATTTTATTTTTCTTTTGTAATGTACTCAAAGCTGTAATTGTTTATTTAATCTGTTGTTAATGATTCTTGCAATAAATTCTGAGTTTGTATTAATGTTTTATTTTCGCTTGTTATGAATTCATATATGTTGATCTGATGTAAAGAGTTATTGTAATTTAATTCCGAGTTGGTATTTAATGTTTTACCTTTGATTGTAAATGATTCTTGTAATTGACTTTGAGATTGACTTGATGTCATATCTTTAATTCAATAATCCTATTGTATACTCTTGGTGATATAATTGTGTATGAGACTGCTTTGCAATGTGTTCAATATTAATATGAAATTATGTTTTGGTCTTGTTTTAGGTGAATTTAATTTAATGCTAATTATCGATTAGCGTTGTTTAGATTAGTTTGAGTTTTAGGGTTCTCACATCCCCCTAGGAACATTTCATCCCTAAAATCAGATTCTCACCTGAATAGGTTGGGGTAGGCTTCGTGTAGTGCTTCCTCCTTCTCCCGCACAGTTTCATCCATGGAGTGGTTCTTCCATTGAACCTTGCACGGACGTATAGTCCGGTTCCTTAATGTAACAACCCAAAATCCTTAAGTTAGATTAGTTAAGCATCTAATGTGCATTTATGAAATTTTGGACCTTTTTAAAACTTTTTGCTGCAAAGCAAATATGTTACAACCTAGTTTTTCAAAACCTAGAAATAAAAATTTTCAAACAAAATAAAAATTTGTCAAGAGTTGAAAACTTAGTTCAGAGTAGGGTATAAAACCCTATGTTGAAAGTCCTTTGATTTTGAAGACTAGATCTGAAATCTAGTAATCCAATACTCATTCTCCCATTCAAAAGTATAATTTGAATTTGAAGCAAGACTACAAAGGTTCCATGCGTGGAAATGCTATTTTGGGATTCAACTTAAGCACAGTAAAACCTCATAGGCTCCTAGAATGCCTGAGGTAATTTCAAAAGCATTCGTAATTTCAAACTTGAAACTACACTTTCTTTATCTCAGAAATACAAACTAGCCTTTAGTTTGGAAATATGATATACCCATAGCTGGGAATAATGTATTTGGATTTTATGTGCTCTGTTATACTTGTTTAAATTTTTCTAGAATTCTTGGAGGATATTTGGTTCTCATTTGATTTGCATGTTCGAATTTGAGTTGGAGTTTAAAATACAAACAAAACTTGAACAGTGCTTGGAAATAATTTTCCTAGGTTCTAGAACACTTTATCAACTCACCTTCAAAATTTCACAATTTTTAGATTTTAATTACTATTTTAAGTAACCAATCAATCTAAGAAAACCGAAAGTCAAACATCAAGAACATGCACTTAAAATAATGTTGGGGGAAAATTTACTTTAAGTAAAACCATAGAAAATTTACAGAATAGTATTCTTTATATTTTCAGCCTTCCCTAAAAATTTCACATTTTTCGGAGCTATTTTGCTCTATCTAATCAGTGCCTAAACACCTCTGCCAATTTACAAAAATCATTCTAACTCAGTCCACTGTTCCTTCGCCCACGGTATTGACCGAGCGCCCACGGTTTTCCCCGCCCTCCTCGCGTCACGCGCGTCACCATCGCCATCCCAGGTCGCTCGACTGAAGCCCATGCCGCTGTCGCATCCAGCCGTCGCCCATGTCGCCTCCACCTTGCGCATCCGCCGTATCACCATAAGGCAGCCAGCTCCCTTTTCCCCAGGGCCGGTTCTCCCCTTCCTTCTATTCTCTACCGAGGGCCAAGCCATCCCTGCACATCTAGCACCGCCGCCTCCACTTGTTGCCCCGCCCCACGCCTTGAGCCCTTCACCGGCCCGATTCGCGCGCCGCCCACTGTGCTTCTCCCTGGTGCCGCCGCTTGCCGCTTCCCCATTGCTCCTCCATTCGACTGCCCGGTGCTCCACCCGAGCCCGCCTCCCATGGTCTGGAATGGCGCCGCCTTCCGCCACCGCCGCCTGGTGCCTCCGCCATCTGGATCTGCTGCTGCCCTGTCTCCCTCGCCCCCATGCCCGGCTCCTCCTCCATGCCCCGATCCTTGCCGCCTCCACCACCGAGCCCGTCTCCTGCGCCACAGCCCGTGCGCCACCGACGTCTCTATCTGCCCGAGCCGCCACGCCTCCTCCCTTGGTTTGGTCGGCCCAGCAGACAAAGCGCCGCCACCGGCTGGGACCTCTTGCTCCTCCAAAGACCTCCTCGACAGGCCGGCTCCCTCACGCCTCCGCCATCGCTCCGGATGCCGTCGGCCGATCGCCACACCGCCTCGCCAAAGACTGCCACTACTCCCCGGTGCAGACTCGCCCGGCCTACCCCAAAGCCACCACCAAATACACCGAGCCCTCCTCCATGCCACATGCCGAGCCACCTTCGGTTTCTTCTTGTTGCCCTCTACGTGTTTGTCTTAATGCCTCAAAGAATGACTTGGTGTCTCTACAGGTGGAGCTCGCCTCGGCCACCCCCTGTCCATTTCATTTGTGCTCAACTGCCGTCGTCAACCCTCCTCGCCGGCGACGATGACATGCCCGAGCCTTCCCTGTTTCCCCTTCTTTAGCTCCCTATGAGTCCCTTTCTTCCTGTCACTGAGCCATGGGATCCACTGTAAGGCAAACTATTCACTAGTAACAAATTTTGTAAATGTCTTTTGAATCACTCAAAACTGGTTAACAAAATTGGAGATTGAAATTGAGAGTAGCAATTTAGTTAAACAAATGAATTGTGTTGTCGGTTGTTTGATATTGAACAGAGAAGAGTTTAGATGATTAATGCTTTTAACTAAGTTTGTGGATGAAGTAATTATATCACTCATGCTAGTGTTAAGCAACTGGGAAATTGAATTATGGAGAAGTTTATTGGCAAATCAGTGAAATCCCTTGTTGAAATAATAATCAAATGAGGTTTCTGTAGATGCCCAGTTTGTCAATAGGTTATTGTCATGGTTAATGCTGTAGATAGAAATGTCTTGAATTCATTTAGTCTTTAAGCAACTATTTAGCACTATCTAACCATAGCATCCAAATCTGAAAATCTACAGGAATGTGGCTTTTCAGGAAAAACCAACAGAGAGCTACAAATACATGTTGTTGAAGTGTTGAATGGAAGGGGGAAGTTTAATGCTAGGTCTTTGTGTTTAGCTTTTAGGTCACTCAAAATTTGCTTAACAAATGAGTATCGAACTTGCAAGAATATTTGTTAACACCTAATCATGTCGAGACAAATTCCTTCATAGGGTTTTGGAGCAGGAAAGAAATTAGAATGCAAATAAGAAAAACAGTAAACTTTTGTCAATCCTTATACTTGTGCTTAGAAAATGGTTGCAGTTAGCTTTTAGGTTAACGGAAGCCACCCAATTTGACAAAAATAGTAAAATTTCTTTTATGAAATTGAGTAGAGGAGGTGTTTAGGTAAAAGATTGTGTTATCAGTAAACCCTCTTGCAAAACCTTATGTCTTTTGCTAGCAAATCTGAGGATTGAATTTAAAAAGGGGGCCAAGTTTGGAATGCAATACTCATCTAACTATGAGATAGAATTAATTCAATGGCCAAAGCATTTGGATTAGAAAGTATAATTGTTATCTTTTAGCATTTAATCTATAAGAGTAAAAATGAATCATGAGTCCAAAATCGAATTGTGGTTAGTAAAACAACATTTGACCTTATGACATAATCTTAAACTTCAAAATTCATAACTATTCAAATCGACTCCAAATCAAATAATTTCTGTCTCTAAATTCATCTAAAATCATTATCTTTCTTCTGTATTCTTTCATAATTTTGCAGACTTTTTGGAAATTTGGTGTTTATTTGGTGTTCTTGTTTTGTCGATTCTTATCGTTAGATGACGATGATTCGGGAGTGCAACGAAGTCAATCATATGAATGTCCAGGTTACTAGCAAGGCAAAGGCAAGCAGTTTGATCATATTTATTCCAATCCCATTACTTTAAAGACTATTACTTTGTTTACAAATTGTATGTATGCATGCTTTTGTGTCAAAGTAATTTTATCGATTAGAGGTAGCTATTCCTATTGCATGGTTGCCCTTAAATTGTTATCCCCTGCCACAAAACATAAGTTATTAATATCACTAGTAAATTAGAGCCTAGTGATTTAATTATGCTCTTTTATTGTCTTTACGGTGTCATGCTTAGAAATGCTTAGCTACTGGTAGAAATTGGGCGGTTGTCGACTTACGTCGATGACCTTGATCACACAAGTATTATTATTACTCCATTATGTCTAGCACTTGTGCTTCGTTAATTTTGTAAAGTCAAAAACCGAAAATGAAAATGATTTAGACTTGGGCACAATGGATGTTGGTGTGATTGTTGGGTGTAAATGGAAAGGTGCCTAAGTCAACAAAGACCGAATTACTTGCGCCATTGATCCAAGTACTTTTGCGTGCTAACCACACGAGGGGGATATGGGACCTCTCTTGACTAAGTACTTTGGAGGGTGTTAATTATGAGTCAATGGTGGTTAAAATATTTTTATAGGGATTGGGAGCACTCTCAGTTGCTTAGGCTGGGCCGGTGTATCCTACCCTTCGGGTTGTCGCGACTCTTAATTAGCATCATCCATTGGAAATGTCTCGTAGGACTTAGCTGTGCTGGCATACCAAAGGAAGTATGCTTAATCTAGTGGCGAAAAGGCGGTCTGGCGTGTGGGTACATTGGTACACCCCTGCAGGGTTAAATCTATTCGAATAGCCTCGTCCTAGGTTATGGACAAGCTTGGTTATTTCCCGTAAGAATTAGACTATAACTTTTTAATTAAAACTTGATGTGGGTGGTATGAATGGATATTCATGCTATTGTTGTGGTGGCTATTGGGTTAGTCACTTCCAGGTTGTTGTTGTCGTCTATCTATTGTTATTATGTTGTTACTCGCTGTTATTTAAACATTAAAAACAGATTGTAAAACTACTTTCAATCTATTACATTATTGCAAATGAAAACTTGCTTTATGCTGAAATTGAGTCTAGAGCCTCCTCCACTTAAATAAGCTTGCATGTAGCATATGTATAGGTCTGTTACCCTTACACGTCAGTCTTGCGAGTACATTTTTGTACTCATTTGCTTTGCTTAAATTTAATTATTGCAGAGGAAGAGGTTGATCCCCAAGGGATTAACTTTTGTGAGTGGACTTCGCTTTGACGACTAGCTGGCAGCCCGGCCAGTTTGCCTTGTGGGGTAATGGCAAACCGATTGGCTTTTGTTTATCGCCATCTTATGGCATCATTGCTTCCGCTGTTATTTAAGTTTTAGCTTGTGTGGCCGGTTGGCCTTGTTGTAATAAAATCTCTATTGTATGTATTTTGTAAAGTTTGTGCTTCATTTCTATGTTTGTATGCAATTGATGCATGATTTTGTAAAAGGGTGTGTATACAGCACTTCTGGGATGTATACATTTTTTCGAGGCACGGGATATTTGGTTTGTGATACTAGGGTCAAGTGGATGGCTAAGTATTACAAGTTAAATACCCCGGGGTCTCACACTTAACTTCCGGTCTTCTGTCGCTAGAATTTTCACTGGGTGCTCTTCGTATGTTAGATCGTCTTGCAGTGGTCTGTCGAGATTGGTTAAGTGATGTGAGGGCTCCCTCAGGCGTTTTCTGAGTTGTGAGACATGGAATACGTCGTGAATCCTTAATAGCTGAAACGGTAATTCCAATTTATACGCTAGGGTGCCTTTACGCTCTAATATCCGAAATGGTCCGACATACCGTGGACTTAGTTTTTCTTTTAATCCGAATAGGTGCACCCCGCGCATAGGTGATACCTTTAAGTACACATAATTCCCAACCTCAAACTGTAGGTCTCTTCTGTGTTTGTCTGCATAGCTCTTTTGCCTACTTTGAGCAATATTGAGACGCTCCCGAATTAGCTGCATTTTCTCGTCGTTCTCTCATACAAGTTCAGGGCCCAATATTGGTCTTTCTCCGACTTCATACCAACAAATAGGTGATCTACATTTTCTACCGTAGAGAGCTTCATACGGTGCCATTTGAATACTAGACTGGTAGCTATTATTATGTGCGAACTCTGCTAAAGCCAAATGCTTTTCCAATGATTCTCCAAAGTTTAGCACACAAGCTCACAGCATGTCCTCTAGGATCTGATTTACCCTTCGGTCCGCCATCGACCATGGGTGATAAGGTGTCTTGAAATTGAGTTTGGTGCCCAAGGCAGTGTGTAAGCTTTTCCAAAAACCTAAAGTAAATACTGATCCTCTATCGGACGTGATGGTCTTTGGTACTCTGTGTAGAGTGACTATTCTTTCCACATAGATTTCAGTTAGTTTATTGATTGAATACTATAGTTGATGGCAATGAAGTGGGCTGATTTGGTAAGGTGGTCCACGATTACCCAAATCGTATCTTTCTTTTTGACTGTTAGGGGAAGGCCTGTTATGAAGTCCATACAGATATCCTCCCATTTCACGTTTTGTTGGTTCTTGATTGATTTTCTTGATTTGTGTTGATTTCTATTCGTGCATGGTGAGGATGATGGAGGTGGGCTAATACCGTGGCTAGCTACGGCGAGGCTCGAGGCCTCTCGCACGCCGAGGAGTGCGACGTCGTCGGGTGCGTCTGGTTAGGCCGGTGGTGGTGCTGCCATAGTCACCGAGGTATACTTGCACTCAACTCCCTCTACTCTCTCTACCCCTTGCTCTGTGATGGTTTCAGTGATGATACTATTTTGGCCAAATGTGTTCTTTGTGTTCTATGCTATGCGGTTCGGTTTGGGCAAAAAAAATAGTGGGGGCAAAATGGTGGGTTATCTCGGTTAGCTTGGTCGGTTTGGGAAATGGCAGTGCTGGGTTGGTGATGATGGTTGTGGTGATGGTGCTCTTCAGTGCTCCCTTTGGTAGCTTCTAGTCCTCCTTGACCTTGTCGGCTTGGCGTGGTCGGCCACTAGCGGTCTTGGTCGTCTCTTGCCTTCCTTAACTTCTGGCTTCTCCTTGCCTGGTGCTTCCTCCCTTGACTTCTCTGGGTGACCGTGGGTGCTTGAGAGAGATGGTGGCTTCTGCTGGCTGGTTTGCTATGGTCTTGCCTTGAGGAGGCAGTGGGCTTGTGCTTGGGTTTTGGTTGTGGAAGTGGTGTGATGCTTAGTTTTGGAAGTGGCAGTGGTGGTGGTTTGCTTGGCTTTCGTTTTGCTTGTGCTTGGGTTGTTGCCTTCGGCTGTGGGAATGAAATGGGGTTGGGCAGAGATGTTGGCTTTCTCAGATGGGTTTTGCTTGCTGCCTTGTTCCTTCGGTTGGTAGTGGCTTGCTTGCTCGGTTTGTTATGGCTGTGCTTGTGACTGACGGGGCTTGTGAGGTTTGTGTTAGCTTTGTGGGGGAGAAATGTTTCTCCTGGTTTGCTTCGGCTGGGAATGGGTTATGTGAGGGAGACAACTTAAGAGGGAGGTGCTTTCTGGTGCCCACTTTCCCTTGCCCTGTGCATGACAAAATTCCCCTCCCCTTATCCATTTCACTCTCACAGCTCACTATTGAGCTATGGACATTTGGTCCAAGGAGGGCTCCCTGCACTGTTTCTTGGCTTTTCTACTATGAAAGGTAAGTCGGTAGAGCGGAAAGTGGGCCTTGGGCTAGGTAAAAAGGAATGGTCCATTGGTCCATAAGGCACTATCCGTTGGATTTTTGGACGGTTGAGGTAAGTCGGTATAACGTGGGTGTCGGATTTCCTATAACTACCAAGTGTTGAAACCTACTGAAGTGAGATGGTATCGACTGACCTTGGTCGGTCTGGGAACCTCGAGGATCTTCATACGATCTGACGGCAACACTTCTTTACCCTAACTCTGCTTTATCGTTTTTGGTTTGCTACTTGTCTTTTTTGTTTTTGGCGGACGATGATATTGTGGGCAGGGTTTCGGATTGGCCGATGAATGTGTTTGACGGGCTGGCGATATATAGACAAGGATGCAAGGAAGGCTTCGGTGATATGCGTGCAAGATTTTATTTTTCTTTCGTAATGTACTCAAAGCTGTAATTGCTTATTTAATTTGTTGTAAATGATTCTTGTAATAAATTTCGAGTTTGTATTAATGTTTTAATTTTGCTTGTAATGAATTCATATATGTTGATCTGATGTAAAGAATTATTGTAATTTAATTCCAAGTTTGTATTTAATGTTTTACCTTTGTTGTAAAGGCTTCTTGTAATTGACTTTGAGATTGACTTGATGCCGTATCTTTAATTCAATAATCCTGTTATAAACTCTTGGTGATATAATTGTGTATGAGACTGCTTTGCAATGTGTTCAATATCAATCTGAAATTATGTTTTGTTCTTGTTTTACATGAATTTAATTTTCTGCTAATTATCGATTAGCGTTGTTTGGATTAGTTTGAGTTTTAGGGTTCTCACAAGTACTTCCGGCTGTGACTATCAAGCTAGCAATGTGACAATATGGTGCCGGAATTAACTTGGTTGATTCAGGGCATTATGTTCAACACTGACATGCGTGTTTTGGAATTGGGGGCTTATGATGTCGTGCTAGGGATGGATTGGCTTTGATCATTGAGTCCTATGAATTGTCACTAGATCAATAAGACATTGTCCTTCGAATATGGAGGAAAAAGTATCTGCATTCAAGGTGTGAGAACTGAATGACAAGCATTATTGCTAGAGCTTTCTTCAGGACAATTACAGAATTAGTGCATTGGCAATGAAAATTGGTCTATTGCAATGCTGGAACAACAACTACAGGATGACAAAGAGCAGAACAAACATATGCTAGTTGCATTTCAGTCCTTGCTACAACAATATCAAGATGTATTTACTAAACCAAAAAGCTTACCTCCTCACCGACAATATGATCACACAATCAAAGTGGAACTGGGCACACCTCTGGTGAATTCCTGACCATGTCGCTATTCTCCTCTACAGAAAGATGAATAGAAAGACAAGTGGTAGATGTTGGAGTCGGGGATTATCACACCAAGTATGGGTCCTTACACTTCACCAGTGTTATTGGTTCAAAAGAAAGACAGGTTCAGAAGAAAGACAACAGTTGGCACTTTTGCGTAGATTATTGCAGACTTAACAAATACATAGTGAAGAACAAATTTCCCTTGCCGATCGTGGATGAACTCTTGGATGAGCTAGCTGGCACCAATTTGTTCTCGAAGTTGGATCTTCGCTCGGGTTATCACCAAATCTGGATGCGCGAAGCTGATGAAGAGAAAACACTGTTTAAAACGCATCAAGGTCATTTTTAGTTCTGAGTGATGTCGTTTGGTTTAACGAATGCTCTGACAACATTTCAATGTCTGATGAATATTGTTTTTGCTTCGTATGTCCGAAAATCCCTAACGTCTTGATCTACAGTCATACTCTACATGATCATCTAGCACATCTGCAAACAATACTGGAAGTGTTGCGCGAGAACGAGTTGTTTGCCAAGATGTCGAAATGCCCTTTTGCCAGAAATCGTGTGTAATATTTGCGGCACATTATTTCTCAAAAAGGGGGCATCAACTGACCTAGAGAAGACAATTGCGATGGAGAAATGGCCTCAGCCGACGACAATCCCTGAACTGCTGGGTTTTCTTGGATTGACAGGATATTACCGAAAATTTGTCAAGAACTACGGTCTCATAGCTAAACCATCGACCAATTTACTGAAGAAGAAGAGTTTCGGCTGGGATGAGCAAGCTGAGTCAACCTTCATTACTCTGAAGCAAGCTATGGTGAACACTCTAGTTCTAGCTCTGCCGGATTTCACATTGGGGTAGTCTTGATGCAACAGGGACATTCAATCGCTTATTTGAGCAAGTCCTTAGGTCCACAGAATAAAAAATTAACCATCTATGAAAAGGAATTTTTAGCCGTGATCATGGTCGTAGATAAGTGGAGATCGTATTTACAATGAGGGTTGTTCTTGATACTCACTGACCACAAAATCTTGTGTACGCTGGATGAATAATAGTTGGGCACTGAATTACAGCGTAAGGCAACGGCAAAACTTGTCGGGCTACATTTCATATTTTAGTTCAAAAGGGGAGTTGACAACAGAGCTGCCGATGCATTGTCGCATGTCAATCAGTTACTACAGCTACAAGCAATCTCGGGTTGTCGTCCAGATTGGGTACAAGAAGTACTAATTTCCTATGAAATGTATTTTGAGGCGCAAGAATTGCTCATTTCTCTGGCTATCTCCCGGACAACAAAGGATACACATTAGAGCACGGGTTTATAAAGTATCATGACCGAGTATGGATCGGTGCTAATTTGGCCCTACGCACAAAACTGATCAGTAACTTTCATGAGACCGCAATTGGGGGGCACTTGAGTATCTTGGCAACTTATCAACACATCAAGAAGTTGTTCTATTGGCTGGGAATTAAAATGGAGTGGAAGACTTTGTTAAGCAATGTCAAGTGTGTCAACAAGAGAAACATGAGCACAATCATCCATCTGGTACTCTGCAACCATTACTGGTACCAGAAGGCACTTGGCATGATTTGACCATGGACTTCATTGCAGGCTTGCCCAAGTCTGAAACATATGATGTGATCCTAGTGATCGTTGACAGATTGACCAAGTATGCTCACTTTCTTCCATTTGGACACCCATTTACAGCACAACACAAGTGGCTAAGTCATTCCTTGACAATGTGGTGAAACTGCATGGAGTACCGTGATCAATCGTGTCTGATCGGGATAAAGTGTTCACTAGCAATTTATGGCATTAACTCTTCCAAGCAGTGGGTACAAAGTTACATTACAGCACGACTTCACATCCTTAAACGGATGGGTAGACGGAGAGAGTAAACCAATGCGCAATGCACAATTGTCCAAAAAAGTGGAAATCTTGGCTGGTCATGGTAGAATTTTGGTACAATTCAAACTTCCACTCTTCATTGGGATGTTCTCCGTTCAAGGCTTTGTATGGGGTGGAAACCAATTTCGTCAGGATGCCTAATCTATCCACACAAATTTTAGCAGAAGCAAAGGAAATTAGTCAGGATCGGCAATCCTACACTAAAATGTTGATGTAACACCTTGGATATGCGAAAGCCAAGATGTTACCTAAACCTCTAACACAAAACAGCAATACAAATTATTTCCAACACTTTAACAACTACTAATAGTTAAAGTTCAACCCACAAGAGAACTATTATAATAATTAATCTAAATTTTAGCAAAACATGAAAAAAAACTCTAAATGTCCAATCATAATAAATCATTCAAGAGAAAAACAATCAAGAATATATCTGATGAATATAGATCATTAACTAGAGCAACCAAAACATAATGACGGACAATAACAATCATCATGACACCATTTATTACAATCCAAACTCTCAACTGAACGGTAGTTGCATAATTATTATCTAAGATGTGAAATGAGTGAGTTCCTTTATGTGACTACTCCCTCCCAAAGCATATCATCCTCATAATTTACCTAAAACAAACAAACTAGCAAGAGTGAGTCCACAACTCAGCAAATATAACTAAATAATACAGAAAGTACTGGATCAAATACATGTCATTCCCAATATTCTAATACATAAGTAAAATGATAGGAATCTTATGCAAGTATGAAAATGCATGCTCTTCTCTTCTACTTATACTGGTATAGCCAGTGAACACCCATCGGTGTTCACTCAGGCCCGTATTATCCAAAATACGGGGATCTAAGGTCCGTATAAAGAATCTTTCAAACGGGGATTCAATTTGCCGACATTAGAATGATGGGTCTTATTTGCCTATATTGGAATGATGTGACTTTATTTTCCACTCCCGTGGGTGAATCATGAATGAATGAATGAATGAAGAAATTGTAACGAAAAACATACTATCAAAGAAGCATGAGATAACAACCATGAAAGGAAACAAGTAATACTAGAATTACTCACAATTCGTAGAGTTTAGCCATTGCATAAGCATCAATCACTCTATACAAACAAACACTCAAGACAATTCAAATTGTACTTGCCTTTCGCGTTGTGACACGTTAGGAGGCAAGGAAGGTGCCACTAACCCCGAAGCCACTCCTCCTACAACAAATAAGTTACTCAAAATAATATCGACATGGTAACATGACGCTATTCGCAACGCTTTCAAATACCTTCCCAAAACCCAAGGTTTAATTCGACACATTAGGGGTGGTTTGTCTCATCCTCAAATTAACAAAGAGGTTTACCTTGCATCTCATGAGCATGCATCATTGCTTTCAAGCATTGCTTTAGATATTGCACTTGGAAAATCTTGTGCAAGTCTTGAACCTACACTTAAAGAAGAAAACTCAAGAACAAAATTGCAACAAAGGCTACTAAAGCTCCTTTGGAGATATTTTATACAAATACTACAATAGTTAATTGGAGTTAAAATATTTTTCCCAAATTTTTGGGATTATTTTCAAACCCTAGAAAATTCAAACTCAATCCATCAACCTATTTCCGTTGTGGATTTATTTTGTACAAAATATTTTTATGAACTATGAGGTTTAGTGATTTTTAGGGACACTAGACATTCCCAGGAACTCCTCTGAATTATTTCAGATTTTTAGGAAATTTATTTCTATTTTTAGAAGCCTAGTCAAAGTAGCAGTTTGGTTTTCAAACACAATCAAATGAGTTTAACTAGAACCTTTAAGGACCATCCGATCTCAATCCTATGGCTCATACACGTGGTCCGATCCGCACCAGCCCAGCCCAAAAACAACTAAGGCTTTATGGACCGTCCGATGGAAAAGCAACGCCCCAGATCAGATGGGCCATTCAGACCATCCGAAGGCGCCACACGCGTGGATTGTCTGATACAAAATCAACGGACTAGATCAATTAGGCCGTTCAGACCGTCCGAATGCACCACGCGTATGGATCGTTGGATATTAATCTGATGATCCACATACATGGTCCGAAAGTTAACTCGCACGTGCGCCCAACGGTGTGTCACTGACGAGGCGGGCCCGCTTGTCAGCTTTGTCTTCCCCCTCGCATTGGCGCTCATGCAAAGCTTCAATGCCACATGGCCGCGATGTTCTGAGTTGCTCTGTCACCGCCGTGACCGCACCGCCCATGGGAACCAATGCTGGAGCTCTTCTGTTTCACGCCGCCTCCATTGCCGTTAGTATCCGAGGATAAAACCTCCTCCTTGGCATCCATTTTCCTCACTTTTCCTCTCAGTGGCTAAGGAAAAGGAAGCTCTCTCGTGTGCGTCACTAGGGTAAGCTTCAACCGGGTGGTTCCCCTCGACTTTACACTCAATGCCATCTCCATTTTTGCTAAGCTCAGCTCCTATGGTTGCTTGTAGCTTTCAATCCAACTCGGTGCCATTAAGGTTGTCTAGAGCACGCTCCCAAGGGCACCTAGTGGTCTTCCTTGTCTCCGGTAAGTTTCTTGGTCAATCTTTCGCGTCATCTTGTTCCATTTAACATGACATTGAAAACCTCTAAACCTATTGGGACAATGCGTGGCAGGATTTCGCGAATTTAAGGATTGGATCTTTTCAACCGAAGAACACCCTTTTCATCTCCCACTCGATTTGGTAAGCCATTGTCCCATTCATTGTTCATATAGTTTGCTCATAAGGTCTTTGAGCTATCTCGAGCACTCACTCCTTGTGGTTTGGCTTAGGACCTGTTCTCCTCGTTGAGCCGCATTGACACCATTGTCTACTCCGGCGCTGACGTGCTCCAAGTCTTCTTTGAGTTTCTCCAAGCACCCTCCTAGCACAGGTAGCTTGCTAATAGTCCTTAGATGTTGGGCACCCACTTATCAGAACCCCTGCGGAGCTTTATCGCGTTTTGCATGTTTGGCGTATAGCACGCCGTTTCTCAACTCTGGCTAGCCACCGGTACAGGCCAGCGCCGCCGTTGAGAACACCACCGATGGGTGCGCGATGCTATTGTGCACACATCCATGCCCTTAGCTCACGCCGCTGTGGCGCATAGCACCAACGAGCCGCCGGTAAAGTGTGGGACAAAATCCTGTTGTCGTACACGGACAAACACTGTAGCATAATGATTAACAATTAATAACTGTTTTAGCCGCACTAGTTAGTCACTTACATACGGCCCCCCTTTGTACAAAAACTCAACGAGTTAAGTGAAACCTGCAGCAACTAACATGTGGGCCCAATCCACTAAAGCCCCTTGCCTTTGTGCATAGCCAGTCCAAACACACTAGGGCCTCTTTGAACCATTCGATGCGAAACCAACGATCCCGATTAAGTGGGCCGTTCGGACCATCCGAACGCGCCACGATTAGGGATCGTTCGATGCAAAATGAACGGTCAGGATCAATTGGGCCGTTCGGACTGTCCGAACGTGCTATGATTGTGGATCATTGGATTTTAATCTAACGGTCCACGAACTTGGTCCGATCGTCCCACTTGCACTGCACCGCTTTGTTTCACTGACAAAGCTGGTCCACTTTTCAATGCACGTTTGAATCGGTAAACAAATTAAGAACTGGTGCTGTGCAAGGCCCCACTGGCGGAGACTGAGGCTAGCGCAGCCCTTGGTGAGAAAAGTACTAAGTCAGTTTAGAAATTCTGAAATGGTTGATCTGCACACTGAAAAATATGAATAACTTCCAAAATTCATAACTAATTCTTCTCAACTCCAAAATGGATGAAACCAGTTTTGATAATTTTTATTATTAATGAACTTTATTATGAAATTGGTTTCAAACCTTTCTCTGTAGCCAAAATTATTATTTTGAAGAATGATCCATAAAACTATTGTTGTAGGTGTAAAAACCAAACACGAGTGAGGGGGTGGACGTCGGCCGTCTAACGGGCCCTCATCCACGAGAGTAAGAAATGACACGAGGATTTATACAGGTTTGGGGGTCCGAGAGGACCGCCCTACTCCTGTCGGTGAGCCAACGGGGGGTTACCTCCGGAGAGGGAGCCCCCGAGGGCTCACCAGTTTGAACATACTTCTTTATTGCTCAAGAGAGCCATCCCCTTGAAAGGAGGGATACATGGGGTATTTATAGGCTCCCAAGCCTGTACAAATGACGGGAATACCCCTTGGGGGGATAGTTACATTATGAGTACAAGCAAGGGGTATCACAGTCTTTTATGAGCATAATAGCATTTCTCGGGTCTGTATGCGTGTCTTCTGAGAGACGGGCCCCGTCAGCATGATGGATGAATTATTCTTACAATACTAGCCCCCCCTGCCCCTTGGTGTTTTAGGGGAAACGTCGAAAGGGGCAGTCTTGAATTGTGCCTTTTATGCAGAGGTTGATACTCCAAAAAAGTCCTGGTGGTTCTGAATGGTAGTTGCATTCCGACGGGCGAGGCTCCTCTGGTGTTGTGGGCGTCGCAGAGCGCGTGGTGTCACCGGGCGCTTGGGAGCGGGGTGCCGTAGAGCGCGCGGTGGACGCTTCAGAGGCACAGGGAGCTCTAGAGGCGCGAGGTGGCCGGTGAGGGGCCACGCGGGGCCACGCGAAGCGGTGGATGCTCCAGAGGTGCGAGGGCGCCACAAGGACGCTAGGGCGTGATGCCACGAGGGTGCGGGGGCGCCAGGGTTCAAGAGGGCACATGCCGCGAGACCGCGATGCCACGCGGGGCGCCGAGGCTGTAGGGCGTGGGGCCACGACGACGCGACGCCGCGAGGGGTGCCGAGGCTGTAGGGCGCATGGCCGTCTGTAGGGCGCTCCACGACAGGGTCTTCGGACGACGCGACGCCGCGAGACTACGAGACCGCGATGCCGCGCGGGGTGTCGAGGATGTAGGGCGATGGCCATCTGCAAGGCGCTCCACGGCAGGGTCTTCGGACGACGCGACGCTGCGAGACCACGATGCCGCGCGGGGCGCCGAGGTTGTAGGGCGCATGGCCGTCTGCAGGGCGCTCCACGGCAGGGTCTTCAAACGGATGCGAACTAGAAGCTCCTTTGTGGATCCCGTTGTCCTTTGACACGACTAGACAAGACTTAGTCTTTGCGTTCTCTCTTTTTTTTACGTGAGGAAACAGCTTCTTTCTTTCAAAGTAATGCAATTGCTGTCCTTTTGAGCTGTATGGGAAGCTTTTGCTTTTTCCATGTGAGCCTATGCGGCTGGTAGTGGGAATCCAAGGCAATAGAGTGTCTCTCTCTTATCTTTTCAACCGAATGAGCATCTGGTGCTTTCTAACTCCATCCATTCCCCTTCTCTTCATTTCTTCTCTTCCTCCTTCTTGATTCTTGGTCTTGGTCGCCGGCCTCTGCTGTGAAGCCCACGCCACCTCTGCTGCCGGTGTCGTGGGCCTCCTGCGCCCTCGGCTCATCGCCGCTGAGCTCTCCCTCCGGTGCCTCCTCTTCTCGGTCCACCCCGGCCCGTCGCGCTGATGCGCGTGCGCCGCCTTGAAGCTTGTCGCTAACGCGCCCTGTCTCGCGCAGACACTGGTCGAGCTATCACGGAGGAGCGGCGCCTGGAGAGATCCGACAGCGGCACCATCTGATGGCGTCTGCTGCAGCGGTATCGCGACGGCCACCCGCGGAGGCGGCGAGGCGGCAGCTCGACTTCGCGGCGCCGGGTGCAGTCTTTGCCCGAGGTGCTAGCCTCGGGCGCGGCACGGCCTCGGGTGTGCGCGGCGCGCAGCCAATGCACCCATGGAGGCACGGTGACGGTGGTCGGCGTTGGGCCGGGCCAATGGCATCAGGCCGTTCCATTCCTGTTTCGGTGGTGCACGCTACCCGTTCGATGAAATGTCACCGCCTCTATTGACGCATATTTCTTTCTCTTGTGTATGAACAGTGATTGCGGATGTGTTTTGCCTATGTGTATACGTGTGGTTTGTTTGTTTATGGTGAACAATAAGCCTCGGGAGCGAGGGCACGGGCGTGTGAGGGCACGCGAGGGCATGCGAGGACCTCGGGCACGAGGGTACGTGCGAGGGTTTTGCGAAGGCCTCGGGCGCGAGGGTTTGTCGAAAGCCTCGATCGCGAGGGTTTTGCAAAGACCTCGGGCGCGAGGGTTTTGCGAAGGCCTCGATCGCGAGGGTTTTGCGAAGGCCTCGATCGCGAGGGTTTTGCGAAGGCCTCGATCGCGAGGGTTTGGCGAAGGCCTCGGGCGCGAGGGTTTGGCGAAGGTCTCGGGCACGAGGGTTTTGCGAAGGCCTCGGGCACGAGGGTTTTGCGAAGGCCTCACGCCCGAGGGTTTTGCGAAGGCCTCGGGCGCGAGGGTTTTGCGAAGGCCTCGGGCACGAGGGTTTCTGAAGGTCTCGATCGTGAGGGTTTGGTGAAGGCCTCGGGCGCGAGGGTTTTGCGAAGGCCTCGGGCACGAGGGTTTTGCGAAGGCCTCGGGCATGAGGGTTTTGCGAAGGCCTCGAGCGCGAGGGTTTTGCGAAGGCCTCGGGCGCGAGGGTTTTGCAAAGACCTCGGGCACAAGGGTTTTGTGAAGGCCTCACGCCCGAGGGTTTTGCAAAGGCCTCGGGCACAAGGGTTTTGCGAAGTCCTCGGAGACGAGGGTTTTGCGAAGTCTTCAGGCGTGAGGGCACGCACGATGGCCCGATGTCGACGAAGGCGTGGTGACGGCCCTCGGCGGTTACACAAGGTCACCGCGTAGGTGTCCCGAGGCCAGGGCTCGTGCGGAGACGAGGTGGTAGGATTACTCAACACTAGCCCCCCTGCCCCTTGGGTGCCTGCAAGGACGCCCGAGGGGCGAAGAGTGCTGAGATCTTGTATCTTGTTGATGAATATGCTTGGCCAAAGACTTGGCCAAATTCCAGCTTGACGGGAATGCAGGCACTCGAGACTTTGCCAAATTTTGACTCAGTGCAGCGCGAGGCACGAGAGCTGAGGAATATGCGCAAGGGCACCCATGGCTTAGCCAATTTTGGCTTGATGGGTACGTGGGTGCCCAAAGACTTAAGCTTATTTTGTACTCCATATTGCGCGAGTCCTCCACGTGAGGGCAGGTGCTAAATTGACACTTCTCGTTGGCCCTTCGTGTGGGGTGATTTTTGTTGCTCCATTCCTGAAGGCAAAGTACTGAATGCTGAGGCACCCCACCGAGGCACAACCTTCAGGGCAAGGGATTTGTCCGAACGAAGCCTGTGCGTGCAAAGTCATAGACGCGAGACCGCCCACCTGACCTTCTAGGCGGGGTGGCGCATCGTTGTGGCTTTGTGTAGACGAAGTCGTGGACGTAGAGCCATCGAGCCAAGGCATAGCCTTTGAGGCGGACGGTGCGTCGAAGCAAAGCCTATGTAGGTGAAGTCGCGGATGAGAGGCCGCCGAGCCGAGGCATAGCCTTCAAGGTAGGCGGCGCATCAAAGCGAAGCCTATATAGGCGAAGTCTTGGAAGCGAAGCCACCGAGCTGAGGCATAGCCTTCGAGGCGGGTGGCACGTCGAAGTGAGGCTTATGTAGGCGAAGTCTTAGACACGAGGCCGCCGAGCCGAGGCATAGCCTTCGAGGCCGGCGGCGCGTCGGAGTGAAGCCTATGTAGGCGAAGTTGTGAACGCGAGGCCGCCGAGCCGAGGCATAGCCTTCGAGACGGGCGGTGCGTCAAAGTGAAGCCTATTTAGGCGAAGTCTTAAACGCGAGGCCGCCGAGCCGAGGCATAGCCTTCAAGGCGTGGTGCGTCGGCCGGGAAGCCTATGTGGCGAAGTCTTGGACGCGAGGCCGCCGAGCCAAGCATAGCCTTCGAGGCCGGCGGTGCGTCGGCAAGCCTATGTAGGCGAAGTCTTGGGACGCAAGGTCAGCCGAGCCGAGGCATAGCCTTGAGGCGGCGGTGCGTCGAAGCGAGGCCTAAGTAGGTGAAGTCTTGGATGCGAGGCCGCCGAGCCGAGGCATAGCCTTCGAGGCCGGCGGTGCGTCGAAGCAAAACCTAAGTAGGCGAAGTCTTGGACGCGAGGCCGCCGAGTCGAGGCATAGCCTTCGAGGCCGGCGGTGCGTGGAAGTGAAGCCTAAGTAGGCGAAGTTGTCCTCCTCTTGGTCCGTGGCTTGATAAGAGTTGTCGAAGTAGAACTCCTCAGAATGGTCGCGGTTCGAGCTAGAAACGTTGCAGCGACAGGTAGATAACACGAGCGTCTCTGCGAGAAAAAGAGAATGATCAACACTTATTTCTTGTAGCAAGATAATATTCGTTTGACATGAGCATTGATCGAAGTGTTGCCGAGGGACTAGTAGAGTCCCATCACTTTCGATACTAAGATCTCCGAGGTGATAGCCTTATGCGAGCATGATGGTCCTTGATCAATATTCGAGCCAAGTTGACGGTACATGATTCGAGCTGCCAATGAGACTGAGTCATGGACATATCAAAGGGGTGGCAACGAGACTAAGTCGTGGGGCACCGAATGGCCCATAGGGGTGGTAGCCCCCCAGTGGACTTGGAGGCACCCATGAGGTTAACTCATGTGTATCTTGAAGGTGTGCCCACAACTCTAAATCATAGGCACATCGAAGGGGCGTCCACGAGACTAAGTCGTGGGGCACCGAATGGCCACTAGGGATGGTAGCCCCCCAGTGGACTTGGAGGTGCCCATGAGGCTAACTCATGGGCACCTTAGACGTGTGCCCCTGACAGCAAGCCACGGGCACATCTGTGCCGTTCACGAGGCTAAGTCGTGGGGCACTGAATGGCCACTAGGGGTGGTAGCCCCCAGTGGACTTGGAGGTGCCCATGAGGCTAACTCATGGGCACCTTAGACGTGTGCCCCTGACAGTAAGTCACGGGCACATCTGTGCCGTCCACGAGGCTAAATCGTGGGGCACTGAACGGCCACTAGGGGTGGTAGCCCCAAGTGGACTTGGAGGTGCCCATGAGGCTAACTCATGGGCACCTTAGACGTGTGCCCCTAACAAGAAGTCACGGGCACATGCATCGTGCCGCCCACGAGGCTAAGTCGTAAGCATCGAATGGCCACTAGGGTGGTAGCCCCAGTGGACTTGGAGGTGCCCATGAGGCTAACTCATGGGCACCTTAGATGTGTGCCCCTGACAGTAAGTCACGGGCACATCTGTGCCATCCACGAGGCTAAGTCGTGGGGCACTGAATAGCCACTAGGGGTGGTAGCCCCAGTGGACTTGGAGGTGCCCATGAGACTAACTCATGGGCACCTCGACGTGTGCCCTTGACAAGAAGTCATGGGCACACGGCAGTGCCCACGAGGCTAAGTCGTGGGGCTTAGAACTATGAGGGCAATGAAGCCCTTTTACCCTGTATGTGGGTTTTTTATTATGATCGGGAATGCATGAGAGTGGTTAACCCTTATGAAGCAATGAAGCTAGGTGTCGGGGACCCAGAGGTCATTGGTAGCGTGGCACAGAGTTTAAGGGGGACGAGTCCTCGGCACATCCATCAACTTGGTACTGGACCAAATTTGTTGCTCATGCCCTAAGTCTAGTAGGACACGAGCCGCCATGGTGGAGGCGACGGACGCCCAAATCACCATGGACTTTTGTTAGGGGAGACCGCGGAGGTCGTACGCTCTACGCACCACGAGAGTGGTCGCTCATGCCCTAGGGCGATGAGACCTGAACCGCCATGGTGGAGGCGACGGACGCCCAAGCCACCATGGACTTTTGTTAGGGGAGACCGCGGAGGTCGTACGCCCTATGCACCACGGGGGTGGTCGCTCATGCCCTAGGTCGGTAGGACATGAGCCGCCATAGTGGAGGCGATGGACGCCTGTGCCACCATGGACTTTGCTAGGGTAGATCTGGAGGTCGACGCCCCTATGCACCACGGGGTGGTCGCTCATGCCCTAGGTCGATGGGACATGAGCCGCCATAGTGAGGCGATGGGCGCCTGTGCCACCATGGACTTTGCTAGGGAGACCGCGGAGGTCGTCGCCCTATGCACCACGGGGTGGTCGCTCATGCCCTAGGTCGATGGGACATGAGCCGCCATAGTGGAGGCGATGGGCGCCTGAGCCACCATGGACTTTGCTAGGGAGACCGTGGAGGTCGACGCCCTATGCACCACGGGGTGGTCGCTCATGCCCTAGGTCGATGGGACATGAGCTGCCATAGTGGAGGCGATGGGCGCCTGAGCCACCATAGACTTTTGCTAGGGGAGACCGCGGAGGTCATACGCCCTATGCACCACGGGGGTGAAATCCCTTGGAGGAAAGTGTGTTGAGAGCCCATACGAGATTTATATGTCGGACTGCCCCTAACAAGATGGCGTTAGAAGCGAGCCTCAGAGTGAGCCTTCATCGCTCGTGCCGTATGAACGTCATGCGTCCCAGGGGTGATGGTTGGCCTTAGAATCCTTAGCCTTCTGGCTGCGAGGGTGCCTTGAACTGCTCGCTCATGGATAGGCCTTGCATCGACTCGCACAAGGGAGGAGGATGCGCATGGGGGCCCCAGGGCATGTAGGACGTCGCCATCCCGAGGTGGATAGCTCTGATCTCCGATGAGGGTGCTCGGCTGGGGCTCCTTCAAAGAGCGGATGGGTCGTCCACGAGATCATTGCCCTTTGGAGCTAGAGGAGGTTTTGTAGACTTAGAGTATTTTTTGGTAGGAGACATAGCCTTTCATCGATTAGCTACGTCCCCACGGTCGGCGCCAATGTTGTAGGTGTAAAAATCAAACACGAGTGAGGGGGTGGACGTCGGCCGTCTATGGGCCCTCGTCCACGAGAGTAAGAAATGACACGAGGATTTATCTGAGTTCGGGGTCAGAGGACCGCCCTACTCTGTCGGTGAGCCAACTGGGGTTACCTCCGGAGAGGGAGCCCCCAAGGGCTCACCAGTTTGAACATACTTCTTTATTGCTCAAGAGAGCCATCCCCTTGAAAGGAGGGATACATGGGGTATTTATAGGCTCCCAAGCCTGCATAAATGATTTTAAATACCCCTTGGTGATAGTTACATTATGAGTACAAGCAAGGGGTATCACAGTCTTTTATGAGCATAATAGCATTTCTCGGGTCTGTATGCGTGTCTTCTGAGAGACGGGCCCCGTCAGTGTGATGGATGAATTATTCTTACAACAACTATTATCTTTACAATAGGAAAATGCTGTTAAATTGGGAAATGCATAACTAATTCATAAAAGCTCCAAATGAGTTAAACCCAAATGTTTTGGACTTATAAAAATATTACCTAATTATCTATATAATTCTTGTATCCCCTACTATTCTGCAAATTTTGGCCAAATAATTAAATTACTTGAACTTGAACCTATTGAAATCTGGTTTTCAAATAGCCGTAACTTTCACACACTAACTCAAATTGGAGTAAATCTTTCACCAGTGTTTATCTAAAATCATGAACTAGCCACTGTAGAAAAATCATGCATTTTTTAGCAATTTGATTTTTGAAGTATTTCTCGGTGTTTATCGATATCATTATTTCTCTAGATTCCGGAGAAATCGATATTGACTCCTATGCTGCTGAGAGTGAGCAGCTAAGATACCAGCAAGGCAAGCATCATTTGAACTTTATTTTGCATCATATTTAATCCCAGTTTTGTTAAGTTAGTGCAATGATAATTGCTTGCATGCTATTTTGATAATGTCGCTATTTTTGTGATGTGTAGAATAGTTATATCCTAATCATGAGGTTATCCTTGAATTATTCTAGTACCACATACTTAAGTTAGGATGTGTGAAATATATTGTTCGAGTTTGCTTAGCCATGCAAGTCTAAAATGGTAGTTTGATTTTCGGGATTAACCCGGCAATTTTGGGAAACATACACTCTCTTATCCTTCTAAAATTCCAGATCTTCGTACCTATTTGTGAACTAAATTTTGTCATTTTAAATGAGTTTTGGGGTCTGGACAAGTGTTGGCTAGTGATGGTGCCTTCGTGCACGAGATTTGGGTATGTGGATGTCTTGTCCGAACCATTAAGGACCGAACTTTGGTAACGTCGTTGATTCAAGTACACTCGTGCTACCACACGCGGGATATGGGTGCTGTATGGTTAAGTAGGGGGAAGGTTTTGTTGTGTTAAGTCTCATGGTGGTGTAAGGACATAGCGACCGTGAAATCCTATGTTCCTTAGGAGCCGATGTAATTTTTCTATAGAGTGCAAGAGACGTACCACTTTTCTTTATGTACATTGCATCGGTATTTCCAATACAACTTATGAGCCCCCTAGCAAGTGATATCAGACGCTTGTACTAGGAAAGGAAACATCTCACAAGGGGGACTTAGCTCAATAGGATATTCTTGCTAAAAACGATCGTATCTTGATTCTCTCCACCTGGCATACCAAAGGAAGTGTGCTATTTTCGGAGGCATCTGGAGGCTTACGGGCTAATCGAGTCGTGTAGGTAAAGTAGTACACCTTTGCAAAGATAAATCTATTCGAATAGTCGTGTCCACGGTTATGGACAACCGCTTTAGTTCGGGATCGGAGTTACTATTGTTAGACTATGTATTTAAAATGTGGGTACTTTTGGTTCGGTATGAATGGGATGTTCATGCAATTTGTTGTACCAAAGTGGGCAGCCACTTTGCTGTTGTTTGATTCTTTTGTTATTCAATTCTTCACTTATTCACATTCTTTACTTCTACTCCAAATCTGTTTACAAAATGGCAATTGAAAACTAGTATGTGTAGGTTGTTAGAATTGTTGCGTCTTTCGCAAAACTAAGCCCATATGAGCCATCCTTTGGAACAACCTCTATGCATAACTAATTTTTATTTATGTAAGACTTGTGAGTACAACTTTGTACTCAATCCGGTTGTTGCAATTTCAAGTGAGGAAGACTGTGAGCCCGATGAGCTCATTAGCGCCGATTTAGGCGACACTAACGAGTAGTGCTATTATTTAACTCCCAATCAGTTGCCGATGGGTATTGGGCATACCATGCTGGACATTTTGGTTTATTTACTTGCTTCTGCTGCCACTTTATGTTCTCTTTTGATTATGGCCGACTGAGCCATTTGTAATGGATGTAGACTTAAACTATTATGTTGTATGTCTTTTGGAACTATGAATGTATGATTGTTGTATAGATATGATCAATGCTTTATGTGAGTTTGGGGCATGTTGGTCACTGATCTTGGGAGCCAACATGATCTCATGCTCGCTGTTTGTGGATTCCGATTTAACTCGCTAAGTATGGTCTTTGATTGTTTAGAGAACCGATGATCATGCAGTGCTTGCAGAGGAGCAGTACGCATGATCACCGGGGCTCTAGTTTCAGTAAAGATCTCTCACTTAGACGGAGTTAATTTAGAATCTATTAACCTGGGAGCCCTGAGTTACCTCCATAAGGCTGGGTATGCCTCGGTCTTACGGGAGTAACCCGGGGGTTCTCACCAAACTTGTCAATACTGCGTTGAGGCCATACGGTTTGGTTTTGGAATGGTACATTTGGTGCGGTCCATACCGGCGCACCGTTCGGATTTAATATAATAATATATAGTTATGAAAATATGTAAAAATATATATATGTTAATTCCAGATTACCATGTTGTCTAGTAAGTTTTTCGTGCCAAAAATTGCAAAGAGGTCTTTATGGACTATCCTTAAGTACTATACTACCAAGGAGATAGGAAGCCTAGGCTGTGACCTATATTTGCTTGGCTACACAATCCTATATTGCGGGCTACATCTCTGCTCCTCCTAGTCGTGACTCGTGAAAAGGATGGACGAGAGGCACAAAAGCTTGGGTTCCGTGCAAAGGATTGGAAAGTTGCGCTGGTACCGAAATGCCCGGGATAGTAGTTCCGGCCGGAACGGGCGGTA
Organism: Phyllostachys edulis; assembly: GCA_036346405.1. Classification (NCBI taxonomy): domain Eukaryota; kingdom Viridiplantae; phylum Streptophyta; class Magnoliopsida; order Poales; family Poaceae; genus Phyllostachys; species Phyllostachys edulis. The sequence continues at coordinate 74,831,902 of CM070549.1, read as the reverse complement.
TTAACCGGAACAGCCAGAATTTAAGGCGAAACGGGATAGAAGGTTCTGCGTTCCGTTTTTCTTGACGAAACGGAATGTTCCGGCTATTCCGGCCGGAACGGAACGGTATTTACAACTCTGGTTCTCACACAATTCTACCTAGAACTAGAAGAAAACTGACAAACAAATATGCTATAGATACCGATTCCAATCATAGCAGTAGCGACGATTCGCTAAAAGACAACTACCATAGATCTAATTGAACTTAAACAGCGAGGAGGTGAATTATTACCCTAGAAGATGCGTGTGAGTTCGCTATAATCCCCGCAAGGTGCTCGTCTCCTCTTCCTTCTCTTCCTTTCTTCTTCTTCTTCTTCCTTCCTCTCCTTCCTTTCTCCTCTCCTCCTCCTCTTTGCAAAGCATCAGGGAAGGGTGAATGCTACAGTACATGGTCGTGCTACAGTGCCGACGGCGCCGCAGTACCCCTGGCCATGCTACAGTACATGGGTGCTAGGGTTTGGTTCCCCCCCCCACATGGGCCCAAAGAGCTATGGGCCAAAGGCCCGAATTCTAAAACTCCTCCAAAATTCTGAATTTTCCCTTTCTAATTATATTTAATTTTAGTACGAGTCACTTATTTGTTTTATATTTAAACGGGATATTACATTCTACCCCCTTAAACAGAATTCAACCTCGAATTCTAGTTGTCGTTCTATTCGCAAGAACACCACAACTGAAATTAATCACAATTAACACGTACGCGATGTGAACAACTCTAGATTTTTGGTCGTGCATGTGAGATTTTAACTCCTAATTGCTTCCTTCTCGGACATATGAGACCACCTCACCTTGATGGATATTAACATCTTACACCTCAACACTCGTCTCGACCCTTTTCTGGTACACTTAACGAACGGGACTCGAAGGTAAGGTTTTTACTCGTTGGTCAATGGCTCTAATGAAACCTCGTACCCCGGATCTCTCAAGCACTCTCTCAACACTGGGTCATATAGAACGTTGCATACCACGTGCCAAGACTCGAGACGGTTCTAGCGAAACGCTAACTTCCAAAATCCCCACAACGTCCAAAATAAACCAATGTACCTTGGGTTAACCTTCCATTTGGTACCAAACAACACAACTAGCACAAATTACACGGAACTCTTGTTCCATTTCTCAATCAATCCCTTCACATTAACAAGGAGCATCTCCTTTAACTAGGAACACACAATAGAACTCATTTTAAACAAACTCTTTTACCGACATAGCCAACTAAAAATGAAGGACTCTCATCGCAACCACGCGTTACCAACTTGTTACCAAAAGAGTCAAATCCGAAATCGAAGATTCATCATGAAAATATTTCCACTTTCCAAGTGGGCAGTTTGCGAACAAATGTCACGAAAGCCAAAGGAGAAATCATTCGAATGTCCAAATCAAATACTTCCTTTATTTTTCCTGGACTGGAAAGAACCACCATGCCAACATAAAACCACGCAAATTGTAAATGACCTCTGTCATAAACACACAGCTCAAACAATAATCAAGGGAGTGTTTCATTACCCGAGGCAACATTTTTTCCCCTCACTTTCTCTTTTAGGAATAACATTCCTCTCAAACTTTGGAATTCCAATTTATCGCATACCACACTAGCTCATATCTCTTAAATTGGCATCCTCAAAGCTATGCTCAAATAGAAATACATGATCCCCACCTTTGTAGAAAGGTTCTATTGAACCCTCCGAAACATACTCTAGACAACTCCTGTACTGACGGAATTAATTTGACAGATGACACCAATGCATCTCAAAATAGATCTCATGCAATCACATTCCCTCAAACTTTTAAGAATAAACAACTCGGAATTCTCAACACACACACACACACTCATGTACTACATCAAAAGGGTTATACCAATGATCATCCCACTGTTCGGAATTCGCCCTTATTCTACTACATCTACACACAATCATTGGGCGACCAAAGTTCTAATATAAAAATGCAAAGCCCAAATTTAACCTCCAAGACTCCTACAACGAACTTCTCATATAACAGATAGGAAAATCCTCAGATTAAATCCCTAAAATTCCCACAATTCCAACATACTCACTCATTAAAAGCAACATGGAAATATTTTCTTGACCAAATTACCTTTACAAAGATTATAACTCTCAGAGGGTTGCTCAATAAAGCCAAGTCATTCTTGACATTAACTCAACATTTCCCATTATCCCATTAATTGCCATAACGATCAGCTCACTTTGTAATCCCACTCTCATTAAACCACACCATCATAAATCACCTTCACAAACTTGCAATTTACCCAATCACGATACTCTAATAAACTGATCAAGATTTCAATACTTCCAATAATTCTAATGTTCCATCCAAAATGAACAAAAGACCTTGGACTACAAACCATTAAGGTTCTATTAGTTGCAACAATGCAATCAGTTTAGCCTTAAAGACAAACTTTATATTTAAATCAAATCCTCTCCAAGGGTTATTCCAAGAAATCAATTTATCACTCAATGCATCTCATACAACTTGACTACCAAAGTCTCACAAGGTCATTCACTTGACCACATCAACCAATTGTCACTATACACTTTATAAAGTTTTGCAACACAAATCGGTTAATCCTTCCTCAGAAGAAGAGGCAAATAGAGACAACTTTCAGCACACAGGAAAACGTTATCACTCGTAATAGACACAAAACCAAGAGAAATAGTCAAATATCAACGATCTAGGAAAAGCAAAAGATGAGACCACAATTGAGGGCACAAGTCCCACAGGAAGAGAATATCAAACCTCAACCAATAAGAATAACGCATTGCTTTTTGAAACTGGAGGAACTATTATGCGGCCAAACAACAAGGTTAAGCACGGTTCAATAAGCTGCAAACTACAAAACTTGACTCTAACCTCATATACCTCTACTACACTCTTTCATTTAACAAAGGAAATAATTCTCTTTGATTGCAACATCACTTTGCCAACTCAAATAAAAGAGCCTCTAAGATCAAATCACATGAATCACTTAAAAACCAAAAGAACCATCCAATATGTCACCGTACTCAAACTAATTTCATCTACCACATAAATCATGAACTCCAAAAGATCACGAATTCAAGACTCAAACCATCTCATTTAAACGATATCATGGAAGACGATCAAATTACTTTCTCTATAAAACAATCAACATCACTCTCACAATGCTTTGCTGATAAACTTACTAGCATCCATACAATCCACTCCTGGCAAGAATCAACATACCTTACTATCCCATCATAACCTTTCCCAAAAGGAACACAATAAATCATTTCATATTATTTTTGTTATCTCAATAAGATTGCAACCGTCAACTTGTTCTAGAGAATATCTAATGCACAAACCACTATATCGAAGCCAACCTCTTTTAACAAGGGCATGCTACCCACAAGTCATCCCCGCAAAACATATATGTATAATTCACTTTTAAATTTCAACCATTCACCTATGAGCAATGCTTGACACCAATTTAGTGCACACTAATTCCAATCGAGAGGTTATTATAAACAATTGATGATTATTCAATCATGGAAGAATTTATGTTCCTTTCTCTACTTGCATTCCCGCCAGCATATAAAAGATCATCAAATAGTCATTTAAAGAAAATTTCCAGATTATTATTCACTAAGGCAATAGTCGAACACATTCTTATCTTTCTGTTCCCACTCAATTAGATTAATCCATTGAGACCAAATAATCTAGCAAGTTTAGCAAACTAAACAATGTTAATGATCAACCATTTCATCAATGTTCCACACTTCTTAATCACTCTATTGATTCCAATTAAGTATACTCATAATCACAGTTCGTCAAGAACTACTAGAGGACAACATCAACTTAATCGATTTCACTCCCAAGGATACTCGTTAAGATTGATTATGTATCACGCTATTGACCCAACTTGACATCTCGTACATTATCATTTATCTTCTAGAACTTAACACCATAAAGCATTGCAAAAGAGATTTGACACTTTCTTTCTTAAAGAAGAAGTACCAAATTTTAACACTCCAACTACTACAAAAGAAATGCGTAGAGTCAAAGCTTTCACATGCTAAAGAACTCGCAAAAGATAGTTCACATTATCCAAAGTACTAAGCGAGTAAGCGAATCATATTTTCCCAACAAGAAAGGCAAACCTTCACAATAAAATATCAACCTTGTGAATCAACAACGTTAACAAGCAGCACAACTCTTGTCAGTCAGAAGAACAAATCATCACTTTATGGAACCAATAAAACCAAGGGAAAACGTCCAACTGCATTATAACTACTAACCCCAAGAAAATTAAACAACCATCAGCGGTTGACAAGAAAATCCTAATACAACCCAAGGAAGACAACAAACTTCCCAAAGAAATCCATTCTTAACACCAAGAACTAGTTTACCCAAGGTAAGCACTCCACTATTCTCATACCCCAACCGGCGGTAAAACCTGGCCATGCCCATGGCCACAACCAAACTCTACCTCTCGACATCGATTATCCCCACACATAACAATCATATAATCAATTAATAAGCAATGATACTCAATTCATATCAGCAATAATCAATACGATATAACGAAAACGTAAATGCAATGCTTTGCCCATTCCCATCCTACTGTGCACTAGTGTGTCAAATTTTAAGTTGATTAGCTATTAGCAAACTTTAATTAATCTATTCACCACGGACCTAAAACCCACTCTGATACCAACTGTAACACCCCGGCTATGCGAAAGCCAAGATGTTACCTAAATCTCTAACACAAAACAGCAATACGAATTATTTCCAACACTTTAACAACTACTCACAGTTAAAGTTCAACCCACAAGAGAACTATTATAATAATTGATCTAAATTTCAGCAAAACAGGAAAAAAAAACCCTCTAAATGTCCGATCATAATAAATCATTCAATAGAAAAACTATCAAAAATATATCTAATGAATATAAATCATTAACTAGAGCAACCAAAATATAACGACGGACAATAACAATCATCATGACACCATTTATTACAATCCAAACTCTCAACTGAACGGTAGTCGCATAATTATTATCTAAGATGTAAAATGAGTGAGTTCGTTTATGTGACTACTCCCTCCCAAAGCATGTCGTCCTCAGAGCTTACCTAAAACAAACAAACTAGCAAGAGTGAGTCCACGACTCAACAAATACAACTGAATAATACAGAAAGTACTGGATCAAATACATGTCATTCCCAATATTCAAATACATAAGTAAAATGATAGGAATCTTATGCACGTATGAAAATGCATGCTCTTCTCTTCTACTTATACTGGTATAGCCAGTGAACACCCGTCGGTGTTCACTCAGGGCCGCATTATCCAAAATACGGGGATCCAAGGCCCGTATGAAGAATATTTCAAACGGGGATCCAATTTGCCCATATTGGAATGATGGGTCTTATTTGCCCATATTGGAATGATGGGACTTCATTTCCCACTCCCGTGGGTGAATCATGAATGAATGAATGAAGAAATTGTAACGAAAAATATACTCTCAAAGAAGCATGGGATAACAACCATGAAAGAAAACAAGTAATACTGGAATTACTCACAATTCGTAGAGTTTAGCCATTGCATAAGCATCAATCACTCTATACAAATAAATAGTCAAGACAATTCAAATTGTACTTGCCTTTCGCGTTGCGACATGTTAGGAGGCAAGGAAGGTGCCACTAACCCCATAGCCACTCCTCCTACAACAATTAAGTTACTAAAAATAAGATCTACTTGGTAACATGACGCTATTCACAACACTTTCAAACGCCTTCCCAAAACTCAAGGTTTAATTATTTCATCTATTCAAATCAGACGACAAACTAGCAGGAAACTACAACTGGACAGTGGCCTTATAAATTACATAACTTTCGCTCTGTAAATCATAAAAATGCATTCTCAAACTCTCTGGAAAGATAACAAAAGTATCTACATGTAGTTGAAAACCTAAAGTCAGAATTTGACAGACAGAATGGACAGCAGTACAAGAAACTCTATATCTTTCAATTGGCTGAACCAAAATTTATGATCTTTAACAATATGGAAATATAAGAGAATTTCCTACGAAAGTCATGTTGGGGGACCTCCATGAATCAGCTATTATCAAAACCTTTTATTAAACAAAACGACGACTGTATTTCGTCAGGATTTCTGAATAGCAGTAAAGAAACTAACGTATCTCCCAAACTACAACTCCGCATTAAGTGATCTCAAAACCTATTGAAAGCTGAAGATAATCCCCACAATTCTCTAGGAGACCCTAACCTCCAATTCTGCCTAGAACTAGATGAAAACTGATGAACAAACAGGATACAGATACTGATTCCAATCATAGCAGTAGCGACGATTGGCTAAACAACAACTACCATACATCTAATTGAACTTAAATAGTGAGGAGGTGAATTATTACCATAGAAGACGCATGTGAGTTCGCTGAAATCCCCTCGAGGTGCTCCTCTCCTCTTCCTTTCTTCTTCTTCTTCCTTGCTCTCCTTCCTTTCTCCTCTCCTCCTCTTTGCAAAGCAACAGGGAAGGGTGAATGCTACAGTACATGGTCGTGCTACAGTAACCGGTGGTGTTTCAATACCCCTGGCCATGCTACAGTACATAGGTGCTAGGGTTTGGTTCCCCTCCCCCACATGGGCCCAAAGAGCTATGGGCAAAAAGCCAAACTCCTCCAAAATTCTGAATTTTCCATTTCTAATTATATTTAATTTTAGTACTAGTCACTTATTTGTTTTATATTTAAATGGGATATTACAGTTGATAACGCAATTGGCTCGGACGCAGAACCGTATGAAGATACAAGCTGATAACATACGACAAGACCAACAATTTGAAGTTGGGGAACAAGTTCTTCTGAAACTTCAACCTTATGCTCAACATTCCATGGTCAATCGACCTTTTCTGAAACTTGCTTTCAAGTACTTTGGGCCATTTTTGGTATTGGAGTGCATTGGGGCTATAGCATATAAACTTCATTTGCCTGATGATTGCTTAGTTCATCCCATGTTGGACATTTCTCAGTTAAAATCGTTTACTCCCAATTACTCTCCAGTGTTCAAAGATCTGTCGCTAGTGTCAGATTTGACCGTGGGAACCCCTGAACCAGTGGAAATCATGGAGCGACGTTTGGTAAAAAAAAAGGGGAATTCAGCTAAGCAACAAATTTTGGTGAAATGGTTGACACTTCCGACGGAGTGCGCGACTAGGGAAGATTACTCTGTCCTTCAGAACCAGTTTCTATCAACAGTGCTTTGGGCTCCAATCTCAGCTCAAGGGGGGGGGGGCGAGTGTCACACCACCAAGCACAAGGCTAATCATGGCGGTGAACACTAACATCAATGAGAACAAGCAAAAGAAGAAGAAGAAGATAGCTGGCGCTGAGGATGATCAGAGAAAGAAGTCGGGTCCGCCTGTTAGGGTGGAGAGGAGCACTGTCATGAGCTGGCTATGCCCAGCTGTGGAGTGGCTGATCTGGGTGCATGAGCCCAGGGGACCTACTCGTCATTGTAATTTATGTTGGGTTTGAAACGTTGTCCTGTAGCGAACATTAAGGCATGAATGACCAGTGAACTCAAGTCATTTCCTCACCTTGTCTCTCTCATTATCATCTCTGTTCTTCTCTGAATCTTGTGATTAGCTACAATGATCCAACTGTATTGTTCCTGGCGTTAGTGTTCTTCATTCGCTATAATCGGGACATTACAAAACAGGGCGGATAATTTCCGTCTGATCCGATGTCGTATCCGGAAAAAATCCAGCCAGAATACCTTTTTTTTGTCCCGACCCGCATCCAATATTATCCGTATCCGAAACATCTCATGGAATATGGGTTCGGATATGAGAAGAGAAATATCCGATTTGTATCCGTATTTTATGGGTTATTCGATAAATCAAGAAAATGGATATCCGATAAACATCATTATCCTTTAATATCCTCTATGGTTTTCTAGTCATTGACTAATATATAATATGAATTTACATTTGATTATGTTTATGCTGTTAAGTAGGATAAATAATTCTCTAATAGGTAGTATAATTTGATACTTTCATTGGTGAAGTTATATCTTTTCTTTATGTATACACTATCTGTCAAGTTATCTATGACTGGTTTGAATCAGATTCGCCCCATGTCCATATCCCGAAAAATCTGTATTTGGGGTATCCATATCTAACTATGAATATGGGGTAAAAATATGGATTAGGATATGGGAGGAGCAATATCCGTCCGTATCCGACCAGTTTTCACACCTATCTAGGGCAATGGCCCAAGTCCTAGAATCAAAAAGGTCACGTAAGAATCCTTGAAAGATCAGTAAAATACAACTTTAGGCCAAAAACAACGAGACCGGCATGAGCCTTGGCCCGTGGCTAGCTCCACCCCTGCTCACCACCAATGGAGTCATCGTTACCACTTCTTCTCTCTCTCCCTAAGTCATGCACCCTGCCCCAAATATAAGCATTGATGCCTATTGGAAATGTGGACAATATTTTAATTCCAGATTTTATTATGAGGCAAAGATCACATAAAACTAGCGATGCATAAAGCAATACTAACAACAGGCAACTCATTGCACTTCTAAACATACACAATAATAGGATTATAGCAGAATAGTTTGGTCGCACAACCAACTTACAATCGAGCTTGATGAAGAACAGGAAGTAGCGCAGACTTGAAGTAGTGATGATGATCGTTGATGTAGCAGCACAGTGTGACCGCCCAGAAACTTTATTGCCACCCTCACGCAGGTGAAATCTACGACAATGGTTTAGAGATACCCTCCTTCCTAGTGCACACCAAGGAGAAGGGATGGTTTGGTTCAACAGCACAACTTTCCAACACAGCAGAACAGAGAGGAAGAAGATGAAAAATTGAAGTGTTTTCAAAATCATATTAGGTCTGGATGTCTCCAGATCTTTTTAAGGTCGAGTTAATTACTCTCTAGTAACTGTATAATAAAGTACATATTAAACCGCTGGTAACTGCTAATTCAAAACCAATTAATTGTAATTAAGCGGTGTTTATTAATCCTAATTACACACTAGTTTACAGCTTCGACCAGTGTATTTCGACCACATTGGTCTACAGCTTTGACCAGTGTAAGTCCCATACGGGGCTAAAATTGCACCTAGAATAACAAGATTCATCTTCTCGCGGCTGATGAATGGACTATGCCTCGAATTCACAGCTTTTCGTGATTAGATTTCACTTGAAATATCAACTGATAGTAGGCTGTCAAAGAATTAACCACTCCTAAACAGAGCATTATTTGGTCATGCTCCCTTATCTACTCATGAGCTTTCTAGACAATGCCCTATTCTCATGAACCGTGACCTCACAGTTAAGCTCAAGTAGGTGTATTCATTTAGGTATCCTATAGGTTAATATCTTTTTCCTTCGTTGGACACTAGAATACATTAAGGCTTTAAGCCACCGTTTCATACAGTTGAGAGTACTTTGTCTATTAGGACACAGGTACAAATATTATTAATTGTACTCTCTTGTTACAATTTCAACTTGTTTTTCCCAATTACCTAAGTCATGGGATCTTCGATCAAGAAGGTATGCGTTACTGTTGAGTTGTAATTCCAATGGGCCTTATTCCCATGTCCATAGACACAACGGAAATCGCCTTCCATGCTAACCCTTTTGTGAAAGGGTCTGCCAGATTTTTCTCAGTGCGAATATAATTCACAGTAATCACTCCGAAGTTCTTCGGTTTTCTGACATATTTAAGCCTACGCTTCACATGTTTGGAGGACTTCATGTTATCCTTAGTACTGGTAACCTTAGTCAACACTGTTTGATTATCATAGTACATTAGGATTGTCGGTATTGGTTTCTCAACCAGTGGCAGGTCCAATAGTAGCTCTCTAAGCCATTCAACCTTAACAGTGGTTGTGTCTAGTGCTACAAGTTCGGCTTCCATGGTTGACTTTGTCAAAATGGTATGTTTACACGACCTTCATGAAACTGCAGCACCTGCTAGTGTAAAGACAAAAACTTGTAGTTTTGATCTCATCTACATCAATTTGAATTCCATATGAGGTTGCGCCTCTCAAGTAGCACAACACTCTCTCAAATGCCTCCCAGTGATCATCTCCTAGGTTAGAAGTAAACCTACTTAATTTGCTCAAAATAAATGATATGTCGGGTCTTGTGGCACCAGATAGATACATAAGGGACCCAATAATTTGTGAATATCTCAATTAATCTTTACCTAATCCCTGATTCTTTCGAAGTTAACAGTGGCATCATAAGGAGTTGGAGAATTCTTGCAGTTCTCAAAGCCAAACTGACTCAATATTTTCTCAGCATAATGGGATTGGTTGAATGTAATCCCATCCTCATTTTTTATCAATTTAATATTCAAAATAACATCTACCTCTCCTAGGTCTTTCATATTAAAGCAACTAGATAAGAAAGATTTGACCTCACCAATAACAACAGTGTTTGTCCCAAAGATAAGTATGTCATCCACATACAAACACAAAATCATTCCTTGACCCCCCCCACCATAACGATAATATATACACTTATATGCCTCATTCACAACAAAACCAGCAGATGTTAAAGTTTTATCAAACTTCTCGTACCATTGTTTAGGTGCTTGCTTTAGTCCATACAAGGATTTGATTAATTTACACACCTTATTTTCCTCTCCAAAAATCACAAAACCATCTGGTTGCTCCATATAGATTTCTTCCACCAACTCTCCATTAAGGAAAGTTGTCTTTGCATCCATTTGATGGATGTGTAGATTATGGGAAGTAGCTAATGCAATGAGCACTCGAATGGTGGTTAATCTGGCAACAGGAGAGTAAGTATCAAAATAATCCTCACCTTCTTTCTGGGTATAACCCTTGGCCACAAGTCTTGCCTTGTACTTCTCAATAGTACCACCAGGCCTAATTTTGTTTTTAAAGATACACTTGCATCCAACAGGTTTGCACCTGCTAGGACGACCAATGATCTCCCAAGTCCCGTTAGCCATGATGGAATCTATCTCGCAATGGACTGCCTCTTTCCAATACTCAGCATCAGGTAATGCATAAGCCTCTGAAAGAGTTTTTAGCACATCATCCACAAGGTATACAATAAAGTCTTTGCCAAAAGTTTTCTCAACCCGTTTTCGCTTGCTCCTACGAGGAGCTTCTTCGACTAAATTGTTATCTTCCTCAGGAATATCACAGACTAGTGGTAGGTTCAAAATTACTATTATTCATAGTTTGATTATCCTCAATTCGAGTAGTATTGCTTGCAGTTCTCATAGGATAAATATCCTCAAGAAATAAAGCATATCTGGACTCCATTATTATGTTAGCAATAATCTCATGATTTTCTGATTTTACTACTAAAAATCTATAGGCCATGCTATTATGAGCATATCCCAGTAAGACACACTCGACTGTTTTAGGTCCAAGCTTTTTCTTTTTCTACAATAGTATATTGACTTTTGCCAAACACCCCCTAAGTTTGCAGAAAATTAATATTGGATTTTCTCCTCTTCCATCCGTCACACGGAGTAATCTCACACCTTTTAGTGATTATTCTATTTAGAACGAAAGTTGCTATCAAAATAGCTTCCCCCACCACATCTTAGGCATACCGGCACTCTCCAACATGGCATTCACCAAGTCTGTTACTGTCCGGTTTTTCCTCTCAGCTACCCCGTTTGATTGCGGTGACTTATGGTGGTGTAACTTCATGGATTATTCCATGTTCATAATTGAGTTGCGAGAATTCATGAGAGATATACTCTCCTCCATGATCAGACCTTAGTCTTTTAATTTTCTTTTCTAGTTGGTTCTCAGCCTCGTCCTTATAAATTTTAAAATAATTTAAACTTCATCTTTTGTTTTCAGTAGATACACATAACAATATCGAGATGCATCATCAAATAAGAGTTAGAAAATATCTTTTTCCTTCTTTTTTCAACAATCCATTCATCTCACACAGGTCGGAATGGAAAAGATCTAATGGTGACAAGTTCTTTTCCTCTTGTAACCCATCAAAGGGTTTTCGAGGTTGTTTTGCTTGAACACAAGTTTGGCACTTTGATCATTTGACAATTTCACATTTTGGAATTAAATCTAATCTGGACATTCGAGCAATACTATCAAAACCAATATGACAAAAACGAGAATGCCATATATTGGCCTCACATTCATTCAAACAGTTGCAACATTCAGATTATAACAACACTCTAAAGTACTTTTGCGGAACAAGCCTCTGCTCTCATAGCCTTTACTAACAAAATTACCAAACTTAGGCATTGCAACTTTATTTAACTCAAATACTAGCTTATAACCATCCCTGCATAAGAGAGAACAACTAACAAGGTTCTTGTTTACTGTTGGCACATGCTGCACGATCTTCAAGTGGACAATCTTTCCTGAAGTAAGCCTTAGATCCACTGTGCCAATGCTAAGAGCAAAAGCATGCAACCTATTCCCCATTAGGATGGAGGAAGCCCGACTGCCTGATAAGAAGAAAACAAGGAAATATCACGACATACGTGAACATTAGCTCCAGTATCAACCCACCAATCAATGGATTGACATGCTGAAAAAACAACATGCAAATTATCATACCCTCCTGTTGAGGCCCCGCCTATGATCGCGTTGACAACATTTTTCTTTGGCTGTTCAGCATCCTTGCTCTTGCGAAAACGATGGTCTTTTGCCATATGACCGTTTTTCCCACACACAAAGCAGGTGATGTTCCTCATGTCCTTCTTCTCAGTTTTGTTCTTAAAGCTAGTTGTCTTGTTTGGTTAAAAGCCTTTGTTTTTCTTGCCATATCTTTTTCTCTATGACATTTGCATTGATCTGATTGTTCTGACTGGAAGTGCTTGTTGCATCTTTTGCTCTTGCCTTTTCTTCCACATCAAGGACAGCAATGAGATCCTCAATACATACCTCTTCTCTCTTGTGCTTTAAGCTAGTGGCGAAATCCGGCCATGAAGCAGGAAGTTTTGCAACAATGCCCACTGCCACAAACTTAGGAGGCAAAACGCAATCCAAATGTGCAATCTCGTCGACTAGTAGCTGAAGCTCATGAGCCTGTGCAACTATCCACTTAGCATCATCCATGTTGTAGTCGAAGAATTGCTCGTACATGTAGAGCTAGCGACCAGCCTTAGCTTCCACATATTTATGCTCTAGTGCATCCCACAACTCTGTAGCGGACTTGAAGTCCATGTACACATCATAGAGCTGATCTACTAATATGGTCAGTATGCATTCAAGGGTTGTGTTGTTATCTATGTCGAACTGTATGGTCTGTTAATCATAAATGGATACTGTTGATGGATCACCCACCATAGCCCCAAAGACATGAGCCAAAACTTGACCATTATCTATCATCTATGAAAGTTATGACCAGAAAATCTCTTAGGTTTCATAGCGTCAGAAGTACCAGCCATTGCTGAATCACAGAAATATCCACAATAAGGTTTCTGGATTGTTGGAAATGTGGACAATATTTTAATTCCAGATTTTATTATGAGGCAAAGATCACATAAAACAAGCGATGCATAAAGCAATACTAACAACAAGTAACTCATTGCACTTCTAAACATACACAATAATATGATTATAGTAGAATAGTTTGGTCACACAACCAACTTACTGTCGATCTTGATGAAGAACAGGAAGTAGCGCAGACTCGAAGCAGTGCAGATTGTAGATGTAGCAGCACAGCGAATGGTCGCGCAGATATGTTGCCCAAAATCCTTATTGCCACCCCGTGCAGGTGAACTTTGCAACAATGGTTCAGAGATACCCGCTCACCCTCCTTCCTGGTGCACGCCGAGGAGAAGGGATAGCCTGGTTCAACAGCATAACTTTCCAGCACAGTAGAATAGAGAGGAAGAAGATGAAAAATGGAAGTGTTTTCAAAATCGTATTAGGTCTAGACGTCTCCAGATCTTTTTAAGGTCGAGTCAATTACTCTCTAGTAACTGCATAAAGCACGTATTAAACCATTGGTAACTGTTAATTCAAAACCAATTAATGGTAATTAACCAGTGTTTATTGATCCTGATTACACACTGGTCTACAGCTTCGACCAGTGTATTTCGACCACACTGGTCTATAGATCTGACCACTATTTTTTGACCACTCTGTTTCGACCACTTTATTTCAACCACACTGGTCTATGACTTTGACCACTGTGTTTCGACCACTTTATTTTGACCACACTGGTCACTTTAGCTATAGTCCTACTCATGTCACCATATATCTTGTTTCACATATTTCAAGGGGTAGCAAGGGCTCCACCTTATAAATTGCTCTCACACTACTTGGCTAGGCAATATAAGACTAAACCATGCATGCTTTGAAATTTCAGGAATGAATAGATCTTTACACTTATGGGCCCCATTCTAATAAGCCCTGGTCACATTAGAGCCTATAGGCTATGCCACCTCTACCCATCGCCACCTTTCTTGACTACTAAGGACGCCGAGGTCCCTAACCTGCAGCAAACAATGCAAAGGACATCGAAGCCCCCAGCTGAACTACATCGGGTTGGGGCTGTACAGGCTTTTATGTGTTGCTCTCGACAGTCGTCCTCACCGGTGGTTGGGCGGTCGTAGTAATGCTTATAATCTTGCCCCGCTTGTCGGCCTCTCGAGCCGCACCGTCACTACTGGTCAGTCAGATCGCCTTCGGATGCCGCCCCCACCCGTCAAAGGCGCTGATCGCTTGGCACAATAGAAGCAAAGTGGGCTATGGTGCTTGAGCAGAGCAAAGGAGGGACACGACGACGACGCTTGGAGCAGATGCCTCATTCTGCCTAGTTGACGCCAGCCACGATTCGGCCCCAAGTGGTGCTTACAGCAGCGGGCCCAACTCCCACGCACTGTGACGGTGAGGTCGAGCCGAGGCACACGCTGTTGTGAGGCCGTTGTCGTAGAATAAAAGACTAGACATTATGATTTTGGAGGGGCACGTGGCCCTAAGAGGGAAGCAGATGTTAGAGTTTAATCATTGTTTAGTATTCCTTTTTAGGCTGATTGCCATATTCGAGACCATTTTGTACGAGAAGAAACCGAGTTGGATTCAAAGTCCATGTACTCATCCTTTACAAGGGAACATATGAGTCTTGTAAGAGTAAGTGAACGTGAGCATGCAATAGAAGAGAAGAAAACAAGAAAACGTTGCCGTGAGTTCCATGCAGCACCAAAACTTTTTTCTGTCGCTTCTTGCTTCTAGTACGTGAGTATGCTTCATCCACTAGTACGTTTGTGTACGTTTCATCCAAGGATCGGTTTCACTACACCATGACATAGTATTAAGGGCAATTAAACTGTCGGAGAAAAGTGCTTTGGAAAGCAAATTATCTGCCGGCAAAAACATTCCCCGGCACTTATTGCCTGCTCGGTAAAGTGCTGCCGAGAAAGACTTTTGCCGGCAGATATGTGTATTCCTGGCAGTTAACCGCCCTAGATAAAGTATTTTTCCGTGGCAGTTATAGTTTCCCCGGGAGTTAGATTTTTCCCGGCAGTTATACGTATTGCCAGCAGTTAACCTACCCTTGCATGTCTGTTTTCCCAAACCTAGCTAAGTTGGTTTTCCCCAGATTATTTGTTTTCCGTAGATTAGCATTTCCGGCGATTAACGCCCTTGATTCTCTTTTTCCCGGCGATTATCGCCTCATTGCGATTATTCCCAGCAGATTAGACACCTAAGAATATACATGTAAAATACTAAAAAAATTAATTATACCACCTAGAATAGTGAATTTGATATATTCCCAATAGTTTGCACCATTCAATCAAAATTTAAAAAACATACAATTTTCTCAATCGTATCACTTAGAAAATGTCATATCAACAATCAAATACAGCTGCAACACATAGATGAAATTCAGATGATACAAAATACATAAACCTGAAATATGTAAATGTCTATCCTTGGTATGTACAAAACATCTACACAAAAGAAGTCGACAATCAAATCATCATACTATCACCATTTGCAAAATAAGTACGATCACTCCATCAGCAAACAATAACTTCAATAGCCCTTATGTTTTGTACCTGAAAAGAAATTGGAGAAGTCAATAACCACAAACCATATAACTTCAACAGCCCTGTCTGCATTAACAATAGCATTGCAAATATTTCTGTTTTGGGTGCTTTTCCATTATTACCATTTTTATTTGTTGTTACAGACATGATACATGATGAACATGAATTCATAGTTGGATGGTCACAACATTAAAATATTCCCAACAACAAAACAATATAGAATCTAATGCCCTATGGTTGTGAAGAAAAGACATGGGCAGCAACAAGCAGTGAGGGCCCCCCAAGGAACTACAAATTAAGAAGGCTTGAAAAACCTGCCAAAATTAGTTCGACTTGGCAATTGTAGCACCCACATGGAATCCCTTCACATTGAGAGGTGCTAGTACACCAACATAAGGAGCACAAGACTCGTGCATAGATTTGGCACTCCACTAAAGTATTTCATCATCATACTCCTAAGTCCTAACTACTTAGGAAACAAACAGCACAAGCTATTATCGAGTTATATTGGCAAAGTGAGGTATATGAAACATTCATAGGTAACAACTACACAATAGTTCGACAGTCATTGTCTGATAATAAAGAATACCCATATAGTTGAATGTGGATTATAAGATAACAATAGGAACCATTGCTCAACACAAAGCAAATGTTTGGATGTATATGCAGAGTATAATACTTATATCTTTTAAACATACATGGCATCCACCTAAATCATCTCTCAAGCAAGTCAACATTAGTCCTAGCATGATTATAGAAGTTGACAAAGTAAAAGGGAAATAACCTTTGCTGTGGGAATACGGTACTTGTCACATAACTTCTTCATAAAGTCCTTCGATGCTTCTAATGTGGCAGCCTCTGATGAAGGACCAAAAGTTGGTATTCCAGCTTTGATAGTGATATACCCATACATTCAAAAACAAACATCATGGATTAACATTAACAGATGCATACATCAAGGTTATTAAGTCGTATAGTCGAGTCGAGTCGCAAGGGAGGAGACTTGCCGACTAATCGTCTAGTCAGCGGACTAGTCAGTGACTAGTGACAGTGTATGACTGATGCATGTTGTATATGCCTACAGGCTTCAGCTAATGTTACATGACTTCATACTACATTCTGCAAAAGTATGAGTGGTAGTGACAGTGTATGACTGATCACTGACTTCATACTGCTAATGCTACGTGACTAGGTTTGAAATGCACTTCTGTTCATCAATTCATTTTCTCCACTGAGATACTCTACTCAATCCAAAATTCAATCACTTGTGCTTTCCAAATTTATACGAAGAGTGTTAAGCAATGTAGCCAGAAGATTATTCTCAATATGTTTTCTATTTGTTTATGTTTGCAGAATGCAGTATGTCAGCTAATGCATGTTGTATGTACAAGACATACTACAAGTACAACTGCTAATGCTAAAGATTGAAGAGCTTGTTACCTTATTGTTTGTGTTTGAATCATCAAGAATGAAGAGCTAGTTCTCAACTTCCCATCCTCTTCAAACAGAGCTTTTGAAATGCAGTGAGCCAGTGATGGACTGATGGCTGAGTGGCTGACAGGGTTCCTTTCCTAGTAGTAGTATCAACACATGTTGTGTATGTATTGTACAATTATATATGTAAAATTGCAAACAATATCATTGTATCAATAAATGTAATCTTGTATCAATGAATGAAAAGTTAGTCATTTACCTGTTAATTCTTTCTTGCAGCATGCCAGCATGTTATTCCACACTTCCACGTGTGATGTTTCCTACTCATAACTCAACAAGAACATTAATATTGATGTATGGCAGATTGGTAGTTTGGCACTTGGCAGTAATTAAGCATAAAAAGCAAGCAATAATATAATATAGCATTTCATAACAAGGATTCAAGGAAGCAACAAATCACAAGATTCATAATGACAAGGCATTAGAAACCACAGCGATGCATCTTTGCATGCCTCTGACTAATGCTACATGCTTTCATGAAAGATCTACCGGTAATTGCAAGTACAAGTCTACAAGCGCTAATGCTAAACATGGAAGAGCTTGTTACCTTATTGTTTGTGTTTGAAGCATCAAGAATGAAGAGCTAGTTCCCATTCTCTTCAAACAAAGCCTTGAAATGCGATGCTAGGCACGGAGCTCTTCTAGTATCAACACATGTTGGTGTATGTATTGTACAATTATATATGTAAAATTGCAAACAATATCACTGTATCAATATTCAATAGATATAATCTTGACATCTTGTATCAGTGAATGAAAAGTTATTCATTTACTTATATATTCTTTCTTGCAGCATGTTATTCCACACTCCCACACTTCCACATGTGACGCTTCCTACTCAATATGAACAATAATCTTGATGTATAGCAGATTGGCAGTAATTAAGCATAGCAATAACTAGTGATTAAACGAGTGATGCTTCTCCATCACTATTTAGTTTACTTGATGTAGCCTCCATTACATTAATAGCTCCAGCATAAAGAAATAAAATATTAAAGAGTAGCTCAAATAACACAAGGACAAGTGGTCATAAAATGCCAAGCTCCCACATCAAATTAAAGGGCCCGTATCTAACAGAGCATCAGTTACAGGCACAAAATGATTTAACTATTGTATGAAATATTATATGTACATTGTGGATACATCCCCAGAAATCCAGAACACCGTTGTATGAAATATGGACTAAAAGATTTAGCAAGCAGGCCATGCTGCAGTAAAACTGCACTAGCTACATATACTTTGGTACTAATACTCCTACAGAAGTTGCTAAAGTCGCGAGATCCCGAAATTAGCAACACAGCTTTAATCATCAACATTTACAAATTTATCAATTTTTTAAACAAAACAAGAGAGCCACTAGATGTGCTCTAATCAACAAGAGCATTCCTTTTTTCTCTGTTTGGAAGAAGATGAAACTAGGAATGAAACAATCATATAAAACAAGGAAGTGGAAGTGGGATAAACATGGAGCTCCTAAGAGTCAAAGACTTAGTTCAATTACAGAAGTTCAACATGATGAATCTAGTGATGCAATTTCAATGTTTTTTATGACAACCACAGGAAAAGTATTCGAGTATCAGTTTCCACAATATATAGGTATAAACTACTACTTTTGAGATTTTGATTTATTTGCACCCGAGGTCATTCAAATTAAAACAATCTAATAAAGATGAGTTTGCAGAAATTTTTCATAGATCAATCATTTATGTCAATTTGTGCTTTCCAGTGGAAAGATGGAAATAAACCAAAATTATGAAGATGCTAGTCTAACGCAAAAGTACTTCAAGTAAAGTGAAATTTGCAGCAAAAGATCTTCCATCTAAACCATATGATAAACTCTGATCCTGATTTGATGGTGTAAACTCTTGTTTTGTCAACAAAAAACATTGGTCTTAGTCTAGAAACATAAAAAATAATCATCAAGTTCAATGAAGATGGATGTGTCACAGTACATGCTAGATTCAGCTTGAAACATTAGAATCATGTGTTAGATGATAGATCCAAGCAAGTCAAACCAGATTTAACATTCTCGCCTAGGAACATATCATTCTCGTGTGAACTTTTTCTTTGAACAAAATGGCACATTCAATCGTTTAATTCTTTTATCAGGGCAACAACTATAGTTAATAATGTTCCAGCAGAAACTAAGTTAACATGGTTTATCTTTTTCACTGGACAAGGTGGGACTCAAAGCAACAAGATCAGAGGACTATGGGTAAATCGTATGTCTCCTAAGCATGGAAAGGTAGCAAGAAGCGTCCAAGGTGTACAACATACTACAGCATCATCAACAATGATCATAAGCTGCAACAAGGAGCTTCAGTTAGCAGAGATAAAATATATTTCATGGACATTTTTCCTTTTTTTCCTTATACAAGAGAATCATAGGTGACTGAAACAAGGCATTTTCAAGGAAAATTGTAAGGACCATTACAAGTACATGTTTGTTTAATTACTTGATGTACATGTCAACTGTTTCTAAAGATCCCAACAAGAGTAATGGATATCATCGATGCAGTTAGTAGTGACCACCTACTTAATTAACAAATCAAGAGACTAACGAATTACTCTCATGAGTCTTCTTCCTAATTAAGAAATTTAATTTCATCTTTCACCAAGACACTTGGTTATCCACTTACAAGACTACATACATAATTAATTCATCCTATGATATATAGGCATATATGTGGATATCATGAGGATATGCTCATGATCTTAGGATGATGTTATAATTGGCAATGTCATTAACGGTTTATCGAAACACATGTTTTCGTCGAAGGTTAAAATGTTGTCAGGGCTTGTGCAGTCAGACCGGCGTTGGGCGTGCGGTTAGACCGGCCAGCGGTCAGACTGGCCTGTAAATGGCGGTCAGACCGGGCTGCGGTCAAACCGGTCATTCAATGGCGGTCTGACCGATTTCTTGCTGATCATCGGCCAATTGGTGGCGATGAGTGTTGGGTTAGGTCAAGTTCATGGGTTTCATGGCATATGTGTTGCATGATGCATGTTTTGACTAACGTGGGTCAAGTTGTGAAGAACTTGTTCCCAGAATCGATTTCTTTGTCTAATGTTATGCAGGTTGCTTGGAGGTCAATGACGGTCAACGACGAGGATGATCGGGACTAAGCTTGGAGAGCCGAGGTCGAAACGATCGGGATCTTTGGGTGAGGTCAATGGAGTCAAGCATGGCGCAAAGAGGACAAAGGTGACCGAACAGGCGATTCGCAACGGGTTGGATCAAGCGGCGTGGGGGTCGGTGCAAGTGCCATAGTGGTTTCGATTGGGAGGCGGATGGAGAGACTCACGACATGATCGAGTTGTTGGATCAACCTACACGTGGCGAAGCATGGAAGTGCTTCACGAAGATGGGACTCGGTCTTTGCAAAAAGATCGAGAAGGGGTATTTTAGTAATTTTACCAAATACCGTCTTGGTGACCTTTTGCCAACCCGCGGCGCAAGACGGCGCATGATGAAGCGGATTAGGTCAAGAGGAGATGAAGACGGCTCTTTAAAATACGTGCGTGTGTGACCCGTTTGTGTGTGGGCCTAAACGGGAACCCATTAGGGTTAATGCTTCTAGAAGGTCTAAGCCTCCACTTTAAATAGAGGAGGGAGGTGGCTGCACCCCCTTCAACCCTTTCATTATTGAAAACCCTAGTTTTGCTTTTGTGCTTAGGGAGAAGATAGTTGGAGGTTAGGGTTCTAAAGAGTTGGATTTGATTTCGTGCTCATGTATTGAGTCTTTTTCCTCCATTGATGGAGTGGCTGTAAACCAATACCATATCAAATCAATCCAAGGAAAGTTTCTCAAAGATGTGTCTCTTTGCTTTCCTTCTCTCTATTTGATGATTTTGAGTCGTTCTTCAATCCACGAGTTTTTGATTGGTTTCTTCTCTTGATCTAGCTTGTTGTGACATGTGAGAACACATCTAGGATCATCTTGATTATCAATCACCCACGAGCAAGGCTCTAGATCATATTTCGTTTTTGACTCGGTTTTGCAGCATCCTTCGTTCAAACTAAAAAAGATAGGAACTTTGGCATGGATCTATGCGATCTTTGATTGGAATAGGTTCCTAATATGTTTAAGAAGGTGTGGTTCAAGTTTTGTGGAGTTTGGCCGTGTGAATCAAAAGTTAGATCGATTTGTGTTTTGAACAAGGGCTGTTCTTCACTGTTCTGTGCCAGGCGCGATCAGACCGCCTTCATACCGCCAGTCAGACCGGAGGCTGGTCAGAACGCCCTTTGGCTGTTGGTCAGACCGTCCATTACACGCCGGCTTGACTACCCTTAAGGTTTGAGTCTTCCTGTTTTGGTGTTTTGCTTTGGGGTCTAGATTGGATTCAATACAAGTCTTCCGATGTACTTGTTTATTGATCTTCATAGCTTTCATAGCTATTGGAGTGAGATTGGTGTTTAATCCTATCAAAGTGAAAAAGTGGCGTGCTCTATTCACCCCCTCCTCTAGTCGCTTTTCGGTCAACAATATATATATATATATATATATATATATATATATATATATATATATATATATATATATATATATATATATATATATATATATATATATATATATATGCTCATGGATTATTACCTAGCTAAAACTAAGCACTACGACAATCAAGTGAACAATAGAAAGTTATTACCTAGACACCCATACATCCTCTCATCAAAATTCTTCTGGCCCATCACCACCATACCACACCATCAACAATATATTAGAACTAATGTATGCATGGTCACTAAATTAATTAATCACTAATAGACACTTATACATAGGACCATCAGTGCACACTTGCAGTACCTTAGCTTGCAATTGACACAAAATAATTTTGCAAGATCATATCACCACAATTAAGCCACACCATCCTTAATTAGTTAGTTTAGTACCCAACACTTTTATCTAGCTAGCAACCAAGTAGCATCAACAAGGAAGGAATGTCTAGGCTGCAAGCAAAGAGCTTTAGGAGGAGAGCGGCAATAGCATCTCACGGCCACAGCAAGGTGCATCATCACGGGAGGCCGAGGTGGCCGTCCAAGCTCACTGCAGATCAACAACCGAGTGAGCGCGGGAGAAGAGAGGGGAAAGCAGAGCAGAGCGCACACAGAGAGCATAGAGGGGAGAAGAGAGGCTAGAGCAAAGAGGGGAGCGCAGGAGAAGAGAGGGGAAGGCGGAGGCGGCGAGAGAAGCGAGGAAGAGGGAAGGCAAGGCAGCAGAGATGAGAGGGGGGTAGGGAGGCGGCGTGCAGCAGCGCACCTTGATTCAAAGCATAGATGGAGGGACGACCGCGATTCGGAGGCGGCGAGGTCGAGTCGGTGGTGAGATGGTGGGACGACCACGATTCAGAGACAGCGAGGTCGATTCGGTGGCGGGGGAGCTTGATTCAGTAGCGGGAGCCAGGGGCGAGCACGATTCGGCGGTGGGGTAGGCGCGACGCGGGAGCCCAAAACCTAGGCGGCCCTCCCGCCTAGCTGGGCCTGGACGGGCAGCCTGCCTCCGCCGAACGCCGCCTAGTCACCACCTCAGTCGAACTTCTTGAACCCTGGGAGGGAGGTGGGGCGGTATTGGGTGGTGGGGCGGCTAGGGAGGTTGGGCGGCGTTGGGTGGTGAGGCGGCCAGAGGAGGGTGGCGATGGGTGGTGCGGTCGGGAAACGCGGCGCTGGGAGGAAGGGGAAACGCTGGAGGAATTAGGGCGCGGGCGGTCAGGAGGGGAATTGGGGCGACGGGAGGGGAAATAATTCACGCCTCACTCGTTTTTTTTCCAGCTACGCACCCAAAGTGATGGGTAGTATTCCTGGCAGATAAGATGACTTAGTTGATATTTTTTTAGGGCAGTTATATTGTAGCTAATGTTAAAACATTACCGGCAGATAAATTGTTCTAGAAAACAATTATTGCCGGCAGATAATAGGACCCTTAATCTTGTGGATATTGCCGGCAGATGTTTTGCCACTAATCCATTTTTTCCTCAGCAGCTAATTGCCCTTAATACTATGCCATGGTGTAGTGTTTCTAGTGCTGCCGAGCATTCTGCCAAACGCGTTGCCGAGTGTTCTGCCGAGCAGATCAGCTGAGTCTTCTTCGGATTGGGCCAACAATTGGTATTAGAGCCTGTATTCTTGATCCGTGTATGTCTAAGATCATGTCGCGCTCTCCGAGAAGTGGTGTCACCGGTGACGAGGCGACGTCGGGTGTGATGACGAAGGAGAGTTCTGCCGTTTCGCTGCATTATCTAATGCTCACGAAGAGCGATTATGCAGTATGGACAATCAATATGAAGGTGTACATACACGCTCAAGGAGTGTGGGACACGGTCGAGGATGACAACATTAATGTACGCGAGGATCAGATGGCCTTAACAACCATCTATGGAGGCATCTAGGAGGAAACACTCTTCCTACTGGTCGAAAAGGAGACGGCTAAAGCTGTGTGGAAGGTGTGGAAGACGATGCATCTTGGTGCCAATCGTGTCAAGGAAGCGCGAGTACAGACCCTCAAGAGCGAGTTCGAGTGGATGCACATGAAAGAGACGGAGTCGATCGACGACTTCACCATGAGGTTGATGACCATTGTCAACCAGATCCGAGTCTTGGGGAACAAGATGGAAGATAGTTATGTTGTGAGAAAGTTTCTTCAGACAGTCCCCAAATTTTTTTTCTAAATCGTCTCCATCATTGAGCAGTTCGGCAACCTCAAGGTGATGATGGTTGAGGTGGTGATCGGCCACTTGAAGGCGCACAAGGAACGGATCCGAGGATCTGGTAGCAGTGAAGATGAGCATCTACTGTTAACCCACGCCGAGTGGAAGGCCCGATCATCGAAAGGCGAAGGCGAGGGCTCCTCTAGCGGCTCTAACGCCAGTGGTGGCCGAGGCCGCAAGAATCAGAAATTCGACAAGACAAAGGTGCGATGCTACAATTGTCAAGACTATAGGCACTTCGCTTCTGAATGCCGTAAGCTGAGGAAGGAGAAAGCGAAGGCACATTTAATTGAGGCAGCGTTGCTCTAATGCTAAGTCAAGTCCGAAGAGTTGAGTCCGGGATATTGAGAAGATGTGTTCGCCGTTCTAAGTCGAGTTCGTGGAACTGAGTCCAGGACGTTGAGAAGATGTGTTCGTCGTCCTGAGTCGAGTCCGGGGCATTGAGAAGATGTGTTAGCTGTCCTGTATTGTGTAGCAGTTAGGCAAGTCGTAGTTGAGACCGACTACCTCAATAAGTAAGTACACAATGATTAGGGAGTGATTTGTTATAGTTTAATCATTGTTTAGTATTCCTTTTTTGGCTGCTTGCCATATCCGAGACCATTTCGTACAAGAAGAAATCGAGTTGGATTCAAAGTCCATGTACTGAGCCTTTATAAGGGCACATATGAGTCTTGTAAGAATAAGCGAATGTGAGCCAGCAATGGAAGAGAAGAAAATAAGAAAAATCTACGGTGAATTCCAGGCAGCACCAAAACCTTTTGCTGTCGCTTCTTGCTTCCAGTACATGTGTATGCTTCATCCACCAGTACGTGTGTGTACGTTCCATCCAAGCATTGGTTTCTAGCGCTGCCGAGCGTTTTGCCCAAGGCGTTCCTGAGTGTTCTTCTTAATTACGAGAGGATCGGCTGAGTTTTCTTCGGTTTAGGCCAACAGCGGAGACTGAAACAACATCCACCCAAGGTTATGGGCATCCTTCTTCTCCAAATTGACGTCTGCAATGGGCTAGAACTAATCGAGTTAATCATTAGTGGTTAATGACGCTTGACCGGATCCCTAAAGGCACTTAATAGGAGTGGTTGGTCGGAGGAAGGCCTATTGATTTCGTCTTTGCCCTGGGGATTATTTCTCTTGGTTTCCCTAACAAGAGCGTGCGAATGACGCAGAAGACCCACAGCCGTCTCCTCGTCAGCACAAGGTGGGCGCCATGGTGGAATGCACTGGTGGGTCGATTGCCGACATGTTGGGTGCACGAGTCAACGAGCGAACGGAGGGCAAAAGAAAAAGGATGACAGGTGGGTCCCGATTGGAAGAAGAAGGCAAAGAAGAGATGGCCATGGGCAAAATGGTCATTTTACATCCGATGGTATTTTTTCATAATATCGATGTTTGTGATGGCAGCATCCTGATTCTCTCTTGAAGTAAATCAAAAAGAGTTTTTTTGGTTCTTTTTGGCGTGCGTGCGTGCGTCTCTCTCTCTCTCTCTCTCTCTCTCTCTCTCTCTCTCTCTCTCTCTCTCTATATATATATATATATATATATATATATATATATATATATATATACACACACACACACACACACACACACACACACCTGGATGCGGCGGATCTGGATTGGAGGCGCCAGCCGCAAGTCTGTGAGGCGATGATGGCAATGAGGGCGGAGGGCCGCGGAGGCGAGGCTGGCGCCTGTGGCGTGGGGCGGAGGTGGATTGGAGGCGGCGAGGAGGCGTGGGAGGCCAGGCGTCGCTTGTGCGATCGTGGAGAAGACAAAGGGTGCAGGAGGCCGCGTTTTTTTGAAATAAACATGATCATGGGGTTTTTAAAACGGCATAAGTGATGAGGAGGCATCCCACCCGTTTGCATCCAAGCTGTCCGTGTGAGATCTGACGGCCCACAACAACGTTAGCATGTTGGCACTGAATAGTCAGGCTTGTAAACAACAACAATTTGGAAACTTGATACATTCACTCAGTCTTAATAATAGTACAATTTAGCATTTCTCATCTCTGTCGGAACTGCACAAGCAAACACTACTACTACATTCACATTGTCCTGATAATACCACATTCTGATAATCAATAAAGTGAATACATTCACTTAGTTTTAACTCACTACAACAAGAATACATTCACTCAGTCGGTACAATAGTACAATTTGGCATTTCTCATCTCTGCTTAATGTTGTCTTCGCTTTATTCATTGGCCTTTCTTTGGGAGCACATGGTCAAGGAGAACGTTCTTCCGGGCTGGCTCTTCTTCTTCTTTCTCGTGGGTTGCAATTTGCACCGGGTCTTTCATACCTGGTACATCAAATATTTAACATCTTAGAAAACCACAGATATGGTGTAACTCATTCTGAATCCAAAAGCAGCAGATCAAAAATCTTTATTCAATTTAATTCATATTATGGTTTGTGGTCAGACTAAGAGATCTGGATACTTAGTAAGATGAGCAACATAATGATTATCTTTAGGGAATGTCAGGCTGTAAAAATGAATGCAAGATTGCAATCAATAACTTCTAGATGACCAATATAGTAGTTTTAGGATGCTGAAAATGGCTTCATGCTTGGCTCAGCTGAAAAGAGAAAAAAAAATGCTGCCATCATGTTCATATCTATATATCTCTACACACTATTGAAACAATTATATATCTAGAATACCATGATGGTCTTCAACATAATGGATTATGATCTTCCATAAAAAAAACATTTAGTCACAGTAAAACATCCAGAGAAGTTATGTGTATTACTTTCTAAAGTAGCTGATGGCAAAGGGAATTCTACCAGCAGTCCATGACATCTGTATAGGAAAGCATGATCAAGGCCAAGGTAAATAGCACTGCGCACTATGGTTCATGATGCAAATAGAAACCAAGGGACTTTCCTCCAAACCTGAATAATCAGCACTTCTACTAAGGCACTTCTTTAGGAACAAGTTTATTTGAACTATACCACACTAATGAGATAGTTTACTACAATGAAATAAAAACATATATTTACCATTCAGCAGGTAGAATTAACCATTCTCACCAAGCAAAATAAGTTCAGAGGTATCTGCCTGTGGGCGCTCTCTTCCTCTGGCAATGAATGTATGAACCTCCTTCATCACCTCGATCCAACTATATCCTGGCAATGAATGGGAGCATCGGCCTTGAAGGGTGGTGGAGGCTTCACCGTCGGGCCTTGTTGAGAACACCAGTCAGGCCGCGCCGCGTGGCTGGTCGCGAGGCGCGAGGCGGCTCGAAGGGTGGTGGAGGGAAGGCGGTGCGGGATGGGCCGGATTAGAGGCGGCGCTGGCGGCGAGGAGGCGACTACACCCGGCGCTAGGGCGAGGATGATGGTGATGGGAAGGACGAGGAGGCTACTGGCGCTTTGGATGCTTGGCGGATCTGGATTGGAGGTGGGCGGCCGCTTCGTGGCGAGGAGGCGGTGATGTGGCGAGAGGCGCGTGAGGCCAGCGTCGTGGTGTTGCCGGGAGCGGAGTGGATTGAGTGGCGGCGATAGAGGCGAGGCGAGGAGGCGAGTGGCGCTGTCTGTCGTGGAGAAGAAGAAGGGCACGGAGCGCGTTTTTTTTCAAATAAACGTGGATGCAGGGTTTTTTTTTCAAAACGGCATAAGCGCTTGAGGGCATCTCACCCGTTTGCATCAATCCGTCCATGTGAGGTGATAGCCAACGCAATGTTAGCATATTAGCACCGAATAGTCCGTTTGCATTAGATCGTTCACACACACACACACACACACACATATATATATATATATATATATATATATATATATATATATATATATATATATATATATATATATATATATATATAGAGAGAGAGAGAGAGAGAGAGAGAGAGAGAGAGAGAGAGAGAGAGATAAGGTAACAAAAGAATTATTTTATGAAAAAATATAGGTAATCACATCGTTACAATAAATCTAAAGTTTGCTTGGTTACTAAATATCAACAACATCGCAATCACGTACACACAGGATCAACCACAGAGAAAATTAAGATGCAATCAATTGGCACAAGAGAGTGATGTATCATTACGGCCTTCTCTTTATTAGATTAGATTAGATATGTTTGGTGCAAGGTACAAGTGATAGTTAGAGGGGTCGTATCTATTATAAGGGGTGGATGCCTGTAGAGACGTTTAGGTAATTGTCTGTATTAATAGTCTTTTTACAACAGTTTTGAGCCTTTTCAAGGCCTAGCTAGCTGACGCACATCACATGGTCCGGGCCTGATCTGTTAAAGCTCAGTTAGCCATTGTCGTTCGTGTGACGTGCTATGCGGTGCTTATTTTTAAAGCTGCTGCTGCAGCCGGAAAAATCTAACAGACTATTTAGTAAATTAGATTACAATTAGACAGATTCTATTATGAATGGTTGTTCCTCTGACGTTTCCCCTCGTTTATTTTATTACTTGGAATGCGACAGTATCTCCATTTGAAACTTAGTTTGGAAAAAAAGAGAGCAGCTAGCCAAGCAATTAAAGAATCTAAAACCATTCTACCAAAAGTGATTATAATGATCTACCGTAATACCATGCAAAAGCCACAGCCCTGAAACTTCTTTCGTACACCCTCCGTTTCGCTATATTTGTCTATGATCTTGGAATTATCTGTTTCAATATATTTGTTCATTATGCGAAACTAGAGTATAGTTATTACAATTATTTCTCTCTCTCCTATACTTAAATGCTTTTGAAGAGGTTAAATAATTGTGGTATATCATTTAATAAGGGCATGTATCATCATTTCTCATTAATTATTTATTAGATTTAGTACTTCCTTGGTACGTGCGTATAGTAAGCTATGGACAAATATAGCGAAACAGTAATCCAAGTTGTTTTCTTGGTACAGTACAGTTGTCCCGAGGGTTATTAGATTTATGCACAGTGTTGTACCACCACTAAAGTAGGCTATCTGAAGCGAGGGAAGAAGATGACAGACATGAAGAGTTCAGAGTTGGGTATTGCTTCGGTTGCTTGTAATCCAATGGGCGCTTTTAAGGTGCCCGGCGCCAGCTAGTTTAGCAATGTGTTTGTGATAAGTGGTCGCAATCTTATCTGAGTCATCTTGAGAAAAGTAGCCTGATGCAGGGTAGTGGTACAAGACAGATCTAGACAGACACACAGACAGAGAGCGACGTGTCAGCGTCACACGAAGACATTCGTCGCGTTGCCAGGCTGCTGCTGCTACTTTGTGTTGGATATTTTGAGGGCCCTTGTAGTAATTTCTCAACTAGAGAAAAGAGGAAAAATGGAAAAGAAAAGAAAATGGTGGGGCCCACCTGTCATTGGGAGGCATGAGGAGATAAGGGTTGGAAAGTCTCCAACCGGCCAGAGCGCATCGATGGGATCGATTCCCCTTTCCTCTGGCACGTGGGCGATTTGGGCGGAGGCTAGGAGGCGACGGCGACGCTAGAGGAGCGAGCGGCCCAAGCACCTCAAGCCTGGCCGTTCATAGCAACCGCGTCACTTTCACCCTTCCTCCTCCTCTTCAAACCCAGCTCTCCTCTTTTCTGGACCCCAAAAAATTAGTGAGCTTCTATTCCTTGTGCTTCTTCTTCTCCGATTGGGATTTGGTCTTGGCTATGGAAGTTGCTACTTCAACCTGGTGGCTCGACGCCATTAGTCGTGAGGTCCGGTCTCGGTCTTGCGTATCTCGCCGGTTTCGCTTCTTACGCCCTACCCTCTGTTGGTTGGCTAGTGTGGAAATCGGTACTTGCACAAATTGGTGGATTAATCCAGTTGACTCTGGATTCATTTTGGATTAGAAGAAAGCATTATGTTTCTTGTTCTTGGTGCTCTGTGGTTGCATCGGCCAGTGCACTGTGATTGGTTTTGTGCGGCATTTCTGTACCACGACTTCACGATTTTGGTGTGTCCCGAAATTGTTAATTGACATTGTATCTTCGATGACCTCGTTCGTTCTTCGCGACACAGTGGGGCGATTAGTTTTCTAAGACAGCGTGATTCGTGAGTTTGAGTGCCATCTGTTTTGTGAGTATTGTTGTTTTCCATTTTTTTCTCATTACTTTTGCATTTATGTTGTGCTAGTAGAAGTTTCAAATTGAGTCGATTTGATTAACTCTAGTACCGGGAGATATTGCAAAGTGGTGTTGTGGGCTCGATTTAATGCTCGATGATGAAGTGATGTCAAAAATGAAATTGAATGTGATATGGAGTATAGTTTGGTCTTGAGCTGTTAGATCACTTGCTATCTTTTCTTTGTTCTGAGCATTTAATTCATCCTGTTATAATTGTTGTTCATTGTAGTTCTTTCATTCAGTCAACATACTGTTATTTGTGATTCCTTTTCCATCACTATATATATATATATATATATATGTATGTATGTATATGTATGTATGTATATATATGTATATGTATGTATATATATACATATGTATGTATATATATATATATATATATATATATATATATATATATATATATATATATATATATATATATATATGTTAATTGTATATTGATGAATAGAATCATTCTCGTTGTCTAGGAAAGTTAAAGTTGATAATTTGCTTGAAGTTGTATGATTAGAATAGCAAGTTTTTATTTTGAACTCAAGGCCTAATCTATAATTGTCATATTCAAGTTGTGATTAAATTTTGACATAAGTGTTGTGAAGGCCAAGATTATATCTTGTACAACTCGGCATCTGAGAGCAATAAAAAAATATTAAATCTGAGCATTATGCCAATTTTAATTGTCCACATGTTCTATGTTTTGAGTATATTATCACGTTTAAATGACATAGAGGATTTACATGCTTATATGTTAATTTTGTCATTTAAATGCTGCTGGAAATATGCATTAATTATGATTAATACTGCTGGAATTAATTCTGAATATTTGCTAAAACCGACAAATTTACAACACTTTGGACTGTGATATCTCCAAGAATTTGGTTTCAAAAATATCTCAAAAAAGCTATTATTAGATCCAGGATGCGGTTTTTTATACATATACATGTGACCACATGTATCTCCATCGTTGGAATACTCCAAGATTCATGCCTCCAACTCACCCATTTTGCAAAGGGATTATTGATGATTTGCCATTAAATTCATATGCAATTGCCAAAATGCCACTCCATGTCTCATTGATATGTGGGAGCCGAGGCCACATGTTAGTGAGACATGGAGTGGTATTTTGTCAATGGGAATTGCTACTTAACTTTCGACAGTTTTTTTGATGAAAAAACTGTCACTTTTCTATTCGTTAGATGTGCTATAAGATTCGTGTTGTTGTTGTATTGTTTTTTTATTTGTTTCCTTTTTTTCACTCAAACAAGGCGAGGAGGATGGAGAATGCCAAGAGCACCAAGTTCAAGAGGAGCTTCATGTTGCTGGCCAGGATGAGCTCGTCGACTCCCATCCGTATCGGCCTCGACGGCGGCCCGCCCAGTGACAAGGGACGGAGTCTGAGGAGGACACGAGGCGGTGTCTACTCGGACCTAATGGAGACGTTCTTGGAGTAGCATGCATGATCAGATCAGTAGAGATCATATCTACAACAAGTGTACGGGCTTCGCGTTTTCTTGTCCCCTCTTATCTGTTTCCATTTTTCCAACGAGTTGTAAAGGACAACTACCTCAACCAACTAGTACGAAGTGCAAAGACATTTTTTTGTATCTTATACGTACGTACCTGAGAGATGACGCCGAGGACGCTGAAGGAGACCTTGGCCGCGTCCAGGTCTGGGTGGTCGGCGCCGAGCTCCCTCACCACATAACATAATGGGTTCACCATATTGTCGTATTTTGTTGATATAAACTTTTTTGTGTCTTTGTTTTTGCTCAACATCTCAAAGTACATGTGAAGAACATAACGGGTTTACCACATTATCGTATTTTGTTGGTATATATATATATATATATGCTCAACCTCTCAAAGTACATGTGAGGTTTTGAATCATGTGATAGAAATATGAGTTATTAAGACTTTCAAGAATAATTACAGTGACCAAGAACAAAAATTACATAAATAATTTACTGTAATTTATGTATAATGGAGTTGTAATTTTTTTTTTTGTCTTTGTTTTTGCTCAACTTCTCAAAGTACATGTGAGATTTTGAATCATGTGATGGAAATATGAGTTATTAAGACTTTCAAGAATAATTACAGTGACCAAGAACCAAAATTACATAAATAATTTGCTATAATTTATGTATAATGGAGTTGTATTTTTTTTTGTCTTTGTTTTTGCTCAACTTCTCAAAGTACATGTGATATTTTGAATCATGTGATGGAAATATGAGTTATTAAGACTTTCAAGAATAATTACAGTGACCAAGAACCAAAATTACATAAATAATTTACTATAATTTATGTATAATGGAGTTGTAATTTTTCTTTTGTCTTTGTTTTTGCTCAACTTCTCAAAGTACATGTGAGATTTTGAATCATGTGATGGAAATATGAGTTATTAAGACTTTCAAGAATAATTACAGTGACCAAGAACTAAAATTACATAAATAATTTACTGTAATTTATGTATGATAAAGTTGTAAATGAACTTTCAGAATGTGACAGTTTTTTAATGAGAAAACATGTGAATTCTCTATAGACAGACCCTTTATCAATTGCACATAAACTGGTGTAGCAAATTTCCAAATGCCCCCTTTGCAAAATCCCATCCCTTTCTCTTCCTTCCCCTCTCTTTCCTCCCATTCCCTCCCAACTCTGGTCGTTCTCCTTCCCTCGGCTCTCTCGGTCGCTGCCTCGAAGCCGTGTCGCCGCCATCCTCCGTCGACCGCTGAGTCATCTCCGCATCTCGAAACCCTCTTCGCGCATCCGGCTAAGGGAGTGTGCATCGGAGGCCTATCGGCGAGACCAAATCTGGCGCCAATGAGCGTAGATCCGGCGGTACATCGCGTGTGCAAGTCGAGGTGGAGATGGTGACCAGATCTGACGTGAAGGTGCACCGAGCGGAGGAGGAGGTCACCGACGGTACGAGTCGGCGACGTCCTATGTGGCGGAGCGAACGACGAAGGCGATCGGTACACGTCGGAGAAGATGCACACCGGAGGTGATGGAGGTGCACCTGAGTTGAGAAAGACGGCCATCGGGCTAGGGGCAGCGGATTCGGGGCCAGTGGATCTGGCGGCGACGCGGCCTCACCGGAGATTAGGATGGGAGAGGGTGAGAGGGGGAGAGGGAGAGAGAGACGGTGAGAGTGAGGACGAGGAAGAGAGATTTTTTTTTTTCCAAAAACCAAGCAAGAATCTTGAAACACTTCAACGATAAAGATAGTGTATGCGGTCACATGTGCAAGCGGTTTTGATTTCTGCATTTGATCCAATAGAAACTTTGCTGGGTGCTGCTTCTCCTCGCCTCCTTATCCGGAAGAACATAAGGGCGTGGTGTGTACTGCATGATGTAAACAAGGTGCCGGTTTCCTTATGCCAGCGACGCGCCAACAGAGACGGCGAAAAACCGCTACCCCCCTGTTCCCGTTTTCCTCTTTGTTTGTCTGCCGCTTGCTACTGCTTCGTTGTCGTTATCCACAGCCCATAGGAAAGCGTATATAATAAGATGGTGATATGTGCAGTATCAGGAGCAGGGTGGTACGCATTTCAACAACCGATCGATTCTATCCTATTCAATCAAATTGAGCTGAGCAGCAGGTACAGGGCCCACCACCAGTGACCAGCCAGTCACTAGAAGATTCTCCGATTTGATGGGCGTGCAATTATAAGTGGGAGCCTCTATCCATCACTCTATCTCCTCTTCTCTTCTCTGCTCCCTATCCGTTTTGCCTTCCCTTCTTCCTTCCTTGCTCTGTTCCCCTCTTCTCTCTTTCTTGCTTTCTCTCTGATCTCTCCCATCTGCTGCCGCCGCCGCCTGTGTTGCTGAAAGAGGAGCGAGGTAACAACGCTGCTGCAACCCTCCCTGAAACCTTATATGTTAATTACGATGCTTTCTTTCTTTCTTTGTGCTTTTGTGAATTGTGATGACCCTGATTTCCTTTTATTATCTGTTCTTGCGTCGTCTCTGAAGACGATCTTCTCCAATCTGCTGAATCTGGCGACAATTTGCGTCTCTGGAAGCCAGGGAAGTGTGTGTGTGTCTTTTTTTT
The DNA here is from genome assembly GCA_036346405.1 of Phyllostachys edulis. NCBI lineage: Eukaryota > Viridiplantae > Streptophyta > Magnoliopsida > Poales > Poaceae > Phyllostachys > Phyllostachys edulis. Next base: position 74,797,525 of record CM070549.1, on the reverse strand, counting down.
TAAAAAAAAATTGTTCACCTCAAGGAATAGAGTAGGAACTACTTCGATTTACTTAATTAACTGGGAAAAAAATTGTCCTGGTAATAAGGAATCGTATAGCTGCTAGTTCATGCACACAGTCGCCGCCCCATCTCAATCATCAGAGGACAAAGTGCACATCCAACCCCACCTAACTAGAATTTTGACCCTGCTTCACTTACAAGCGTTAGGATGATAAGCTCAATCTTGATTCAGATGATTAGTAATGTTGCCACTTGCCTTGTACTCTAGCAACTGGTAAGGCAAGGCATCCAGCTCTCATATTTGTTTCACCACAATTGTGCAAGTTTTAATGTTGTTGTTTTTTAGACCAATTAATTTAATCTTTTTACAGTTGTTACAGGAGCTTGATATCTGAAATTAACTTTTAGTACTCATTGATGTATCAAGATTGCTCAGTAATCAAAGAATTGCATACAAGGGTAATCCTATTGCTGTCAAAATTTACTCGAACATATCTGTTTGTATTTTGATGTCTCTAAACAGGCTCGTCACACTGAAAGAGAAGTTCAAATATATGGCCCTCAAGACTCTGCAAGTTTCATCTAATTTAGCAAGGCCTAACAGCTACGGTTTCAGTTCATCCCAATCTTCTTGTCAGCCAAAACTTCCATCAAAACCGGAAGCGAGAATTGCTGCAAAGAAGCACCGGAACAGCTCACCTGTCCTGAAATGCAGAGCCAATCTGCACGATTGCGTTGATGAGGTCGTTCAGTCCCAGCAGGATCAGATAACCGAGATCCCCGTTGTTCTGTACCCATCAGTTGTTTTCCCGGGCGCGACGCTTCAGCTGCAGACGTCTGAGTTCAGATACCGCATCATGATGCACACTCTACTTCAGGAAGGCCTCAGGTTTGGGATCATCTACTCTGGCAAAGCGAACGGTAGGATGGCCGATGTAGGATGCATTGTTCATGTTGTCAAGTGCGAGAGGCTCGTCGACGACCGGTTCTTCCTGACCTGCGTTGGTGGAGACCGCTTCCGGGTCGTCGAGGTCGTCAGAACGAAGCCCTACGTGATTGCAAGAATCCAGGTTCTGAGCGACTCACCCAATTCAGAGCATCAGGATAAACTGGGGTGCCTGATGCAGCAAGTGGAAGAGCACCTGAAGAATGTGACCATGCTCTCGGACAAACTCAACTGGAGACCAAGGGGAGATCATCATGCTGGGCAACTCTGCAGGATGCATTCTCCAGCTTCTTTCTCCTTCATCGTCGCTAGATCCTTCGTGGACGATCACTCAGAGCAGCAACAATTGCTTCATTTGGATGACACCGCGCAGCGATTGGCGCAAGAGGGGCGGTACCTGGAGCACAGGAGCAAGTACCTAGCGGCCATAGCAGCGATCAAGGACGCCCTTGAGCACCTGTCCTGCAATGAGAAGTAGACTTCAGTGCACTGGAGCTGAACTATTATTACTACTACTACTAGATATGGAGATATTGGCATGAGTAATAAGCGGTCACTGGTCAGACTCTCGTAGCCATAGCCAGATATGGAGCCTTTGGTTTTGCTTCTGCCTCTGATGTGTATATTGTACATTCTTGGATGTCCTTTTTTGTGGTGAAACTTTGCAAATTTCTAGATGTACTCACTCATGTACAGATGTAGCATCTGCAAGATATTTAGAGACTATTAAGAGTATACAGCTACTGTTCAAGAACATGTCAACAACAACCAGTGCACCTTTTCTTTTTTTGTTTCTTTTTGAAAGGAAAGTGCACGTTTTCTAGAGTAGTTTTTGAAGCCATGTGTATTGGTCACAAATAAAATGGAAAAAACGAGAATCCACCCAGAAGTCACCCTCATTCTCACCTTTTCCCCCAGCAACTCATTTTCGTTTAATTCCCATGTACAATGTTTTTCAAGGTTAAGTTTGCCCCTCAACTCTTTTTTCTGTATTTTTTTACATTTTCTCGTGTTTCCGTCCAACTGGCGCGCACATGGTTGCTTGCATGTATGGTGATGTGGTGGACGCAAAGCATTACTAACATTAAAGGCTGCGAGGATAGGAGCTCATTCACGCACGCTATGTCGACAAGAATTCGTTCGCTGTCCGATCGTGTCGCGAGCTGCTCCGCGCTGCTGCCTGATCCGACCTCCTGCGCGCACTGGGAAGACGTGGCCCCGCGCGCACCACGTCGCTCGGGATGGCGCGCCCGTCAGATCGCCTCCGCGTGCGCCACGCGACCGCCCGATTCGTTCGCTCGCATGGTGCGCTCGCTGGAAAGATGTGGACTCGCGCGGACCACATCGCTCGAAGAGCTGTGACTGTTCGATCGCGCCCGGAAGAGTTTGCTCCCGCTCGATTTCGGCGCTCGCGCAAGCGTACTGTAACATCCCAAATTTTATAAGTGGGATCAAAAGAACTAAAATGAAATTTTAATCGATATAGAAAGGAAAAAAATTCAGATTTTAGATGAAGTATTAGAACCCGGGCCTTTGGCCCATAGCACTTTGGCCCAATTGAAAACAAGCTTAAAAGGAGGAAACCAAACCCTAGTTTTTATTTTCCCGCCCTCCTCTGTGCCGCCTAACTTGTTTCTCCCGCGCCCACCTCCTCGGCCGCCAATGACGCCCGACCTTCAGATCTCCCCGCTTCGCCGCCCGGCAGATCGCCGCCGAATGGCCCCTGCCATCATTGATCCATGTATGACCGCAGACGCCACCTTCAGCGTCTTGCGTTCTCAGCAGCCGCTTGCCGCAGCGATGCCGCTGTCGGTCTGGGTCATACCGATTGTCGCCGTCGCCGACCAATCTTCCTATGCCGAGGCTCACCGGCTTCTCTCCGGCCATTGCCGCCGCTGCCGCTGTGCCCTTGTGGTTCAACTCAGGCGCTTTGCCGCGCTGCTGCCGCGTCAAGACCGCCTCTCAAGCGTCCAGTACGCACCGCACTCCTGTGAGGCACTATATTGGAAAATTTGCAAGCGCTGGTGAATGAAATGTAGTTGACTGTTGGAATGGACTATCTTTGACATTTTACAGTGACTGTTTTGGACGGTGGATTATAGTATGATTGATGTGCATTCTTGAGGCAATCGTGATAAAGCTGTTTGAGTGGCGGATTTGAATTGTGATGTGCTAGGGGTCAAGGCAGATGAGGTGGATTTGGCTTGATCCCTTTGAAAAATCTACACCTTTGTTGGATTACGGAAGCATATTTAGAAAATTGTTCTAGAAGTTTAGAGTTAGGATTCTGAACTCGAGTTTTACAGTCGCAAACTTTAGGGCTTTCTAGACCTATCAATGACCCCCTTTTACTATTGGTAAGCTGCAAGCTAGACAGCGGGTTGCTCATATAATTTCAATGACTAGTAACTGTATTGTTGATGTTAATTGTGCGCTGTAATTGTGAGAACCCTTTGTGCTCTTGTTAAGCTGTGAGAAATTGTAGTAGATCAGAATCAACTGTCCAGTTGTAGGAAATTTTGTTCAGTTGCTAACCAGAGCTATTTGGTTGTAGTTATAGACTATTGTGTTCCATCAGTCGTCGTTTGTCTTGCCGTTCGTTCGTTAGTTTAGTAGTTGCTCTCATTGTCCCCTCTCTGAAAGCGAGATCGTTTCCTGGCTGTTTTTCGCTTGCAGTTGTAGGTGGTGGTGAACTCCGGTGCTAGAGCGTTCCGCCTTTTTGTCTTTCGTCTCATGGTTGAGGCAAGTGCAAGTATTATTAATGAGTTGTTATATTACATACTTGATGAATGCCTTAGTTGATTGATGATGCTTACTGATTGGTAATGTTGATGAGTCAGAATGCCTTAGTTGATTGATGATGCTTACTGATTGGTAATGTTGATGAGCATGAATGCCATAGTTTAATGATGATGCTTACTACTTGGAAAGGTTTACATGATGCTAGATGTTGATGCTAATGGTTACATGATGATGCGTACATGATAATGTTTATATGGTGAAGCTTACATGAAAATGGTTACATGTTGATGGCAATAATGATGGGACAAGGTAAGCAATGAGACTACCTTGTTAATGATGATAATGATGAATCATGATAATGACAATGGACATGTGCATTCTGCATCATAGCATTGGATCCCTGTGCCTTGAGGGCACAGGCCTTAAATGTGTTTTGGATCCCCGTCATGCATTAGATGGGCCTGGTCCCCACACTTGTGGAGTGTGGGCTTTGGATCCCTGTGCCTAGAGGGCACATGCCTAGAGTAGGTATCGACGGATACACTACTTGGCATTACCGATAATTGCTAAAATGTGAAGAATGTGCATTCATAACATGTCATTGCATTTCTGCATGAGATATGGATTTGGTTGTTTAGCATTTAATGTTGTTGATCATGATGGGATTGTTTAATCCCTTTGACTACTTATGATGCTGTCATAAGAGATGGATTTGTGGTATAAAATGTTGTTATTCATGGTGGGGTTGTTTATTCCATTTGACTACTTATGATGCTATGTTTGATTTACCATTACACTTTGTTGAGTCGTAGACTCACACTTGCTGTGTTGTGCTTGCTAGGTACCTCTCAAGGCAGCGACATGCATGGGAAGGAGTAGACATGGTGCACGTCACATAAACACAAACCACAATGAATAAATTAGTCCAATTATCCACAATTCATATTCTTGATAATTGCTTAGCTTCAGTTTTGTGACCATCCTTCGTGGTGGATGTTTTGATGGTGATCATGGATGATCCAGTTAGGTTCTTAATCCTTCGTCATTTAAGTTCATTTAATTTCATTTGATGGATTAGACAGTTTGGTTTCGATTATTTTATCATCATCGCTGCTTGATTGGTCAATATGCTTTAGAAGTTGCTATTTGATCATTATCTGCTTGAGCTTCATATTGTTGAACTACCTTAACTTAGTTGTTAAAGAGAAGACCTCTTAAATTGATTTATGTTCAATTGCTAGATGATATGCTTCTATTGCCTAATTGTAAAGTATTTCGACTTGATTTGAAATGGTTTTGACTTTTTCTCACTTTGATAAAATGCTGAAAAATTCAGGTTTTTGCAAGTTTTGAGCTGATTTGTGATTTTTATATCTCCAAATAGGTTCATTATTTGAGAAAGATATAATTATTACTTTTTGTGCTCTATAGTTGATATTCTGTGCCAAATTTTCTCAAATTTATTGGAACTCATTTAACCAGGTTTTCACCTGTCTTTTGAAGCTTAAATGAAATATCAAAACCTGAAACTTTCGGTTTTCTGAAACTTTGTGATTTTCATATCTTCAAAATGGTTGACATTTAGTTAAGACTCCCAAAATGAAAAATGTGTGTATTTATAAGGACTATCTCCATGATTTATTTCAGATTTTTGCAAGCTTGTTTCCACACATTTCTCATTATTTTGGCTATATCTTTTGAACTCAATATGATTTCAAATGCACACATCTCTTTGGATTTTGAGAAAATGAGCATGGTACCTTCATGAAAAATGTTTATTGGGGAGATTTCAAAAGTGAGTTTCCTTGAATGCATTTGAAATATCATCTCTTTTAGTTAAACTCAAATATGGTCTTATTTCAAGTTGCTTTGCTCTTTTCGGCCATACAAAGAGAGTTTGTGACTTATCTTGAAAACAAAACCTTACTTCAAAAGGGAGAGAATATTTCAATGATCAAAATAAAATGAATTCAGTTGCCAAGCTCATTGTTTTACAAAAACTCTATGTTGGCTTAGATTTGTTTTGGATTTTTTGTGATTAATGCCAAAAGGTGGAGAATGTTTATATGATCAATATATTTTTATTTGGATTCTCTCTTGTGTTTTCACCTTATTTCATGCATGTCTTGAGGAGGAGCATCTCATCCATACACATAGCCTCCTATATGCATCATGTGCATAAGTTTGCCATTCTCATATGCATAATGCTTGAAGCTTTAAATTGCTTAGTGACATGCATGGATATAGTTCAACAGCTTAAATTCTTATCTTATGATGATTTATATCCAAATGTTGTTATTGATAAAGGATTTTTCATCAATCACCAAAAAGGGGGAGATTGAAGAATCTAGACCCACCATTATAAGTTAATGGAGTATTTTGGTGATTAATGACAAATCTATATGTGAGACTAACACTTTTATTGATATACCTATTGTGTAGTCTTATTTGGATACAATGGTGAAAATCATGGAGGTATGCACTCGACATCATATTCTTATATCTTGGTGCATTCCTTAGATCCAAAATATAGGTTGAACTCCACTAAAAGTTTAACTTGAATATGTGCATATGTTTTTATTACACATTCTTGTATGCACACATTTAGTGGGAGTTCACTTTATGTTTTGTGGTTTTATTAGTATTGATCCATATTTCTTTATCCATATATATTGAGGATCTCTACTTTGAAATATATCATTTGAGTATATAAAACTTGTGTAGTTCATATATACTCATATTACTTTATATTCAATTATTTGTAATTGTGTTGTGGGACTAATGTCGGGACCGGATTTCTGTATCCGAACCCTTTGTGTATTTTTCACCAGTCTCATGATCAGTAGCTAGTGCACACAGTAGAAACATCGTTGATAACAAGTTCGAATCATGAAATAGCATTAATAAACAACTGAGTACCGGCCTTATGGCCACTTAATACAAAAAAGGTCAAAAGACCTTGAGTCTTACAGCAGCGGAAACAGTAAAAGTTAAACTACGAGTGATGGCCCATCAAATTTCCCACCGGCATTCGATTGGGGAGCGCAACCTAGTACTCCGGGTGTCCTTCATCAAAGCCACATGCGAAGTAGTCGTAGTCCTCCGTGTCGTTGAAGGCTTCTGAGATTTAATTATGAGTGTAGCATGTGAGTACATAAAGTACTCCGCGAGTCTTGGGAAACATGCATATGTATAGCTTTAACAAATGAGGCTTATAGGGTTCTTTTGCACAAAGCAATCTTTTAAGTTTAAACATCTTTCACAAAGCACAGTTGACAAAAGTAGTTTCGATAAATAAATTAATTGTATCACTAGTGGAGGTTCTAGCTACCAACTACTACCATCAAGGCTCTGGCCACCAAGATTTAAAGGATAGGGCTCTAGCTGTCAGAAACTACCCGAGAGTCCCAACTGCTCCCGATTCCCAAAATTTACTCTTTTGAAATCAAAACCAAAATCTACCATGTGAAAAACGCACCTTGCTCGCCCTTGACCGTGGGCACGGCTATTTGAATAGTTTTTAACACTCTGCAGAGGTTGTACAGCTAAATCCACACAAGACAATCAGCTTATACTATCTGCTCACACACTTCCGATGGTGTGCGACTAAGTGATTATCACAGGGCTTTTACAATACTTTATCCTAACATTAGCCCGCTTGATGAGCTTAACCCCAAGTCAAGGACATCATTTACCATCGATCTAGAGCTCACCGTTGTGGTGGATAACCTGCCCGGACTTGGACATCTTTTACCAACGTCCGACGCAAGCCCTGACAGACATGGACGTCAATTACCATCGTCTGCACTACCTAGGTAACTTCTACCATCTACAGCCTACGGGCATAATGCTAGAACATAGTAAATTATTCAGCCAGGTCCTTTCCATTTAGGACATGTGGTTGTACAGTATTGCTTGGTTTGAATAAACAGTCGGTCCTAAATCAACCAGGGTGAGACAAACCAAACTCATGCCACTCACCCTAGTCTAAAATATTTTTCACTATTTTTATTTTATTTCCAAATATTGACATTACCTAATGTCAAATATTTTCCAAAATTTAAAGCATAATAAGTATTAGGTTTTTCTCCCTCAAAGGTTAAACATGACCATACAGCACGTCTAAGCAATTCTACCATATCAAACTATTCTACAAAATTATATTCAATAATGTGGAATTTTCTATGCTAGGGTTACAAAGCTGTAGGATATCAATTATCAAGGATGATAATAACAAACTTTAGGTTTTTAACTAAAAACCTATAGTTTAAACTTATCATTTAAATAAAATAGCGATGCATAACTTTAAAACTGAAAACATAATTTACAAATCATAGGTTCAAAGTGGTCAAAGAAGACTCGCCTTTGGTGACGTTGGAGGTAATCGCTTCCTGTTGATCCAAACTCGTGTCGGCGACGTTGGACTCTACACGCGTGAATCGGACCAAATAAATAGCAAAAATTAAATAAAAACTAGAAATTATAAAATAAATACTAGAAATTAGAGAATGAATTTAGATAAATTTAGAAGAAATAATCAACAGATTTGGAGTCTGTATGAGAGAGAACAAATTTCTGGAAAAACAATTCTCATGAAAAATGGACATGTACAAAGCTATGGACAACTAGACTAGATAACAAGCTACTATTCTGGAATTGCAATTCATGCCAAACAGGGAGCACAGCTCGGCAAGCACAGTGCATGGCCAGTGGCTTGCATGGGACGATGGTGCTCGGGTGGAGGCGCCAGCGAGGGAAGGTGAGCACGGGCACCGACATGGCATGGGGATCGCAATGGTGTGGTCGTTTCAGCTCAGGAGTGGCTGAGGAGGTGCAGCCATGGTTGCCATTGACGACGATGAAGAGCTTGCGGTGGCGGGGCTTCTCAGCGAGCAAAGAAGATGAAACGAGGTGGGAGATAGGATGAGTGATACTGGGAACACGCTATGACGCGGTCACCTTGGTCGGTGGATCACCAGAGAGGAAGAACAACGCGAAGATGACGTTGCCGGACTTTAGGAAGACATCGGGTTGCGTTGCTTGTTTCGGGCAAACGAAAGGGAGTTAGGGGTGGTGTTTGAGGCTAATCGAAGAGGAGAGATGGGCACACATGATTCTCTCTTTATAATGCAGAGGGGACACTTGAGTTGACGGGAAACGCCCGGGGAATAATGCTTCAGTTTTCGGTTTGCAAAAGAAGAACGGGAAGAAATGGCCAAATTGATGGAGGAAACGTATAATTGATAGTTGTATGATGTGAGTGAGGTTACTGCGGTCTTAATGCTTCATGGAATTGATTTTGGTTGAACGAGTGCGGAGAACAGGGAGAAAAATGGTCAGCGACCATTGATGGCCACAGAGCTCGGGTGTGGCTCGGTTCGGCGACTTGCGGGCACGGGAGAATGGTGGGGATGGGCGGCAATGGCCAGTAGGAGGCGCACCGACGGCGAGACGAAGGAGGCGCGCCAAGGGACGGCAAGTGGCTTACTGAAATACACGCCAGAGGAAGAAGCTACAGGAGGAAGAAGATTAAAGAGAAGAGAGAGCAGCAATAAAGAAAGGAATAAAAAACTGATTTTGTTGGCACACTTCGGACAAGTTCGAACGTCACCCGTCTGAACTTCATCGTCCGAATAAAGATGCATGCAATGCATGCACGTATGAAGCAAGGTAGGAGAGAAAGAAATAAAGAAAGGAAATAAAATAAAATAAAATTGAAAAATAAAATAAATTCTAGAAAATCCAAGAAAATTCCACAAAATCCTTGGAACCTGAATATATTTAATAAAATAATTTTGAATTCAATTGATGTTTATTTTAATCATTTAAAAAATCATTTTCTAAAATTTCAAATTAAGCTTTAAATTAATCCAATAAATTGTGAATGATTCATTTTATTTTAAAAGCTTCAAAAGGCTCTTGAATTATTAGGAACTCCAATTTAAAATCCAACTCTTTGAATTAATTATTTTGAAATAATTTTTTGAAAAGATCGAAATTTAGGATGTTACAACTAATGTGTGTACTAAGATGTTTTCAAGGCTTAGTCCCAGAGTCTGAATAATGACATGAAAAGGAAATGCAAAGATGATCAAAGATCAACATGGCTCAAGACAAAGGAGTCATGCATTGCATTTCAAAAAGCTTCTCGAAGAATTTCACTGGAAATCGGTATGACCACATTTGGTAAGCAGTACTACCGATGTGCGGTAGTACCAGAGTTTATTGGGCAGAACTACCGCGTAGCGATATGACTGCAAATCTTATGGTGGAACTACCGCTGAACGTTCAGACCGTCTGAATGCTTGATCCGATCGTGCGGTCATAACGAGTGGTCCGAACATTCAAACAAATCTGAGCAGACCACGTGGACAGTCCGATCGGGTGAGCAGGTCTAGTCGCACTTGTGAAGCGGTAGTACCGGAGTCTTTTGCAGAACTATCGTGTCACGGTATGACCGCATTTCCCTAGCGAAACTACCGCAGCCCGGTCTTTCCATTTATTTGTTGGCGATATGTTATTTCCAGTCAAGACCTGTTTTGGACTTCAATGGGAAGCGGTCGTACCGCCCTTGTGATCGGATGTACCAGAGAGCAAAACTACCGCATGATCAACGGTTGTAGTACCGCACCTGTCAGTAATGGCTTGTTCAGAAGCATTTATTGCAGGTTTATCCTGGTAATTAATGTTAATCACTGTGGGACTAACATTTTTCATGAGTTGGATGAATAGGTTATGTTCCAGGGTGATGAAGACTTTGGATGGCATCATGAGTTGATCGTCATCAAGTCAAGGTTTAAGAAGAGGGTGCATTATGTGTTGATGCATATCAAGATCTTGAAGAGGAGATGATCATGAGTTGATCATCAAGTCAAGAGAAGACCCATCATGTGTTGATGGAGGGCACATGAAGGATGCATCATAGGTTAATGCATATCAATACAATGACCCGGACTTGAAGTGAAGATGTGCGTCATCAAACTTCAAAAGGATGCTCAAGGCACATGTATGACTAGCTCGGGCTAAGGATGTGTTCCTAGTCTTTTATCGGTCTTGGTTTTTGGTTGGAAGACCGGATTGCTAGTATAGGATTGTCGTACTATTAAGAGGTGTCTTGTCTAGTAGCTTGAGTCTCATCATGTGTTGATGGCTCAATCTCGCTTGCTCTAGCTCTCCGTGGCATGATACTATTATTTGCAAATGTGTTTTGCAAATAACTGAGGCTAATGCATTTAATCCTTGTAGCATGTGACTATACTTTGCAATGTCTTTTGCAAATGGTTGATGTCCATATACCTACTCCTTGTGGCATGATCTAGGTTTGCAAATGTGTTTTACAAATTGTTGGGATTCATGTATTTTCCCTTAGCATGGTCTAAGATTGCTTGTTGCTATTTCTTTGGACTTAGACCATGGTAGTGGCTCTTTGCAGTTGTGCTTTTTTATTTTATCAATTATGTTTGAGATCAATTAAATAGGTGGGTTGTGTAACCCTCTGAATAAGCTTTCCATAGAGTCCAAGATCACTCAATTCCGACATTGGAGTCAAAAGTTATGACATTTTTACCGAGTGTCGTCTGTGCTAAAATTGGACTGCGGTAATACTGCCCGAGAAGAGAGGTACTACCGCAGAACGGTAGTACCGGCCTTTGTACTACGTTACTACCACACTAAAGTCTTTAACGGCTAGTTTTTGAGCTGTTACTGCACCCGTGCGGACAGATGAATAGTAAAAACGGTAGTACCGGAGTTTGTACATCGATACTACCGTAAATCCTGATTTTTGGGGATTTCTGCTCCCAACGGCTAGTTTTTGTGTGTGGGCTATAAATACCCACCTTGGCCGGTTAGGGGAGGATCTTTGGCATCCTATTTCACTCACTTGAGCTAGTGTGAGCTTCTCCTCTCAATTGTGCATGTGTTGCACCTTGTGAACAAGGAGAGAGGTCTCTAGTTGCATGTGTTGCATCTAGAGGTGGATTTCGTATCCACTTGAGCTTGTGCATTCGTTGCACATGGTGAGAGTCAAGCAAGGGGCTTGGCTTGTTACTCTTGGTGTTTGCCGACACCTAGACAGCGTGGAGACATCGTGATCTGGTGATCTTCTCAAGAAACTTGTGAGAAGGCCCGACGTGTTGTGAAGGTTAGAGCTCACCTACCCGGAGCGGGAAAGAGCTACCACTAGTGGAATTGAGTTGTTTGGCTTAATTCGTGGAGCCAGTTCAATTAGTTTGGGCTTACCTCAACGCGTATTAGGGGAGACCGTCAAGTCTCTGAACACCACAGTAAAACGTCCTTGTGTCATTGTGGTTTGCTCTTTTGTGATTTACTTTGTGCAATTTACATTCCTAGAATTAAATTGCTTACTTGTCTTTGTATGATTGCTATCATTATCAATAGTCTTATATTATTGGTGCACTTAGTCAAGACTAGTTGATTTAGGTTTTAATTGAGCAAAATCTAATTGATTTACAATTCTGCATAAAACTCAGTTTTAGCCAAAAGATTTTAAAAATCGCCTATTCACGCCTCTCTAGTCGGTCTCCTCGATCTTACAGCCTCTAGAACCCGTGCTCCTCTCCTGCCTCACCACCTCCATGGCCTCCGACGCCACGCACTACTGCCTCTTTGTCCACGGCCTCAGCCCCTACACCACCATCGCCGAGCTACCATCGCATTCGCCCCCTTCGGTGTCCTCGACAACTGCCATGCCGTGGCCGACCATGCCACACGTGTCAAACAGCAACACACTGGAGGTCCTCGGTAGTGAGGCAGTGCCCCTGAGGAACGTATCGTGGAGGGCCGAGTAGGTGGACAACTGCAGCTGGGTGACGACCGTGCTAGAGTCCACGATGATGCCGCTCGTGCTGGAGTTGTCCATGGCAAACACCGAGGCAGTGATGGAGAGGGCCTCCCTGCCTACGGAGATGCCGGACAGGCCAACATAGTAGAATGTGTTGGTGTGTGGGCTGCTCAGCGATGCCGTCATGACATCAGAGTCAGTGCCCGAGTTGTCGAACTGCAGGGTGGACGTAGAAGGGGATCGATCATGTTAGTTATTGACTTAGTTCTTATGTTTCATATGCTGCAAAATCAGCTGGTTTTTTTCATGTTCTACGAACTAGACTTAATTGGTAGATGATGTTAGGAATGAGTGCTTAATTGTCTGGCTTATGTGTCCCTTAACTATTTGTGCATCGATCTACAAAATTAATCAGAGAGATGTGGTATTAGATTGTTCCACTAGATTTTCCTTTTGATGAAGCATTTTCTTGCTCGATGCTTAGATCATGTCTATTCTCCAATGTTTCATGCATCCCAAGGCAGGATTGTTGTTTGTGAGTGCGAAATTAGGTCGTCATTCCATTTTCCTTTTGTCCTTTTGAACTAAATTAAACTCACGTATTCCGCAGGCTGCAACAGCAACATGTATTGATTCCGCAATGCTAAGCAACGATGTCCATGCCAGCGCTGAGGACGCAAAGAACGATGACAAGGAGAGTGAGATGCAAGGGGAAAATGGACATTTCATGTGACCAATACTGGAAAAACAGCGAATATTAATAAAATAATGCAAACGAAGTATTTAATCGAGAATTCATCTAAGCGAAGGGTAAAAAATAAATTACATCGGGAATGATGGTATAATCTCAAAACGCTTCTAAACGGACGGTATATTATCAATTCCCCATTATTAATTATTGCTAGCTGAATTGTTCGAAGTGAAACAGGACTTCGTGAAAGAAGGGAGCGTTCGACGTTTGTGCGTTGCGTAACAATTTGATTTTAGTTTACTACAAGCCATGTTTAATTGCTTACACACACATGGCAGTGTATATGATTAGGCTATTCAAAGCCACTTTTGTTTAGGACAATGTCGGGACCAAATATGCAAATTCGGTCTCTCTGTGTAAACTGCACTAGTTTAAGATCACGCTAGTGCACATAATGACAACATCAATGAACATCAATCCATACAAACGATTTAAACAAATAAACGAGATAAATTTGGTAAGAAAATATGTGTTATGACCTTATGGTCGAGTTTACACTTACTCAGCCACGCAAGGCTTAGGCAAATAAAGAGAAATAATAGCAGCGTAACGAAAAGCAACTTCAACAAAACCCATCACTTATCATAGGCAACCGACTGGGAACAATACATAACGATCAACCTCATCGAAGAACTCCTCCAGAGCAAAAGTTGACTCCTCCAATCCTTCCTATTAATGATGATTATAGCAAGAGCGAGCACATAGAGTACTCAACAAGTTGCACCACATAATGCAATGATAGATGATGGTTTATTCCAAAGGAAGTGGCTACTATGGTTATTTTGCCAAAATCAGTAGTTGCAATTAAACAGATTGAAAGCATAAGTTAAAATAATAATAACAATAATAATAAGTAATTGTCGTAGCAGGGTACCAAGGGGTGCCCCGCACCCTAGGGTCGTTAGAATACTGGTGTGTCGTCGGGGATACTGTACATATGTAGGTTTAGCCTGTATAACGTATTTTGGCACATGTACCTAAATACACACTCTCTCTCTCAACATTGTGAGGGCGAGAAGGTAAATGTCCCTTCTTACCCTCCTATAAATAAGGCCCCAAGGGCATGTACAAAGGGGGGCTTCCCTCATTTTGACATAATTCACACATTCAACACAGTATCAATACACCTTGTGTCTTTGGCTCCTCCCCTCTTCGGTCTCTTCCCAAGACAAAGGGTACCATGTACCCACTATTTATCCTTTTAATTCTTGCTACAACAGTTGGCGCCGTCCGTGTGGTCCGAACAAGAGGCTACGCATAAAAGGAGCCAAAGGCCACCTCGAGCCGAAGCATGATTTTGGCCGAAGCCCACACTGCACCTTCGGCCGAAGCACGCCTTCGGCCAAAACATAGTCCACCACCAGCCGAAGCCCCCCATCCCATCCTGGGCCCCAGTGGGGACCCTTCACCTCGTCGCAGCAGTGTGAGGCCCTTCGGCGTGGCAAGCACCTTCGGGAGCAAGGCCCCGCCGCCCACCGCCTCAGGCCCCCCTCGGCCCCCACCTCCGGAGCTCCCAGCCTCTGGCTCTGATAGCCCGGAGCCCCCTTCGGCATCGCCCATCTCCGGCTCTGGCCTCCCCACCCCTTCGCTGGCCACCCAGCCCCCTCAGGTCACCCCCTTCGCGTGACCCCTCAGCAAGCCACCTCTGAAGCTCCCAACCTCCGGCTCTGATCTCCCAGAACCCCCCTTCGGCGTCATCCATCTCCGCCTCCGGCCTCCCCACCCCCTCAGAGCGAGGCCCCCTTGGGCGTAGCCTTGGCCCTCTCTGACAGCTTCGCCTCGCCCTACGGCATCCCGGAGTCCCCTCTGGAGCACCCCCTCGAAGCGAGGCCCCCGTCGGTGACCCCTTCGGCACCGCCTAGGCCCCCTCCGCTGGCACCGCCTCGGCCTTGGGCCCCTTCAGGGCAAGCCCATCTTCAGCAGTGCGCCTGGGCCTCGTCAACCTTCGGTAGCTCCAAAGGCGCCCCCTCGGATGCGCCCTCCTAGCTCCAGTCCACCTCAGCGCCGCCTCATCAACCTCCAGCGGCACCGCCTCGGCCTCGGCCCTCTTCGGGGCAAGTCCATCTTCAGCAGCGCGCCCGAGCCTCGTCAACCTTCAGTAGCTCTAGAGGCACCCCCTCGGGTGTGCCCCCCTCCCCCCGGCTCTGATCCACCTTGGCGCCACCTCGACAACCTCCGGCCGGTCCACTTCGACGCCGCCTCGTCCACCTTCGGCGCGGCCCCAGAGCCTTTGGAGCTCTTCGGCGAGGCCTGCTTCGCCCTGACCACGGGTCGCCTCCAGTGGTCCCCCCCCCCTCGCTGGCTTCACCCCGGCCTCGGGCTAACTCCACCTCCAGCTCACCCCTTCGGCCACGCCTCAGGCTTCGGACCACCCGGAGCCTTCGGCGCGACCTTGGTCCCCTTCGGCAGTAAGTCTTCAATTGTTCTAGGAGAGCACTAGCTGCCACTAGCAGTGTTGATGCATTTTTCCCACACATGAGGCAGTAAAAATAAAAAAAATAAAATAAAGCCCACAAGGGTGGCAACAAAGACGTCCCGCATGGCCTCGAGCCCCGGCGCACACTAGCTCACTCTCCGAAGTGCGAAGTGTATAAGCTCATAAGGGTGGCAAAAATAAGCTCACCACCATGGCAACAAAGATGTCGCGCATGGCCCCGAGCCCCGACGTATACTAGCTCACTCTCTGGAGTGCGAAGTGTATAAGCCCACAAGGGTGGCATAAATAGGCCTACCACCGTGGTAACAAAGACGCTGCGTATGGCCCCGAGCCCCGGCGCACGCTAACTCACCCTCGCAGGTGTGAAGTGCATGAATAAGATTGCGCAAAGCCCCAATCGCTCCAACGGCCCCACCTTGGCGACCAGAGAGTCTCCCGCCGCGAGGGCCTCGCCCCGACAGACAGACATTTCAAATCGCGCTCAAACGTACAAAGCCCCAGTCGCTTCGATAGCCCCACCTCGGCAACTAGGGAGTGTCCCCACCGTGAGGGCCTCACCCCGGCAGAGAGACATTTCAAATCGCGCTCAAACGCGCAAAGCCCTAGTCGCTCGAGCGGCCCGCCTCGGCGACTAGGAGTCTCCCCATCGCGAGGGCCTCGCATGCAAGGAGAAACATTTCAAATCGCGCTCAAACGCGCAAAGCCCTAGTCGCTCTCGCTAGCCTTGGGCTCTCAAACGAGCCCAACCAAAGAAAGTTGGGGGGACGGCAATCGGCTTCGCCTCCCCCTCGCTAGCCTTGGGCTCCCAAACGAGCCCAACCAAAGAAAGTTGGGGGACGGCGATCGGCTTTGCCTCCCCCTCGCTAGCTCCCAAACGAGCCCAACCAAAGAAAATTGGGGGATGGCGATCGGCTTTGCCTCCTCCTCGCTAGCCTTGGGCTCCCAAATGAGCCCAACCAAAGAAAGTTGGGGATCGCCATCGGCCGCCTCCCCTCGCTAGCGTTGGGCTGTAAGCAGCCCAACCAAAGAAAGTTGGGGGCGGCGATCGGCCGCCTCCCCTTGCTAGCCTTGGGCTCTCAAGCGAGCCCAACCAAAGAAAGTTGGGGACGGCGATCGGCTTCGCCTCCCCCTCGCTAGCCTTGGGCTCGCAAACGAGCCCAACCAAAGAAAGTTGGGGGACGGCGATCGGCTTCACCTCCCCCTCGCTAGCCTTGGGCTCTCAAACGAGCCCAACCAAAGAAAGTTAGGGGACGGCGATCGGCTTCACCTCCCCCTCCCCCTCGCTAGCCTTGGGCTCTCAAACGAGCCCAACCAAAGAAAGTTGGGGGACGGCGATCAGCTTCACCTCCCCCTCGCTAGCCTTGGGCTCTCAAACGAGCCCAACCAAAGAAAGTTAGGGGACGGCGATCGGCTTCACCTCCCCCTCGCTAGCCTTGGGCTCTCAAACGAGCCCAACCAAAGAAAGTTGGGGAAGGGTGATCAGCTTCACCTCCCCCTTGCTAGCCTTGGGCTCGCAAACGAGCCCAACCAAAGAAAGTTGGGGGACGGTGATCAACTTCGCCTCCCCCTCGCTAGCCTTAGGCTCCCAAACGAGCCCAACCAAATAAAGTTGGGGGACGGCGATCGGCTTCGCCTCCCCCTCGCTAGCCTTGGGCTCTCAAACGAGCCCAACCAAAGAAAGTTAGGGGACGACGATCAGCTTCGCCTCCCCCTCGCTGGCTCTGGGCTCGCAAATGAGCCCAATCATAAATATAAGCACCTACCTCCTCAGGCAAGTGAACATCAACCCTTCCCACCACTCCAAGTCACAGGCACGATCCACAAGGAGCAACGGGAGGGGGACGGTACCGGTACCTGGCCCCAATAGGACCAACGCAAGGTCTTCTCCTGAAATTTTGTTGCATAAAGCAAGCATGAGCACAACTACCGTGCTCGCAAGTTACACCCAATATGGAATTGTAATGCATGCATAAGGTAAACAAAGGACATTGGCGGGGTTATTTTAAAAAGCGGCAGTTTTAATTTAAATAATCATAATAGATTGCAAGGCCATTTTCATACAAGAATTAAAATCATATTTTAGATGACAATGGAATAGTGTGGATAACCTCCAAGAAAGGTGATGGATATCCTCCAATCACAATGGCTAACCGCCCAATTTTTCCCACAGGACTAACCATCCCGAAAACATCTGTTGAAATCATTTTAAAACCAAAAACAAGTCTAACTCAAAGTGGCTTTGCTAGCATGTCCATGATCATGACGCGCTATTCGAATAGTTTCTACTCTGCGAGTTTGTGCAGCTTTACCCACACGAGATAATTTGCTCCTTGTGTCGGCCAATCCACGCTTCCTAAGGCGTGTGACAAAGCAATTATCACGAGGCCGTTACAATGGTCTACCCCAAAGAACTCATGCCCGCTAAGGTTTTGCTTCCATTGGACTATCCATCCTCTGGGAGCCCCCTCTTGCGCCAAGTGGGACTACTGTCTAACCAACACCCACTCATACAAAATGGCACGAATATCTACGAGGTGTCCCAAATTATTAAGCCAAGTCTTGTCCAGACAAGACGTGTGGTGGTACGGTAGGGCATAGCAAGATGCGGCTCTAAGACTGGTCCTTAATCGACTTGGGCGTCGTTCGAAATCAAACCCTGGGTGTTAATCCTAACCAGATTAAACCCGTGCATAAACCTGCACCCACCATTCATCCGTTTCGCCCAAGTCCAAACCATTTTAGTTTTATTTTAGTGTAAACCACCTTTACAAACTCTCTATGGTAAAACAATACCATAGATTTGATTTTAAACAAGTTGTAATGATTTGGCTAAATCCTCCCAAATTCAAAATCTTGGTCTAAACATTTGCTAAGCATTTCCAAATAATTTTACCTATGGTGACAAGGGATGGCATTTCAATATACAAAATTGGCCATACAATAACAATTGGAATAGCTAAGCATTTAAACAGGGTATTAAAATAGTTGACTAAAAATATGCATGCAATAATAATTCTAAAAACTGAATTAAATAACTTTAAAATAGTAGGTGCAACATGGTCAAAGTGTAACTTGCCTTCGCTGAAGTCTTGAAATTCTAATTCTTCGGAAGAATCAAATTCCCCGGAATCGTCGTAATCTAAACGTGAAAATACGACAAATCAATTGAAATTCAAATAAAATCAAGACGACAGTTTAAACTAACTCTAAATAAAATAATTATATTTTTTTTGACTAGATAATAATTTTATAAAACTTTATAAGTTTGAAACACTCAATTTGGAATTAGGAAATAAAAGATATGAATTTTACAAGCTTAAATCCTAAATTTGCAATTTAAATAGTTTTACTTGAAATGACAATTTAAACTAATTCCAAATAAACAAATTTTAATTTATTAAGCTAGATAATATTTTTATAAAATTTTAGATATTTAATTCACTAAATTTGAAGTTGTACAATGCGAAGTTATGAATTTTACAAATGTTAACCTAAATTTGGATTTGAATGAATTTCTAAATTCTAAAACAGAACTAAACTGAACTCCTAATTGAATAACTATATTTTATTTAGTTAGATAATAGTTTTCTAAGATTTTAGCAACTGAAATAATCCAATTTGGAATTATGATTCAAAAGATATGAATTTTACAAGTTTAATTCCTAAATTAGTAGTTTAAATTATTTCAAATTCAAACAGACAGTTCAAACCTACTCCAATTCAAATTTTTATATTTTATTTATCTGGGTATTAATTTTATAAAATTTTAGAAGTTGGAATCACCTAATTTGGAGTTAGGATGCAAAAGTTATGAATTTTACAAATTAAATCCTAAATCATTATTTAAATCAATTTCTGAATTATTTTTCTAAAAGAAAATCTAATTATTGCGCAAGGTGACGCCGGCGGTGGAATTTCGGAATTAAATAAATAAAAACAAAATCCGACAATGGGCCCTTTGTAGCCGAGACACTACCACGTGGACTCATCCACCTGCCTGGCGCCTGAGGAGGGTGTGAGGTGGCATGGTTTGTGCCACCGTGCGAACTGGCGACGTGGCACCGAGGTGGCACCACAGTGGCGATGACGTGGTGTGGCCACGAGGCACGGTGAGGTGGCGCTTCGGTGGCGGGCTCGTTAGGCGTTAGAACTCGGCCGCATGGTGGTACCAAAGGAGAGCGCCTTGAGTCGCTTACCTTGGATGCTAGCGGGTTGCCGATGGTCGGCGGCGAGCTCGAAAAGCGGCGGCGGCAGACGGCTACTACGGGCGAGATTGGTCCCAAGCTTCTCGGTGCAAAGGATGCGCGACGGGTAGAGTGAAGCGTGGCGGTCTTGATGAGGTAGTCGCGATCGACGATGAGCCCTTGAGGTCGCGAATTGGTGAAGAACATGCGCGTGATGGCCGCATAAGACTTCGAAATCCGGCGAAACCGAGAGGGGAGAGGAGGAGTGGGTGACGGCACAGAGATGAGGAGATCTAGCCGCACCCGGTGCTCCCTTTTATAGGGGCCAGGGCGGAGTAGAGGAGGAGATCGTGGGCGGGGATCGTGGCGGCCGTGGCGGTTGGGCGCGTGGGCTAACCGGCGAAATCATGTGCGGGGAAGGGGGATAAGGCCGGGAGTGGACGCGGCGTGAGGCGCGGAAGTGGGTGCGCGTGGCCACGTGAGGAGAGGGGGCGGGAAGAGCGGCATTGACGAGCTCCACGATGCGGCAATGGCGGCGGCCTGGGCTAACCCGCGCGAAGAAGAAGGAGGTGGAGAAGATGGTGCGGGACGGTTGGATCTTGATCGTGTGGGCGAAAAGGGGCCGTGCGGCGTGGGCGCGTGTGCGCCGTCGGATCTCAATCCGACGGTGGAAAAAGAGAGGAGTGGCAGGCAAGGCTGGTCTTGGTGGGCCACAATGGGTGTACAAGATGGAGGGTTTTGGGCCGAGCTAGGGTTTCGGCCCAAGCATTGCTGAGGGTTTTCTTTTAGTTTTCTATTTAAAATAATCTGGTTAATTCCTTTTAGACTTAGAAAATAGTAAAAAGAGTCTAAAAATTCTACAAAAATTCTCATAAATCCTTAGAGACATTTTAGACTTAATAAAATTATTCCCAACTTAAACTTGATAATAAATTTTGTAATTAAATTATTTTAGCTTTAAAACATTTAGGAAAAAGCTTTTAAAATTTCAGAAAATTCACAAATTCAAATAAGTTTTAAACTTTAACCAAATTTGAAATTTTGGGCTGTTACAAACCTCCCCTTTAAGGAATCTCGACCGAGATTCGTGGATTGACCGGCAAGAAGGTGGGGATACCACGCCTTAATATCTTCTTCCCGCCTCCCAAGTGGCTTCACTTTCCGGGTGGTGGCTCCACTGGACTTTGTATGAACGGATGATCTTGTTTCGTGTGACACGCTCTGCGATGTCCAGAATCTTGATCGGTTGCTCCACATAAGTGAGGTCCTCTTGAAGCTCAATGCTTTCAGAGTGGTGCGATCTTCGTGCACTCAAGGCACTTCTTTAGGCAGTGAAACATGGAAGACATTGTGGACGGCGGATAAAGATGCTGGTAGCTCAAGCTGATATGCAACTTCACCTCTTCTTGCCAAAATCTTGTAAGGTCCCACAAATCTGGGTGCAAGTTTTCCTTTGGTTCGAACCTTCTTACTCCTCGGTGGAGTAACTCAAGATAGACAAAATCACCTTCGCAAAGGTCAACTCTCTCGACGATTATCGGCATAACTTTTCTGCCGGGTTTGGGCTACTTTTAGATGTTCTCTTATTGTTTTAACCTTACTTTCACTTCTTTGATCAACTCGGTCCAAAGAATTGGTGCTCCCTACTTCATCCCAAAGAAGCGGAGTTCGCACTTTCGCCATACAAAGCCTCAAATGGGGACATCTCAAGACCGGCTTGGTAGCTATTGTTGTACTGAAAATTCAAGATAGGGCGATTCTTGTCCCAACTTTGTCCGTACTCTAAAGCGCAGCTCGAAGCATGTCTTCCGAATCTGGTTGACTCGTTTCGCTCATCCATCCGTCTGCGGATGATATGCGGTGCTGAAATTGAGTCTGGTTCCCAAAGCTTCATGCAGACTCTGCCAAAATCTTGACGTAAACTGTGATCCTCTGTCGGACACGATCTTCTTGGGTACTCCGTGTAGACAAACGATCTTAGCCATATAAACTCTGCTAACTTGTCAGATTCAGAGGTGGTCTTGACCGGAATGAAGTGAGCTACTTTCGTCAACCGGTCAATTATCACCCAGATAGAGTCACATCCTGATTGGGTCCTAGGAAGTCCGGTAATGAAGTCCATACCAACTTCTTCCCACTTCCACTCGGGAATCGGCAACGGTTGCAGCAAACCAGCGGGTCTTTGATGCTCTGCCTTGACTCGCTGACACACATCACAACGGGCTACAAACTCAGCAATTTCTCGCTTCATGCTGACCCACCAATATCTTTCCCTTAGATCCTGATACATCTTGGTGCTGCCAGGATGAATAGAATAAGGCGACTCATGAGCTTCCCTCAGAATCGACTGCTTTAAATCCTGTTGATCCGGTACACAGATGCGGTCACCGTACCACACCGTTCCTTGCTCATCTTCGGTGAATCCTGGGGCTTTGCCTCTTCTCATATTCTTCTTGATCTCCTTGATGTCTTCATCTTCTATCTGCTTCTCCCTGATCTGACTCTGAAGTGTTGATTGAACTTCCAAAGCGTTCACACATCCTTGATCAACAATCTCCAAGTTCAGGTGCTTCAATTCTTCGTACAACTCTGGTTGATTCTTCTGAACTAAGATGGTGTTGCAATACGCCTTTCTACTCAGGGCATCTGCAACCACATTTGCCTTGCCCGGATGATAATGAATTTCAAGATCATAGTCCTTTATTAATTCCAGCCATCTTCTCTGACGGAGGTTAAGGTCAGACTGGGTAAAGATGTACTTCAAACTCTTATGATCCGTGAAAACTTCACAGCGGTTACCGATGAGGTAATGCCGCCAGATTTTTAATGCATGCACAATCGCTGCTAACTCAAGGTCATGAGTTGGATAATTCCCTTCATGTGGCCTCAACTGACGAGATGCGTAAGATACAGCCTTGCCCTCCTGCATCAATACGCAACCGAGTCCTTGACGAGCGCCGCAGAAAATCACAAAATCTTTATGAATATCTGGTAGGACCAATACAGTCTTTGAAACTAGTCTCGTCTTCATCTCCTGGAAACTCTCCTCGCAAGCATCTGTCCATTCAAATTTCTTCTCCTTCTTCAGAAGTTGAGTCATTGGTTTTGCTAATTTGGAGAAACCTTCAATGAATCTGCGGTAATACCACCAATCCAAGGAAACTTCTCACCTCGTGACGAGACTTGGGTTGTTTCAATCCATTACCGCTTCGACTTTGGTCGATCTCGGCAACTCCTCCCGTGGACATAATATGTCCAAGGAATGCCACTTGACTTAGCCAAAATTCGCACTTGCTGAATTTGGCATAAAGCTGGTTCTCCCTGAGTTTTCCCAAAATTAACCTGAGGTGGTTCTCATGTTCTTCTTCATTCTTCGAATAGACGAGGATGTCATCGATGAAAACAACCACAAACTTATCCAAGAATTCCATGAACACTTTGTTCATCATATTCATGAAGTAATAAGAAGGGGCGTTCGTCAAACCGAAAGACATTACCGTGAACTCGTATAGTCCATATCTAGTGGTGAAGGTCGTCTTCGAATATCTTACCGTGCGATCTTCAGTTGATGATAGCCAGATCTCAAATCAATCTTCGAGAATACGCTTGCTCCTTTCAATTGATCGAACAGATCGTCAATCCTAGGTAGCGGGTACTTGTTCTTGATTGTCACTTCATTGAGTGACCTATAATCCACACACATCCTCATACTGTTGTCTTTCTTCTTGACAAACAAGACGGTGCCCCCAAGGTGATGAACTTGGCGAATATATCCTTTGCTCCGCAACTCTTCAATTTGTTTCTTCATCTCGCCAATTCATTAGCCGCATTCTATAGGGTCGCCGAGATTGGAGCGGTCCACAGGACTAAGTCAATTAAGAACATTATGTCCTCGTCGGTGGCATGCCGGGTAAATCATCAGGAAAGACATCCGGGAATTCTTGCACCATTGGTATATCTTCAAGCTTTAACTCCTTCAAGCTGGTCAGAATGGAACTTCCTCCGGTACAGGTATTGGGCTTGAACTCAACTGTGACTCCTTCCTCATTGGTGAGAGTAATAGACCTATTGGCACAATCTATCCGTCCTTGATTCTTGGCTAGCTTGGTCCATTCCAAGTATTACATCCAGGCCTTGAGAATGCAAGACTATCAATCGCCATGAAGGAAACTCAGGATATCTCGGGGTAAGATTCGGGCATAGAGAATTGGTTCTCATTTCTGAGCCCGGGGAATGGATTATCATAGGATTACTTAATGGAGAAATAGGTAACCCATTTTTGCCCACAAACTTATTGGATACAAAAGAATGCGAAGCTCCGGAATCAAACAGGAATCTGCCGTATCGAATTAACAAGAAGCGTACCGGGACGACGTCTGGTCTTTGCTGAGCTTCCTCTGCGGACGTGATTCACACGCCCTTCGTGAACTGGCCCGCCGGCTTTGGGGTGCCGCCGGTGGCTGGTACTCCTGATGCTGGCCTGGCTGGTGTCGCAGGCTGTTGTCTCTTCGGGCATTTGTTGGCATAATGTCCAGTCTCGTTGCAATGGAAGCATGTCCTCCTGCTTTGTTGATGAAGTTGGGTTCTTCTTAAACCGCCCGCAGATGCATTGTTGCGAAGCCGGAAGAGTTGGGCTATTTGTGATCATCGAGCTCTGGGTGTAGAAGATCGAACCTTCCACTCGAGGTGGCCGAGGCCGAGCAAAGCGGGGCTTGGGTTGCCCTCGAGTTGAACTTCGAGCGGCCATCCTCGCTTGCAGTTCTCCATCTGCAGATGTTTGGCCTCCGGCGAAAAGCTTTATTCACTAACCGCTGGAAGTCGGTGTAGTCATTGGAGACCAATGAATCGAGATCTCATCGTTCAAACCATCCATGAACCTTTCTGCCTTTCTTCATCACTAGCCACATCTCTTTGGGGCATAGCGAGCAAAATTGGTTGAACTTGTGCAGTATTCACCTTGTGCGGTTGCCTTGTTTGAGCTCGTGGAACTCCTTCTTCTTTAAGGTCATTATCCCCGCGGGAATATGTGCATGGCGGAAAGCCCGCACAAACTCCTCCCAAGAGATAGTCTGCGCATCGGCATGGGAGATGTTGTAGTTATCCCACCATTTCGATGCGGGACGGTGAGTGGTGAGAGGCAAACAGGACTCTCTCATGATCAAGACATCGAGTGATATCCGGCTTCTTCCGATAGCACGGATCCGATCATCGGCATCCATCGGCTCTGTCTTCTTTGGAGAAGGTCGGTGGCGATGCGCATGAAATCTGCCATGGTCAATCTTTGCGCGGTGGAGGTGGTGGTGCGATCCAGTTGTTGCTCGCACATTCTCGCCTTATTGTTGAGGGATGAGCTAGGAGGTTAATCGATGATTCGGTTTTCCATCATCGACGCGTAATCTGGTCCTTGGTGGTGGCGGTGGTGGTTGCTACACGGATCCTCCCGTAATCTGCGTCTTCGTTGCCCGACCTCGGACGCCATCGCCGCAGATGCGGTGGTCACCATCTGCTAGAACTCCAAAGATTTAGGAGAGATAGAGCAGATAGGAAGTTCTAAAGGGTAAATTCTAATGACCCAAGAACACAAAGAGCACACAAGACAAAGAGCAGATTTTTCCAAAAGTCCCTTTATTAATTCATTTTATTCAAAGATTATGGCTACCACAAATAAGATAGTAGCTCATACTTCGCAACTAAAGATCGAGCTAACAGGAAGATAACTATAATGGGGTCTTGGGGTATAATCCGCTCACTTCGAGCTAGCCTCGCGGCCTTGTAGCTAGCTAGCTCATGATTCGGTCTTGACTTCTCTTACGCTTCTTGTAGTGCATTACGAGCGGTGAGCAAGTCATTCAAGGTGTTTCCGTAGGCGTAATCCAAGGCCTTAGCCAGATCCACCTGGTGTGTCAGTTCGGGGGAATCTTCGTCTCTAGCGGAGTTGAAAGTACTGTCGAGTCGGGTCGGAAGGTGCATCGGGTAGTAATGAAACCCGGTGCCCTGAAGGCGATGATTGTAGGTGTAACGAAGGTGACGGACTGCCTCTCTTGCCGCATCCTAAATGCCATCATCAAAGGTATCGCACGGATCGGGCGCCAAAGACGTGGAAGACGGTGTCCGGCAAGAGATTGGAGTAGATGAGCACTTCTACTCTCCACGCTTGTTGTTCTCCCACTTGGTACTTGAATCCTTGAAAAGTTGGCCTCTTCGGTAACCAGTCTTTGTATCATTTCCCAAAGTATCTCGCCCAAGATCGATAAAGGCTCAAGTGGGAAATAGCGTCCGTATTTCAGCCATCTAAAATTTTGAGAAGGAGAGGAGTTAGTAAACATTTTTAAAGAGAAAGGTTGAGAAATGACTCTGGATAGACTCAAAATAGTTTTAGCTTTTGAAGATAAGTCCTTAAGGCAATTCTAAGGCCACGACCTACAGTCGATATGGCTCTGATACCACTTTTGTCGGACCCGGGAACGAAAGATCCCGAACCCTCTGTGTTCCTACACCAGTCTAGGATTTCCGGTGTACACAGTTACAAAAATGATAACATAACCAAATCTCGCATTTCATTAATAGTAAATCGAGTTCGATACAATTGGGCATGAAGCCAAATAAAGAAATAAATAAACAATGAAATAAAAAGATAGTAGTAGGCCAGAACGATCCGCCACAGGCAATCGTCTGGGGGCGTAGCCTAGGCGTCGGTGTCCTCACCGTCTCGATAGTAGTCTTCTCCTGAAATTTTGTTGCATAAAGCAAGCATGAGCACAACTACCGTGCTCGCAAGTTACACCCAATATGGAATTGTAATGCATGCATAAGGTAAACAAAGGACATTGGCAGGGTTATTTTGCGTAAAGCAGCAGTTTTAATTTAAATAATCATAATAGATTGCAAGGCCATTTTCATACAGTAATTAAAATCATATTTTAGATGACAATGGAATAGTGTGGATAACCTCCAAGAAAGGTGATGGATATCCTCCAATCACAATGGCTAACCGCCCAATTTTTCCCACAGGACTAACCATCCTGAAAACATCTGTTGAAATCATTTTAAAACCAAAAACAAGTCTAACTCAAAGTGGCTTTGCTAGCATGTCCATGACCGCGGACGCGGCTATTCGAATAGTTTCTACTCTGCAGAGTTTGTACAGCTTTACCCACACGAGATAATTTGCTCCTTGTGTCGGCCAATCCACGCTTCCTAAGGCGTGTGACAAAGCAATTATCACGAGGCCGTTACAATGGTCTACCCCAAAGAACTCATGCCCGCTAAGGTTTCGCTTCCATTGGACTATCCATCCTCCGGGAGCCCCCTCTTGCGCCAGGTGGGACTATTGTCTAACCAACACCCACTCATACAAAATGGCACGAATATCTACGAGGTGTCCCAAATTATTAAGCCAAGTCTTGCCCTGACAAGGCGTGTGGTGGTCTGGTAGGGCATAGCAAGATGCGGCTCCAAGACCGGTCCTTAATCGACTTGGGCGTCGTTCAAAATCAAACCACAGGTGTTAATCCTAACAGATTAAACCCGTGCATAAACCTGCACCCACCATTCATCCGTTTCGCCCAAGTCCAAACCATTTTAGTTTTATTTTAGTGTAAACCACCTTTACAAACTCTCTATGGTAAAACAATACCATAGATTTGATTTTAAACAAGTTGTAATGATTTGGCTAAATCCTCCCAAATTCAAAATCATGGTCTAAACATTTGCTAAGCATTTCCAAATAATTTTACCTATGGTGACAAGGGATGGCATTTCAATATACAAAATTGGCCATACAATAACAATTGGAATAGCTAAGCATTTAAGCAGGTATTAAAATAGTTGACTAAAAATATGCATGCAATAATAATTCTAAAAACTGAATTAAATAACTTTAAAATAGTAGGTGCAACATGGTCAAAGTGTAACTTGCCTTCGCTGAAGTCTTGAAATTCTAATTCTTGGAAGAATCAAATTTCTAATCGTCAGTAATCTAAGCGTGAAAATCGACAAATCAATTGAAATTCAAATAAAATCAAGACGACAGTTTAAACTAACTCTAAATAAAATAATTATATTTTTTTGACTAGATAATAATTTTATAAAACTTTATAAGTTTGAAACACTCAATTTGGAATTAGGAAATAAAAGATATGAATTTTACAAGCTTAAATCCTAAATTTGCAATTTAAATAGTTTTACTTGAAATGACAATTTAAACTAATTCCAAATAAACAAATTTTAATTTATTAAGCTAGATAATATTTTTATAAAATTTTAGATATTTAATTCACTAAATTTGAAGTTGTACAATGAAGTTATGAATTTTACAAATGTTAACCTAAATTTGGATTTGAATGAATTTCTAAATTCTAAAACAGAACTAAACTGAACTCCTAATTGAATAACTATATTTTATTTAGTTAGATAATAGTTTTCTAAGATTTTAGCAACTGAAATAATCCAATTTGGAATTATGATTCAAAAGATATGAATTTTACAAGTTTAATTCCTAAATTAGTAGTTTAAATTATTTCAAATTCAAACAGACAGTTCAAACCTACTCCAATTCAAATTTTTATATTTTATTTATCTGGGTATTAATTTTATAAAATTTTAGAAGTTGGAATCACCTAATTTGGAGTTAGGATGCAAAAGTTATGAATTTTACAAATTAAATCCTAAATCATTATTTAAATCAATTTCTGAATTATTTTTCTAAAAGAAAATCTAATTATTGCGCAAGGTGACGCCAAAGAAGGGAATTTCGAATTAAATAAATAAAAACAAAATCCGACAATGGGCCCTTGTGTCGAGACACTACCACGTGGACTCGATCCACGGGCCTTGCGCATGAGGAGGGGTGTGAGGTGGCATGGTTTGTGCCACCCATGCGAACTTGGCGACGTGGCACCGAGGTGGCACCACGGTGGCGATGACGTGGCGTGGCCACGTAGGCACGGTGAGGGGTGGCGCTCGGTGGCGGGCTCGCCGGCGTTAGGGGCTCCGGCGAGGGCCGCGGGTGGTACCAAAAGGGAGAGCGCAACGCGCTGAGTCCAGCGCTTACCTTGGATGCTAGCGGGCGCGGCGGGATGGTCGGCGGCGAGCTCGAAAAGTGGCGGCGGTGGTACGGCTACGGCGGCGAGATTGGTCCCGGGCTTCTCCGGTGCAAAGGATCTTGCGCGGGGTAGAGTGAAGCGTGGCGGTGCTGATGAGGTAGTCGCGGTCGACGATGAGCCCTTGAGGTCGCCGGAATTGGTGAAGAACCGCGGTGCGGTGGCCGGCGTAAGACTTCGAAATCCGGCGAAACCGAGAGGGGAGAGGAGGAGTGGGTGACGGCACAGAGATGAGGAGATCAAGCCGCACCCGGTGCTCCCTTTTATAGGGGCCGAGGCGGAGTAGAGGAGGAGATCGTGGGCGGGGATCGTGGCGGCCGTGGCGGTTGGGCGTGTGGGCTAACCGGCGAAATCGTCTTGGGAAGGGGATAAGGCCGAGAGGACGCGCGTGAGGCGTGAAGGGGCGCGTGGCCACGCGAGGAGAGGGGGCGGGAAGAGCGGCGTTGACGAGCTCCACGATGCGGCAATGGTGGCGGCCTGGGCTAACCCGAGCGAAGAAGAAGGAGGTGGAGAAGATGGTGCGGGACGGTTGGATCTTGATCGTGTGGGCGAAAAGGGGCCGTGGCTGGCGTGGTAGCGTGCGCTGCGTCGGATCTCAATCCGACGGTGGAAAAGAGAGGAGTGGCAGGCAAGGCTTGGTCTTTTGAGCCACAATGGGTCACAAGATGGAGGGTTTTGGGCCGAGCTAGGGTTTCGGCCCAAGCATTGCTGAGGGTTTTCTTTTAGTTTTCTATTTAAAATAATCTGGTTAATTCCTTTTATACTTAGAAAATAGTAAAAAGAGTCTAAAAATTCTACAAAAATTCTCATAAATCCTTAGAGACATTTTAGACTTAATAAAATTATTCCCAACTTAAACTTGATAATAAATTTTGTAATTAAATTATTTTAGCTTTAAAACATTTAGGAAAAAGCTTTTAAAATTTCAGAAAATTCACAAATTCAAATAAGTTTTAAACTTTAACCAAATTTGAAATTTTGGGCTGTTACACGGTCACACCGAAGAAGCAATCAAGCACAGCAGGGTAGCAACAACTTCACCCACACAGGCTCCGCCACTGCTCACCGCCTGCCTCGAGGCTATAGCCTCGACGGGGCTAGCCCGATGCGCCGCCCACCTCAAGGCCCATGCCTCGGCAGGGCAGCTCCTCGTCGACTTCACCCACACGGGCTCCGCCACTGCTCACCGCCCGCCTCGAGACTGTAGCCTCGGCGGGGTGGCCCCAACACGCTCCCGCCTCGAGGCCCATGCCTCAGTGGGGCGGCTCCACGTCGACTTCACCCACACGGGCTCCGCCACTGCTCACCGCCCGCCTCGAGGCCCATGCCTCAGTGGGGCGGCTCCGCGTCGACTTTGCCTACATGGGCTCTGCCACAGCTCACCACTCGGCTCGAGGTTGTAGCCTCGGCGGGACGGCTCCACGTCGACTTCGCCCACATGGGCTCGCCATCGCCATCGCCCGCCTTGAGATCAGAGCCTCGGCGGAGTGGGTTCGACGCCCGCCTCGAGGCCCTTGCCTTGGCGGGGCGACTCCACGTCGACTTCACCCACATGGGCTCCGCCACTGCTCACCCCCCGCCTCGAGGCTGTAGCCTCGGCGGGGCGGCTCCATGCCGACGTCTCCTGGGGTATCCTGACTCCTGAGGGATCGGGGGTGACAGGATTGCGTCCGCTCGCCCCTCGGGACCACGGGACCTATCCCCGTGACTTCGGACCACGCAAATGAGGGAGTTGTCATAGCAGGGCACCAAGGGGTGCCCCGCACCCTAGGGTCGTCAGGAATACTGGTGTGCCATTTGGGATATTGTACATATGTAGACTTAGTTTGTATAACGTATTTAGGCAAATGTACCTAAATACCCTCTCTCTCTCTCTCTCTCAACATTGTGAGGGTAAGAAGGTAAATGTCCCTTCTTGCCCTCCTATAAATAAGGCCCCGAGGGCATGTACAAAGGGGGGCTTCCCTCATTTTGACATCATTCACACATTCAACATAGTATCAATACACCTTGTGTCTTTGGCTCCTCCCCTCTTCGTTCTCCTCCCAAGACAAATGGTACTACGTACCCACTGTCTAACCTTTTCTTGCTACGACAGTAATAAAAAATTTCCACAAAGTTCACAAAGTTTAAACCAATTCTTTCATACAGCTTCCCTTCCATAATGGTTTTTATAAAAATCTACCTTCCATGACCGAGGACGTGGCTATTCGAATAGTTTGTTAAAACTCTGCTGAGGCTATATAACTTTACCTACAAGATATAACTAGTGTGAACAACACCAATCATAACAAAACCTTTCAGAAACTTTGTCTCAGCAATTGACTCTCCCGATGTGCATACAGCCAGCACCAAACTTCACTCAGCTCGTTGGTCTAACGAACACTGTTGGACCTGGAGATAGCCCATAAATGCGACCCAAACAAAGTAGTTCACACCTCCACCCATCACAAAGTGCTTAACCTACCTACTGAGTAGTCAATGTCGAGACTTTATAACTTACTAAGCTAGGTCCGTCCCATGGTAGGCTTGTGGTAGTATGATATGACTCAGTTCAATGACACACAAAGTTAAGTCCTTAATTGACCAGGGCGAGACTGCCAAACTACACTAAGTCACAAAGATTTACACAACACCCTCACGAAGTCCACCAATTCACAAAGAACTTCCCACTCTCCCTAGTCTAAATCTTTTCCCACCCTATTGATTAAGTGCAACACATACAATCAACAGGTAACAACATACATCACACAACTTTTCACAAAGATGTTCCATAAACACTTAATCAAGTATGAGTTTAACAATTCAAAATGATATCAATAATCCGTTGCAAGGCTAAGCATACTAATCGTGTCTAACTAACCCATGTTGGTGCTATGATAATACTAACTAATAATTTAACCAAGATAGGGTAACACATGATCATGACAATACAATTGACAAGGTGGGTATAAATG
Source organism: Phyllostachys edulis (assembly GCA_036346405.1). Lineage (NCBI taxonomy): Eukaryota > Viridiplantae > Streptophyta > Magnoliopsida > Poales > Poaceae > Phyllostachys > Phyllostachys edulis. The sequence goes on along the minus strand of CM070549.1, from coordinate 74,765,602 downwards.
AAATAGGTTGCATAATTAATCCCAAAATAAGTAAAACATTTGACAATTGAACTAGCATGCAATAATTTGAGTCAAAAATAGCTTTGTAAAACTGGGTTCAATATGATCAAAGCACAACTTGCCTTAGAACAACTCTTGGTCTTGGCCTTGGTCTTGATCTTGAGCAAATCACCCTTCCTCAAACGCTCCTGAAGTATCGACATCTAACACAACGAGAGAGAAGAAACACCAATAAATACAAAATAAAGTGATAACAAACTCCAAAATTATAATAAAAATACTAAAATGTAGGGGTCGCTTTTATATGAATTTAGAAACTTGACTGGCTCAATAGGAGATCGTATGAAAAAGAACGGGCTCCTGGAAGTTGGTCAGCAGAGAAATTCAGAGAAAATAAAAAGGGAGACAGAAAACTGACTGGTGGGACCCAAGGACTATGGACCCGGTTCACGGGTCTACGATAGACTAGGTCTACGAAATAGTGTTGACATGTGGGGTCCACATATCGGCGGCTCGGTGCACCGTGGACTAGGTCCACGTGGGATTGGATCTAGGGTTTGGGGTACGGGTGGCAGCTGACTCAGCGATGGGCTAATGTGGTGCTGGTGTGGCGACCACGTCAATGACAAGTCGGTGTCTAACACAGCGAGATCGATAGTAGTGGCGGGTTAACTGTGGTCGACGACGAATGGAGGGCATCCTCGAGCTCTTGTGAACTCATCTACCGGCTCAGATGAGACAGTGGTGGTCGGCAAGGTGGTTGACGGTGATGATAATGACGACGGCGGCTTGGGTGGACGGCGCAACGGCGAGGGAGGGATTTGGCGAGGGTTAGGACGTGCGCATTGGGTTCCTAGGGTCTAGGCGATGCGAACGGGCGATGCATGGGACCCAATGGTCAACAGTGGCGATGATGCGACAACGGCGACGGAGGCACAACGCAGCAGCACTAGGTTGCACGGGGACAGCGACGTAGGATGACGCTCTGATGAAGAGGAGGTGTGCACCAGGTTGAACACGACACGACGAGCACGGTAGGGTAGACAACGTTTATAGAGACTCACCGACGATGGCGGAGGAAGGCGGCGACAACACTAGGGTTTAATCTCCAAATACGGCGCAACAGCGATGACTTAAGGCTCCAGGTCTTGGGGAACTAGCGGCTAGGGTTTGAGCAACACTGGTGATGCGGATGACGAGGGCTTTTATAGCTGGGTACGACCGAGCAACGATGGGAGTCTGTGTCTGGCGCAGAGACGTAGTTTGGATCGCGCACGGGGAAGGATTCCAACACGGAGACGAAGAACGATGCCAACGGGCCCACACGTCAGCAGCAGCGACGATGCGGGGACACGCGGCGGACACGGAGGCCACGCGGCGTGAAACTGGGCTGGGCTACGCGCGTGGGTAAAACGGACTGGTAGAGAGAGAGAAAGAGTGGGCCATAGGAAAGGATTTGGCCCACTGGCCTTCCTTGGTTTTTTAATAGATTTTTCTTTTTAGAAAATACCAAAAAAAAAAGAAAATAGCAAACGAACTTGAAAAAATTCCAGAAAAATATGTAAAGTATTTCCAAGCACAAGGAACCCAAATAAAATAGTTTTGGAATTAATTGATGTTTATTATTCCATTAAATCATTTTGACTTCTCAAATTCTCAATTAAGCCTTTTAAATTCAAATAAAATTGGTGAAATTTTCCAATAGGCTAAACTACTCAAAAAGGATTTTGAAACTAAAAAAAATGGGACTTAAATGACATGTCTTGATGTTTAAGCCCGTGCATCAATTGCTAACCCCCCCCCCCCCACAAGATTGAGCAAAACAAAAGGTTACACAAGGATCATTCAAGAAACAGGATTGGTTCATTGATTGTTTAATAGCAGAGAGGCAAGCTGCTAGCTCATGAATTGATTGTCAAGAGCTCTGCAGGAAGGACCACAGAAATATTTACAGCTCATGCGATGATGGTCAGGTCACTTTGGGTGGGAACAATGCTGACCAACTTTGCTTCCACCCATTCAGAACTAGTCTGACCTTCCTCACAAGCGTGTCATCAGCCTTCATGAGTTATGATTTCCGTCGGTTTCATGCGCCGCCGACCCCAGCTAACCTTCTGATGTCAACTGATGTTTCTCATCAACAAGAAAATTAATAATTAAAAAAAACAAAATTGGCTACAGGACACCAAACTTTTGTAGTATTTGCCTGAGAACACTGGTTTTTTGTGTTTTGCTTAAAGCCACTAAACTTTGATACCGCTTTGCTATAAAACACACCACCCATCAAAATGTAATATCTGGCTAAGAGATGAGAAAGAAGGTAGGTAAAAAGTCTGTTTTGCCCGTGACCCCTTCTTCTTCCTTATTTTCTCCTCTTTTCCTGCCGGGCTTCGGGCTCCCCTCGCACCGCTGCCGTTGATGGTGAGCTCCTGTGATAGCCCAAAACTTTCCAAGGGGTCAGTGGCAAAATAGAATTTTCACCCACCTTCTCTCTCATCATTCAGCCGAATATTATATTTTAATGGTCAGAATGTCCTACGGTAAAGAGCCACTAAAGTTGAGTGTTTTTCAGCAAATACAAAAAAATCAGTGTCCTAGAGCAAATGTCACAAATATGGCTGGAAACAAGCTGAGCCGGCTCGAGCCAGGATCACCCAAGCTCGGTCTTAAATGCGGTTTGGCTCGTTTAGGAAACTAGCCAAAAATCATGCTTGGCTTGGCTCGTTAGTTGGCTCGAGTTGGCTCGTCTAGCTACATCACGTGCTGAACTAGTGGATGGGGGTGGTGGAAGGCGGGCGGCGAGGAGACGATGAGGCAGATGGCGAGAAATGGCGCTAGAGCAGGCCTACAGAAATGGCCACGGGTGGGGTTTGGGGCTGGGGCCAGAGCCTGGGCGTGGAAGTCAACATCGGGGCGGTGGAGCGCAGGTGGAGAGGAAAGCGATGTGACGCAGTGGTGCCTGTGGAAGGTGCACCCGTGGAGCATGGCTTGCCGGTGCACTTGTCGGCGAAGAAGTAGAGATCGTGGAGCACCCCATGCGGCGTGAGCGCCACCTCCGCATCCGTCGTCCACCAGGGGAGCTCGCCGATGTACAACATTGTGGTCAGGGAGGTAGGGGAAGGTGGCGGGAGAGGGAAGAAGCCAAGCCCGAGGTTGACATCACCATATAGGTCGTCGCAATCCTCATCAGTGGAAGGGGTGGGGAAGTGGACGCCCTGGGTGGGGCGGCGAGAGGAGGGCGGGGCAGCAGAAGGACGGGGAAGGAGAAAGGGGCGGTGTAGGAGGGGGCGGTGGAGGAAGAGGATGGGGAGTACACGAGCCAAACGAGTGGCTTAGGCTTGGCTCGAAAAAATTGCGAGCTAGAAGAGAGGCATATCTTGGCTCGGCTTGAGAAGATCACGAGCCTAAGCCGAACCGGCTCGAGCTTGGTCTAAGCTGAGCTGGCTCGCGAGCCACGAGCTTTTTTCTGGCCCTAGTCACAAAAGTTGATTGTGCTGCAGCTAATTTTGCCTAATAAAAAAGAAACTGGTGTTGCTGATCTGTGCAAACTGATGTGGATGCAGTGAGAGAGAGAGACATATCTAATCTCAAGAGGCAATATAATGTGAATTGTGATGACAGCTACTCGCAAACTCCGTACTTTGGTTCGCTACAAGGTGATGTCAATCCCTCGGTCCCTCCCCATGTTGAACTGTTCCAAGAAATCTTATGTTTAGTGAGAAAATTACACTCTTTTAGTTACTTCCTACCTTAGAAGCATGTTCATCAGGCCTGTATTTTGTTCCTGTTCCATCAGTACAAACGTATCATCTCTTTCTGTACTTCGCGAAGAATTGTACTGCCCTTGGCTTGAACTAACTACATGTCACCGATTGCGACATATGCTGCAATTTGCAGGTTTTGAAAACAAGTTCGATCAAGTGACAGGGAGGGGAAGTACCTAGCTCCTTCCTATTTCAGATACCTGTGGAGTGGACTCAATAAACAATGCGCACATCCGCATCGCCAACGTCAAAATATAATATTTGCTGGTCTGAAACGAAATTCTAATTTTAATAAGCGGGCTGCGGGCACAAGGGATTTGATGGGGGTATATTCCTGTGCCGCTACGTCACCGCGAGGATCTCCATTACTTTAGTTTGATGCTTACTTTGAGCTCATGCATGACGTCGGATTAGTCCAACGCAGCATGAGCGCTAGAATATGAGGCTTGGTTTTGTGTTGGATTTAGAATTCATAGACGTGGTCCTATCTTGTGGAGTTCCCGTCCTGCCAAGGCTCAAATGAGATGAATGATTGTTCATAGTGCAAGAAAATGCAAAGCAGTAACTGTCTCTGGCATAAATTTAATCCCGTGACGTTGTCTTAATACTTCAGGTAGGACAGGGTTACGATTTCTTAATCATAGAGCCATAATTGCGTCGAGATTCGTTGATTCAAGTTGGATCTAAAGAAACCATATCACAGATGTCTGCTGTAAGCAATTTTCTTTATGCACCTTTCTTGATGGCGTGTGTTCTTACCACAGCTTCTTCTTTTTTCGCATTTGGATAGCGCAAGAACTCATCTCAGTCCGACCATAACGAAGTAGCAAAAAGGTTTGATAGAAACAGATGTGATAAAGTCAAATTAACATACAGTCTAAGCTAAGACAAGCTAGCCTGCATACTGAAAGTTTGGTCAAATGGTTGCATGAAAGATTGAGTAATTTAGAATGTTACTGAAATGATCATTCGAGACTCAATTGTCAAAGATATCACTGTCACTTAGCTAGTTAACTGCAAGTGGCAAGTGTTTGACACTTTGGGAATTGCAATATAAGATTGCCAACTAGTTTGGAAAAGAAATATTACCATGTTAAATGTGCTACTATGATATACTACCTCCAATTCCAAATGTAAGTTATTTTCGAATATGTGTCAGTCTAACATTCTAAGGTTTGACTATCAATATACAAAGAATTACCAAGATTGACAACATAAAATTGATATTACTAGATCCACCATAAAATATACTTTCATAATATATAATTATTTTTATTTAAAACAACATATGTTTATAGAAATTGATGGTCAAAGTGTCACCTAGAAGACCATATCAATGCCCAAAAACGATTTATATTTGAATGAGTACAATCCCAGAATCTGAATTATACATGCAACCTTCTTCGAATCATAAAAGAACACGGCAGACATTCGTTATATATTCAGAAACAAGTAAATCACAAAAAAACTAGAACCAGACAAGCCGCTCGAAATCCAAAACAGGTCATTAACTAGCATAGTGGAGTGACTAATTAATCACGTCATGATGAAAACGAGTATTCATAGGCCAGCAACACGCCCGCGCCCGCGCTGTGGAAGTAAAAAAACATAAAGATAAAAGGGAAGTCTCTGAAAGCTACAAAAGAATTAACAACTTGTTGATGCTCTCAATGATTAATTCTTGTTGATAGCGGAAAGATTTCACACAATACATTCATTGAGGAAACCTCTCGTATTTGTACAAGTACAGGAGCAATTTCCGCTAATCATCCAAATATAGAAGATACATTCCAAATGTAGCCTAAACAATAGAAGGCAGGAAAGCTCTTCTTGCTGGCGTGCATGGAGCTGATCCCGTCCGCGCCCCGGGCAGTTGGAATGGGAGCAGACGGACATCTAGACTGGACCGGAACTCGCTGAAAACGGATGTCGGCAGACCCTTGGTAAAAATGTCGGCGTACTGAGATGAAGTAGGAACATGAAGTAGTCGAATGTCACCGAGGGCAACATGTTCACGCACAAAATGGAGATCGATCTCAACATGTTTGGTGCGCCGATGCTGCACGGGGTTGGTGGAGATGTAGACGGCACTGATGTTGTCACAGTAGATGATCAAAGCCCGTTGTAGAGGATGGTGTAGTTCAGCTAGGAGTTGGCGAAGCCAACATGCTTCGGCGACGGCATTTGCCACCACCCGATACTCAGCTTCCGCGCTGGAGCGTGAAACTGTGTGCTACCGTTTAGACGACCAGGATACGAGACTGTCACCAATAAAAAAATGATGTAGACTTGCGAGTATCTGGGCAACCGGCCCAATCGGCATCGGTGTAGGCTATAAGCACGGTGGGGGCAGAGCGATGTAGATGAAGGTCGTGATCAAGAGTTCCTTTTAGATAGCGAAGGATTCTCTTAGGGTGTGTTTGGTTGGATGTACCAGGCTGAACGGGATGGTTCGGTACGAGAAATGAGGGTATTCACGCGTTTGGTTGGTTGAATGGTATCAAACCGATCTGGTTCAGATTCGGGGAATATTCTGTGTTGATGTTGTATCATCCCGTTCCACGAATTCCTTCGAACCACGCCATTCACTTTCGTTCTCCCGCCTCGACCTGTGCTGGTGACGGCGAAGATGTGAAGCGAGGGGAGGGCCATGGCGAGCAGCGGCAAGGGGAAGGGTCAAGCCGCGGTGGGGTACCAGTACGCATCGTGCGGCAGATACGACGCCACGGAGGAGCGGCGCTGGTGGCCGTGGCTCATGCCCACAATGCTCGTCGCCTACGTCGTGGTGTTCTTCGTTGAGATGTTCATCAACGACTACCCCCCATCACGGGAGCCTCCTCGGTGATGCCTGTGTCGCTGGGTTCCTCCGACGGTTTGCCTTCTAGCCGCTCCGCGAGAACCCTCTCCTTGACCCCTCCTCGGCGAGAAGCAAGAGAAAATCACAGAAGGGGGAAGAAGCAGTTGGCCTCATTTCCTCCCCAAAATCAAAACCAAGCCGAGGCGCACAGAGGCGCGGTTGGACCAGAGGCGCGGGAAGGAGCCGCACGGGCGGGGTAGGAGCACGGCTAAGCCCCAAGGTGTAGGTGCACGCAGCCGAGCCGCCGGAGGCGCACAGGCCGAGAGGCCAAAGGGAGGTGCTGGCCGGACCAAGGGAAGTCAAGAGACGGCGCCAGCCACCAGGCCGTGCTGGGGGCCAAAGGGGGCAGGGCAACACCAAGCAGTGCATGAGAGAGGGAGCCGACCGAGATAGAGAGCGGTGGCGCCATGGGCCGAGCCAGGGGCTAGGAGATGCGGTGCCATGGGGGAAGGAAGGAGAAGCTCCAAGCAAGCAAGAGAAAATGTGGAAGAAGAAGCAAGGAGAAACCAAGTGATGGAGGTCCCCGAGATCTTTGAGAGAGAACTCGCGTTGTAAGGTAGAGATGATCCAACGGAGCAGCTCCTGTGACGAGCTGGTGAGGAGAATTTCATCGACATAAAGAAGGAGGTAAGCGATGTGTGTGCCTTGAGAAAGAACGAAAAGTGAGGGGTCGACTTTGGAACTGACAAAGCCAAGGGTGAGGAGGTGGGAAGTGAAACGGCTGTACCAAGCACGTGGAGCCTGCTTAAGGCCATACAGGGATTTGTGGAGATGACAGACATGGTTGGGCTTGGAAAGGTCGGTAAAACCAGAGGGTTGTTGGCAATACATTGTTTCGGACAAAGTGCCATGAAGGAAGGCGTTGTTCATATCCAATTGGTGAACATGCTAGTCATGAGAGAGGGCAACCGAAAGAACAGTGCGAATAGTGGCAGGTTTGACGATCGGGCTAAAAGTTTTGTCATAGTCAATACCTTGGAGTTGAGAAAACCTGCAAAGCACCCAGCGTGCCTTATAGCATTCAAGAGAGACATCAAGTTTTAGCTTGTGATGAAAAACCCATTTCCCAAGGTCCCAAGTACGGTTGGCTTAGAGCGCGAAAAACTCATCAATCATGGTAGAATGCCAATTGGGATCGTTGAGAGCACTGCGATAGTTTTTTGGGATGGGAGAAAGAGTGTCGGCGTGGAGATTGAGGTGCTATGTGGGCTTGCGAATGCTAGCTTTGCCACGAGTGATCATGGGGTGCTCGTGGATGGTGGGAGCAACCGGTAGAGGAGAACTCAGGGGCATAGGAATAGGCGAGATGTCGAAGGCTGGTAGGTCTGAGATGTCGGAGGCTAGTGAGGTGGAGATGGGAGGTGTCGGCTCAGCGGTAGGAGCAAGACGCTAGGTGGACACAGCCTGGATGGAGTGGTGTTGTGACTCGGTCGACAAAGGCATGGGTTGTCGAACAGCAGAAGGAGGAAGGTGGGGTGATGTGGACAGAATGTCATCAAGGAAATCAAAAGCATTAGGGGTAGGTGGGGTTGGGAGAGAGGCGAAGGGAAAAGAGTCCTTGTCAAATGTTATGTGACGAGAGATAATGATGCGACTGGTGGAGAGTTCAAGGCAACAGTAACTTTTGTGGTTGGAAGGATACCCAACGAAAACACACGACGTGGAGCGGGGGGGGGGCTAGTTTATGGGATGCGGTGGTAGAGAGATTAGGATAGCACCTACAATCGAAGACACGAAGGTGTTTGTAAGAGGGAGGTGTGCCGTAGAGAGCCTCATGGGGGGTTTTCTGGTGGAGAGTTTTGGTGGGGTGGCGATTGAAGAGATAAGTGGCAGCATGGAGGGCCTCTACCAAATAGGCTGGTGTCATACTGGCTTGGAAAAGAAGGGTGTGAAGGATGTCATTGGTGGAACGAATCACACATTCAGCCTTACCGTTCTGTTGCGATGTGTGAGGACACGACATACTAAGGGTGATGCCCCGTTCAAGAAAGAACAAGCAGGCGGTAGTGTTGTCAAATTCGCGGCCATTGTCACACTGAATGCTCTTAAGAGGAGTCCCAAATTCGGTGGCGACGTAGAGGATGAAGTGGGAGATGGTAGAGAAGACATATGATTTAAGACATAAGGGAAACGTCCATAAAAAATGAGTGTGATCATCAAGCATAACAAGATAGTATTTGTACCTATAAAAACTAGGAATAGGAGATGTCCATAAGTCGCAATGTATTAATTCAAACGGCTTGATGCTCAGGAGGTAGAAGAAGTGAAAGGAAGCCGAACATGGTGACCGAGTTGACAGGCATCACACACAGAAGTATCAGTCACGTTATTACATGGAAGAGAAAATGAGCGAGCTAAAGTACGGAGGGCTTGGTGTCCTAGGTGATCGAGCCACCGATGCCAAAGAGCGGTGGAGGGAGTGACGCAGGTGGTGAGGGCGAATGAGGGGGGTGAAGTAGACGAGTGAAAGGGGTAGAGGTTGCCCTCGCTATTGCACCTGGCGATCACGTTCTTGGTGTGAAGATCCTTCACAGAAAGGCCAAAAGGATGAAACTCTACAAAAACATGATTATCGATGGTGAACTTGCAGACAGAAATGAAATATTTAATAATGTGAGGTGTGACAAGGATGTTTTGTAGAGAAAAGGAACCAATGGGATTAGAGAGAGAGAGAGACGCTACTGGTGTGGGTGACAGGAAGACAAGACCCATTCCCAACAACGATGCCGTTGGGAGTATAAGAAGTGGGCGTGTGGGAAAAGGATAATTTACTGAGCTCCAATGTCATGTGGGAGGATGCGCCCATGTCCATGTACCAGCCTCCCCCCGGTCGCCGGTGGCGTCAACGTCATGGTGTTCAAGCTGTGGATGAGGGATTGCTGATCCCATGACGATGACGTTGAGGACGATGTGGGCGGCTACAACAGCAAGGAGTGCCATGGTTGCCACGACTGGGCTGGATGCGGCTGGGAAGGCAGTGGTGGCAATGTGACAAGCGCTTGCTGGTTTGGTCCAAGGGTCCGGTAGTGGCACCGGGACGTGGACCAAGGAGGCCGAAACCAGGGATGAGACCTTGGTCGGGCCACATTTGAATGAAGCCTACCCACGGGTGATTGAGCAAGGGCCAAGGAGCAGTATATTTGCTGCTCGCATTACCGTGGCCCTTGTTGTTGCCCTGGTGTCATCGATGACTGTTGGAGGTGTTATTACCATGACCCCTGCTATTGGGGTTGGAGCTGTAGGACGTGCCACCATGCGAGAAGGTGGTGCCACCGCCCGAGGCGCCGGAACCCTTAGAGGAGCCGGTGATGTTACTGGTTGTGATAAAGGTCGACTGCTACGAGGAGTCGGTGGACAACTTGAGTTCTTCCAGGAGGAGGGTGGACCGCATCTCGAGGAAGGTCAAAAAGGGCTTCTTCACGGAGAGGAGCGTGCGCACGTATGCGAAGCGCGAACTCAACCCTCGAAGAGTGTTAAGAACGAGGGTTTTGTCATCGACCTGCGCTGCTCACAAAGACTAAGATCGTCACCAATGATTTTCGCCACGACGAGAATTAGCAATGGACATGGCGCTGTAGTAGGTTCTTGAAACTCCCCGCCCGGATAGATGGCCCGGTTTTGGCATTGTCACGAAACAACCCCTCGATGCGCACCTAGACGGTATGGGTGGTGGAGTCAGAGTCCATCACCATGGCCAGGAGGTCAAAGGTGATGGCGCCGTAGAGCCAAGAGCGAATAAGGGCATCAAGGCGGAGCCACTGAGCATCTGTGGTCATGGATGTAGGACAGAGATGGTCATCGAGGGCATACTTGTAGAGAGCCACCTCAAACAGGCCACGCCACTGGGAGTAGTTGCTGGCTTGGAGGTCTAGAGTGGTGGGAACAAGCGTCTTGACACTGGCGACAGCAACGGCTTGCATCCAAAGGGCAGCCTTGGCGGCTTGCTCTGCTTTGGAAGCCAGGTTGGGGATGACCACTGGGAGGTTGTCGCTGTTGGTATGGCCAGTATCATCAGCCATGGTGGGTTGCGAAAGGTGGAAGGAGAAGGCTAGGTAGGGAATTGCTTTGATACCATGATAGCGGAAAGATTTCACGCAATACATTCATCTGAGAAAACCTCTCATATTTGTACAAGTACAGGAGCGATTTTCGCTAATCATCCAAATATAGAAGATACATTCCAAATGTAGCCTAAATAATAGAAGGCAGGAAAGCTCTTCTTGCTGGCATACATGACGCCGATCGCATCCTTCTTGCCATGAATGGCGCTGAGCATTGATAGAGTCTAACACTTATCATCAGAACTTAATTACAAAGTTACAAAGCAGTATTTCTTTTCCTCACTAGTCACTAGACATGACTTTATCTGGCAACATATTTGGAGATGGCCTCTTCAACTATTGTGGTCTAGCACAACAAGGGGTAAACATCCGTCGGAGGGAGGTTGAACGGCGATGACTTAAAGTAGAATGATGCTAGATGGAGGAGGGCACTGATTGGGAGAGTAATAGATCTAGAATAGCTAGTCAAGAAAACAACCATAGCTAGACTTTAGGGACTAAGAACTTGTTTTATTCATCTTTGCTTGATTCAAGAAGATTCAATGACATCCCTTTTATAGGGATAACTTGACTTGACCCCTAAGAAACAATATTTAATTATAGAAACAAACTAACTGAAGATAAGATTTCAAACTAACCAAATCAATCTAATCTCTAACAAAGGAAACTAATCGCGAATGAACAGTGCATGTGTGTTACAGTACCGTACCCATGGCATTCCTTACATGGTCGTGGGTTGTGGCTCCCCCTGGGCCCACGGCCCTGACAACTTCACCCTTCCTTCGCAATAGCTCGTCCTCAAGCTATGGTGGAGGCCAAGGCTAGCTTCGGTGGCGTCACCCATGGGGATGGTAATGGTGGAACCAACGGTGGTGCCAACACAGAGGACGGCTGCAGTAGTAGGATTCGTAGCGCCACAACTGGCTCCAATGGTGTCGCCATGGGATGGCAGCAGTGGAACCAATGGTGGTGCCGACAACACGGCAGCAGAGGCCGTGGTGGTTGGCTCTAATGCCAAATGTGATGGTCTTAGTTCATCGGGGGTGATAAACACCGATAGGAAGAAGGCCAAGCGGCGGCGGCTTGGTAGGATGAGAGATTAGACTATATATTGGGGTGATAGAACCTTGGGAATGGTGCGGCTTCTCTCTTTACATAGATGAGGTTAGCCCCTAACAATATGAAAACTATCATATCTAATGCAATCAATCAATTAAGGATGAGATAATATCCATATTTTCTAAATATGAAGATATGCATCTAATCATTTCTAATATGAAGATATGCATCTAACTATTCCTAATATAAAGATAATCTCATTCTCTAATCTGTAGGAGATAATTTGCTAACAAAGGAAACAACTAATCTAATCTGTTCACGCACATAAACAGTGTATGTGAACAGTACTCATTGCCCATAACAGTTTTCTTTCATGGTCGTACCCCCCCCCCGGCACATGCCCATGACACTTTATCCCTCCCGGACAAGCAACTCGTCCTCGAGTTGTGGTGGTGGCTATGGTCTGCTGAATTTCTAGGTCGTTGATGTCGGTTGACAAAGAATCGATGACGGGGCCTTAACACTGCTCGGTATTGGCGAAGATGCTGCCGACGAGGGCCACCAGTGTGGCCTAGTCCTACTCCCTTTCTCGCCACAAAACTCAATGGATGTGCGAGAGACGTGACGATGTTGTGGTCCCCTATGACGATGTGCTTTCATCGTGTACCGCCCCTCCAAAGGCACGTTGTCGGTCGGCACTATGGCGATCGTGGACAACTCGGCGAACATCATGGCAGGTGATGTGCATGCTTTAGTAGTGCCACAGCTGCTTGCGACAGTCATGGCAGCACTACAGCAAGCTCCGGTGGGCCTACGGTTGCCACAACAAGCGTCAGCAGCAATGTGGTAGGTCGCGGCACTACCTGTAATATTTCGAAAATAACCCTCTTGGGGACCCGTGCGTAATTAGATGAAAAGGGTTACGTAAAAACGGAATATTTTAGAGTTTTAGAGAAAAGTTGGTTCGTATCGGGTTAAAAGTATCATAGGGAAAACGGATTCTAGAAACCCTAGCAGCCTTTTCTTTTGTTCTCTTCTTTTCTTTCTGCGCTGCCACCCGTCATCAAGTTTTTTTTCTTTCGCCCCGCGCGTGATCACCAGTGCGTGAGGTGCTGCTCGGCCAGCACGTAGTCGCCACCTACAGCGTGCGCGATCTGCAGCGTGTGCGTGGAGGTCTGGTTGCTGTTCGGCCAAATCTCCAGCCACGTGGCCGCTCAGCCAAATCTCTAGCCACGCGTAACCAGTCGCCTAGGCGTTGGTTTGAGTTCTTTCTTTCTTGATTCCTTACTGCTGCGACTAGAACGGGAGGTGCATTCTTCTGAATGCATGCAGGCTTATAGCATTAGTAATTAAATAATAGTGCTGTAGTTGAATAGGTTTTGGTCGGATTGTTTAATTGGGATGAATAGGGATGCATTGCTGGTTGTTTAATTGGGATTACTTTGATTATTTAATTGGATAGTAGGGGAGAGTAGTTAATTGGATAGTGCTGCACGTTTCACTAATTGGTGTAGTAAGAGAGAGGGATTAATTAGCTAGTGCTAGAATTATCTAGTAGTGCAACTTTGCATTGCATGTATGCATGCATAGGTTTCATTGTTGTACTAAAAGAGAGAGGGATGCTAGCATATTTTGTTGGAGCAGTACGGGAAAGTATTAGCATGTTTCTAGTCAGCGAGATATCGAACAGTAGATTGGGTTTTGGTCTACTGTTCTATTGCATGATTTATTCGGGTACCTTAATGGTGAATTTTGGGAATATCATCTACTAGTTAATTGTAGATAATTTCAGTATCTTTCCATAGAGTATTTTATCATGTCGAGCGGACAAGTAGTTTTCAAGTTATGAATTTAGTAAGGCTCGCTGTCCAAAAGATGACAGATCGGTCTTCTCGGATAAAAACGAGGGGCTAGATGATTTAATTATAATTCATGGTAATCTAAGAAAATATGGGGAATTTTGTGTAGATTCCAGAACGGGGTGATTTGCCATGATCGGACTTCTGAGTCAAAAGTTGCGCCATTTTTAGTACCAGGACAGTAAGAGGTGACTGTTCGGTATTGGGGAAGCGTTGCGGTTTTGGGGGACATGTAGGAGCGATGTCAATTAATTATTGTTCTTGTAATGCTTGTATTGAAATTTATGTGTTTAATGTAGGAGAGACATCGTGCTTGTTGCCATCTTCTAGCTAGACCGTGCGTCGCAACTAGTAAAAGCAAGTGCGTGGTAGACAGCGATCAATGATTGATCACTGTATTTATTTATCGTTCATTACCATTATTGTTGTGTTTTTATTTCTATTTAATTGCAAGCAATGGAATGGTATGACTATATCTTGTTGATGAACATGAGGGAAATTGTTATGATGAATATGATGAAATTATGCATTTTTGCATTCATAAGTATTTTTGCATATGAGAAGGTGATCATGATTGATCACAACTTCACGGGAGTGGAGGAGGTCCTCGATCCTTGAGGAGGAACGGGCTTGAGAGTGGCCTCGTCAAAACTCCATAAAAACCCAGTGGAAAAATTTGGAGAAAGAATACATGATATACGTCCTGCTGCGTTGCACGAATTGCCTCATTAAAAACCTTAGCCGAGAAACTTCAGGAAAACTCGTCAAGGGAAAAAGAGTACAATTCACCCAATTTCATTTAATCTCCAGGATTTACTCTTTTGGTACTCAATCTTCATGATTAAGTTTTAATAATGAGTTCGTGAAGATTCTCCTCCTGAATTCTGCACTTCTCTAAGTGTCATCATTCTAATTCCACATATGCATCTTTCAAAGCTGGATGCTGGATGTGACTTAGTAAATAAATCTGCAAGATTTTCACATGACTTAGTATGCAATACCTTAATTTCATTCATCTTTTGCAATTCATGAGCATAGAAGAACTTGGGGTTGATATGTGACGATGATCTAATAATCCTCATTTTATCTTTTATCTATAATTCTTATTATGGGTAAATATGATGTCATGTGGTCCCTAGGTATACCCCTTATATTTACAAGGGAGAAGCCTACCAGGTGGTCGTAAGTTCTTCTACGACCACCTCCATAGTCGTAAGTCTTGCTACGACTACCTTATGGTCGTAAGTTCTTCTACGATCACTATCCAGTCGTAAGTTATTCTATGACTACCTCATAGTCGTAAGCTCTTCTACAACCAAGTCAGCCACGACTACCTTATGATCAATAAAACCTACAGACGAGTGGGTCCAATTGATTAAGGAATCTAAGCAGTCAGCATACGTTGTTACTCTACGAAGTAATAGCACGTAATACCCCATTATCTTTGACAAGTAACTGCCAGGCGGCGTGAAGGGGTTACCACTCCGATGATTACTGCAAACATGTGCCCGTTACTGGATTTGATAAGGCACCTCTTCACCAAGGGAAAACGGCTATTCCTTCACGACTATATAAAGGTAGCGATCAGAGAGGGAAAAGGGGTGATCGGAGGGGACGACAAGCAATTAGGAAGACAGTTAGACACTATCTTCTGTAATAGCCTTAGTCTTTTCTCCCGATTGTACGAAACACACTCAATATCATACACACACAGGAGTAGGGTTGTTATTCTCTCCAGAGAAGGCTTGAACCTGTATAAAAATGCCCGTATCAATCTCTCTGCGTGATTCCATTCTAGGAGACCCCCCGAATCAAACAATCTTTATGTAAAATCAGTTCTAAAACACCGACAGTTGGCGCCAACCGTGAGGACCTTCCGGTAATCTCTTGTCAACATACTCTCTTTTTCCCAAATCTCATGCACTCATGGCAGGAGAATGGAACGAGGAGAACTGGTTTGACTTGGCAGATTACGCAAACGTCGACATGGATGCCGGTTTCGATTACGAACCGAGTATCGACTCATCCGATGGTGTTGCTGCCTCCAGGGATCTTTTCGCAAATCCAGGAGACCATGCCACTGATAGAGTTGAGGAGGGATCCTTATCCCCACAACAAGACGCCCAACAGAGGAATCAATTCTTCAAAGGACAAGGGTCAATCCGACCACAATCAGACTACACCCAAAGCGGACTCACAACACGACGAGAGTTTTTCCTCCAAGTGTTCAAGTCCCCCTAAGGCGGTCCGACCTGGTGAGACAAGTTCTGGAAGCCACAATTTCAGGACTTCACCAGCATCTGGTAGTCCTCTCTCTCCGGATAACTCCAGAGAGAGCGGGATCAAGCATGCTTTTCCTGCAAATTTGACCATCTCTCCGCAGATCACACCTGCAAATGGAGACGGTTATAACCCAGAGTTCCCCTTCCTGGAAAGGATTACTCCAAGTCGCCAGATGGTATCTCTCGACTACTCCTCAAGCGGGGAGGCCTCGAGCGCAAGTGAGAATCATCAACGGGAGGTCTTCGTCCTTCCCTCATATCAAGGTCACTCTTCTAGAGACCGAGCTAGGACACTCAAGATCACGACTGCGCTACCGTGGCAATGGCAAGGGCACCACCAAAGGACGGACGTAACCAACACTTTGATGAGCGCGAGGGAAATCCTCGACATACTCGCGACTCCATTGAGGCAGGCCTCAAGGATCCGATATGGAAGATCTTGAGGCTATTCGACGGAAGAAGATTGCAAAGACGTAAAAATCGCCTAGGTGCATCCAATATCAATCAGAGGAAGCTCAAGAGCTACAGCACATCAACGACTTGCTCGAGAACCCTACTCGAGAACTCGTCCGAGCGTCAGGCTACGACCTCTTCGTCGAAGAGATCGCACAAAGATTTCGGACCACGATGGCAAGACTGGAAGCACCTTGCCGACATCATTCAGAAGTCGAGTAATACGACTTCTTCAAACTACCATCGATCAAACATATCACCACAGAGAAATTACGAACGGCGAAGTCGACGATCTCCTACTCGGAGAAATATCTTTCGAACGACTGATAATCAACAAGCTCCTCGGAGAGGTGATCGCTCACCATTCCGATATGAAAATCTGCAGCAGTAGATGGAATATGAGGAGTATTTTCCTCATAGGATCGAGACCTACTACAGGTTGGGTCAACCTGTTATTGGGTATCGTTGAATACGATCACCTGGTGATATCAACCCTTCTTTCCTGCAAAGGAGGCGTCAAGAAGTTATTACCGGATGTCGAGCATTTTCGCCTGACCTCCGAGCTGTTCGCTGGCCACCTCGTTTTCGACTAGTGAACATGGAGAAGTTCGTTGGATCCCAAAATCCCATCGAAGTTCCTTCAAATTTATACAACAAATTGTCCGAGCAACGGGAGGAGGAGAGCATGTAATGGCGAATTACCTTCCAACTGTGTTTCAAGGGTCCGCCGATCATGGTTACTAAACCAACCACTCGAATCGATCTATTCTGGCAACACCTCTGCGACCTTCTCTTGGAGAACTTCCAAAGCACCTACAATCGCCTCAGGAAGGAGGACGACTTGCACTGGATGAGACAGAACGACCACGAGACCTTGCGCCAATTCATCAAGCGCTTTAGTCAAGTTCGTAATTCAATTCTGGAAGTTTCTGACTCATCTGTCATCAGGGCTTTCAAGCAAGGAGTCTGTAGTAGAAGGATAACAGAAGATATCGCTTTAAATCCTCCCACTACCATCGCCGAGCTTTTTGAGATGGCCGATCGATATGCGACTGCTTCTGAGGTGATCGAGTGGAACAACACAATCGATCGAGAAGACAATACCTCTCGAGAGCCAGGCGAAGTTGGTAAGAAGAAGGATAAGAAAGCAAAGCAGTCCAAGAACAAGGCGAAGGGTCAAAAACTCCAAGCCAGCGGTTCCAAGGAGGTCTTGGCTATAAACAATAAAGAGCCATGAACCT
Source organism: Phyllostachys edulis (assembly GCA_036346405.1). NCBI lineage: Eukaryota > Viridiplantae > Streptophyta > Magnoliopsida > Poales > Poaceae > Phyllostachys > Phyllostachys edulis. The sequence continues at coordinate 74,748,026 of CM070549.1, read as the reverse complement.
CCAAGCCGTACTTCGACCGAGGCAAAGGTAAGCGCCCCGATTGAAAGAACGACAAGCCTAGGTGGTGTCCTTTCCATAAAAAGGAAGGACATGACTTCGCGAATCGCCGAAGTCTTCCAACGAAAAGCTCGAGGACTACTACAACGACAAGGACCACTTCCCACTCTCGAGCGTAGGGCAAACGAGTGGTCATAAGTCGCCGATGACGATGAGGAGATGCTGCCCAAGATCCGCAACATACCGCCGAGCACATCTACGGGATCATCGGCATACGACCAAAGCGGCGACTTAAAGTCAGCCGAACGTGAGGTAAACTCCATAGATCCTCCTCTCGTCAATAAATTACCGAAGGGTCGGAAGTCACCATCTCCTTCGAGAAGGGTGACTGCCCGATTCCTTCGACTCGACCAGGTCGATATCCGATCGTGGTCGAACCCACCATCAACAATTGTCGGGTCAATCGAGTTTTAGTTCATGGTGGCAGCTCGTTAAACATCTTGTTTACGAGTGCCTTGGACGAGATGCAAGTACCCAGGACTAAGGTAAGACCGGTACGATACTCTTTTCATGGGATCGTACCGGGGTCTTCAGCCAAACCTATTGGCCAAGTTTCTCTTCCTTTAACATTTGGTTCACCAATTAATTTCAGGACAGAGAAAATCTCCTTTGATGTGGTCGATTTTGATACGGCATATAACGCCATACTCGGACGACCAACTTTGGCAAAATTCTTAATGGCTACTCATTACGGGTATCAATGTCTTAAGATGCCAGGTCCCAAATGAGTGATCACAATTCATTGTGACAAGAAGATGGCGCATACCTGCGACCGTCGATCCCTCGAGATGGTTGTTCAAATACCAACTCGAGAAAAAAGTCAGCCTTCGACTAGCAAGTTGAAGCCTAAAACTGTACCAAAGCCAAACGACCAGGTCAAAGAGGTTCCTCTGAATGCAGGGGAGCCCTCGAAAACTGTTCACAACGGGGATACTTCCGACCCCAAGTAGGAAGATGCCTCATCACCTTCCTCCAAGCTAACGCAGATGTCTTCGCGTGGCAAGCATCCGACATGCTCAGAGTCCCCAGGGAGGTAATCGAGCCGAAGTTAGCTTTACTACCGACAAAGTACCAGAAACAAAAATTACAGAGATTTGCCCCGATCGACGAGATGCTATTAAATCAGAATTGGATAAGCTACTTAAAGCAGGCTTTATAAGAGAAGTCGACCACCCAGAGTGGTTGGCTAACCCTGTAATGGTTAGGAAGTCAAACGGCAAATGGCGTATGTGCGCAAACTTCACTGATCTTAATAAAGCTTGTCCAAAAGATGATTTTCCTTTACCTCGTATCGATTCGTTGGTTGATTCTACTACAGGTTGTGAAATGTTAAGTTTTTTAGATGCATATTCTGGATACCACCAGATCAATATGTGTCTAGATGCATTCATTACACCATTTGGTATATTTTGCTATGTCAAAATGCTATTTGGTCTAAAAAATGCTAGTGCTTCTTTTCAACGCTTGATGCAATCGACTTTTTCATCTCAACTAGGCCGAAACCTGGAGGCCTATGTTGATAATCTAGTCGTTAAAAGCATGAAGAGATTTAATCATATCACTGACCTACAAGAAACGTTCGACAACCTCAGAAAGCACCGCTTAAAACTCAATCCTGAGAAGTGTGTGTTCGTAATCTCTTCAGGAAAATTGCTTGGATTCCTAGTATCTATACGGGGAATTGAAGAAAATCCTGAAAAGATAAAGGCCATTCTCCAAATGCGCCTCCAACCACAAAGAAAGAAGTTCAGAAACTCACAGGGTGCATGGTGGCTTTAAGTCGTTTCATCACACGACTAGGAGAAAAATGACTACCTTTCTTTAAACTTCTAAGGAAACACAAAGGTTTTGAGTGGTCAAACGAGGCAAACACTGCCTTTGAGGATGTCAAGAGGTATCTTACGAGTGCTCCTATTTTGGTTTCTCCGAGGCCAGAAGAGATGCTCTTAATTTACCTAGCTGCCACGCCACAAGCAGTTAGCGCAGTACTGGTCGTAGAACGTGAAAACGTACAACGACCGGTTTACTACGTTAGTGAAGTTTTACACGGGCCTAAGGAGCGTTACCCACAGGTCCAAAAACTTCTATATACCCTCCTCATGTCTTCGAGGAAACTGTGGCATTATTTTCAGGCGCACAAAATAGCTGTACCGTCTGAGTTTCCCTTTGGAGCGATCCTGTAACATCCCAACTGTATAATTAGGGTTAATCAAGCATAATTATATGTGTAGAAATTAAAACTTTTTCTCACATCTTGAAAAACCCTAAAATCTCATGTGATTCTTGTCCAAGAGTTGTGAAATCCAAAAACACAAAGCTCTTGTTGACCAAAAGTCAAATTCATTTTCCATCCATCTTAAATCTTGTGCCAATCAATTGGAAATATTTTCCCTTGGTCCAAAAACTGATGTGGGACCCCTCTGAAAAATATCATGAGTTATAACACTTGTCGATAATTTTTGGAGGCAAAACAATCCTTTAAACAACCTTAATGAATTTCCTGAGAAAAATGCATTGCATAATAACCTCTGGAAATTTTATGTAAGGTTAATCTTCTTGTCAACAAGCTCCTGTAAAAATTTCATGAATTTTGGAGTTCATTTGCTATCTCAAACAATTCTGTTAAGCCTCAGCTGTTAGAACCTAAATTTAAAAGCCTACACTGTTCCTTGGGCTAGCCATGTTCAAGCTGGTCCAGCCCAACCATGTCCGCACCTCGCAGACCTCCTCTCCACCTTGATCAGTCGCACTGCTGGATTTACATCCAACACCACGACCTCCTCATGGTCAACACCGCGAAGACCTCCCACCTTGTTGAGGTCTTGGCCCTTGATTAAGATCCAACCGCCCGACCTCCCCGGCTATCAAACCTCAAAACCACCTTCCACCTTGTTGAGGTCTTGGCCCTTGATTCAAGATCCACGGCCTCGACCTCCCTCTTTGTTAAGCTAAGCAAACATCCCACCTACATGAGGTCGTAGCCGCTGGATCGAGATCCACGGCCATGACCTCCCCGTGTGTCAAACCTCAAAGTCTACATCCCACCTTGATGAGGTCACAGACCATTGGATCAAAAATCCATGGTCACGACCTCCTCCTCTCAATCTAACTAACAGACCTCCTTTTAGCTATTTGTTGAGGTCGTGAGTCGTTGGGTTCAGATCCAAAGGCCACGACCTCCTCTCGAAAAACATCGCAGAAGGTCCTCCCGCCTTGTTGAGGTCATAGCCCTTGGGTCGAAAAATCCACGGCCATGACCTCCTTGTCTTTTTTTCACCTTTGGATCTCGCTCAACGACGAGATCAAAGGCCGTTCGACCACCCTTTATTGGCCGTTGATTTACATCTCATGCCGATGATCAATGGGCGCTCGGACCATCTCGAGCCCTTAGATCCAAATCGGAGGGCTAAGACCTCCTTGCGCCACGCGCAAGGCCTCGAACCTCCCTTTCACCTTGTGCGATCGACCTCCCCATCGTGGCGCCCTTGGATTTTAATCCAAAGGCCATGACCTCCCCCCTCAGGCTTTTAGGTCGCGTGCGGTTAAGACCTCACAGGAGGTCCGTACCGTTGGATGGAGATCCAACGCTTTGGACCTCCTGTCCCATTTTCTCACGCGGCGCTTACACATTAAGGAAATCGGAGGGCCACGACCTCCCCATCCTTGATCGTGTGGTGGGACCTGCTCCCACCCTTTGGTATAACGGTTCAAAAATGACATCGGAGGGCAGGACTCTCCTGTGTCTTATCCAACGGTCATAAGGACCTCCTGTTCTTCTCCTACCTTGGTCACGCATGCGTGCTCGAGCCAGTGGAGTTAATGCGCGCACCGCCATTGTGGTCCTTTTCATCACTCTCACGACCAGATTTAATGCTGGTCGCTTTCCGCTTTTCAGTCAAGACAGCCCGCCCCTTGTCAACTTTACATCTTGTCCAATGCCCTAGATCGCGCCATGGGCCAAGCTCACCATGAGCTTAGCCCCTGGTCCATGACCTCTGTGCCCAAGTATAAAGCCCCATGGGTTCCTCCCGTAGCTTCTTTGGCACTCTTTCAAGTTCTAGCTTGCCTCGGTGCCTTCTAAGCTTTGCTCTTCCATCGACCTCCATTCTTGTCGCCATTGTTGGAGCTTGAGCTCCTCGGTGGACAAGGGTCCTCGAGTTTTCCTCCTTTTTTCTCGAGCTCCATTTGTACCATCCTCCGGGACCAAGACCTAACTCGCTTTGGTTTGGGCATTTACAGAGGTGGACAAAGAGGAGCTTGGAGCAGAGCTTTGGCCGTGGAGCAACCCCATCTTCTCCAACTCAAAGCCATCACCATCCTCAACCTCCCCAAGATCTTAAGGACCTCCGGTGTACCCCCGCTAGTCCCTTAGTTGTCGGCACCCGCTGAATGCATGTTGCGGCTTAAGTTTTGGCACACGCTGATTGTCGCATAAGCTCCATTTTGCATTTTCAGATTTTGGCCGTATGGGTTGTGTTTGTCCTCTCCGGCCGCCGGCGATTAAAACGTCGTCGCCGCCGAGAATGAGTTCATGGTGTGCGCAACACTATTGCGCACACGGGATGTCCTTAGTTCTCGCCGGCGAGGTCTACATCGCCGGCGATGACCAAATCTTTGAGCTCGGGTCTTTGTCGGACACGGCAAAGACCGTTGTCGCTTTTAGGACAGAGATTTGCCGTGTTTAATGCGGTCACCAATTGCTCAATCTTGCAATCATTGGTTGGGTCTTGATGTTCTTAAATCCACCATTTATTGTGCGCAGATTAAGACCTTCGCACGCGACCTCCTTGATGTCCGGTACAAGATTTACTCCTTGTCAGCGCTGCGGCGCTGCTGAGTCAGGGACGCGAGCACCTCCTCCGAGGAGATCCGAGCGCCCAAGACCTCCCTTGCGCTCGTGGCCGCCTGCACCTCCTCGAGGTCTGTGGACGCTAGATCTCTGCGAGGACCTCCCTCGGTTATCTCGGCTGCTCATGACCTCCCTGTAGATCTTGACCGTCAAGGTCCTCCTCGGACGATCTCGACCATCAAAGTCCTCCCTTGAAACATCTCGACCTGGCCCAGACCTCCCCTGTGAGGTCTCGACGATGTAGATCTTCCTCGGGAGATCTTGGTAGTTTAGATCTTCCTTGGAAGATCTCACCGCTGAGGACCTCCCTTTAGATCGGGTCCGCTCCGGACCTCCTTTCGTGTTGTGGTCCGCTGATCTCCCATCTACGGCCACGACCTCCCTCACCTCGCGCATGTGAGTTGCTAAGAGGTCCAGACCTCTGGACTTCACGGCGCTGCAGTGTGATGTTCTCCGGGAGATCTTGAGCCGCTGGATCCGAGATCTGTGGCTCACGCCCTCCCATACCCTTGTGAGTTTTAGAAATTCGGTGAAGTCTTAGTTATAGTGAAATAAGGTATAGACTTTAGAATTTCATATCTTCTTCGTTTTAAATCCTTTTGAGGTCATTCAAATTGTGTTAGCTCTGTCTTCAACTTAACTTTAATCCAAAAATGATTGTAAGTTGAGTTCAGCTCCAGAGCACAATTAGCCACTAGGTTTTAAAACTCCCTTTGAATATACACTCAAAATTTATGTTTAACTTGTAAAACCCATAACTAATGCTCTGAGGTTATTTGTGAGTAAACCCAATTTTGTTAGCTTCTCTAATAATGAACTCACTGTGAGAATTAGTTCTGAGCATGTTGCTGTTATAGAAATGAGGACTTGTGCATTATAATTTTGTTCAAGTTCTTGTTTTTGAAAAATTATAGAAAGTGCATAATAGCTCCAAATGAGATGAACTCAATTGTGTTATTCATCTCATGAGGTGCTGGTTTTACAATAAAAATCTCAGCCTCACCACTTTTCTAGAAAATGTTGCCTCATAATTAAATTAGTGAATAGTGCAGTTTGGTAATTTTAGGGCTGAGCAGAATTGTTTTGCTCATATCTTTTGCATTGAGAATCCAAATCCATTGGTTCTTGTTGCAAAATTTCCTAAAAATCATCCCTTGCTGCTGTAGAAAATTCAGGGTATTTGGAGTTCGTTTGCTGTGCTGTCTTTGTTGCCTTTCATCGTTCTTATCGGTTCTTTATCGCTTTTCCGTTAGGTTTCGACATTTGTGGTGATCCCGAGAGCGACCCTCTGCCACAATTTGAGCAACAGCAACAAGGCAAGCAGTTTGACCATTTCCCATCATGTCCCATTACTTTAGAGCTTAATACTTTGTTTTACTTCTATGTATGCATGCTACTTTGTGTTAAATGTCGTTAGTAATCCTATAGTCGCATAATCTGTAGGAATTCTTTATCCTCTACTACCAATGAGCCTAGGTTATTCGCTGTGGTTTGAGCTCGTTGGATGAGCTCTTATCACTTAGTAGTTGCGTTTCCTATCGCTTAGACATGCTTAGCTATCGGTAGTATTGGGCGATCATCGACTTAGTCGATGGTCTTGATCACTCAAAATGATTATTACTCCTATATGTCCAGCACTTGTGCTTTGATTAATTTGTAAAATCAAAAGCTGAAAATAAAAGATTGATTTAGACTTGGGCATATTGGATGGATGGTGCGGTTTTTGGAATGTGGTGGTATGCCGGGTCCCTAAGGACCGAGTACTTGGGTCACTAAGCCAAGCGCTTTTATACTAACCACGCTGAGGGCATATGGAACCCTCTTGACTAAGTACTCTAGGAGGTGTTAATTATGAGCGAGCTCGGTTGGTGTGTTTTCAAAACAAATGTATATGTATAGTGTGGGAGGGAGCATTAGCTTAGGGAAGGTTGTGTGATGTCTCCTTCTCCCGTGGGTTGTGCAGCTCGTAATTAGCATTCATCCTTTGGAAAGGTCTCAGAGGACTTAGCTGCACAAAGACACCTTCTAAGTGTGCGAAGGAAAGGCGGTCTCGACGTGTGGGTGCAAGTGGTACACCCCGCAGGATAAAACTATTCAATAGCCTCGCCCTAGGTTATGGACATGCTTGGTAAGGTCGTTCAAGACTAGTCTCAAACTTTTAATTAAAACTTGATGGGTTGGTATGAATGGATGTTCATGCTATTGTTGTGGTGACTTGGGTTAGTCACTTCCGTGATTGTTCTTGTTGTTGTTATTATGTTATTATCGCGTTGTTATTTCAACAATTAAAAATGCTTTGTCAAATTGCTTTCAATCTACTATGTTATTGCAAATGAAACTTGCTTTATGCTAAAATGAGTCCAAAGCCTCATCCACTTAAATCAAGCTTGCATGTAGCTAAATTATAGTTCTGTTATCTTACACGTCAGTTTTGCAGTACAATAAACAAGTTATTGTACTCATTTGCTTTGCTTAACAACTTTGTTGCAGAGGAGGTAGAGCCCAAAGGGCTTTACTTTTATGAAGTCTAAGTGGTTGGGAGAGCGACTAGCTTGGCGGTCCTGGTCGATTGCCTTGTGGGCTAAAGGCACACCGGTTGGCTCTTATTTTGGCCATCTTTATGGCACTTTTGCTTCCATTGTTATCTTTTTGTAACTATTGTTATTTGGCCTAAGGGCCTCTCTTTTGTAATATCTATTCCATATTAATGTTAACTTCGGTTTGTTGCTTATGTACTATGTGTTGTATGGAATTGATGCATTCTTTTGTTGTGAGGTATGTGTACTGCATTCTGGGAAGTATACATCTCTCGAGACCGAGTTTATTTGGTTGATAATACTAGGGTCAAGTGGATGACTAAGTATTATGAGCCTAATAAACGTCGGGGTCTCACAAAAGTTGGTATCAGAGCCGTTATGACCGTAGTAACGCAAGCTTGGTCGTCCTTAGGATATTTTGAAAACCTATTTTCAAAGCATCAAATGAGTTTTGAAAGCTTAGGTAAATTCTCGGATTTTATTCCTTACCTATCTTAGCTTTCTTCTCATCCCACTCTAAATTGAGTTTTAAAAGTTGTTTTCCTCTCTTCCTTCTACAAAATAGTTGTTATCGATTAACACTGGTTTTTGGGAGAACCAATGAGATTGGCAAATTGAAGTGTGAGCTGCCCACTACAAGGTTTTGAAGTTCGAGTCGGTGATTCGACAAGGAGCTTGGATGCTAAATCTGGACAGCAAGCATCAAATTTCCTGACAGCAGTCTCAAGGGTTTCTAATTAGGATAGATAATGAGAGGTTAATCAACTAAAACTTGTGGGAATAAAAGGGTAAGATGTGATACTAGTTAGCTAAGTATCTAACACTTATTTCGCTGATTTAACCTTGCTCTTTAGTAGCATTAGCTCTCACCCTACAATCTGATTTTTGATCTTCTCGACCAATTACTCGCTCATTCAATACGGGCTAGTTGAGTTGAGAAGTTGAGCTTTATGCTTGGTGTTTCTTGGCTGTTTTAGAGTCTTTTAGAAGCCTTTTAAAGTTTAAATAACCGCTGATTTTGGCTTTCGCTTGGGGTGATATTCCATTCCCTAGTCGATCGCTTTTGCTTTTTTTAAGGCTTTGTTTTGGGTCCAGTTGCTAACCAAAAATTCCTTGTAACAGATGGCCGGACGACTCAGAGCGGCCAAAGGATGGCCACCTGGTCCGGACGAGGAGCTTCCTCCTCCTCCGACCATGGCCGAGGTTCTTCTTCAGATCGAAGCGCAACCGCGGATGACCGGAGAGTTCTATCGACGCCATCGCGCGCAACACCATCGCACTTACCGGAGCTTCGTGATCCGGGCGAGGAATGCCCATCACCGCGTGGAGGACTCGCGGAGTTTCTTCGACTCAGCCCCTACCTTTTCGGCCCGAGGACCCGCCGATGCGCAGCGATTGGCTTTTTGGTTGAGCGGAAGCTCAAGATAGCGCAGATGCCGGGAGCACGAGAAGGCGCTGCTCGCGATCGCACCACCGGAGGGTGCAGCCTTGTCATGGTGGGAGAACTTTTCGCCATGCAGCCCGTGGATCACACCGCCTCTTGGGAGGAGTTCAGGCCGCCTTCCGACGGGCTCACATCCTCGCCGGCTTGATGGAGATCAAGAAGGGGAGTTTCTTGCGCCAAGCAAGGGCGAGCTCACCATGGAGTATGTCTACGAAGTTCAACCATCTAGCTCGTTATGCTCCCGAGGACGTGGCCACCGATATGGCTAAGAGCCAAGTTCAGCGTGGCTTGTCCGAGGAGTCAAGGACAAGCTATCCATTGTCGACTTTCCCGATTTTCAGACCTTGGTCGACAAGGCCATTGTCGCTGAGCATGCGGCTCGAGAGCTTATGGATTCCCGCAAGCGGAAGTAGGAGGCCCATAAGTCATCCAGGGCCGGTTCCTCCGCCCCGCTCGGCAGCCTCAGGGTACCACTCTCACTCTTGGCGCCCCGAGGTCACCCGCCTCGCTCGCCCTTCGCAGCCATGTCTCACCACGCACTCGCGAAGTCGCAGAGCGCCCCGCAACCCGGCTGCCGGGGTCACATGTTTCTCATGCAACTAGAAGGGGCATTATGCTAACCAATGCCCTAAGAAGACAGAGCGCCCTCGTCCTAATGGAGGACGCGGGCCAGGAGGTGGAGCATCGCAGGACTAGAAGATCGTCCCGGCTACCCAAGGCGTGGGTAGTGGTTGCGTCAACGCCATCACCACAGAGGAGGCTCAGGAGGCACCCGACGTCGTGCTAGGTACACTTTCGTTAACTCTCATCCCGCCATCGTTTTGTTTGATTCAGAGCATCTCATTCATTTGTTTCGAAGTCTTTTGTCTGCTGTTGGAGAGCTTTTTTCTCTCCATTGTCGGTCCCGCTACTCATTCGCTTCTCCGGTCGGAGTTGAGAGTGAACTGAGTGTAGGGATGTCCCTATCGAGATCGAAGGGTAGGTTTCTTAGCAAACCTTATCCTTCTCCATTCGTGAGTCTTGATGTGATTCTTGGCATGGATTGGTTGTCCCAAAGACATGGGGCAAATCGATTGCGCCAGAAGCTCATCTCTATCTAGTCCCTCCCATGAAGCAGGTTAAGCTTCTCGCCAAGTCGCTAGATCCTCATCTCTTCGCTTGAAGCGAAGCCCGCCTAGATATTAGCGAAGTCCCAACAGTTTGTGACTTTGTTGATGTCTTTCCGCCGATCTTCCAGGATGCCACCCGCTCGAGACCTCGAGTTTGTCATTGAGTTGGCTCTGGCACCGCCCCTATCTCAAAGAGGCCTTATCGGATGCCACCGAACGAGTTGGTAGAATTGAAGAAGCAGCTAAGTGAGCTGCAAGAGAAGGGTTTCATTCGCCTAGCTCATCTCCTTGGGGTTGTTCGGCAATCTTCGTAAAGAAGAAGGATGGTACTTTATGCGATGTAAGGCCGATTACGCCCACTTAATGAAGTGACGGTAGAAGAACAAGTATCCTTTGCCCCGATTGACGATCTCTTCGATCAATTGACCGGAGCTCGAGTTTTCCAAGATTGATTCGAGAGTGGGATATCATCGAGTTCGGATTCGCCCGAGGATATTCCAAAGACGGCGTTTTCTACTCGCCACTGACTTGTACGAGTACATCGTCATGTCGCTCGCTTAACCAATGCTCTCGCCTTTGTTCATGAACCTCATGAATTCGGTATTCATGGAGTATTTGGATAAGTTTGTCGTGATCTTCATCGATGATATTCTTATCTATTCCAAGAACGATGAGGAACATGCCGAGCATCCGAAGCTTGTGTTAGGCAAGCTACGTGAGCACCACCGTGACGCCAAGTTCAGCAAGTGTGCGCTCGTTGAAGGAAGTGGCTTTCTTAGGCCATATTCTTTCAGCGGAGGCGAGTATTGATCCTAGCAAGGTCACCGATGTTCTTTCATGGAGTCCGCCCACCGGTCACCGGCGCGGAGTTTCTTGGTTTAGCGGGATATTATCGCCGCTTTATCGAGAACTTCTCCAAGATCGCGGGCCGATGACGGAGTTGCTCAAGAAGGACAAGAAGTTCTTGTGGTCCGATGCTTGCATGGCAAGTTTCCATATACTCAAGAAGCGTTTGACCACCGCTCCCGCTCTTGTTCTTCCCGATATCCATCGCAGACTTCGATATCTTTTGCGATGCTTTCGCCGAGGCCTCGGTTGTGTCCGATGCAAGAAGGCAAGGTAGTGGCCTATGCATCAAGGCAATTGAGACCTCATGAACTCAACTACCCTACTCATGATTTGGAGTTGGTCACGTGATTCATGCACTTAAGATTTGGCGACATTACCTAATCAGAATCGCTAGAAGTGTATTCGATCACAAAGCCTCAAGTACTTGTTCACCCAACCCGACCAACCTCGTGCAAAGGAGATGGTTGGAGTTGATCAAGGATTATGACATGGGTATACACCACCATCCGGGCAAGGCTAATGTCGCTGCCGATGCGCTTAATCGCAAAGCGCATTGTAATGCCTTAGTGCTCAAGGAGCATTCGCCCTCTCTTCTCGAGGCATTCCAAAGCGCCTCAACTTGGAGATAGTTGAGCATGGATCTCTCACGCCTTGGTTGTGCAACCAACCTTCGTGGATCGGATCAAGTCCGCCAGCAATGGATGTTGGAGTGAGCCACATCAAGGCAAATGTCAAGAACGGAACGACCAAGTGCTTCTCGAGGATGAGCATGGCGTCAGAAGGTTCGCAACGCCTTGTGGTTCCAAAGGACATGGAGTTGCGGAATTTAATCCTCCGCGAAGCCCATGATTCGCTTTTATCCATTCATCCCGGCCACAAAGATGTATCAAGATCTCCGCCAGAGATTTTGGTGGACCCAATGAAGAGGGAGATTGCGGTTCGTTGTCGAAAAGCGACGATGTGTAAATCGTGTTAAGGCCGAGCATCGGCGTCTCTTGGATCGCTTCACCTTTGCCAATTCTCGAGTGGAAGTGGGATTCGATCGAATGGATTTCATCACCGGTCTACCCACGCCCTCAAGAAGAATGATGCCATTTGGGTCGCCATCGATCGATTGACTAAGGTGGCACATTTCCTTCCCGCCAAGATCGAACTTCGTAGGTCTTTTGGCGGAGCTCTACATCGCCAAGATCGTGAGTTTGCACGGTGTGTCAAGACGATCGTGTCGGATCGTGGATCCTTTTCACGCCTCGCTTTTGGCATAGCTTGCAAGAGGCTATGGGCACTGTTTGCTTTCAAAGACGGCATTTCACCCTCAAACCGATGGTCGACCAAGAGGGTCAACCAAGTTTTGGAAGACATGCTTCGTGCTTGTGTCCTTTCGTATGGGAAGCATTGGGAGAAATGCTTGCCATTCGCCGAAGTTTTCTTATAACAACAGTTTCCAGCCGGCCTCGGCATGGCACCATTTGAGGCCTTGTACGGAGAAAGTGTAGAACCCGTTGAACTGGTCGAGACCGTGAGAGACCTCTCTTGGCCCTGACTCAATCAATGAGGTCGAGCGCCAAGTCCAAATTTTATTCGTGGCTGCTGCGCGCAGCTCAATCCAGCAAAAGAGCTATGCGGATCGCCGCCGACGTGAGTTGCGTTTTGAGCCTAATGACTTTGTTTATCTCAAAGTCTCTCCTTTGAAGGGCCATCAACGTTTAGGCCAAGGGCAAGTTAGCTCCTCGATATGTCGGTCCCTACCGCGTTATCGAGAAGAAGGAGCTGTTGCCTATAAGTTGGAGTTGCTACCTGCACTTGAGGGGTACATGATGTTTTTCATGTGTCCCAGCCTTAAGAAGTGCCTCCGTGTTCCAACCGAGGAAGCTCCGCTGGAAACCCTCGATGTCCGTGAAGATTTGACCTATCGCGAGCACCTGCTCACAGACTCGATGAGTCTGAACGAAGGACAAGGAATAAGACCATCAAGTTCCTTAAAGTTCAAGTGGTCAAACCATTTCGAGGATGAGGCTACTTGGGAAAGAGAAGATCGTCACGCACGGACTATCCATCTTTCTTTATCGAGTGAGCCAAATCTCGGGACGAGATTTTTGTTAGGGGGAGATTTTGTAACATCCCAAATGTATAATTAGGGTTAATCAAGCATAATTATATGTGTAGAAATTAAAACTTTTCTCACATCTTGAAAAACCCTAAAATCTCATGTGATTCTTGTCCAAGAGTTGTGAAATCCAAAACACAAAGCTCTTGTTGACCAAAAGTCAAATTCATTTTCCATCCATCTTAAATCTTGTGCCAATCAATTGGAAATATTTTCCTTGGTCCAAAAACTGATGTGGGACCCTCTGAAAAATATCATGAGTTATAACACTTGTTGATAATTTTGGAGGCAAAACAATCCTTTAAACAACCTTAATGAATTTCTTGAGAAAAATGCATTGCATAATAACCTCTGGAAATTTTATGTAAGGTTAATCTTCTTGTCAACAAGCTCCTGTAAAAATTTCATGAATTTTGGAGTTCATTTGCTATCTCAAACAATTCTGTTAAGCCTCAGCTGTTAGAACCTAAATTTAAAAGCCTACACTGCTCCTTGGGCTAGCCATGTTCAAGCCTGGTCCAGCCCAACCATGTCGCACCTCGCGAGACCTCCTCTCCACCTTGATCAGTCGCAGCCTGCTGGATTTACATCCAACACCACGACCTCCTCCATGATCAACACCGCAAGACCTCCCACCTTGTTGAGGTCTTGGCCCTTGATTAAGATCCAACCGCCCCGACCTCCCCGGCTATCAAACCTCAAAACCACCTTCCACCTTGTTGAGGTCTTGGCCCTTGGATTCAAGATCCACGGCCCCGACCTCCCTCACTGTTAAGCTAAGCAAACATCCCACCTACATGAGGTCGTGAGCCGCTGGATCGAGATCCACGGCCATGACCTCCCCGTGTGTCAAACCTCAAAGTCTACATCCCACCTTGATGAGGTCACAGCCATTGGATCAAAATCCATGGTCACGACCTCCTCCTCTCAATCTAACTAACAGACCTCCCTTTTAGCCTTTGTTGAGGTCGAGTCGTTGGGTTCAGATCCAAAGGCCACGACCTCTCTGAAAAACATCGCAGCAAGGTCCTCCCGCCTTGTTGAGGTCATAGCCCTTGGTCAAAAATCCACGGCCATGACCTCCTTGTCTTTTTTTCCACCTTTGGATCTCTCGCTCAACGCACGAGATCAAAGGCTGTTCGACCACCCTTTATTGGCGTTGATTTACATCTCATGATCGATGATCAATGGGCGATTCGACCATCTCTCGAGCCCTTAGATCCAAATCGAGGGCTAAGACCTCCTTGCGCTACGCGCAAGGCCTCGAACCTCCCTTTCACCTTGTGCGACGTCAGACCTCCCCATCAGTCGGCGCCCTTGGATTTTAATCCAAAGGCCATGACCTCCCCTCTGCTTTTAGGTCGCGTGCGTTAAGACCTCACAGAGGTCCGCATGCTGGATGGAGATCCAACGCTTTGGACCTCTGTCCCATTTTCTCACGCGGCGCTTACACATTAAGGAAATCGGAGGGCCACGACCTCCCCATCCTTGATCGTGTGGCTGGGACCTGCTCCCAGTCCTTTGAGCGTAATGGTTCAAAAATGACATCGGAGGGCCAGGACCTCTCCCAGGTCTTATCCAACGGTCATAAGGACCTCCCCTGTTCTTCTCCTACCTTGGTCACGCATGCGTTTTGAGCGGTGGAGTTAATGCGCCACCGCCATCAGGTCCTTTTCACTTGACTCTCTCTCACGACCAAGATTTAATGGTCGACTTTCCTTTTTCAGTCAAGACAGAGCTGCCCCTTGTCAACTTTACATCTTGTCCAATGCCCTAGACAGTGCCATGGGCCAAGCTCACCATGAGCTTAGCCCTGGTCCATGACCTCCTGTGCCCAAGTATAAAGCCCCATTGGGTTCCTCCGTAGCTTCTTTGGCACTCTTTCAAGTTCTAGCTTGCCTTTGGTGCCTTCTAAGCTTTGCTCTTCCACTCACCTCCATTCTTGGCGCCATTGTTGGAGCTTGAGCTCCTCGGTGGACAAGGGTCCTCGAGTTTTCCTCCTTTTCTCTCGAGCTCCATTTGTACCATCCTCTGGGACCAAGACCTAACTTCGCTTTGGTTTGGGCATTTTCAGAGGTGGACAAAGAGGAGCTTGGAGCAGAGCTTTGGCCGTGGAGCAACCCCATCTTCTCCAACTCGGGCCATCACCATCCTCAACCTCCCAAGATCTTAAGGACCTCCGGTACTCCCCCGCTAGTCCCTTAGTTCTGGCACCCGCTGAATGCATGTTGCGGAGCTTAAGTTTTGGCACACGCTTGATTGTCACGCATGAGCTCCATTTTGCATTTTCGTATTTTGGCCGTCGGCGGGTTGTGTTTGTCCTCTCGGCCGCTTGGCGATTAAAACGTCGTCGCCGCCGAGAATGAGTCCATGGTGTGCGCAACACTATTGCTGCACACGGGATGTCCTTAGTTCTCGCCGACGAGGTCTACATCGCGGCGATGACCAAATCTTTGAGCTCGGTCTTTGTCGGACACGGCAAAGACCGTTGTCGCTTTTAGGACAGAGATTTGCCGTGTTTAATGCGGTCATCAATTGCTCAATCTTGCAATCATTGGTTGGGTCTTGATGTTCTTAAATCCACCATTTATTGTGCGCAGATTAAGACCTCCGACGCGGACCTCCTTGATGTCCGGCCACAGATTTACTCCTTGTCCAAGCTGCGTGCGCAAGGGGTGCAGGACGCCTGACCTCCTCCGAGGAGATCCGAGCGCCCAAGACCTCCTTGCGCTTATCGTGGCCGCCTGCACCTCCTCGAGGTCTGTGACATTTAGATCTCTGCGAGGACCTCCCTCGGTTATCTCGGCCATTCATGACCTCCCGGGTAGATCTTGACCGCCAAGGTCCTCCTCTGACGATCTGGACCATCAAAGTCCTCCTTGAACATCTGGACCGCCCAGACCTCCCCTGTGAGGTCCTCGACGATGTAGATCTTCCTCTGGAGATCTTGGTAGTTTAGATCTTCCTTGGAAGATCTCACCGCTGAGGACCTCCCTTTAGATCTGGTCCGCTCCGGACCTCCTTTCGTGTTGTGGTCCGCTGATCTCCCATCTACGGCCACGACCTCCCCTCACCTCGCGATGTGAGTTGCTAAGAGGTCCAGACCTCTGGACTTCACGCGCGTGTGTGATGTTCTCTGGGAGATCTTGAGCCGCTGGATCTCGAGATCTGTGGCTCACGCCCTCCCATACCCTTGTGAGTTTTAGAAATTCCGGTGAAGTCTTAGTTATAGAGTGAAATAAGGTATAGACTTTAGAATTTCATATCTTCTTCGCTTTTAAATCCTTTTGAGGTCATTCAAATTGTGTTAGCTCTGTCTTGAACTTAACTTTAATCCAAAAATGATTGTAAGTTGAGTTCAGCTCCAGAGCACAATTAGCCACTAGGTTTTAAAACTCCTTTGAATATACACTCAAAATTTATGTTTAACTTGTAAAACCCATAACTAATGCTCAGAGGTTATTTGTGAGTAAACCCAATTTTGTTAGCTTCCTCTAATAATGAACTCACTGTGAGAATTAGTTCTGAGCATGTTGCTGTTATAGAAATGAGGACTTGTGCATTATAATTTTGTTCAAGTTCTTGTTTTTGAAAAATTATAGAAAGTGCATAATAGCTCCAAATGAGATGAACTCAATTGTGTTATTCATCTCATGAGGTGCTGGTTTTACAATAAAAATCTCAGCCTCACCACTTTTCTAGAAAATGTTGCCTCATAATTAAATTAGTGAATAGTGCAGTTTGGTAATTTTTAGGCTGAGCAGAATTGTTTTGCTCATATCTTTTGCATTGAGAATCCAAATCCATTGGTTCTTGTTGCAAAATTTCCTAAAAATCATCCCCTTGCTGCTGTAGAAAATTCAGGGTATTTGGAGTTCGTTTGCTGTGCTGTCTTTGTTGCCTTTCATCGTTCTTATCGGTTCTTTATCGCTTTTCCGTTAGGTTTCGACATTTGTGGTGATCCCGAGAGCGACCCTCTGCCACAATTTGAGCAACAGCAACAAGGCAAGCAGTTTGACCATTTCCCATCATGTCCCATTACTTTAGAGCTTAATACTTTGTTTTACTTCTATGTATGCATGCTACTTTGTGTTAAATGTCGTTAGTAATCCTATAGTCGCATAATCTGTAGGAATTCTTTATCCTCTACTACCAATGAGCCTAGGTTATTCGCTGTGGTTTGAGCTCGTTGGATGAGCTCTTATCACTTAGTAGTTGCGCTTCCTAACGCTTAGACATGCTTAGCTATCGGTAGTATTGGGCATCATCGACTTAGTCGATGGTCTTGATCACTCAAAATGATTATTACTCCTATATGTCCAGCACTTGTGCTTTGATTAATTTGTAAAATCAAAAGCTGAAAATAAAAGATTGATTTAGACTTGGGCATATTGGATGGATGGTGCGGTTTTTGGAATGTGGTGGTATGCTGGGTCCCTAAGGACCGAGTACTTGGGTCACTAAGCCAAGCGCTTTTATGACTAACCACGCGAGGGGCATATGGAACCCCTCTTGACTAAGTACTCTAGGAGGTGTTAATTATGAGCGAGCTCGGTTGGTGTGTTTTCAAAAACAAATGTATATGTATAGTGTGGAGGGAGCATTAGCTTAGGAAGGTTGTGTGATGTCTCCTTCTCCCCGTGGGTTGTGCAGCATTCATCCTTTGGAAAGGTCTCAGAGGACTTAGCCGTGCAAAGACACCTTGGAAGTGTGCGAAGGAAAGGCGGTCCGACGTGTGGGTACAAAGTGGTACACCCGCAGGATAAAACTATTCAATAGCCTCGCCCTAGGTTATGGACATGCTTGGTAAGGTCGCTCAAGACTAGTCTCAAACTTTTAATTAAAACTTGATGGGTTGGTATGAATGGATGTTCATGCTATTGTTGTGGTGACTTGGGTTAGTCACTTCCGTGATTGTTCTTGTTGTTGTTATTATGTTATTATCGCGTTGTTATTTCAACAATTAAAAATGCTTTGTCAAATTGCTTTCAATCTACTATGTTATTGCAAATGAAACTTGCTTTATGCTAAAATGAGTCCAAAGCCTCATCCACTTAAATCAAGCTTGCATGTAGCTAAATTATAGTTCTGTTATCTTACACGTCAGTTTTGCGTAGTACAATAAACAAGTTATTGTACTCATTTGCTTTGCTTAACAACTTTGTTGCAGAGGAGGTAGAGCCCAAAGGGCTTTACTTTTATGAAAGTCTTGGTGGTTGGGAGAGCGACTAGCTTGGCGGTCCTCGATTGCCTTGTGGGCTAAAGGCACATTGGTTGGTTTCTTATTTTGGCCATCTTTATGGCACTTTTGCTTCCATTGTTATCTTTTTGTAATTATTGTTATTTGGCCTAAGGGCCTCTCTTTTGTAATATCTATTCCATATTAATGTTAACTTCGGTTTGTTGCTTATGTACTATGTGTTGTATGGAATTGATGCATTCTTTTGTTGTGAGGTATGTGTCTTGCATTCAGGAAGTATACATCTCTCGAGACCGAAGTTTATTTGGTTGATAATACTAGGTCAAGTGGATGACTAAGTATTATGAGCCTAATAAACGCCTGGTCTCACAAAAGTTGGTATCGAGTCGTTATGACCGTAGTAACGCAAGCTTGGTAGATCCTTAGGATATTTTGAAAACCTATTTTCAAAGCATCAAATGAGTTTTGAAAGCTTAGGTAAATTCTCGGATTTTATTCCTTACCTATCTTAGCTTTCTTCTCATCCCACTCTAAATTGAGTTTTAAAAGTTGTTTTCTCTCTTCCTTCTACAAAATAGTTGTTATCGATTAACACTGGTTTTTGGGAGAACCAATGAGATTGGCAAATTGAAGTGTGAGCTGCCCACTACAAGGTTTTGAAGTTAAGAGTCGGTGATTCGACAAGGAGCTTGATGCGAAATCTGGACAGCAAGCATCAAATTTCCGGACAGCAGATCTCAAGGGTTTCTAATTAGGATAGATAATGAGAGGTTAATCAACTAAAACTTGTGGGAATAAAAGGGTAAGATGTGATACTAGTTAGCTAAGTATCTAACACTTATTTCGCTGATTTAACCTTGCTCTTTAGTAGCATTAGCTCTCACCCTACAATCTGATTTTTGATCTTCTCGACCAATTACTCGCTCATTCAATACGGGCTAGTTGAGTTGAGAAGTTGAGCTTTATGCTTGGTGTTTCTTGGCTGTTTTAGAGTCTTTTAGAAGCCTTTTAAAGTTTAAATAACCGCTGATTTTGGCTTTCGCTTGGGGTGATATTCCATTCCCTAGTCGATCGCTTTTGCTTTCTTTAAGGCTTTGTTTTGGGTCCATTGCTAACCAAAAATTCCTTGTAACAGATGGCGGACCTTTCAGTAGCGGCCAAGGTTGGCCGGTGGTCCGGACGAGGAGCTTCCTCCTCCTCCGACCATGGCCGAGGTTCTTCTTCAGATCGGCGCAACCGCCGCGGATGACCGGAGAGTTCTATCGACGCCATCGCGCAACACCATCAAGACTTACCGGAGCTTCAGATCTGGGCCGTGAATGCCCATCACCGCGTGGAGGACTCGCGGAGTTTCTTCGTACTCGGCTACTCGCATACGAAGCCGCAAAGCGCGCTCGATTCGCCGACTACTCGTGAGGGGAGACTCTCAACTAGTCGTGAATCAAGTCGGAAAGAGTACCGAAGGTTTCTAACCCGACAATGTCTCGGTACTTATCGGAAGTGCGTAAGCTAGAAAAGCATTTTTTCGGTTTCAAGGCACAATTCATCCCTCAAAAGGATAATTTCCTCGCAGACCAGCTTGCTCGAATGGCTTCTTCTCGATCTGTAGTGCCAAAAGGAGTCTTCTTGGAACAACTCCAGAAGTCGTCCCTGGTTGAAGAACCAGAGACACCTCCTATTGAGACGGCCTCTCTAGAATACAAGGATACTTGTATGGCTCCCATCTACGAGTATCTTCAGAAGGGCTCCGTACCCGAAGATGATCCCGAGGCAGATCGCTTATCCCGAAAAGCCAAAATATAAACTTTGGTTGAAGAAGTCCTCTATAAACGAGGTACTCAAGGGGTGCTCATGCGATGCATTCCGCAAAGCGAAGGATTAGCACTCCTTCACGACATACACGGTGGCATCTGTGGAACTCATGCTTCCTACAGAACGCTGGTCAGAAGGCCTTTTGACAAGGTTTCTATCGCCAACGGACCAGATGATGCTAAAGAGTTGGTTAAAAGTGTATCCAATGCCGTTTCATAGCGAGCAAATACACCAACCAGCTCAAGCATTACAAACGATACCTCTGTTTGGCCTTTTATGCACTGGGTCTTGATGTCCTAGGACCGTTCCCCAAAGCTCCAGAGGTTTCAAGATCCTTTTGTGGCTATTTATACGCTCACAAAATGGATCAAGTTTAACTCAGAATTAGGATAACAACGAAGTAGCAAAACGGTTCATGATGAGATGCGTAATTACTCGATTTGGAGTTCCAAGTCGAATAATTACGAGATAATGGTAAACAATTTTGAGTTTAAAATTTCGTGAATTTTATGACGAGTTGGGTACCAAGTTATGTTATGCTTCATTGCACATCCCCAAAGCAATGGGGGGCAGTCGAATGTGCAAACGGCCAAATAATACGGGGAATTAAAACCCGAGTCTTCGACCAGCTCGTCAAGCGCTCGGGCTTGGGTACAAGAATTACCCTCCAGATATGGGCGCTCAGACGACTACTAGTCAAGCCACTCTGGTGAAACACCCTTTTTTCTAGTCTTTGGAGCCGAAGGCATGCTTCCTCCGGAACTAAAGATACGGTCAACACGAGTCGAAACTTTCAACGACTACAACCAAGAACAACTTCGAGCGGATGACATCAACCTGCTCGAAGAAAGGAGAAACCAGCCTTAATCCGTTCAGCTAGTCTACCAACAAACCTCAAGCAGAGATACTACGATCGAAGGTCCAACCTCATGACCTTTGTTGTAGGTGACTTGGTATTGAGGCTCTGCCAATCCAAGTCTAATCGGAATAAACTTTCTCCCAAGTGGGAAGGTCCTTACACAGTGGTCGAAGTTACCCGGCCAGGGTCAGTACGATTGGCAATGGAAGACGGCCAGGTTCTCTCGAATTCTTGGAACATCGACCAGTTACGCAAGTTTTATGTGTAACAAACCATTCAGACAATAAAGCCTCAGGTTCTCTCTACCTCTATTGTCTTATTTTTGAGTAGTGCTTTCATAATCTTTCGACTACATTCCAAACACCCAGTTTTCTTTACACTAGTCAAAAGGCAGGTAACATCACCTAGTCGAAGCCTCTCCTCTCTGCACGTGGTCCTACCCACTAGAAGGAGCTTCCTAATGTCGACTCGTTACTCACTTTTGCTGCCAATACAAAGAGCTCGAGTTCTATTTGGTCGAAATATTCTTAAAGCCAACTCTTTTCACCTTAGTTTATTTCTTCAGTAATTTTGAAAAATACTCTAAGCAGAGTGCACTTTCTTAGATTTATTCAACCGCTTTTGGTGTACTTGTTCCGTCTCAACTGGTCGGAGGAAGAAACACATCTAGTCGAAGTCTTTCCTCTCTGCACATGGTCCTGCCCACTAGAAGGAACTTCCTAGCATAGTTCAGTTTCCTACTTTTGCTACCAAGACAGACTTATCGAGTCCACCAAGGAAGGACGA
The DNA here is from genome assembly GCA_036346405.1 of Phyllostachys edulis. Lineage (NCBI taxonomy): Eukaryota > Viridiplantae > Streptophyta > Magnoliopsida > Poales > Poaceae > Phyllostachys > Phyllostachys edulis. The sequence continues at coordinate 74,726,417 of CM070549.1, read as the reverse complement.
ACAAAATTTTTAAGGATTAATTCCTTATATGCCACTGAAATTTTGGCCAAATCTCTGATTGTGTCATTGACATGTGGGGTCAGGGCCCACATGTCAATGACACAATGAGTGGCATATAAGGGATGAGGCAAACTTTCGGTGGCATATAAGGAATCAACCCATTTTTTAAAGTCCTCTAAACATTTGCCTAACTCAAGTTGCCACTCTCGATTTGATTAATCTGATTGGAGATGGTAATATCACCTAGTCGAAGCCTTTTCTCTCTGCACGTGGTCCTACCCACTAGAAGGAACTTCCTAGAGTCGATTCATTACTACTCTTTTGACCAGTGCATGACAATTGTGATAAAAAAACTACGAGTTAATCAAACCTCTCTGTTTTCATAAACCCTTTTAACACTATTTACCTAGTTTATTTAAATAAACTAAGTAAATAGTCGGGGGCTAGGATAAAGTTATTAATTTGACTTCAATTCTGTAACATCCCTATTCTCCTGAGTTTTCGAAAATTTTGAAAACTTTAAAAGTTAACCATTTGGTTTTATTAATTTGCCAAAGCTTAAATTGTAATTTAGAATTTTAAAAGTAGTTTAATTTGACTTAATTAAAAGTTGAACTAATTAAAGTTGGCTAAGTTCAGTTTTGTTGGATTTTAAGTTGGTTTTTCCTTTTGCCTTATGTTAAAAATAATTAATTGCAAAAACTAAAAGCAATAGTTAAGCTGAAAATATTTTTACTAAGTCCTAAATAATTCAAGGGATTTCTGTGAATTTTCCTAGAATTTTTGGACGGCTTAAGCTATTTTCTAAAAATACTTTTCCTTATCTGGTATTTTCTAAAATCAAAAACCTTAGAAATCCCCTAGCCTCTTGGGCCGAATCTCTCCCGGCCCATTCTCGCTCACCATGCTGCCCGCCTCTCTAGCCCACGCCACAGCTCTCGACCGTCTGATCGAATCGGACGGCCCAGATTCGCCGCGCCTCCCTGTTCTCCTCCTCTCTCTCTGACGGTGGGCCCGCTTTGTCACCAGACGCCTTGGCTGTTGTCTTCAACCTCCCGCCTCCTTGGCGCTTTGTCGGCCTCGCCAAGATTTTTTCGTTGCTTGCGTCCTCGCTCGCCTGCCCGTCCCGTTCTCCTCATGCCGCCCTGCCCTGCGCCCTGCGCCCCTCGTCCTCGCCAGTTCCTGCCGCCTTGCCCTCCGTGCTCCCGCCAAGCTCACCTCGCCGTGAATCTCGCCGCCACGCCGCTTCCTCGTCGCAACCTAGCGCTTATCTCGTCCGTCGTTCACAGGCCGCCAGGCCGCCGCCCGCGCCCACAGGCGCTCCTCTTCTTCTCCTTGCGGTAAAGCTTCGCCGCCGCCGCCGCCATTAATGGCCGACGACACCACCCCCTTTCTCCTCCTCCGACCTCGCCTATTTAAGCGAGCACCGGACCGCTTTGCCCTCTCTCTCTTTCCCTCACCTCTCTTCCTCTCTCCTCCGAGCTCGCGGATTTGAGCCGCAGCGCTGGCCTGGCCGTGAAGCTCGCCGCTGTCGATTGCGCCGCCTCTGGACCTCCCCCGCCGCCTTCGACCTCGCCTCCGGCATCACCAGCGCAAGGCCTTGGTTCAGTTCTGTTTTGGTTGGGAACGGCGCAAGAGGGGGCCAGATAGAGGCGAAACCTTAGCGAACAGAACTGAGTCAAAACAGAACTTTGTAAAAGCCTTGTCACGTGTTTCTAGACTTACCTAAGGTAGTGAGCGGTGGCATAGATATATGCCTAACAAACTAGAGAATTCGTGTCTTGTGGGTCAAGCTGTACAACCTCTGCAGAGTGTAAAACTATTCGAATAGCCGTGTCCCCGGTTATGGACATGCCTGGTGATACTTTTGTCGAAAATGTTGGAATGGTTTGGTCGAATCTTGTAGATGGTTGTTGGTTGGGAAGTGAATAGGGTGTTCACTAGTTGTTTCAAAGAAAATTGATTACTTATGTATTAATCTTTTAAATTGTGCTTTGCAATCTACTTACTGTATTTACTGTCAAATATTACTTTCTGCAAAATAGCCATAAAACTATCCTTGTGCAACCCTGCATGAATATTACTTGCATACATTTCTCTGCGACTTGCTGAGTACATTCAAAGTACTCACGGCTCTGCGCCCCCTGGTTAATTAGTGGCTGAAGAAGAACCTGGAAGCAACGAGGTCTACGAGGAAGACTTCTTTGAAGACTATGCGAATTAGGTCGCGTCCTTCACTCGATTGCTGGTGGGCATATTGGGTGACCTCCACCAAATGTTTTGTTTCCGCTGCAAGCTACTCTTTTGTTGCTAAGCCCTGCGTGGCAACCGTTGTAAGACTTGACCATAAGGTCTCTTTTGCTTAATATTATTAATTTGTTTGCTTCACCTTTTGTTTGGCTGTGTGGTTATGATTACACCAATGTTGCAACTGTGTGAGCTAGCTACTGATCATGGGACTAGTTCAGAATACACAGAGGGTCCTAGGGTTGCATACCTGGGGTCCCGACAAATTCTTAGTCTTTTGTTCGTCAATTATCTTTTGAGTTACTAACTACTCGACAAGATAATTTGCAGGAAACAAGATGGATTATAAATTACATCAGCAAAAGCTTGTTTTCACAGGTTTTTATTACAAACTACTCTAAAGAGGGAGATGCCAGTTGCATCTCCTCCGACACCCTCCTGCCGACTGGTTGCATTTCTTCGATCAAACGACTTGCTTCTGCCTCGAGGCAGTCGAAGTCGGCGTCAATTGGTTGCATATTAAGGCTGGGGTCATGAGCTTTAAGTTTTACCAATACATAACTTACTGCACCTTCGACCGCCTCCTTTATCGAGTCAGCTTGGTTGGCCTTCAGAGTGGTCACCAGTTCTTGCAAAGTCCCGACTTGTTCCCCAATAGTACTTATATGAGCAGCTATCATGTCTTCTAGAGGAGTTTTTCCCTCACCACGCAGCTCACCAAGTATATTGTTCAGGAGCATGATGTTGCCTTGAAGATTAATCTTCATCGACTTCATCTCCTGTTGGTTACGAGTCGAAGCCTCGCGGAGTTGTTCATTCTCGACTACTTGCTCTGAAAGGGGTAAGACCAGTCAAGCAAAAATTCCTTACCTACTAGTCGAGAATCTAACTTCTCGATTTCCTTATTATGGGAAGCAAAGGTCTCAGCATGCCGCTCCTCCCATAATCTAATGTCCTTTGCGTTTTCCTTGGCAATGCGGATGGTCTCGTTAAGAATCATGGTTTTTTCTTGATCCTTAGTTTCGAGCCTTCCCAGTTCGAGTTCAATTTCTAAAAAGAAATGAGAATCAGAATAAGAAAAGAACTCGTGAAGGACTGCAGGTAAAGAATTGCTTACCTACTTGCCGAGATTTCAGCCTTTCAACCTCTTGATCTTTATCTTTGGCGATACGAGAAATCTCGTGAACGACCAAAGTTTTATCTTTAACTTCAATTTGGAGCCTTCTCATTTCGTCCTCTTTTTCTGAAAAGAAGTAAGAGTTAAAAAAAGGTAAAGATCAACGACATAAGCAGTCTTAAATTCAAGACTTACTGTTTATCTCTCCCTACAATTTTTCAGTTGCAGAGTTAGCCTCCTGAAGCTTCTTCAAGAGGTCTTCTATCTCTTCCCCTAGCTTTCTCGACTCCTCTTTTTCATAATCGAGCGAGTTGGCCAGGGTCTTTTCATCGCTATTTAACCTGTAAAGGTTAAAAGTAGACATCAGCACTATCTAACTAGTCGAAGTCTTTCACGACTAGTACCTAGTCGTGAGTTTTTCCACGACAAACCTCATAAGTTAATTGTATAAGTAGTCAAACCCTAAAACGACTACGAATAACGTTGACTTACCACCTCTCGCCTGCTCGCAGAGTTCCGCTTTCTGTCGTCAGCTTTATAAGTTGTCGGTGATATTCACCAACAAGAGTAATTTGTTCCAGATCTTTCGCAAAAAGAAAGACAGAAGAAGCAAGGAAGGCACACATATAAGTATCCTTAAATACTTACATTCATGGTCGCCCGAGCAAACATCGAGAAAACCATCATTTGGACTCTTCACTTATCTATCTTCGCGACTTGATCCCACCAAACCTTCTCGAGACGCCGTTGTCAAAAGTTTCCCTCTATTGGGAATATCTTTGGGATGAGGGACTCGATCGCGAGATCTAAAAGCGAAGACCCCACGATGGAAGCAGTTCAAAGAAATCGGCCTGAAGTTGAAGTAATTTCGCCTTCCGATTACTCAGAATCGCAGCTTCTCTTTGAGACCGGAGGAACGCTCAGAACGACTTTCTTCCCGCACGGTGGTCGTGCACATCACCACCTTGGCCAGAGGCTTCTACCGCTGCCTCTATGCTGTCTCCACGACCACCTCAGCGGTCAGAGTAACTACCTCGGTGGTTGTAGCAACCACTTCAGAAGCCACGATTTCCTCCGCCACTCGGGTAGTAGATGATCCTTCGACTACTCTCGTTGTCGCTCTCCATCCGCTGGAGAAGCGGCAATGGGCTTCTCAATAGAAGCATCCTCGGGGGCTGAAGGAGTCGGGCTAAGAGCAACAAAAGGAAAGCACGTTAAATTGTGAAAAGCAAAAGGTAAATGCTATTCTTATATTTTTAGTCTTTTTCACATACCTCTACACCCTGGACCTAACCAGGAACTTAGGAGTCATCTTCCCAACAGAAGATTTCTTCGACTTCTTTTCTACGACCACGTCTGGTCGGAGTTCAAGTTGAAGAATGGGCTCGGCCACGACCACGTCTGGTTGTGGATTTTGAACAGGAGCCATCTCTCTGGTCTCCTGACTTTCCGGATGGTCGAGATCAGTCTCGACCACTCCAAGAGTAGTGCTACCCTCGACCGTAGGCTCTGCTGGATCAGCATTGTCCTTCACAAAAGACATAAAGTCCTTCCAGTTCTCCTTTTCTAGTTGCTTAACAAAACTAGGAGAGGCAGAAACTACGAAAGTTTTCTTGTCATAATAGAAGGGTACCTTGGCCTTGCGGGCTTTACGCTTAAGAGGTTCGGCCGCTTCGATCTCTTCAGCTTCAGCAGCTTCGACCTCCCTGGCTTCAGTTGCAACCGTGTCTGCGGCAGATTTTGCAGAAGATCTGGTCGAAATAAAAGAACTTGAGCCTGCCCCTCCCTTGTCGGCGACTTTCACGAGTCGACGCTTCTTAGACGGAGGAGCTAGACTTTTTTTCCGCTGTCATCCCTGCGCCGATGGTTATCAGTTCGACCTCTTGGTCGTCCGGATGGTTTTTCATGCCTACTTTCTGTAAGAAAAATAGAAAAGTATTACTGACCAGTCGCAAGATTTTCTACGACCAGTATCAAGTCGTAAGTTTTTCTACGACATTTCTTTGATCGTAAGGTCTTCTACGATCACTACCAAGTCGTAAGTTTTTCTACGACAAACAACCAGTCGTAAGTCTTTATACGACTCTAAAAGTCCTAAGGATAAAATCAACCATTGATTACCTTTAGGCACTCCATATTCTCTTCTATGGATAAAACCGCAAGGATTTGAGGAACTGCCACTCCAGGTGGCGGAGATTTCTCACAAACAAGTTTGACCCGAACGTCAATCTCTGCCAGAAAGATCGTCGCAAACAGATATGACATTCATTAGACCACTTTAAAGAAAGACCAAACCGAGGGCTAAGTCGAAGATTCACTTACCCACCTCGTAGTCCCTGGTCAGGTCTTTCAGCCCTGTCTACCTCCACATAGGAGGTACTCGTTTCTTCAAAGGGTTAATTCGACGTATGATGAAATCCTTCACCACATGCCATCCGGTCAGTCCCTCCTCTTTCAAGTCCTTGATGGCTTGAATGTAGGGAGCAATCCGACCGAGATCCCTAGGAGTCGAATCCCAGGAAGAATTCTTTTCGACAGCCTTCCTCGCGAAAGTAAGGCTGTCATCTTGGGTGATTTTCCAGTAAAACCACCTCTTCCTCCATCCCGGCCACGAAGATCGGGTAAACATCTGAATATACTCCTTCGACTTCCCGTCATAGAGCTTCAAACCACAACTCCCAGCAATCCCAGATTATCGAGCCATTCTATAGAAATATTGAAAGAGCTCGAGGTCCGCTGGAATTCCCAGGTATGCCTCACAGAGATACACAAATACACTTAGCATAGTGATGGAATTAGGACCGAGGTTCACTAATTCCACCCCAAAGTGCTCGAGTACGAGTGTGAGAAAGGGGTGAGCAGGCAATCGAAGGCCACACACACAATATTCCTGGAAGACGGGGATTTGCCCAATCTCCCCCGACTGCCAATGCTGTCCAACCGCCGCAATCCATTTCACAAAAACCTTCTCTGGAATCTTCCCGGTGTCGACCAAGGCTTGAATCTTCACCGCATCCATCTCCGACTCAGCCCACTCAGAAACTGTCCCGGCCATCTCTCTCAGAAAGGGGAGGTTTTGGATTAAGGAAGGTCTTAGGAGAAGGCATGATTGGGTTGACGACGAAGAAGGCAAGAACTCGATGAACAGCGTTAGCGATTTGGGGAAAAGTATAAACCCAAGTCTCACCCCCCGGTAAGTATTTATAACCGTATGCTTGGGCTGAAGGGGTGGAAATCCAAGGGTTACCACCGTTTCGGGAACTACTCCAACAAACAGACATATAAGAGACGGTTGCGACTCTCTAAGTTTGTCTGCCCAAGAAAATCAGGTTCGTTTTTACACCTCAAGCAAAATTACTTTCTTGGCCAAGTTTTTCTAGCCAAATGAAATATCAATCAGAAAAGTTTTACTTCCGATCACCATACTACGACTACTTCATGGTCGAAAAAGTTTTCTACGACTATCTGGTAGTCGTAAGCAATCTTATTGACCAAGTATATTTCTGGTCAAAGTAATGTACAAATGTCGAAGAGTTTTTCCTTCGACCATATTTTCACAACCTTCTCGTGGTCATAGGACCATCTACAACTCCTTAACCAAGTAAGTTATTTTCACTTGAAGCTGGGGGGCTAGATGACGAGGATCTAATAATCCTCATTTTATCTTTTATCTATAATTCTTATTATGGGTAAATATAATGTCATGTGGTCCCTAGGTATACCCCTTATATTTACAAGGGAGAAGCCTACCAGGTGGTCGTAAGTTCTTCTACGACCACCTCCATAATCGTAAGTCTTGCTACGACTACCTTATGGTCGTAAGTTCTTCTACGATCACTATCCAGTCGTAAGTTATTCTATGACTACCTCGTAGTCGTAAGCTCTTCTACGACCAGGTCAGCCACGACTACCTTATGATCAATAAAACCTATAGACGAGTGGGTCCAATTGATTAAGGAATCCAAGCAATCAGCATACGCTGTTACTCTACGAAGTAATAGTACGTAATACATCATTATCTCTGACAAGTAACTGCCAGGCGGCGTGAAGGGGTTACCACTCCGATGATTACTGCAAACATGCGCCCATTACTGGATTTGATAAGACGCCTCTTCACCAAGGGAAAACGGTTATTCCTTCACGACTATATAAAGGTATTGATCAGAGAGGGAAAAGGGGCGATCGGAGGGGACGACAAGCAATCAGGAAAACAGTTAGACATTATCTTCTATAATAGCCTTAGTCTTTTCTCTCGATTTTACGAAACGCACTCAATACCATACACACACAGGAGTAGGGTTGTTATTCTCTCCGGAGAAGGCCTGAACCTGTATAAAAATACCCGTGTCAATCTCTCTGCATGATTCCATTCTAGGAGACCCCCCGAATCAAATAATCTTTACGTAAGATCGGTTCTAAAACACCGACAATATGCTTTGTGAGTTGACTCTTCACATAACCCATATGAACTTGTGCAACACAAGCTACATTATCTTGATAGATAATAGTATGGGTTTGCGCGGTATTCAATCCACACGACTGCTAGATATGGTGAATCATCCGTCGAAGCCAAGAACATTCTCGTGAGGCCTCGTACAGTGCTATGATTTCCGAGTGGTTCGTCGAAGTTGATACAAGACTTTGCTTAGACGATTTTCATGAAATTACAGTTCCACCACATAGGAATACATAGCCTATTTGTGACTTGGCTGTATGTGGGTCCGACAGGTACCCGGCATCTGCATAGCCATTCATAGACAGGTCTTGGTTCTTTCTGTAGAATAGACCAAGGTCTTTTCTTCCTTGGAGGTATCGTAATATGTTCTTTATTCCCTGCCAATGTATTTTGGTAGGTTCTGCACTATACCTTGCTAATAGGTTCACAGCAAATACAATGTCCGGTCTAGTACAGTTTGCTAAATACATGAGTGCTCCTACTGCACTTAAATACAGGAATTTCGGTCCCAGTACTTCCTCCCCCCCCCCCTCTTCTCTAGGTCTATATGGATCATTGTCTTGCTTCAAAGATCTTCCGACCATCAGCACTTTCGAAGGGTATGTCTTTTCAATGCCGAACCTTTCTAACACCTTTTGAGTGTAGGTTGCACTAATATCCCTTCAGGGGCATGCTCAAGCTGCAAGCCTAAGTAATATTTAGTTTTACCCTAATCTTTCATTTCGAACTCCCACTCCAGGTAAGAGTTTGCTTTCTTAATATCCTTTAGGGTTCCGATGATATTCAGATCATCTACATACACTGAGATTATAAAAAATTCATCCTGGGATCGTCGTATAAATATATAGGGATAATTCTCATTGTTCGTGTAGCCTTTCTTGCATAGAAAGTCACTCAAGTAATTATACCATATCATGTATGATTGTTTAAGTTCGTACAGTGACTTTCTGAGTTTCACACTATACAAATTTCTATTTGCTCTGTCTTGGTTCAGGACAGGGATACTTTCAGGTACCTTCATATAAATGTCTGAATCCAAGTTTCTATAAAGGTATGGAGTTACCACATCCATCAATTTCATTTCTAAATCAAGTTTACTTCCATTGAGATTAAATATCTAAAGGTAGTTCCGCCCATAACCGGGGAATAGGTTTCTTCATAATCAACTCCTGGACGTTGAGTGAAACCTTGTGCAATGAGCCTTGCTTATTTTTATTTCTCTTTCGAACAAATACCCACTTATGTCTTACGGGGTGCACATGGAAAGGTGTGCGGCTTACATGCCCAAACACCTCTCTTTTATTCAGAGATAATAATTTGGTTTCTATTGCCTTCTTCCAATCTTCCCAATCTGATCTTTTCTTGCATTCAACGAGCGATGCAGGCTCTAGATCAAGATCGATGATTGTGGTAATTTTCTTTGTAAAATAAATGTTAACATTGGCTGTTGTCCTATTCATAGTTTCTCCTGTGGTCACATATTTTATAGCTATTTCTTCATGGGGTGATTCTTCTAATGCTTCTACTTGCTCACCGCTGCTTCCAATTATGGAGGCAAGTCAGTTTAGTTTTTCAGCTCCGATGTGTGCACACACATCCATACTGATATCTCCCTCTGTGGGAATGTTCAAATCCAGTATGCCTCTTCCTGAAGGTTTCATACCGGTGCCAGGTCTCAACTGGCTCCCCTTCTAGTTCTAGGGAACTTTAGTGATTGGCTATGTCAAGTCCTTCTTATCCCTTTTCACCAGGCATCCCGGTTACTTCGGATTCAAGGGGCTGGAGTTCTCGTCCTTTTCTAAGGCCTCTGGATGGGATTAGGGATACCTTTTTCCTTCTTCAGTATTTCAACCCTCTCTGGTGCATTGCGTGCAGGCACATGCAACTTGGTCACGGTCTTCAAACCACTAAAGTGGTCATGCAGTTGATGCGCTAATGCTTGTAAATCAATTATCTTCTGGACTTCAATTATCTTCTAGACTTATCTATTTGCTTCACTAGTGCACGGGTTATGTGCATAGATTCATGTGGCTTGCCACATTATTTCCCGATATTTTTCATCAAGGGGTTGATTTCCTCCCCCTAATGATGGGAAACTTTCCTCATCAATTATACTATCAGTGAATCAGGCAGTATGCAAATCTCCCGATATAGGGTCCAAATACATGATTATGGATGTTGTCTCATAACCAACGTATATCCCAGACTTTCAGAGAGGGCCCATTGTAGTACAATGTGGTGGGGTATAGGTACATAAACCTTGCACCTAAATCTGCGAAGATGAGAAATATTTGGTGCTGACCCTTGCACTAATTGCATAGGTGAATGGATATTATATGCCGATGGTCTAAAATTGATGAGAGTTACTGTGTGCAGGACTACGTGTCTCCAACATGTAGTTGGTAAATTACAATTCTGCAAAAGTAGTTGGGCAATAAATTTAACCCTTTTAATTAATGCATCTGCTAGTCCATTCTGGGTGTGGACATGCAGTACGGAATACTCAATGTTAATTCCCATTGCCATGCAATAATCATCAAATGCCTTTGAAGTAAATTCTCCGGTGTTGTCCATTCTGATATACTTCACATGATGATCAGGAAAATTTTAATTATCTGCGAGATTAGCTTTGCAAAAGCGTGGTTTCTCGTAGACAATAAACATACATGCAACCATTTCGATGAAGTATCGATGAGCACCATAAAATACCTAAATAGCCCTTACAGGGGCTGTATAGGACCACAAATGTCTCCCTGGATACGTTCCAGGAATGTAGGGACTTCATCCTTTACTTTCAGAGCAGAAGGTCTAGTAATTAATTTTCTAGTGGCACATGTGGGGCACACAAAATCTTCCTGATTCGGGAAATTATTTACATCGATATTATGTCCCTGTGAATTGCTAATTATATTTCTCATCATTCTAAGACCTGGATGGCCTATTCTATCATGTCAGAGACAAAAAAAGTTTAAAGCTTCTAAATATGGTTTTTAGGGCAGTATAGGCTGTGGGTGCCTTAATATTAGTGTAGTATAGCCCAATTTCATATGAAGGAAGTCGTTCTAATACCCTTCCACTTTCTTCACGCTTTGTAATGAGCAGGTATTTCTTACCATACTCTTCTTCAATCTCTATGTGGAAACCGTTAGCGTGAATATCCTTGAGAGTTCTAGTTGATTCTGGGTACAACAAGGCTTCTTTAATGACCAAAGTTGTGCCTATTGGGGGTATAATTGTGGCCCTTCCTGAGCCTATTATACAAGTATCGCTGCCTGTGATTGTCGTAAGACTACCAGCATTCTTGTTGATCGACTGAAAAAATTTCGTCTCTCTCAAGATGGTATTCGTTGTGCCGCTATCCGCTAAGCACACTTCCTCCATAGGGCGCCACACGCATTCTGATATAAAGTATTTATTAATATGAGGTAGGAAGCAATCCACTCATAAATAAAATACTTGAAAATCAGAACATAACTTGCTATTATAAATACGAGAAAATTAAGCCTTGCAGGACTCATCATAAGAATTTAATGCTTTGCTCTCCTAGAGCTTACAACCATTATTCAAAGAATAAAATAATTCAATGTGCAATGTGTGTACTAGATCAAATCAGCGAAGTACTTAGAAACTTCTACCTTAATATGCTCCATGGCGATCTTCTCCTCTTGGGCAACTACGGTTGCGGCCGCTGCGATGTCCAAAGGAGGGGTGATGGGGTCTTCTTTTGGGCTGTCGACATCCATGAGTGCAACTAATGGATGTGGATCCTCCGTGCCTGCAATGGCGAGGTGTGTCTCATGCTGTCCTTTGCCCTTCTTCTTAGACTGAGAAACATCAATAACGTGCGACCCACGATATTACCCTTCCTACCCCTCTCCTTTGTGAGAGGCTTCCTCACCTTGTAGCTGCTGGCATTGGCTTCATGGCCAACATTGCTACTAGGCGGCTATGAGATTTAGTTCTTTCTTAGAACATCATCTTGAGCTTTCACAACTTGCATGATGTCAATCAATTTGGCATACTCCTTGTAGCCGTCTTGACGATAGTTGCGTGTAGATTGCACCGCATTCGGGTGAAAGATAGAGAGAGCCTTCTCAATCTTCTGCTCATCTGTGATTACCTTACCATAAAGTTGAAGACTAGTACAAATTCTGACCATGCTGGGCCAGCACTTCGAACCCCTAGTTCGTGATGCCAGTCATCTTTATATTCATGCAAAGAGTTCATAAGATTACTGCTGGTAATTTGCATAAAATAGTTGCAAAGTTCTCATAATGTTTCCGTATTTTTCTATGCATTTTTCATGATTTACTATTATTTTCTGTGATTAAAAGTAATATAAAAAATCATAGACAATCAAAACAGTAAATACAATATATAAATTGCATAGAAATAATAATAACAAAGTTAAACATGCTTCAAATACTCAAAAGGATTCAAAGGTTGAATTCCTGAGGCCTTTTTCTGCTGGAAAATGAATTTTTAGTGAATTCTGCAATTTTTAGGGGCTAAACCGCTAAATCTCAATTCTGAGAAATTTTTCGTGCACTTTTCATATTTTCGAGGGCCCTTTTCCAAATTTTTGGGATTTTTTCTTTTTCCTCCCCCCGTTTTTTTCCTTTTTCTGGAATTTCTTTCCGACCGGGCCGACCATGTCCTCACGGCCCATTCGGCCCATATGGCCGGTTCAAAGGGTGAGCAGGGGAGGATTTAGGGTTCCCCCCTTCCACTGTTCCCAAAGCCGACAGCGCGAGAGCTACACGCGCGGGAACTGGCGACACTACGGGCACGGTTGGCGAGTCGCTTGGCGGTGGCAGTTGTAGGTGGGCGGCAGTGCGGCCTGAGCACGATGCAGTGCTGGCGGAGACGGAGAGGCGCGCGGTGTAGGGTCTGGCGACGGTGTGGTCGCGAGCACGCAGTGCGTCTGGCGAAGAGGCGGCGGTGCGAGCATGGAGCCACGCGCAGTGGTAGCACTTCAAGTGGCGCGGGTGGGCGCTGTTAGGCCGGCGATGGCTCGGTAGCGTACGGGCACAGAGGCGTGTCGAGGGCAGCTTTGGGCTGCTCAAGGCGTGGCCGGTGCGACTTCGGGTCGGTGGTGCGATGGCATCTGGTGCTCAACGACGCGTTTGCGGGACAAGCGACGCGGTCATCTTTGGCAAGCAGAGAGCAGAGGCGCGCCACGCGGCGGGTGGCTTGGCGGTAGCACGCCCGCGTGCTCGCATGCGGTGACCATCGCGGGAGCTTCATGCGCATGGCGCTTAAGGCACCGCGTGTGGGCGGCGTGGCTCTGAGACCGGCGGCGCGCCGTTGCTCGAGGTCGGCCGTTTTTTTTTTCTCTCGCTTGGCGGCGCGTGGCTCGGCCATGGCTTCCGGCGGTACACGGGCGCGAGGCGACTTCGGCCGCGGCGGTGGTGGCCGGCGCTATGGGCGTCGCGGGGCGGCGTGGCGGGTGGCGGAGGGTAGCTATTGGTCAAGATGACGCTGCCGCCGTGCAAGGCCGCAAAGTGCGGTGGCCGCGGTGCGGCAGAGCCAATGGTGCAAGCGCACGCGCAGATGCACGACGGCAATGGCGTGCGATTTTTTTTTCTTTATGCATCCATGAACAGTGCAATCAATAGTCCCTCTTTCAACCAATCATCCGATCGGCATTGTGCCGGTGACTACAAATCGGCTTGCAGAGATTAGAGGAAATTTTCAATCTACAATCCACAGTGCAATCGACATCTACTCCTTCATGCAACCTACTAATCGGCATTATGTCGGCGACTTCAAGTCGGCTTGCAGTCGATTAGAGCGGATTTGCATCGTAGAAAGTAATCTAGAAAGCCAAATTTGCATAATTGAAAGCGATCTAGAAAATACGATTCGATCTACGAGCATCATGCTACAACGGTTACCTTTCGATCTGAGTAGAGTAGACCTAGAGGTAGGCTGGAGTCGATTGTGTTGATCTCGTGTTGAGGAACCGTCGCTGGTGAGTCCAGTCTGATCAATCATCTTGTAGACAAGCGTAGAATCGCATAGAACAATGCAAGAACAAATAGTAGATTGAACACAGAGATATGGGAGACTTCTTTCTTCTCTTTATTTCTCTTCTCATGATCAGTCTTTTACAGTGACTAACACCCTCTATTTATAGACTAGAGACCCTACTAAGGTTTTGGATGGGACGCCCACCCATGGACCAGCTGCTGGGCCAAACCCATTGTTTCCCAACAAGGATAACATCAGTGAAGAAATTTGTGTTCATGATAAGAGGGGAATTGGGCTGATGCCTGAGGATAAAACTGCTGGCTTAGAGTAATAGGCATCATTGTATCTATGAAAATACAGCAAAGATAGTGCCGTCTTACAGTATAAAATCCAGTGTCTTAAAAACGCAGGACTCTTGGATTGGAGTAAGATATGTCTAGGATGCAGCAATATAAAAGACATACTGCCGTCTAAATAGTATTGCAGTACTGCTTGTGTATATCTCTGATGACAATTTTACCGTACACCATCTGCACAATTTCACACTTGAATAAATAAGCAATGGAGTTGTGTGGAACAAAGCAAGTCTCTGTCCACTAACTGATATTTGTGCTTATTAGAAGAATCCCATACCTTTTGCAAACACTGAAAGAGTCAAGCTGTGACCTCTCCTGATGCACTAGAGTTATTTGAGAAGTTCATACTCGTTTGCACTTGCATAACAATTAGAAGAAATTGCAATTCGCAGTCTTCAAATGTATTTTTATTTGCATAATAATTCAGAAGAAAGCGATTTTTAGCTTACTGATCACAGTGCTGAAAAGTGCATTATTCTTTTATTCTGGTTCTAGACATCACTGATTAAAAAGAATACAGTGAGAAAACACTTCATCGTTTTTCGGACGGACATTTGTCGACAGCTGATAGCCCGAATTGAGCTCAGCCGGTCTGTCATCAAGAACTAAAGAAAAGAGCAATTGCTGAAGGCAGCAGCAATGTAGTATGCAAGTATGCACTAAATATGCAGGGAATGGCCGTTGTCCCCACAACACCCCACATGCACTTGTGATGGTGTCATTTGGATCCCAATCATTTGAGATTTAGTGTGGATCCAAGGAACAAGGTAACATAGGCATACCAACTAACAACTAGCAGTCATCCCTGTCGCCTTCCAACCAAACTGTTGATTTCTGTACCAAAATGCTGTGACAGCCGCACTTCTCATGGCCATCCAAAGGGGCAATGGCGGCATTTCTGTTCCTTGCAGTTTGAATATTTCAGAGCAATCTCTGGTAAAGATGTCACCTAATCGTCTTGGTTGCAACATTTGTATTGAGTTCCATGCATTAGTTAATACAGTTAAAAGTTTATAGTTTCTAAGACAGTAAGGAAGCTAAAGGTTTAGGTTACAGATTAGTAGAAAAATGAATTTCTACAACAGCACCAATCTAACGAAAATGAATTGCTAAAATATATATTCAAGATATTTCACCCATGGTCCTCTATATATTGTTACATTATGATTTGCTCTTTATCATTGGACCAAGGCTTGACCTGGATGATTCAGAAACATACGAAGTTTGAGTTTAACTATTTCAATTCATTTAATTTCAAAAAAATATATAAAAAAAACTACTTCAATTCATCCAGGCTAGCTCAGTATTAGTATGTTAAGAAAAGAATTTCATGGTCCCTTAATCCTAAAAAAAGGTAGAATCTCTAGAAATATACTAATGCATTGCATGGGGGGCGTATGCAACCAAAGATGCAGGGAATATGTCAGTTCCACGAGGGCAGAACCCTAAAATAACCCTAAAAGACATAAACAAAATCCACTTTGATGCCTGGGTCCTTCCCCTCCATTTCCATTACATCCATCAAACCCTAAATTAATCACCAAAAAACCAAGGCCAAATTAAGAAGCAATTAAAACCATGTCAATCCAGTGCCAAGAACACAAGCTCCCACAAGAGTACAGCTCTGCCTTTGCATTCCCAAGCATATGAGCAATTCTTGCGAGCTTGCATGCATGAACTTGAAGGCCATGAATTACCATGAACAGGAGCACCAGGAGCTCACCGTCACCACGAGCGACAACGGCCTGGACTGGCTCGAGGACTCCATCTCCTTCCTCGCCGCCGACGTGGATCTCGGCGGCAGCTATGGCTGGTGGTCTACTCCGTCGGCGGCAGCGCAGCAAGATGACATTGGGAGCGTCGTGGCGCAGACGCTGTCGCCTCCGGCACCACCGACGACCAGTTCGCCCCTGGCTCACGCCTCCCCCGGCAGTGCGTCGCCGGCGGTGTCGTCGCCGTCGGAGCCGTTGTGCAAGAAGCGCAAGTCCCCGGCGCACAGGGCGTCCGGCGGCCATAGCAGCAGCAACCAGCGCCGCCGCACCGAGCAGGACAGGGCTGGTGGCGGCGGCAAGAAGGGCGGCGCCAAGGGCAGCGGAGCGGGCTCCGACCGTGACACGAGATGGGCGGAGCAGCTGCTGAACCCGTGCGCCGTCGCCGTCGAGGTGGGCAACCTGTCGCGCGTGCAGCACCTGTTCTACGTGCTCGGCGAGCTCGCGTCCTTCTCCGGCGACGCCAACCACCGCCTAGCAGCGCACGGGCTGCGCGCGCTCGCCCGTAGACTCCCTGCCGTGGTGGGACCCTCCGCCGCTGCTGCCGTGCGGGTGCCGGCCTGCGAGTGCCTGACGCCGGCGTTCGCGAGAGCGGAGGCGCGGCTGTTCCGAGCGGCCCTCATCAAGTTCCACGAGGTCAGCCCGTGGTTCG
Source organism: Phyllostachys edulis (assembly GCA_036346405.1). NCBI lineage: Eukaryota > Viridiplantae > Streptophyta > Magnoliopsida > Poales > Poaceae > Phyllostachys > Phyllostachys edulis. The sequence continues at coordinate 74,709,847 of CM070549.1, read as the reverse complement.
CGCTCCCCAACGCGCTGGCCAACGCCGCCATCGCTCAGGCATCGACGCGCGGGGGCGCCGCGCCCCGGCCGCTCCACGTCGTCGATCTCGGCGTCTCGCACGGCGTGCAGTGGCCGACGCTGCTGGAGTCCCTCACCCGCCTGCCAGGCGGGCGCGCGCCGCCCTCCGTCAGGCTCACAGTCGCGGGCCCCACGGTCACCCCGACGGCGCCCTTCTCGGCGTCGCCTCCGGGGTACGACTTCTCGCCGCACCTCCTCCGGTACGCCAAGTCCATCAATCTCGAGCTCGACATCGGCCGCGCAGCCTCCCTAGACTCCGTGCATGGCTTCTGCACTCCTGGCGAGGCGCTTGTCGTCTGCCTCCAGTTCCGGCTCGGCCACGTCGCCGCCGAGGAGCGAACAGACATCGTCCGGAAGGTCAGAGGCCTCAACCCGGAGCTGGTGGTTTTCTCAGAGCTCGACGCCGGTGGCGACGGCAGCACGGCGGGCGAGTTCGCGGCGACGCTGGAGCTGCTGTGGCGGTTCCTGGAGTCGACATCCGCGGCGTTCAAGGGGAGGGACGGGGAGGAGAGGAGGTTGCTGGAGGCCGAGGCAGGTACGGCCGTGGCGGCAGACTCGGCCGGGGAGAGGAGGGAAGGGTGGCGTGAGCGCATGGAGGCGGCGGGGTTCGAGGAGGCGGCGTTCGGGGACGAGGCGGTGGAGTCGGCAAAGTCGCTGCTAAGGAAGTACGACGGCGGGTGGGAGATGTCCACGGCTGTGGCGGCGGCAGGAGGCGGCGGCGCGGTGGCGCTGCGGTGGAAGGGGCAGCCGGTGTCGTTCTGCTCGCTGTGGCGGCCGGCGTAGCGGCTGACCCCGTGGAACTGGTCTACACATGGATGGGGTCGATGTGATGTGTCGATCACGACCGTACGTCGGAACTTGGTGGCGACCGATCACCCTGGAGGAGGTGGCGTGGCAGGCGTGCTGTGGACCTCGGCGTATGGAATGCACTTTTGCCACACGTACAAAACATTGTCCATGTGTGTGCATGCATGACTGGCCGGTCGCCGCAGCTAGACGTCCGGCCGTTGGATGGGAGACGATCGATGGTGTAATTGGCGATGGCCATTTTTGGACAAATTAATTAAGGTCGATCTACTATTCCTTCTTTCTTTGATCCATTTTTGGAAGGTTTTTATTGGTTTAAACGTACGTGTTGGGCTGGCATGTACAAGGTAAGTGCCGCCTCATTTCTTGGACGTGTCCAAAAGTCTCCCAACAAGAGGGCAAAAGGTACAAGTACAAGTTTTGCTCGCATCACGCTAACAAGACACAGCTACTGCCAATTTGACTGGTGTAAACCATCCGGTATGGATCCACTACTAGTACAACAGAAAAAAAATAAAAAAGAAACTCCTTACAAGTCATATCTATCATACTTGTCATTGTCATTTCGGACGTCATACCGTGTGACTCTTTGAATGAGATATTCTGGTACCGATCTATACCAGTTGTACCATTCTAGAGTTTAATATAATAATATATATTTATAAGTATATATATGTTTAATTATATGAACAACAAATTTCACTTTTAATATTATTTCAAACACATAGTAGTAGTATCATATATAACTTGTAGATCAATGAGTATAATAGACGGTATTATCAATTTCGCCGGTATTGTCTGGTAATGTCTGGTATTGACCAGTATCGAGGCCAGTATGACCGGGTATCGAGACCGGTACAGAATATAGAACTACTCTGTACTGGTTTAGATGATGAAATGGTATATGCCGGCCGGTACCGAAACAATATCGATAAGGTTTACCTATACCGATTAGCCTATCAAATCCTACACGCCAAGCCAAACACCCATTTAACATCCTTGTCCATCAGTGGTAACTATAACCACAACATTTGAAACGATGCATTGGCTCGACTCTTACACTTGTCAATCAGTGGTCATTGAAGTCTTACATAACTAACTAATGCTCCTTGTTTGTATATGCTTGCAACTTGCAAGCTGTGTAGCATCAACTATATCTTTACTGAGAGCAACCACCTTACCCTTGCGGGCGTACGTGACAAGGGTAACTCACCTAAGCAAGGGAACGGGGTCTTCATCCAACGGCTCAGCTCTCAGCGGTGTCCGCGAGATCGGGCGTCCGTAAATTACCAAAAACCACATTTATTTCCTTTGATTTGCCAGGGCTCTTTTGCTAAATCTGCCCGCACGGCGTCCATCTCGCGGACGTGGCTCCTCCGCGCCGGAGGAGGAGCCCCCGCCGCCGCCGGCGGGGTAGGTCCTTTGCCCTAGCCTGATCGAGTTGATTTTTCTTCGAACCGGGGAGATTTTTCTTTGAAGTTGAGTTGAAATTGCTCTAAATCGAGTAGAAATCCCTTGGAATCGATTTGATTTTTTCGAAATCTAGTTGAAATTTCTTCGGAACGGAGAATTTCCGGTTAGGAAGTTTCTGATTTTACAAAGTTTTTGAGATGGAGGTTTTGAGTGGAGTGAGGAGGAGGAACACGGTGGGAGGAGCCGCGTTTGCTACCTGGTTTTTATGCTACCGTTCGTGTAAAATTGGTTTTGATTCACAGGCATTGGTATTTTCTTCAGTCAAGCCTGCAGTTTCCTGGTAGAAGCATGGATGAAAGCACTCATGTATGTAGGGCCGGGCTATCGAGCTTAACAGTTATTATCGGTTTCATTCGCATTTGTCGTGCTCGATTTAAAATTATTTTATTTATTATTTAAGTGGTTATTTTAAAAATGAGCTAACGAGTTCTAAATTGACCTATTTCAATTTTAACCTATTTCAATTTTAACACATTAACTAATGTAATCGAATCAAAATAAGCCTATAACGAGGCTTTTTTGCCAGTCCTATATGTATATATATGGCGAAAGCCTAGCTAGTCATGGATGTATGGTGTACTAATGTAATACTTGGAGCCCTGGATTCTGGATTTCCTTGCTGTAATAAATTTCGCATCTGAATGAAATTTATTTGCTTGAACTTGGGCAGTATCTTGATTCTTGATGTTCCTCGCATGTCTAGCGTTAACGTGTGACTAGTGTGTGTGTGGTGGTTGAAACAAATCTAAGTGCATTGGTGTCATGGTGTCTTGAATTTTTTTATTAATTAATCTTTTTTTAATTTTTATTTTAAAGTTAACTCTCGACGCACTTTATTTTCAATTCTAACCCCTTTGGTCACGTCACCACTCGTAGCGTGACAAAACAACGCTGTCACACCATGGGTGGTGGCGTGACAGTGTTGTTTGGTCACGCGTGGCGTGACCAAAAATGCTATTTGGCGGGTTTATCATATGATGTGACAGCGTTTTTTGTCACACCACGAGTGGTGGCGTGATCAAAAGGATCAGAATTGGAAATAAGGTGCGCCGGAGATTAACTTTAAAATAATAATTAAAAAAAAGTTAATTAATAAAAAAAAAGTTCTGGTGTCTTACTACTGCACTTCCCTGAATCAAAATAGCCGTAGCTTAGTGTTATTTGACAAATCGGCGGGGCCTCTTTGGAGCATAGGAAATCCACATAATTTTTCCATCGGAGAATACTTCGAAATAAGAGGAGTTTTCTGCGGCCAATAGAAAGGTTTTCTACAATTAACAATGCGAAATTGGCCATTTCAAACCAGATAGTAAGATTACTAGAATCAAAGCCAAGAGGCAGGATATCGACTGTTTGTGTCATAGATTTTTTAAAAACACTGACAGCGAGAAAGAAATTAACCTGCAATGAACAGGTACAACATACACTTCTTGCACAGCTGTTCCTTACCAAAAGCAATGTTCTCACAGGCACAAATTAAGCTTGCGCTATTCGAAATTCCACATTTTCGTGGTAAAATAGGAGGGGACTGGTCACTAAGAACAATCCCAGCAAGCTTTTTGTTGGCCAATGCATGGTTCAGCAGATTTGCAGGATGTGGAAGAAGTACTACGAACTGGCCAACGACCAACAGTTAGCCCATGTTCAGTTGCTCCAGGGGCAGCCACAGCATTGAGTTGGAAAGAAACCCTCTGGCTCTGACTATGCTGCAGAGGCTGCTGTTGATCGTTACCCCTCTGATCCTGAGAGTAGATTGGATTAGGATTGGCAGGGTTTACGTTCGGGTTTGCGTTGGCTCCCTTGTTGTCATCTTCTGTTTCCTCAACTTGAGGCAGTGGCTTCAACGGGGGTAGGTGTTGGTAGTTTTGGCTCAACAGTGTGTCCTGCTAAGGCGGCAGAGGAATGGAGCCAGGTGGAGCAATAGACTTGGGCAGTGGGATTTTGTTTCGGCTACGTGCCAACTCAAGGACAACCTGTCAAAAGAGAATATGACTTGTCACTTTGTCAGTCTAGAGCAGAACGCTTCTATGCATAATTGCATATGTATACAGACAATTTTAGGTCAACTTGAATTCGGGATATGACAAAACATTAAACAAGCACTTCAAATCATAACCACAAGAGTCAATATTAAAGTAGCATTTCTAATCATAACTATAAGAAAAGCACCAAAGACCAAACCATTTCTAAATAGAAAGTTTGAAACCAAATGCTTTTGTAGAATTTCGGAGAATAATTGTGTGTCCCTTTTGGGATCTCCACGTCCTTTATTTATTGTGGCAAATATTACAGTCCGACTCCAACACGACTTGGACTTTTACCTAAACTCTGGACTCTTTCCTGATCTCTAATATCTCCAACACTCCCCCTCAAGATGGGCATGAGATAACAATCATGACCATCTTGTTACATAATACAATATCATTACTAGAATCTAGTAAAAACTACCATCCATCGACTCCATAACCAATACTACAAAATAGTTACTAACCACCAATACTACCAGGGACGTCACTAAATTCATCTCCACCATCTACCAACTGCCCGACCTCAACCTCATCTTCCTCTACCCTCATACCCCCGGCCTCCACCACTCTGCCCACACACCCCCAGTCTCAGCCTCCACCACCTCTACCTCTGTCAAAGATCATTACGTCTGACTCCAGTCCCAATCCTCCTGAACATCTCCAGCAACACAATCTCCGACATCCATACCAACACCGCCGCACAACACCAATACCATAACCACCAACTGACATGACCTCCACTAGAGCTACCACCAGCTCCTACTTCATCCTCACCATCATTGAGCTCACCACCATCATCCAATTCCACCATTAGCACAATCACCAAAGCACCACCTGGACAGTCTTCTCCCCCTATCTTCCATACCTTCCGTCGTAACCTCTGATACTGTCACCGAAAAACGCCGCAGCCGGCCTCTACCATCGCAGCATGCGCCAACCCCACGCTGCCTTGGTTGCGCCTGACGTAGCTGCCTCCGTGCCGCGTCCCGCCTCCATGCCTCATGCGCTCGAGGCGCAACGCCTCCGCCTCAACCTCGCCTCCCACCCCGTCCATGTGCGCCACCTTCTCGCCTCCCTCACCGGCACTCCTCTCTCCCCTCGCTGAGCGCTGCCTCCTCAAAAACTCTGCCTCCGGCATCCTCCTCACCGGATCGCCTCCTTGCCGGATCCCCTTGGCCTGCGCGTCCTCCTCGCCGGATCTCCTCCCTCTTCAAGCCGCCGCCTTATCTGCTTGGCTCCTCCGTCGCAAAGCCGCCTGCCACCCTAGGCCGCGCCTCGACACGACGCCTCCTCACCTCCACCACCGGCCTGAGCGCCGCCGGATCACATCTCCCCTCCTCTGCTCCTCCGTGTTATGTGAGGACCCACATGCAACCCAGCCGGCCGCCGGTCCGCTCCCGTGAGACATGGTCGCGGAGAACCACACACGGTGGGGCAGGCGGCGGCCATGGATCGGCGCGCCAATGATGGCGGCGGCTCTTTAGGTATGGGTTTTGCTTGTTCGGGTTAGGGTTTGGGTTGGCTCTGATACCATGTAGAATTTTGGGGAATAATTGTATGTCTCTTTTGGGATCTCCACGTCCTTTATTTATAGTGCCGAATATTATAGTCCGACTCCAACACGACTTGAACTCTTACCTAAACTCTGGACTCTTTCCTAATCTCTAGTTATAATCCACATCTATCAGGAAGCATCAGTATAGGTGTAATCCACATCTATCAGAAATTCAGAATGCAACTAAATGGGTATGCACCCGTTGATATTTGAGAACATATCAAATGAGAACTAGTCTTAAAACAGGAGAATGAGAACTATAATCTGGGCTATTGGAATGAATACAGATGGCTCAAAAGAGCCCCGGAGTTATCCACTTTAGCACAATAACTTTACTCTTATGTCCTCCCACGTTTTAGTGATATAGACAATCCAGTTTAATCTTCACCATTTAAAGTAGATATAGCGGCTGATTTTTCATTCTCATTCTCCTAATTTAAGGGTAGTTCCTACCCAATATGTTCCCCTTGTAGGGCCTCCCCCCTGTTTTCCGTCCAAAAAAAAAAGGAAAAAGTCCATTTGAACCCCTAAAGTATTATTGTCCGATCACTTAACCCCCTGACCTAAAAAACCAACCCTTTGACCCTCTTACATTGCAAAACCAGTGCACTTAACCCCTATGGCTGTTTTGTCAGTGGTATTGCCTACGTGGCAGTGGGCTCGGCCGATTTCGCTACATGGGTTGCTACGTGGCAGTGACGTGGCACTCAGTCAGCCCGGTTTCACCACATAGGGATGTTGAGATAACACATGCCATATTAACTGGGTTTAATTACCAACTAACTATGTCATTAACCTAACTAATTACATCATTAGTGCTAAACGGAACCCATGGCCACGACGCTCCGGCCGACCGCAGCGCCAGCAAGCGGGACCACGACGACGACCCGGGAGCTTCAAAACGGAACCCCATTGCCACGACAAGCCTAATGGTGGCGACGGCGCAAACAAAGGTGGTCTACAGTGGCGACGCGGCTATGCAGAGTGGCGGTGGTGCTCCGGCCTACGGCGGCAATGGCAAACCGGCGGCATCCTAGCCTAAACGATGCATGCACGAGCATCTACGGGCCAAGGAGAACTCACTGGTGCAGATAACGTAGCCAGAGACAAACGGAGGTAGGCTAGCGACGATGACCCGAAGCGGCACGATGAGCTCATCGGTGGTGGCATCCTGGGGCAAGCGGAAACCGCGATTAGTCGTTGGGGAATGGAAGGGGGTGGTGAGGGGGTGCTCTGGTAGGGGTTAATTAGAGGGTGGCTTACCGGAGAAAGAACGGCAGAAGGTGAATTGAGTTGGGGAAACTGGAGGGGGGCCGAAACGTGGACGGAGTGACAAGGAACTCACCGGTGCGGTGGTGCGGCTCGGCGACCGGAAGCAGAGGAGCTCACTCTCCTCTCGGTCTCTCCTTCTCTCTATTGCTTGGCGGAGGAAAGGGAGCAGGGGAAGTGGGGTGTGCCGGGGGGGAGGAAATGGTGTGCTCAGGCACTCCTTATAGCCACAGGGGAGAGTGATGTCGGCGGGGGACTTGGACCGCAAGGGCACGTCAAAGACGACGGCGCCAACTCGAGTAGAGCCACCGGGCTGAACATGTCGCCGAGTGGTCTTCCGTTTTTGGCGGTGCCGTGGCGGAGGGCGAGATGGGAAGGGAGCTCGAGTATATTCGCTGGCCTCCTTCCCTAATAAGGTTTCGCCGTTTCAGTGGAGAGCAGGGCGGTGCCGTGGCGGAGGCAATGAGGAACATGTCGGTGGAGAGCAGGGGAGAGATATTGAGGAAGAAAAAGGGTAGACACTAACATGCGGGACCATAGTGTAATAAAATTTTATAACTTTGATTTGTTGAGTTATCGCCACATAGCGGCCACGTCATCTGTCATGGTGGCAAAACCACCTCCGAAAGCACCTCGAGGGGTTAAGTGCATTGAATTTGCAATGTGAGGGGGCCAACGAGATGGTTTTTTAGGTCAGTGGGTTAAGTGACCGGATAGCAATACTTCAAGAGGTCAAATGGATTTCTTCCAAAAAAAATGGCGTGCTCAGGCACTCCTTATAGCCACGGAGGAGAGTGATGTCGGCGGGGGACTTGGACCGCAAGGGCACGTCAGAGACGACGGCGCCGGCTCGAGTAGAGCCACCGGGCCGAACATGTCGCCGAGTGGTCTTCCGTCTTTGGCGGTGCCGTGGCGGAGGGCGAGATGGGAAGGGAGCTCGAGTATATTCGCCAGCCTCCTTCCCTAATAAGGTTTCGCCGTTTCAGTGGAGAGCAGGGTGGTGCCGTGGCGGAGGCAATGAGGAACATGTCGGTGGAGAGCAGGGGAGAGATATTGAGGAAGAAGAAGGGTAGACACTAACATGTGGGACCATAGTGTAATAAAATTTTTTAACTTTGATTTGTTAAGTTATCGCCACATAGCGGCCACGTCATCTGTCATGGTCGCAAAACCGCCTCCGAAACCACCTCGAAGGGTTAAGTGCATTGAATTTGCAACATGAGGGGGTCAACGAGATGGTTTTTTAGGTCAGTGGGTTAAGTGACCGGATAGCAATACTTCAAGAGGTCAAATGGATTTCTTCCAAATAAAAAAATGTGTTCCCCTTGTCAAGTCGAACATTTATTTAAGAATAGTTTCAAATATGGACACGGACAAATCAGCGTACTCTACAGTCTACTCTGAATCTTCCTGTCATCTATTCTGGGATTGCCCTAGTAGCCACATCTGTGGGTCAAAGCTTGGTATCTTCCATAACTCTAATCTGTCTGACTGACATGCTCCAGCAAGTTAAGGTGAACCCGTCAAAAAGCATTCTCTATGAAGATCATAGTCCTGGGATACTGCCATACTGGCTATCTGGCTGTCATGTGGGGCCTGCAATATAGCCGATGCCCCCGCAATGAAGACTGTCGTGCAGCAGCTGTGCCTAGTTCCCAGGATTAGATAAGTTTCCCCTTCAAATCGTTGCTTAGTGGTTTTCTTAACGATAAGAGATCAGATACTCGTTATAAAGTTAAAGATAAGAGATTAGATTCTATTGTTAGGAAGTCCTCTCTATATAAGAGCTGAGGCAGCTTGCTTGACAATTAAGAAAGAAGTTATGACCTATCCCCATTATCCCCGACCTCTATTTCTCTCTACCCTTTCCCCATGCGCATCTCCTTCCCTGCGCAGTTTCCTCTCTGACATCCCCATCATGGCTCCAGGCCGGCGAGGCCCAGAGCCGAGACCACCTGTTACCCACCACTATTCGATATGTTCTTCATCAGAACGTGACACTGCCACACTGGTGCACGCAAAACAAGTAGATCTTTGAAAATATTCCAAACTCCACTCTGAATTGGAAACATGAACTTCAGGAGTTTGCTCTGGTTATCCATCAAGCAAAGGAGGTTATTAAATCTGGCATTCAATCCTGGCTATCTTAGGCATTTTGAGCCTTCGGCCTTTGTATATCTTTTCTTTGCTTTACATAACTTCCCTTATTTGTTTATATAATTACACGCAGTAGGAGCCTCCCCTACTGTTTTTCCACACACAAAAAATACAGTAGATAACTTCCCTTATTTGTCTATATAATTATACGCAGTAGGGACCTCCCCTACCGATTTTCCAATTTTATAAAAAAGTATAGTAGACAACTTCCCTTATGTGTTTATATAATCATACACGGTGGGTCCTCCCATACTGTTTTTCCAGTATTCCCCTAGGCACCCACCCACTGCCTAGGCGCTAGGCGCAGCCCTCCCGCCTAGCCCACCTAACCAATTTATCCCGCCTAGACGGCGATTAGGCGCTGGTTTGCCACCGACTAGCGTCTAGCGTCTAGGGGAACACCGTGTTTTTCTAAAAAAAACAATTAAAAGCATGCTTGCAGCAATTGAGTAACGGTTGTTCTTGCACTGAGATAACTAGAGCTGAACTACAGGGCAGGGCAATGCTGGGTCAATACATCAACAGGCAACACCTACCTATGGACAGTTTATCTTGGAAAGGAACCAAGGAATTTTGTAGCAGTAGGCTTCAGTTTTAGAAAACATGATATCATTGCCAAAGAATTTGTTAGACCGCATGATACAGAACAACCTCGTATCGATCCACAAAAAATTCTGCAGTTAATTCTCAAAGCAGGTGCAACCATTTACTAAACAAGGAGATCTCAACGATCAAGAACTTCATTAAAAAAAATCCCTGAATAGCACCCGCCATTTTCACGCAATCTACACAGATGCAACTCAAGCACCAGACTGAGATTTGACCCCCAAAAAAAAAAGAATTCATCAGTATTACACAAAAATGCATAGTGCTAGCACAGTCGGGTTATCGCCGACTAATCCAGCAAAGGCTGCAGCAATTAAACCAACTAGGGTTTTTGGACTCGACAGGGGGAACACCAATCCATGGCGAAAGCTACGATTTTGGCGCGGGCAATCCAGAAGGAAACTAAGAAGCAGAGTAATTCGCGGAATTTAAAGAAGATATGCTATAATTTTAGATGGGAATGGTAGGTACCTCGCGGGGCGGCGGCTGGGAGAAGGAGAAGTTGGCCTTGCCTGCGTGGTCGGCGTAGACCTGGGCGTCGCCGAGCACATCGCTGACGTAGCGGTAGGCCAGGTCCAGGAACTGGTGCACGACGCGCGGCTCGTACTCGCCCTCGCCAAGCCCCATCGACCGGAGGAGCTCCCGCACCACCCGCGCGTCCCGGGGCTCGTCCGCCGCCGCGGCTGCCGACGGAGGCGATGGCCGCACGCCGCCGGCGTCCATAGATTGCGGTGTGTGTTGTGGATGGTGGGGCTTCGGGGGCTGTGTCAGGGGAGAGAGGCATTTGGAATTGGAAAATTTTGGATCGACCGGTGCTAGGTGGGCAAAGCGAAGGCCTAACATAGTAACAAAGTAACATAAAATATATGTGTTAGTTGTCACGAAGCGACGCTTTGGCCGAGTGGTTAAGGCGTGTGCCTGCTAAGTACATGGGGTTTCCCCGCGAGAGTTCGAATCTCTCAGGCGTCGCAATTTATTTTGTTCTTTTTTTTTTGCTAAACCTGCAGAAACTGAAACATAACAAAGTTTTGGATGAAAAAGAAGTTTCCAACAGTAAAACAACAAGTTTCAGAGAATTTCAATCACGTTTCAGAGAGTTTCAAAACAAAAACTCAAATTTGAAAACTGAAACATCAAGCTACAAAGCGTGAGTTTCATGTTTCAAAAGTAAAACAACAAAGTTTCATAAGGGTTTCAACAAAGTTACACAAAATAAACCTCAAGTTTCAGATAATTTCAACAAAGTTTCAAAATTTTGAGCAAGTTTTACTAGAGGTTCAGGCAAGATTCACAAAAGACTAGACAAGTTTCAATCACCTCCACCCGCCGTGCGCCTGGAGGGTCAAGGATAACCGACTAGGGAGTGAATAGGCGGTTTTTTAAAAACTTTTGGCTAAAATCATATTTTTAGCAAGAAAATTCGAGTAAACCAAATTTCAAATTAATTAAAGTTTGATTAACTCATATTAAATTGTTTTCATTTTTCTAAAATGCCAAGTTAAGCTTTAGCAACTTCAACAAAAATCAAATGGTTATTTTTATTTTGAAAATTTCAAGAAGCCCTAAAAATTGGGATGTTACAAACCTACCCCCTCCCACTTAAAGGGAATCTCGACCCCGAGATTCAGAGAGGCTAGAAAGAAAGGTCAGGAAACTCGGCTCAGGTTGCTTCCTTCTCTTACCAATTGTTTCATTGCTCTTCGTAGAAATTTAAGGTTTTGCTCCAGGTAGGACTTTCAACTTCTTCAGAATTTCTGATTTGATAACTCTGGTTGGTGAGATCCTTCTTTAATTCAACTTTCTTTCGTGACATCTACTCTTCTGGTACCCTGAGGTATTTCTTCTACTGCAGCACGAAGGAAAAATGTTGTGCACCTCTGACAGTTGCGGTGGTGGCTCCAACTTGGCAAACTTATGCCAAACTGCTGGTTCACAACCATGTACTGGGGTGCCAACGAAAAGCTATGAATTCTTTCTTTCAATTTTTTGCTGGATCCAAATCTTATTATTATTGAAATCCACCAATCCACATAACTTGAAGTCACACTATTAAAATCCAATCATTCAATCAATCTCACATTCTATCGATAAGACAACATAATTCACAAACTCTCTTGGACATAAACTCGAATAATCCAACAGATTCATCACTTTGATTGCATGATTTCTTTGCTGTACAAATTCACAAAAACCTAGTAGCGATAATCACATCTTCCAATCCGATAAACTTCGAGATCATGCTAAATTTCACTCTATCCCTTTTTGGAACAAAATTCTCCAAAATTATAATCGCGCAATTGTTTCCTCCAAAATTATTGACTAAATCCACGACATTACTCACTTAATTTCTCAAGCATATTTATCAATTGCAACCCTCCAAAATTTTCTTTATATAAATACAATGCCTTCGTTATAGAGCTTTCCAAACGATTACTTGAAATTCACAAATTCAAATTTAATCCACCAAATTATTTTATCTCCATCTATCCAATAATTATTTTGACCAACTCCAATATCAGTAAGATATCCATTAATATTAGAATCACAATTCGATATCCAACAATCCAATAATGATCTATTTCCAGAGTCCAATATCCAATAAATCTTGTATTGCTATACTCCAATATCCCGCAATAATCTATTTTCTATAATCCAACATCCAACCATTTCTATAATCCGATAAGATTTATTTCTATAATCCATCAAAAATTTATTCCTATGATCCATCCGAGATATATTTCTATAATCCTATCCAAGATTTCTTCTAAATCCAACTTCTTTATTTAATCATATCCAATTACATCCAATATGACCAACATATCCAATTAATTCCATACTTCTTGATTCAACCTAATCCATCAAAATCAACATTATGAATTATTATGAAAACGTGTTGACCATCTATAGAAACTTATAGGGGAAAGAGGATCTTTTTAGCATTCTAAAATGGTGAAAGAAGAACAAGGTAAGAAAGAATACCATGAAGAAGGTAAGAATAGAAAAATGACTAAAGATATGAGAGAACAAAAAAAAAATCTTGTTATAAAATAAGTTTTGATGTTTTCCAACTAACGGTCATTCTAACTAGGTCACGACCTACAGTCGAAATGACTCTGATACCACTTTTTCAGGAGCCGGGATTAACACTCCCAACTCCTCTCTGTATTACTGAACTAGTACCATGATCAGTGGCTAGCTCACACAGTAAACAAATATGGTAACATCCATAATCGCAAAGCTTTATTAATAAATAATAGAGTTGATTACTAGAAAGGCTTACAAACCTACAAATAAGAACACAACGGAAGACGAAGAAGGTGTAGTAGAGCCCAGCTAATCTGCCATAGGCAATCGACTGGGGTAGCGACATAGTCGTTGAGATCTTCAGTAGATACAAAGTCCTTCTCCTCTGAACAATATTTTATTAAGCAAGAGTGAGCACAAACAACCGTGCCGCGCAAGTTACACCCAATAACAGAATTATAATGCATGCAGGGATATATCAAAGGAAGGCTTATATGGCTGTTTTGCATAAAGCGACGTTTTTCAGTTAAATATTCATACTAAGTTCTAAGACATTTTACTCTATAACTAAAATTTATTTTCTAAATCTCAAGTTTTATAGTCAGATAACATTCACACAAGAATGGTGAAGAATACCCTCCTATCACATGGCTACCTGCCCAATTCCCATTTAGATAAACCATCCAAAACCATTTGATAAAGCATTTTTGAAATCAAAAACCAATGTCTAACTTTGAGTGTCTTTGCTAGCATGTTCATGCCCGCGGACACGGCTATTCGAATAGTTTTACACTCTACAGAGATTGTACAGCTTTACCTACATGACACGACCTCTCTAGTTTGTTTGGCATCTGTCAATACCACTACTCATTACCTTAGGTAAGCGGTCTAGAGCACACGTCAAGGCCTTTACAAAGCGCCATCCCACCATAGTCCCGTCTCGCTAAGGTTTTGTTTCCTTTGGATAGAAGCCCGCCGGATTTAAGCTCCTTCTTACGCCATGTGGGAATACATAAAAAGTAGCTCGTAGAAGACATCCACGCAACCGGGTGACACGACTATGGTGAAATATTACAAATTATTTAGTCAGGTCCTGCCCATTCAGAACATGTGGTAGTACGGTGGACTTAGCAAGATGCGGCTCGAAGACTGGTCCTTAATTGACTTAGGTGACTTCCAATAAAACCCTAGACCTTGATCATATAAATGAATTGATACCGTGCATGAACATGCGCCCAACCAACATCCATTTCGTCCAAGTCCAAACCATTTTCATTTTGTTTAACAAGTCAAATTATTTTATAAATTTCTATGGTAAAGACAATACCATAGAATCATTTTCAAATCATAGTTGAACTTCTGGCTAAAGTTCCCCAAATCAAGATTTTTTTTTGTCTAAGCTTTGACTTAGCATAGCTTTCCAACATGTTCTAGTCGTACTAGTGTATCGACCAGATTTTTCCACTAAGGTGACAAGAAAATGACAACTTCAATTTCAACATTGGCTATACAACGGTAACGGAATTAACTAGTAATTTAAAATAGGAATTTAAATCACTTGAATATAAATAAGCATGCAATAATAGTTTAAAACAGAATTTAGATAATTTTAAATACTGGGCTCAAATATGATCAAAGGATGTAACTTGCCTTGCTCAATTAGTTGTTGTTCAGAAACAACGTCGAAATCTGGTTCTCTGAAGTCGTCGAAATCTACACGTGAAAATAAGCCAAATTCAAATAAAATCCAGATAAAATTCAAATGGATTCCAAATTGAGTACTTCTAGTATATAGATAGATCTTTCTTTAAGATGAATTTAGAAATTTGAGTCACTCGAATTGAAGCTCGAACGAAGGAGAACAGGCTCTCGGAAGTTTTGAAATCACATGGTCGGAAGGAGGTTCGACTACAGGTGGTCGGAAGGAGGTTCGACTGCACAACGTGTTGGAAGGAGATTGGACTGCACGACGTGGTCGAAAGAAGTTCGAATACAACCTGAAGCGGCAGCGCGGTGAAGTGAAGCGGAGTGGAAGCTACGGTGATAACGACAACCGTGTTCCGGCAACGCTTTCGACCAAAAAGCGAGTGCACTAGCTACTGGAGGTGACTAGGGCCATACCGAAGTGGCGAGCGGTCAAAGAGGTCGCCGGTGATGGTTCGGCGACGTGTACCCAAGGCAGCGGCGGCGCTTCAACTCGGAGGAGGTAGCCTGAGAGAAAAGAGAGACAATGGAAGGTCGAAGAACACCTGTGAGAGTTTGAGACGCTCAGAGGGGGAGTAATTTGGAAATATCTCACTGGAGGCGATGTGGTGGCGGAAATGCCCCTTTCTGCCGGAGATGAAGACGAAGCTCAAATCCAAAAGCTCTTGAGGACCAAAACCAAATTCGATTAGGGGATAAGTTCCTTGTGTCCTGGAACACGAAATGACAGGGTAGAGAGGATGGAGCTTCACGGTGGCGGTCGGAATGACGATGAGGCGCGGCGGCCAGAAACTCGGAGCTCGGGGCTTCGGACAAAGCACGCCAACAAGAGCGAGAGAGGGAGAGTCAGGTGGGGAAAAGAGATGAAGGGGGCCGCTTGGGCACTTTATAGCCCGGAGAAGAGGAGGGGAGAGCCATTGAGAGACTCAGAGGCGGGCGGTGCTGGCATGTCGGGGACGCGACGGTGATGGGACGAGGCAAAAAGAGAGGGCGCTGGTGTCAAGGGGAGCAGGTGTGGGGAAAGACGAGCAATTAATGCGCACGTCGCCAAGGGAAAAAGCGGCGGGATTTGCGCCGAGGCAACGACTTTCGTCGCGACGATGACGCACGCGAGTGCTAGCGGCATGGGTGAGCAACGAGAGGGAGGAGAAGGTGACCAGGGGAGGCTGACAGGCGTGTCTAGTCGGAGGGTCTGGTTGAAACCGAGTGGCATTGGTCGAAACCGAGAGGGTGATCAAAACCGAGAGGGTAGTCGAAACCGAGAGAGTGGTCGATACCGAGAATTGCTTGATACCGAGTGGTGGTCGACACCGAGAGGGTGGTCGATACCAAGAGGTGCTTGATACCGAGAGGTGGTCGACATCGAGAGGTGGTCGTGCGGGGAACGGGCGCGGGAAGGAAACAGGATTTCCGATTTACAGAGAATACACTAATCCAAAAAGGTTTTTAGAAAGTAGTAAATGAAGTCCAAAAAAATTCAAGAAAATACTTAAAATACTCCTTTTGACTTTAAATCCAATAAAGCCTAAGAAAATTCGAGTAAACCAAATTTTGAATTAATTAAAGTTTGATTAACCTATATTAAATTGTTTTCGTTTTTCTAAAATTCCAAGTTAAGCTTTACCAACTTCAACAAAAATCAAATGGTAATTTTTATTTTGAAAATTTTAAGAAGCCCTGAAAATTGGGATGTTACAGGGCACGATGGCAGCAAGGCATGCTCATCGGCGGCGCCAGGACGACGAGGAGTCTGCGTTGACCTCAAAAATGGGTTGCAAGAGGGATGATAGAGCCAAGGGAGGCGGCGTCGCAGCTCGGGGCGTCCCGAGGCGACAGGACGCACACGCGCCGCAGCGGTAGCATGCGTGCCGACATCGACGACGGTTAACCGGTGGCTAAACAGGGAAGTTAGCGTGCACACGAATTTCTATGGGTGATGGGGAGCTTGCCCGACCGGTTGGTGAAGACTAGAATGGACCAAGGTGGCCCAGTTACGAGGACCCGAGGCGGTGCGGTTGAGCTCACACGACGGCGGTGTTGTGGAAGTGGGAGGGCCAAAGTGAGTGGTGAGAGGAGGTCGGGGGAGGTGAGGGGATGCTCTTGGAGAAGGGAATCAGAGGGAAGCTCACCAGAGTGGAAGCAGTGGTGGTGGCGGCGGTTTTCGGCCGGAGCGAGAGAAGATGACCGTGTCATGAGATCCCGTGGGGGAATCCCAAAATTGACTGGGGGAAAGACTTGTGGTGTTCTGGAATACTACGTGACGTGGTTGGTCGTGGGGGAGAACCTCTTGGTTGGCCGGAGTGTTGGGACGAAGGCGGCGGCTGGTGCGGGGAGCGTGATGGAGGTGCGGCTGTTCCAGGCGATTTCGAGCGGGGAAGGGCAGAAGATGATGACCGTGGGGCGGAGGGACCCAGGTGGTGCCAGTGCACATAGAGGGGATGGCCGAAGCTCGCCAGGGCGGTGGCTCGGCGTGGCGGTTTTGGGCACTCTGTGACTTGCGAGCATAAGGAAGAAGGGGAGTGGAGTAAGGAGGAAGAAGGCCGCGAACGTGGGGGCAGAGGGGACACAGCCGGAGCATTGGGACAAAGGCGGCGGCCGACGGCAAGGTGACTCGGCAAAGCATGTTGAGAATGGGAGGAGAAAGCGAGAGGGAGGTGAGCGTACGGAGCCGGATGAGCCTGGACGACGTGGTTCGGCTGATTTTGGCAAACGAGATGGTTCAAAATATTGGTGGAATATTCCTTAAACTTGAACCACCTCATTCCAAACGGCTTGGTTCCATTCGTCCAACTAAACACACGAAGCAGTCTATATCCCAAACCATCCCATCAAGTACCACCTAATACACTCATCCAAATACACCCTAAACTGCTCATGTGTGGTTCGCGGCTCATGGAATAGGCATGGGAAATAGGATGATGTTTTTATGATCCCCAAGCGAGCATCTCTGGCGAACTTGGTGAGGTGGTCGAAAGGGTAGCGGTCCCACCATCACCCACCATCACCCCACCCCCACATCTTGATCCCTCTCATCGGGATGCTGCGTCGCCGTTGTCTCCTTCATCTCTGGCCAAACTGACCAACGCGTTGACCACTGTTGCTGCAGGGTGTCCCGATGGAATTACTCCACCCCAAAGCATCCTCGAGACTCCCTCTCATACTTATCAATTTCATTCCGGTACCGACCGGAATGGTCGGAACATGCTATACCAGCACCCAAACCGGCACACCGTAGCCTCAATCTTGTACCGGCCTTAATACCGGGCAATACCAGCCTCATTCCGACCCATTCTGGTACCGGTGAAAAAAAAATCAAAATTGAAGTGACCACTTGTTTGAATCACTTTGGAAGGCCAAGTCCAATACTACTCCTTCGATAAGTAAATTATGCTAGACTATGGTAAAATACATGAAATTATGAACTCATGTTGTATTATTTAACTATGTACGACCTTTATATTTATGAAGTAATTGAACTATGTGTCATTTTTATTCCATGGTTTTGTATTTGAAGTGAGATTCCAAGTGAGATTATGCGTGCATATAATTACATATATATTTATAAATGAATAAATATTATTATATTAAAATCCGGAACGATACGCTAGAATGACCGACATCAGCGTATTCCATACCAAGAGGCAAACCAAAATAGCTTCCGAAATAGAATTGATAACTATGCTCCCTCTTCTGTGTCCAAACTCGTATTAGAGCCATCGCTAGCAGATGCGCTGCCGCCACATGCGCCCATCCGTTGCCCTGGCTGACCACGCCATGAGATGACTCCGTCCATGCCACCACCACCTATGAGTTTCTGATCTCCTGATGCCCGTTCGCTCCGGCTTGGGGTGCGCCTTGCCTAGGGGAGGCGACCTCCATTGCGCGTCGCCATTGCCGATGCCGTGTGGCTTGCGGCGGTGGGGTTTTTCATGCTCACCGGAGAAGGCCAAAAGGGACAAGGAGTGGAGCAATAAGGTGCACAGCAGTGCTATGAGAGCAAGTCAGAAAAATCAAGTGATATGTTTACCAAGTCAACTTGAGGGAGTGCCATGAGAGCAATTCTCATGTAGTAATGTCTCAGTAGCATTGCCCGCACAATCAACAAAGCCGAGGTACTGGCACGAGGGAGCGACCTCCAAAGTAACCCACAAGTAGGGCTGTTAATGAGTCGGGTTAGTTCGGGTTTAATGGGTTGGATTTTGATTCGGGTTCTTTTTGAATGGGTTGAAATTGGTCGATTTGTAATTCGGATTGGGTTGGGTTGGGTTGGCTTCTAAAACGGGTTGGGTTCGGACTGAAGTGGGTTTAAAATATAGCATACGAAACAGGTCCAACCCATGGATTGAACCCACGGGTTGAACCCAAATCGGCTGCTCCCGACCTCCCGTCTCCCGAGCTCCCACAGTACCACCGTCCCACGCGAGTACGTGAATCACCGAGACGACCGCACGGCGTGGGAATCACATGTGCCGGGTTTACCGTCCGTCGTCGGTGATTAGCGGCGATATCCGCTGTCGAGCTCGGCGAAGATGACGCGTCATCCGCAAAGATCTCCACATCCATCTTCTTCTTCTCCTCCACTTCTCGCCGCCGCCGCGGCGCCGTGGTCGAGCCCGAGATAGGAGATGGAGTTGGAGGCAGAGCGGTAGCAACTAGCAATAAGGCTAGGAGGAGACGGAGAGAGCAGAGGCTTTGCGCTTGCCTAGCTTGGCCTCTCGCTTCTCGCTTTCGCCTTAGGGCGCTTTAATAACCTTAGTGCCGGTTTGGTTTGGAGGAAGGACCGGTCGGCCGGCGGTGGCGGCGTGGAGTCGTCAGAGTGAAAGCGGGCGGTGATGGTGGAGGCGTGGCGGCGCCATGAGGTCATGAGGATGGCATAGGGGACGGCCCAATCCAAGACGCAAGCACGAAGCGCGAGCAGCGATGGCGACGCAGAGGTAGAGCAGGAGCAAGAGGAGGAGCGACGCGACGGAGATGAGCACGCTGTTGTTGCTCTTCGAGTGGTCGGGAGGCGGCGGAGGGGAGACGTGGTGGCTGTGGCGAGACACGGTCGACGGCGGGAGGGCAACAAAGGCAAGGAGGAGGAGGAGGAGATGCGGGAGCATTTGGACTTCGACTTGTGATCCAGACCCGTAGAGAGTTGGAATGTGTGATGCACGGAGGAGGGGAACCAGGGAAATGGGTGGAAATTTAGGTTGAAAACGGGTTGAGAGAATTAGGTTGGGTTGGGTTGGGTTGGGTTGAAATTGGGGTTGGATTGGGTTTTGAAGATGGAGTAGTGGGCTGGTTTAGATTTGGTTGACAGGCTATAAAAGTGGGTTGGGTTGGGTTTGAGTAGGGTTTTAGCCCAGTAACACCCCTACCCACAAGCCATACTTCAGTGAATCATGTGGCACAAACGAACATACACTGTCAAGTGTCAAACAAAAAGACAACCACACGCGGTAAGTCTAACCCAAAACATTGGCCACAATCCGTAAGCCCACTTGCATTTACATCACAAATGCAACATGTAAAAGATACTGATCGTCCAGCCAAGCGACACAGATGCACAGAGTGATACAGATCAAGATTCAAACTGTCATTTCCATCGTAAACATCCTGGAAACGTGCTCAAACTGCCATTTGCCTCACTGCCCACAAAACATTCTACCATAGCTAAAGCAGTTCGAAAGCCTTGTGCTGCACTGCAAAGTGTTATTGCTAGTAGCAGGATACTACCAAACTTAACAGGGGAAAAAGTGACATCTACAGGCATCAGCATCACTATCAGTGAAATACATGGTGGGAAGCTGGACTGGGAAGCAAAAAATAAAGCAATCGCTTCACTAATAAGCTACTGCAACAGCAGCAACAACCTACAGCATATCAAAATACTGGATGCCTCACACTCGAGTATTTTTGCGTAAACATAGAACTAACACAAATTTACCAGTAAACATACACAGCAGATGCACAACTGGAATATGTAAACTGGCACTTCCATTCGAAGCAAAGATACTTGCTAGTCACACCCACAAATTCATACCATGAATCAGCCTGCTAACCTGATACAAATGGTTCATGACAAACATTACCCGCAAATCATATTTGAGTGTGTCAGAATGTAATAGGCTGCGAACTTCAATACCATCAATCACATTCTCATCAGGCTAAATCTACAATGGTGATCTAACTAATCAATAGTTGATAGCACAGCGAGGTTGTCTCATTGCAAAATCCTGTGCGTACTACCCAGCAACACAAGATACATGCTAATCAAACAACACAACCTGCAAAGCCCATGCAATTCCAAGCCGCCACACAAGCCAATAATCCAGAACAACCAAACATAGCTATGCACTAAGCAAACCCTGAAGCAGCACTGTCGCACAGCCACAAAGACAAACTCTAGGTTATGACACCTTTTTTGTAGCTTCTAAGTGAAAACTCAATTAGTAAACAAGACAAACCAAGCCTATCTGGATGTGTGGCACACAAGTTGTCACACATTTCAACTGAAATTGCATGCAAAGATTGCATCAAAATACACTAGACGAGATCGCCACTCCACATCATTTCTAACTTCTAAGAAATTACGAATACAGCATACTCTAAACAAGCATCAATGCATCCGCAACAAATGCACTAAACCTAAACCATAAAAGATACAACATAAAATTGGTTTCCAATGCACACAGCAGATGCCATATTGCAATTTCAGATGCAACGAATCATTACTAAGCTTGATACATAACTGACATAGCACAGGGCGCATATATATCTGAAATATATGATATGAACCGGCATGATCATTCAATTGAAAACTCATGATAATCCACCACAGATCCAAATAGCCATGCCATAAAGTAACAACCATAACAAAAAGGATAACAGCAAAATCAAGTCTTTAACACAGGGATGAAGAAACTAGTGCTTTAGATTCCGAGGAGCAAACCAAGAGCCCTCATCCCTCCCTCTCCCTGCGTCCGTCCGTCGCACGTACCTAGGCGGTGAGCAGGACGGCGCCGCCGGCCTCCTTGATCTTCTTCTCGGCGACCTTGGAGATGAGCTTGGCCTTGACGACGATGGGCCTCTCGGGTGGCAGCATCCCCTTGCCCAGCACCTTGGTGTACCCAAACTGCGTCACGTCCAGGACGGGCGCCTTGCCGGCGGCCTCGGCAGCCTTGTCGGCCGGCAGCATGGACCAGAGGCGCTCGACGTTGACGGAGGGGCAGTGGAACCTGTTGCGGAGCCTGTGGAAGTAGCGCATACCGACCTTGCCGAAGTAGCCCGGGTGGTACTTGTCGAAGAGGATGCGGTGGTGGTGCATGCCACCGGCGTTTCCGCGCCCGCCGGGGTGCTTCCGGTGCTTGCCGATGCGGCCGTGCCCCGCGGAGACGTGTCCGCGCTTCTTGCGGTTCTTCTTGAAGCGCGTCGTCATGGCGACGGCCGGACTAGGGGTCCTTCCTGGGGTTGAGGCGGAGGCGGAGTGGGTGGGAGACTGGGAGGGAAAGGAGGACGGAGGTCTAGGAGCGCGTTGGCTTTATAGCGTCCGGTGAGAGGGTTTTGGCCGTTGGATCGGAGCCGGGGGGAGTCAGAGCCGTTTGATGCGAGGATCTTAGGGTTTTGGGGTGTCTTGGGTTGGGTGGAGCGCGTGTCTTGGGTTGGATGGAGCCGTTTGTTCTGTGGATTGGGCTTGTTTTTCAATTCCTTTATTCTTTGTCTGTGTTTATCGTTAACTTTTTAAAATTGCTAAAATGCAACCGACCAGTTCATCGCATACAGCTGGGTGAAGCGTTTGCAGCCGCCAGGAACCAAAGCCTCTCCAGGCATTCTTGCCGGCGTTGAGTGGGTATTTCTCTAGTTTTTTCTGTATTTTTCCCTTTTTACAAGTTCTTAGCCGGGTTTCTTAAACTGCGCCGACTCACCTAGACGACGACGGTGACTCCAACACATGCTCGTTGATCACCGAAGGGTTTGATGCTTTGAAAGTTGGATAATTATATACTTTACCTATAAGTTATTCTTAGCATAAAATAAGAGGAAAAAAAATGTTAGCCACCCTGTATTTCGGGAAATTATTTAGCATTATAAAAAAATTTGCTTCATGTTACATTTTAGATTTAGCCAAAGAAGAAGAGGAACGTGGGCCGTGGGTGTCAACTGGAGGCCGGACTGAGCCCGCGAGATGGGTCGGCAAACTATAGTCAGGTCCAATGGAGTCTGGACTGGCAACATTGAATAACGACAGCCCAGAGTACATAAAACCTGAAGGCCCTGTGCAGGCGCCACGCCCAGCGAGCAATCGAGGCATGGAGCGTCAGAGCGGACAGCGGAGCATAGACCACGGCGAGCGACAAGAGCGCGCAGCCGCTGAGGCTAGGCGGCGAGCGGCGCGATCCGGACGCCAAGTTCATCTACCACTCCGGTGGTCTCGGTGTCTTCAGGTCGGCGGTGTGATGCTTTATGCTTTTAGCTATCAGTCATGGTTGGCCCTTCCGCCCTTGGTTGATGTTAAGTAAAGGTAGCCTTGAAAGATTTCTCAAACGTCACTGCTGGACACACTTATTAAGAAGAATAAAAAATCAATACTTGCATCTTCAGCTGAGAAATACTAGTTCTTGTTTAAGTTAGACTAAGATATTGTCAGGGGCTTTGTAATAGTAGGAACTTTAGCCAGTACCATTTTGCTTTGAGCGTCAAATCAGTTCGGTAGTTGTCAAAAATATATGATGGCATATCACACTGAGAGCTACCTCCACGAACTTATGTGGGAACTTTTCAAGTTGATTTGCTGCCGTTATAAAAAAAATGTAGATAGCAGCTACTGAGCAGTTTGCACTAGAAAATGGTGAGCCCCTTGAAATAAACAAAACCGTAATTTTTGGTTCAGAATATATTATGTGACAAGGCAGAGCATGGTGCTCCTCTCTATTCCTGTTTCCTCATGTTACTTTATCAGCCACGTGTAGCATATGAAATCTACATGCATTTGTCTATTTGCAAGTGTATAACGCGGGGATACTTTTATTCAGTTTGCTGGCTTCAGCAAGCAGCTCTGTGCAAACTGCAAAGTCTCTTGTTCGGTTGTTCTCACTGCGTGTGAATGGCAGTTGCAGCAAGGGACAGCTCATGTAGTTTCCTCGAGAAATCACATGATTTTTATAATCCATCAATTTTGCCAGGTTTTCTTTCTTGACCCTGGATCATCCGTTCCGTAATCTGGGATACAAATTTTGAAGGGTAATTTTTGGGGGTCAGATATCTTGTTTAACAATTCTCAGAAAAAGATACTAGTTCATTCAGGCGAACAGGTGTTGAGTGGATATGTGATCTTTGGTGTTCCTAATCTCAATATATATGTTAAAAGTCAGGTAAATATTACCCTCCCATGCTATCAGCAGCTAACTTAGCTTGTACAGATTATCTTCTGCCAACAAAATAAAAAGAACTTGTACAGATTATACCAATAAGAATGTCTTGCATAAGTCCACTTTATGTTTCCATTTCCCATAATCCCACTTGCCACTTGGTCACATCGATTTCCCAGCAATAACAGATTAAACAGTAAAAAAAAAGATGGCTAATCCGATGACAACATAAACATGTCATGCTGATGTTAACGCGAGATGGAGTAGGGAACCGTGTGCTCCCTCTCCTTTCTCACCTACGTACAGTCGTGTTGTTTCACACAGTTGGAAAGAATTAATTTCCTCCGCGTGTGCGGCTGGTATCGTCTTTCAGTCGACCTCCGAACCTGATCGGATCGCCAAGTCGCCGACGGCGTATCTGGTGCTGGTCCTGGCAAGGAAATTAGGCGATCGATGATCGCCAACCCTGCCTTTTAGGGTGCAAGACACGAAACTCGGCGATCTCTCCTGGACCCGGTTGCCTAACAGACTTGCGTCGTCCATCCATGGCCACCAGTCTCCAAAGTTACAAATATGCGGCTGGGAGTTGACGTCGACAAGCACTTCATACTCGCCCTCGCCGCTTCGCGAGTGGAACTGGAAACAGGCAGAAGTTTCCAAAGTTCAGGGACCTCCTTGGTTTCAAAAAAACAAAAACAAAAAATGGTTCAGGGGCCTAAATAATTTAGCTCCGTCAAAAAGTTTACCGAAACCTACGGCTTGTTTGGCAATTCCATGAGACGTATGGCAGCATTGCTCGTGTGCCGCCGTGTCATTTTCCTCTGGCTTCTCGGTTCGGCGTGCGCCATTCTCGGCGTCCATGCTAGCTGCATATAGTATGATATCCCATACATATACATGGTTATCCCGGAAGCAAGCAGCTTTGTTTCCTTTGAATTCTTTGGGCGATCGGCGAGAACCCATATTCACATACATAATCAATCAATTCACAGGTCGGTCTCCACACGGAAACATCCATCGCCATGGCATGGACTTGAAGGCTAGCTAGTACGTAGTTTCTTCTTTTCTTGTTTCCCTTGGCCTCTTGCTGCTTGTCACGTTTCAGTTGATCCAGATATTCCTGAGCCCCATTTGTCCCAGAGGGTTCAACTTGGGTTAATTGACAGCGGCTCCCCACTTAGCCAAGGGATCGAACATGCCTGGATAGAGACCCAAAATGCGACCGACAACGGAGTTGCTATATATATATATATATATATATATATATATATATATATATATATATATATATGCGTGTTCTCGAAGAAATATATATTTTGTAGCTACAAATATTGGTTATACATGACACTAGAATTCAAAATGCGCGACAAGAAAGCTGCTATGCGTACGAAGCAATTCAAGATGTTCGTCCACCTATTACTGTTCGTGACGATTGCTTAAGAATTCATTCTTACACGCAGCGTTTCCATTTTCCAAGAGAAGTGGAAGAAAGGATGTTTTCAATTTTTTTTTTAATGAAGTCTTTCTCAAGAAGCGTGATAAAATAAGCTATCTGAAAATATATTCTTGACTTTTATCATGCAGTGAGAGCCACATGTATGTCTGTTTTTTGACAGTGCAGATTGAATTTTTGTGGTTTTGCTTGAATTGTTGGCTACCTGAGCTCAGTGGTTTTTCTTTGGGAGATCTAGTCGGCTAACTCAGAATTTTTTAATTAATTAATCCTTTTTTAAAATTTT
Source organism: Phyllostachys edulis (assembly GCA_036346405.1). Classification (NCBI taxonomy): domain Eukaryota; kingdom Viridiplantae; phylum Streptophyta; class Magnoliopsida; order Poales; family Poaceae; genus Phyllostachys; species Phyllostachys edulis. The sequence continues at coordinate 74,684,077 of CM070549.1, read as the reverse complement.
ATTTTAAAGTTAACCCTCCGCGAACTCTTATTCCAATTCTGACCCCTTTGGTCACGCCACCACTCGTAGCGTGACAAAACAACACTGTCACACCAGCCCATATCTGAGCAAGCGGGTGGCGTGACAGTGTTGTTTGATCACGCCACAACCAGTGACGTGACAAAAAGTGTATTTTAGCGGGCTTATCATATGGCGTGGTAATGTTGTTTTGTCACGCTACGGGTGGTGGCGTGACCAAAGGAGTCAGAATTGGAAATAAAGTTCGTGGAGGGTTAACTTTAAAATAAAATTTAAAATATGATTAATTAATAATAAAAAGTTCGCTAACTCACGACTTTTCCCTAAAATGCAACTGCTTTCTGTTATCCTATGTTCTCACATTTGTCTCGCCCTCCTTGAGATAAATATTTCACTTTTTGCTGATGTGTCTCTGTTACAGTATTTGTGGTGTACAACATGCAAAGCATGAGCATCCACATCAAAGTTCATAGATGCAATTATGCCAGCGTATCCATTTCAGAGTGTGCGAAGTTGCCTAAATGTTTCACTTTTTCTGTCCCTCTGTTGACTTAAATCATCCCTGGAAGCTTCAGGTTTTTATGTCAAATGCAACTCAGATTCTTGCGGTGTGGAAGGGGCTGTCAATGACAAAAGTTCTAGACATGGGACCAATACGAATATAGGCGCCGCTATACATCCTGAATCCGTGTCTTGAAACTGTACGCACTAGTTTGGCCAAAAGAAGCTAAGTGTCTGGCAATTTCTATGTCGTGCTAGCACATCAATTTCAAAAACCGATAAGGGACGCATGGTATTTCTGTTACATGGGGAGCAGCTTCAATGTTCTTTCAGAAAATGACAAGCATAAATTTTAAAGCAAATCGAGGGGTTATGCTTGTGCACCTGCCCACTACTCTACTCTAGTTCTAACAACGGTGATTTAAGATCAGTGCAATTTAGTTTCGGGAGAACACAGACGACACTCCAATGGGAAGAGTGAACAATGACAAATGGGACATAGCTTAGTGGCAAATTTTCCTACATGTCAGTGACACAATGGATGGTATATTCGGGATTGTGCAATTTGCAATGGTATGCAACAAAATATCCTATGACAATGGAACCCTCGCCCAACACATGAACTCAACTTGTGTGAAATAATGGGAATCTGAATAACTAGTGCAATTTCTCCCTAAACATTAACTATCTTGACTGCAGTGAGTAATTTGTTTGGACCTTGACCTCTCTCTCTTATACTTACCTACCACAGAGTTGACCATCTGTAAGACTACTTAACTACACACGTACACGTTAATGGTATAATGTCTTGAGAAGATAGCATGTACGATAATGATCCTCTGACACAAAAGGTAAGACGATGATTGCAACAACCTGAAAGACAAGTCATTAGTTTAGCTAAATATAGCCCAAGGTGATAAAGTTGCAATGACTTGTGCATCTCTGCATAGTGTTAGTTATGTTGATTTGTTGTCTACCTGAACAAGATAGAGCCTTCACTATTGGCATACAAGGGAAACAGGGAGGCTTGCACCTTGAACAGCAAGTCATTGGTTTAGGATTAGTCCAAAGGGAAAAAGTAATGCATGACTAGACATGATGTTCATCACGGGATCATTCATACATATCAACTAGTAATTAATGGCGACTGAAAAATTCAGCATTTGCTAGCTTGTGTGTAAGGACGGTCGACTAAATCACAACAAAGGTTCAATTGCTCGCTTCTAGCCGGCAAATTAGGTATATATACATACTCCATATATTAATAGTTAATTACCTAATGGCTGTGATGAAAAGAATTAAGAGCAGACATATCTTAAAGATCCTAGTTTAGAATATTAATTTGCTGGCGTAAGGGAATATAAGTAGGCTAATTTAAGAACACTTGGACTAGTGTATATTTGCACTAGAATTTGGGGCTACAAACAGATTGTATGGGCATGTAGATATATGTATGTATATACATCCTCTGTATTCTCTGCTTAAAGAAGTCTCATGTAGAATGTACAGGGTTAGCGTCAGTGAGATCACACAAGAGTCCAATTCTTAAGCTGTGGTTGTACCTTCCAATTTCCAAAGTGTTTGTCATCTTCCAGCATAGATAGATAAACAACGAGCAAGAATGTAGTATGGTATGAACCTACATGTATGTTTTCTTCGTCGTAGGTACGACACTTGAGCTCTTCATGGAAAGAGATTGCAAACCAACCCCTCTCCCGGTCAAAAATTAACTTCTCCGCTTACCAATTACTGACTGCATTAGCGAGTGTGCTTGCCTGTTCCTTTCCTGCCCTTCTAGAATGTATGGGTCGTGTGTCTAACTTTGTGTTTGCATTTTCTCAACCCTTAAGTTTTGGAGTGAACCGACGGGTACATGAAACTCAATACAGTATAAGAGCCAAAAGCCTCGAGTTCAAAATCTAAGGCAAATCTACGTAAACAAATTGCTGATCACTTGGAATACACGCCATAGGTCTACTGGAGCCTAGACGTGACTTAAGTTTTTAGGTGAACTGATTGGTTCACCGAACTCAGCAGCGTATCACTCTAATTTTTTTCTCCCGTACGGATTGTCACAAGTGAAAATTCCTTAAAGCGATGAAAGCGCTTGCAGCATTCCGAGCCCGCTAAGCAACTCAGATTGCATAGCTTGGATCGCAATGCCACGTCCTCTCTCATCTCCATGGAGCTTGGATATTAACACACGTCATGCGTTAGTGCTCAAACCACGACGCTAATTAAGATCAACGACAAATGCCGAGTCCCTAGCCTTGCCAACGCATCACGTGAAGAGCTCAAACATGTACACGCGGAGTATATATGTACGGCCGGCATTCGCTGTGAACGTCGCCGAGCTGACGGCAATTTGATTTGTTTATGGCGTCGCACGCACCGTGTGCGCGGATGAACGGTTGACCGTCGCCTGCCGTGAGGAGGTGGAAATCGCAGCAGACCAATTTCTAGTCTGACATCTTTTTGATATCGCTTTGCCGACGGTTAAGCGCTTAAAAGTAGATCAACACAGGATGTAGTCTCTAGAGCATCTCTTAACTTTATTAATCTTGTCGGTAGACTGTGTGTGTACAGTAAGAGCCATCTGCCCCCTTATATAGGGAGATAATGTCCCCCTCTATGACAAGCTAAGCACTATAGGACTAAACTACGTTAATAGGTCTAGTGGGCTTGTTGTCTATTATAGATCGATGTGGGTTAAGTGTCCACACAATTAAAACCAGGCTATAACACTTTTACCTTAATGCATTGTGCACTTGAGCGTACTTAAAAAAAGCAACACTTTTATACCTTTTCTTTTTTTTCCTTTTTTTAAAGGAGACTTTTTAGCTACTACTCCTATCTACTTGTGCCAGCCCTCTGGCTGAAAAAAAGAAAGATAATGTTAACCTTCTTCATGCATGAAAGAAAGTAATACACTAGTCGATTTGTACTCTGTGTCGCGTCTTGTTTGTTTTCTTAATTTTTGCAATGGCTTAATATTAACTAATTTGCTTTAAGATTCATAAACTCTTTCTAAAAAGGTGTAGTGAAGCAAACCCCTTTTTCAATAGTATTTTTAGTTTCCCACTCATCTTCAATTCGCTCTCATGTTGGAAAACTTTTTTTATTAATTAACCTATTTTTTATTTTATTTTATTATTAACCTTTCACCAACTTTATTTCTAATTTTGATCCTTTTAGTCACGCCACTACTTGTGACTGGCCTTTCAGGACGGTGTCGTTTTTGCCCATCGTCGTGGCTTTGATCAAGTGATTGTCGAACTGGACTGTCATGGAGATGGTGAAGTTAAGGAAAGATCGACCGAGAAACAGATCAGTGGTTGCTTCAATCCTTGAAGTTCGTGAGCTTAGTTCTGGATTTTCCTCCTTTGTTGTTTAGTTTGCTAGAAGGTCGGCTAATAATGTGGTCACTGTTGTGCTAAGCATGTTTGCATGCAAGTAGTTTCGCTAGAGTGGCTCACCTCGAGTCTTAGTTTTCTTATGCGCAACCTCCATGCTGATTTGTATCCGGAATGTTTCAAATTAATGAAAACTCACGGCTTCCCCTTGAAAAATTCACCATCGCTTTAATTGGAAGAAAGAAAGGGAAAACCTATATCTCCAAGCATGCTTGCGCGAGATACTAACCCGTCAAAATTAACGTCATGGCTTGTGCTAAAACGATTTCTAGAAACCTAATTCGTCTCCTTTCAGGGTTGGGCACAAGATATGGTAACAATGCCCCCTTTCGCAGTGCAGAAGTTGGATATGTACGTGTGTGGTAATTGAGGCACCACATGCGATCGATGGTTACGAATCGCTGTAGAGGGAACAGAGATCAAATAAAGGTTCTGTCCTTATTAATTTGATGGCACATCTGAATTTCTGATTGAAGGAGATGGATATGACATGGACTTCCATTATTTTGCAGGGGCAAGTCTATGTTGCTTTTGTGAGAGGGAAAACTCAATGCCTAGAATCATTTCTTTTTCTTCTTCAGGGATGATTTGTTCTCGTCCTCTCGGGAACTTTTTTTATTAAATAATTTTTTTTTTACTTTTATTTTAAAATTAATCTTCGGCGCACTTTATTTTTAAAAATAACCCCTTTGGTCACGCCACCACCCATGGCGTGACCAAACAACACTGTCACGTTAGGCCAAACTCTTGTCACGCTATAGGATAAGTCCACAAAAAACCTCTTTGGTCACGCCACCACCCATGGCGTGACCAAACAACACTGTCACGCCATCATCCATGGCGTAACAAGAGTTTACTCAGAAACGGGCTGACGTGACAGTGTTGGTTGGTCACGCCATGGGTAGTGGCGTGACCAAAGGGGTTATTTTTAGAAATAAAGTGCGCCGGAGGTTAACTTTAAAATAAAAGTTAAAGAAAGATTATTTAATAAAAAAAATTCTCCTCTCGGTGATGATGTTTCTTGTAGCGCAAGCGCGAGAGAAAAAGGCGCAAGCTAGGTCAGGTCAGGGTTCGCAAATTCGGTGAAATTTTGAGCCTTTCTTATCCCTATGAAAGAAAATCAATTCGTTTGATTTTTTAGTTCTGTCTGAATTGGACGGCTTAAATAAAGTAAAAACTAGTAAACAAACCACAATACAAAGATAGCCTAGTGGCAAGGTTCTATCCTTGCTTGCCATGTGACCAGGGATTGAATCTCACTCTACTCCTTAAATTTTGGAAATATTTTAAATTCAAATCTGATCCAAACCGTTTGAATGAAACTACTGAAATTTCGGTCATTTCGTTGCCCACCGAAATAATTTTCCCTGGGTCAGGTAGGCTGATTTTGAAAAGGACAAACTCAATGTATTTGAAAAAACAAATAAGATACCTAGAAGTAAGGGTGAAAACGGATCGGATACGGACGGATAATGGCTCTGCCATATTTGTTTTCGTATTTTTTTCGGATACGAATATGGATGTGAATAATATCGAATACGAATCGAAACGAATACGGTCACGGATATTTTTTCGGAACATAAAAACCCCTTAAATTGCATGCCAGAAATTAACGAAAACATATAACTAGTTTGTTTTATGCAAACATTCATGAATTATTCATATTTTCAGCAACCACACATAACATTGGCACTAGCAAGGTGCATTAATTAGTTCATCACAAACATAACACTTAGTGTACTACATTTAGCTCATAAGTCATAACTCACAAGTCAACATACATAAAACTTAGTTCATCATATACATAAAACGTAGTTCACACTTAGCTCATCACACTAGAGAAGGGAATTAACCGAATTATCATCAACCATCCATAGTTTTCATCAGTAATTTCTTAGTTTTTCTGTTATTACTTCTATGGATGAATCTTTATTTAGCACTAGGTCAAAATTTAGCACCAGAAAGTCGCCCCCCACCTCTTTCCTGAATCATACAGGCTGGAACCATATAATATTCATGCAATCCTAACTGTTTCCTAGAAAGGGAAGAAAAGACCCCAACTTTAATTAGTTGAATTTTCCATGCTCTTCACAAATTTCTCCCATACTCAAACTTAGTACTCCAGGTAATGTGGGCTAATTGTATAACAGGACAATGACCTCCAAGACAAGCAAAGAAGATCACCACCGCATCAAAGACCACAAATCAAAATGAATAAACCAAGACTACTCTTAAAAACCAAAATAACCAGAAGGGAGGAACCAAATCCACTAAGGAAGGACCAGACTGTCGAGCCGAGATGCGGCCGGCAGAGTCCGAGCCAAGCGGCAAGAGTCTGGGCCGAATTGGGGGGCGCCCATCATGGGTCGAGCTGGGGTTAAGCAAGGCGAGCTCAAGGGCCACGGGAGGCACGCGGTTGAGCCGGGCCAGGAGGAGGCCGGAGGTGGTGGTGTTGGGCCGAAATAGGGGTAGAAGGAGGTGGCTCCAGCCCCCAATGGAACCAAGAGCAACCTGGAGAGGCAAGGGGAGAGAAAGAAGGGAAATGGGGGAAGTATTGAGGAAGAAGAACAAAGGATGGGAGCCTGGGATATTTCAACAGGGAGGCTCTCCTCTGTACACTTGCTTCCTTCGATGCTCAATGGCTCAAGAAGAAGAGGGAGAGGAGAGGAGAGGTAAAGAAGAAGAAGGGCGGACTGAGCAAGTAGCAGCATCAAGAACCTAACTGTGGCTTCGGTTGCGACGACACATTGCTCTCACCACCCTCGAGGCCCATCTCCATGTCATGCCGCCGTAGGGCCGCTATTCTTCCCGCCTCCACGACAACCGCAACCCCGACGATAAGTCCCGGCGCCGGGTGCGGTGGAGGTGGAGGTGGCCTGCGACAAGGCGAGGACTGGAGTAGCCGAGTGCCTGAGTGGTGGCGTCGCTGGTGTGGGGGGAGCTGACGGAGGCGCTGCGGCCGCAAGGAGGATCTGGCGGAGGCGCTGCGGCCGCGAGGGGGATCCGACGCAGGTGAGTCGGCAGAGGTGGGCGACGTGGCCGGTGGCAAGGCGAGGGCGGCCTGAAGTAGCCAAGTGGTGGCGTCGCCGGCGTGGCCTTGGCCCCTATCGGCTGTGGATTGCGGAAGAAATGAGGAAGACAGTAACCCTAAGGTCAAGGTGACTAAGAGTAGTGGACCGTGGTGGGCTGGCTAGTGAGTAGGCTGGGCTCAGCTGTTTCAAAAATTCTGGATATCCGGACGTGCTCTTATCCGGATAATCCGAATCCGTATTCGTATCCGCCGGATATCATGCCTACCATATTCGTTTCTGTTTCCGACCAAAAAAATCGAATCTGTTTCCGATCCGAAAAATATCCGATCCGGGAACATTCGAATCCGTTTCCGTCCGGATCGGACGGAAACTATCCGATTCGTTTTCACCCCTACCTAGGAGGAACTAGGTATCAATTTGATTAAAAAGAAATAGATACCCAAATCTGAGTCGAAGAGGACTCGAACCTACATGGTGAGGGTGTACACGTAGTTCCTAACTCAATGCATTTGCTCAATGTGTAACATCCCGTTTTTGGACGATAGATAGTAATTACTATTCTGGTTTCGGTTTTCCGCCGTATTTGAAATTAGCAAGTATTTTCGAAAACATTCTAGCTTTTTTAAGCTCGGGTTTGTGTTTCAAATATCCTTGAACTCCAAAATTCAAATTAAGGTTTGAATTTCTCCCTTTCCGAACCTTGGCCCTCTTTCTCCATTTTACCCTTTCTTTTTTGGGCCTTCCTTCCTTTCTTTCTGGGCTCAGACCATTCTATCCTTTTGGGCTGGCCCATTTTCTTGGCCTTTTTCCCACCCGGGCCCTCTCTTTTCCTTGGCCCAACCGGCCCAGCCACCCAGCCTTTTCCCCTTTTTCCCTTGGCCCGCTAGCCCCAGCCTCTTTCTTCTTTATTCGGCGCCACTTGGCCCAGCTCTCTACGCCCAGGTTGCCATCTTCTTCTTTCTTCGGCCTTCACCGCCCGAGCCGCCCTCTCTCTTCTCCCTTCTCTCTCTCTCGCTCGTGCTTCTCTGCCGTCCACGAGCCCCCTCTACCCTCTACAGCTCCTGCATGTGCACCTGCCACCACCCACTCCTGCTAGCTGCCACCAAGGACTTTGGCGCCCCCTCCTCGCCCTGTCTTCTCAGCACGCCCGCGCCGCGCATGCCACCTCCGTCCTCACGCCTGGTCCGAGCCACGATTATGCATTGCGCGTACGCACAAGTAGCATGGCCTCCAAAGTCTTGCCCTTCGCTGGCCACCCACACTCCCGCCATGTCACCTCACAGCAGCCGCCCACACCGACGCCGCCTCGGGACACCGCGTGGCCACTAGCTCCCCAACGGCTCCAAGCCTTTCTTGGCCGCCTCTAAAGAGCACCCCTGTGCTCCCTTATCCCCCTCACGCCGCCCCTTGAGCTTTCTGGTAAGTCCACCGCAAAAATCGTCACTTCCCCTCTTTTGACCGACGTCGCCTCCATCGTCGACGAGCCTCTTTGGCGACTCTCCGGCGCCGCCTTCCCCATCACCGTGAGCCCCCGCCCACCAGGAAGCTTTCCCCCAAGTCCCCCTCAGCTTTCGTCCACTCGAGCCGCCGCTTTTGTTTTCTTCGCCGCCGCCTTTTCCAAAGACTCCACCGCCCACCGCCCTCTCGTCCCCTCGTTGGCCCGGTAACTCCACCTCACCATGCGACATCCCGTGCTCCACTTCCCTGGCCTCGAGCGCCATCGAAGCCCCAACCTCATCGTGGTCGTGCCGCCGTCGCCGCCTTATCTCCACCGCGCCACTTCTCCGGCGATCCTCCGTTGTCGCCATCGTCAACCGCTTCACCATCCCCTGAGCTCTCTGTTTTGGCCACTTCCCCGGCTCACTCGCCGGCAATGCGCCGTGCCGCCCCGGCCTTCCCTCCTGCTCGGTGTGTCGGAACAGCTGACACAACCGGGAGCACCTTAATGGCGAAAATCCCGTTCGGGATTAGGGCTAATGGTGATTAGCCATTTTGTTTAACCCTAAGCGCAATCATTAAATCATTAATGATGTCCTAAAATCCCCTCTTGATTCACTAGCAGCGGGCCCCGCCAAAAACAGTAATGGCCCTTTATTTTAATCACCAGGTTTCCCCCCTTCATTTCACTGACAAGTAGACCCCCCTTACTGTTCCCGTGGACCGGCGCCTCATGCACGTGAACCCGGTCCATACACTGTGCAGTGCACCCTCTCTCTCTCTCTCTCTCTAGATCTCTCTCTCTCTCTCTCTCTCTCTCTCTCTTTTCAATTAAATCTTCGGAAGCTCTGTTCTCCTCCGTCATAGCTCCAAAAATTATGAAATTTGTTTCTAAAATTTTGTAAATTCAAGATCTTACTAGTGGCATAGGTCTTGTTCAATTTAGTGTTTATTTGTTTATTCTTGTGTATTTACTTGCTCTTTTGGCTGTTTGTGCCTTTTTTCTGGTACATTCGTCCGAATAGGATTTGAAGACGCGGGCGATCTCCAAGTTGATCAAGCGCAAGATATCAAGACTCTCTTGCCTTTAACCAAGGCGAGTCAATGCTTTGATCATATTGATCCTACATTTTATGTAAATTATATTCATTTAAATTACCAAAATTGCATGCTTTAATTCTTTAATCAAATGTATGTTAAAGCTTAAGGTAGTTAAATACCCATTTGATGATTACTTAATTAATATGCATCCCTTGATATTTGAATCCATCATTCCATGTCACCCTAGTAACTATATGGTAAATACTAGCTATAGGTTATACTTAAGTGACATGCTAGCCTTACTTAAATACTGGGACATTAAATGTCCCAATCATCATATTTTAAACATGAAAATGGTTTGGGTAGTCATTCTGGGTAAACGACTGAGATAAATGTGATAATTTGGTTTTACTCCTCAAAACCCTAATAACTTGCTATTACTACATCTGGGCAAATGGAAAGGCAGTGGGTGCTCAAGGAGCACGAGAGTGGTTGGTATGCGGGATGAACCGTTTGGATGGATTAAGGACTTAATCTTATCACGACCTCCCGTGTAAAACAAGTACAACCGCAAGTCTGCAAACTGCAACTTGGCTTAGTAAAATTATTAAACCCTGAATGTATCTCACCGGGTGGAGAAAGGGAACGTGCAAGCTTGCGGTACATCCAGCTTGAATGGGACACTGATACAGGGTGGAGTTGCCAATATCGTGGGTAGTCCAACTACGCCAGACGCTGCGGTACAACATCCCGCACGAACGTATGGGCGTAACCCCATATGGGTGAGATGACGGAAATGGTAAGGTAGTTTGAAAGGTTACTGTGACGGTCGCTCAACTACATGACTAAGGAATCGTGTAGGGCAATGAGTATGACTATCTCTTGTGGGTACAGTGTACAACTTCTGTAGAGTCTAAACTGTTTAAACAGCCGTGCCTACAGTCAAAGGCGAACATGGGAACTTTATTTGACTTAGTTCTATTTGAAAAAACCTTTGTGGTGGGATGAAAAATGTGGTGGGCTCACCTAGCCCTGAGATTGGATTTTATCTGAGCCATCGAGCTTAGCGGTGTTAATAATTGGAGATAGCTCCAATCAAAAGAAGCATAGTGTAGAGTTTCCGATGGAGGGAACCTCTACTAAAATAAATATTGCACAATTACTCTCTTTAAAAATTGCGATTTGTTAAAATGCTAAGTGATAGAAATTTGTAATTATGATAATTGAAAACATTGCTTTAGCAAATAAAAGAACCAGAGCCATCCTTGTTTAGCCTTGCATGTATATTATTGCATTGTGTTTTGGCTCGCGAGCACGAAAGTTGTGCTCATTTTCGCTCTCTCCCCAAACCCTTCAGACAATGAAGATCAAGGAGACTACGCATATTATGAGGACCTAGAAGCCGATGGACAAGGAAATGATGAAGAGTAGCATAGCTCTATAGTCTAGGTCTCGCCCCAGTCTAAGTAGACTCGTTGGTATTTGCGTACAACCGATATTACCCAGCTCTTGGTTAATATCCGTCGTAGACAAGTTGCCCCAGTCGATTGCCTGTAGTAGATGAGCTCCACTCTCCTTTTGCTTCCGCTGTAGTTTACGTGCTTTCATGTAATGTAACCAAGTTGGTCTTGTTCGGCCCTTCTATAAAACTCGACCCGACATAGTCTATATCACTCTGTGTTGTAATATATTTGAATGTTTTAGTTCACGCCTTATATGAATGATTCAACAATGCGCCTGTGAGTGCTATCTACTGACCTAGAGAATAGCACAATATTTTTATATAGGGTTTGGATTATCGGAATCCGTGTCCAACATAATGTGAGATATCTGTCGTTCGAAACTAGACCTAAAAAATGACAGGTTTGATTGAGGCTTGAACTTGGCAACAACGTACATTGGTTTAATACTTCAATCCAATTAAATCTCCATCTTTCTGATATTGACCGCATTTAATTTTGAGGTGAATTAATCCCATACGCTTAGCTTCAACTTAATTTGTTCCATCGATCCTCAGCTTGACTTTTTTTTTTGGGCTTAGTTTTCATAACCAGTTTGAGTTTGTCCTGGTATGATGATTTGGTGGCCATAGCTAGTATCTTTTGCTAACAGTATTGGCAATCTTTTGATATCTAATTAAAGGAGAAATTAAAGCTTGCAGAGGCGCTAGCCAGTATTTTTCCCAACAAGAGAAGAAAATAAACGAGAATCCCAATAAGAGATGATCAATCTGCTGCTTGGCGGGTCAACGGTCAGCGAAGCAACATGTCATCCGATGGAAGTCGAACGGCTGAACGCGGCCGAGTAGAGGAGGAAGAAGACGACGTTGTCCATATATTCGGCACGGTCATCTCTCCACACCCACCACACCACGCGGCCTCCTCCTCCTCTTCCTCCTCCTCGTTACCACAGTCTACTGCAAATACTCCGGCCTCTCCATCTGACCATCTCGATCTCTCGATTCAATCCGAGCCAACACTCGCTGGCGAACAACTGATACTAAGCTTGTCAACCTCCACATCAGCAGCAACAGATTGGCAGATACTCATGCAGGTGTGATCGATCGATCGACGAGTTGCATGGTAGCACGCGCAAGCCGGAGGTCATGACGAGGTCGTCCTCCAAGAAGAAGCAGTCCGCGTGGGGGTCCCTCTTCGGCCGCTGCCTCGGCGGGGGCGGCCGGACGGGGAGCGGGAAGGTCCGCCCGGGCCCGAGGAAGCTCGAGAGAGGCGGAGGAGCAGCCGACGCGGCGCTCCGGCAGCGCCTCTCCGTCACGGACGTGATGAGCAGCGCGTCGGACCAGGAGCTGTCGGTGTCGCTGGTGGGCTCCAACCTGCACGTGTTCACCGTGGGCGAGCTGAAGGCGGCGACGCAGGGGTTCCTGGACAGCAACTTCCTCGGCGAGGGCGGGTTCGGGCCGGTGTACAAGGGCGCCGTCGACGACAAGGCCAAGCCGGGGCTCAAGGCGCAGGCCATCGCCGTCAAGCTCTGGGACCCCGAGGGCGCTCAGGGACACAAGGAGTGGTTGGTACGTGTATACGTAGCATTAGCAAAGCACCGTACAGTATACGTGCATGCGTGTGTATACGCTGTACACATACGGATACCGTATATCTTTTCATGCACGCATGTACGTAGAAAATTAGCGTGACAAGATCGAATTTGCGATGGTTTGATTTTAATTACTACGCGCGTACAGGCGGAGGTGATCTTCCTTGGGCAGCTTCGGCATCCGAATCTCGTCAAGTTGGTCGGCTACTGCTCCGAGGAGGAGCACAGGTTGCTCGTCTACGAGTACATGGCCAAAGGCAGCCTCGAGAACCATCTCTTCAAAAGTAAGCTAGCTTAATTGATAACTTGTTAATTATTCTACAAAAAAACTTGTTAACTTACCTGCCAATTCATGCATATCGATCGTGTCATTGATTCAGCTACTGTTCCATGCATTGGTAACTTGTTAATTATTCTACAAAAAAAATTGTTATTTAATCAAAATTCTGTAAATGTGTGTGCAATATATACAGTTCTACTGCAATACAATGTTGCAATGTCTGTACTTTTTTCTAGCTGCTACAACTGCTACCGCATTCTTATTTTAGGCAGTACAGTAAAACTAACGCAGAATCAAGACCCAACATTTAGTAAGACCAACATCTTCGTTAGGAGCATGCCATCTAAAAAAAGACATCTTCGTTAATCATTCATATCACAAAAAAGCATTGGTCGAGATTTATTAGTGCTCGATAGATGGAGGCAGTGGCTTGTCGATGCATATGCACGCACCCAAAATACTCTCTCTTTGGTTCATAAAAATAAGTCGCTTTAGACATTGATCTGTTCCTTAAAATGCAAATTTAACAACTAATTGTTATTATAATATATTTATAAAACCTAATAAAATTATAATATCATAAAATTACTTTTTAAGGTGAATCTTACGTATATAATTTTCATATATCTAATTTAAATATTTTAAAAGATATTGATAGACAATGTTTCCAGAGTTTGACTGCACGCGTTCCAAATGATTTGTTTTTGTGAACTAGAGGTAGTATTTGATTATAATACGTGCATGATTAACTCCTGAAGATAAGGTACGAATAAATACCGTATTTTCTTGAGCGCTCGAAGTTGACTAGTATGTACATATATAATTAGTTGGATCGGCGGCCGTATATGGCACGTCAGCGTCGATCGATCCCCCACCACCATCACAGCTTAGTTGCACTGCACTACCAGTGCTGCCGCTAGTTTCTGACTTTGTCATGTCACCATGTCTCCCTCCTAGCTAGCTGCTACCTCGCTAGTTGTTGACTTTTTCGATCGATTCTTAATCAATCAATCGAAGAAAAGAAAAGGGTTAATCTAGAAAGAAACCAAATGAGGTAGTTGACCAGACCTACAGGAGCCTGTTGACTTTTTTGCCTCATTGCTTCCTCCTGTGGGCTGTGAGATAATAATTAAGACAAAAAGGTTGCCCTTGTTAAAGTAGGCTTGACGCTTGTGCGTTAGTTTCAGTGGTGTTCTCCAGCTCACACATGACAATCTTCCAAAAAAAAAAACTCACACATGACAATTAAAAAGTTGATCATTTTTTTAAAACAATCAACTAGTATATATCATTATGTGTTAATGATTAGGCACTGCATGTATCTTTTTGAGCCAAATTAAGCACGTTGCCTCTGATCACGACGTGATAATATCTGTGCTTTAGAATGGAGGCACTGCATGTTTCTGTTTTTCACATCATTTTTTTTATTGTCGTTGTTCAGACTTCAGATGTATAACTGGAGCTGACGTCAGGTATATATAGACATCGCACTTGATCTAACTGTCATGATGTTTTCTTTTTTTTTTCCTTGCAGAATTCCCTCCCGATTTGTCGTGGTCAACCCGGTTGAACATCGCCGTGGGCGCCGCGAAGGGCCTCGCCTTCCTTCACGACGCGGAGAAGCCCGTCATCTATCGCGACTTCAAGACCTCCAACATTTTATTGGACCCGGTAATTTATACCGCCTCCGTACATTTTTTAAGTGACTTTTTTTAAAAAAAACTTTTTATGGTATTCAACATATAACTTTGGCGGTTACTTTTTATAACTTTATATTATGATATACTAATAAAATTATAGTATTATGAAAGTATTTTTAACAACAAATCTAATGATATAGTTTTCATGTAGTAGTGAATCCATGAACTCATGCATTCGTTCATTCTAGGGTGTCAAATAAAAAAGAATGGAGGGAGTAGCTGCTACATGCATGCGTTTGTTCATTTGCAGATTCAATTCCTAAAACATATACTATTTATAACAATAATCCCAAAAAAAATATTTATCAGAATGTGTACCCAAATTGTTGCTAGTTCTTCCGGTGCTAGTGATTCCCACCCTCGTTTTTTTCTGGGCTGAGTCGTATGCATGTAGGAGAAGGTAGAGATCGAATCACCAATAAAAGAAAATGTACTGCGAGTTGACTTCACAGGAATGAACTCATCATGCTTGCATCGAAAGTTCAAAACCTTCAACTTGGTACTTGGTAGGTAATTGACTTGGTGAACACATAAAGATTGACAACTTGACTCCGTACTGTTCCACTGCCGTGCAATGACTAGCTTGTGGGGAAAATGCATATGTACCTAATGTATCACGTTGGATTGGGATCCTTGCATTGAAGTATTCAAGGTAGATGATCTATGGTGATATGACATTGGAGCGATCTCTATCATTCGATCGAAAAGTGAATGTCCATAGCGAATGCAACAGTGATTTTTGCTACCGTATATTATTTTGCTACAGGACACTGCTTGTAAAATACTGTTCACACAGATCCTACTGTGTTGCTACATTTCAGAGGAAGAAAAGCACGTAAAGAAGAAGGAAAAAAAGCAGAAGAATAATCTAGCTGGCTAATTAGATTAGGCTGGACCAAAGCATGTAAATGCTCAACTGTCAATCTTTTAACAGTCTTCATGTGCCAGCTTCTCCTGTAGAAAAAAACAAGACGCCGCAGTAAATGACTGGGCTGCAGTCTAACAAAATTTCAGAGAGAGCGACTGTTTGGGCCGTAAATGAGCCGACTGACAACTTTGCAAAGTGGGCTCAATATTGGCCCAATTAGTGCTTGGTACGAAATCAGCGTGGGAAGAAGCAGACGCAGCAGGTCGACGCTACAATGGCTAAATTCTGGTGTCGTGGATTTTCAGGGCTACGAGGCGAAGCTCTCGGACTTCGGGCTAGCAAAGGACGGGCCGGAGGGCGACGACACCCACGTATCGACACGTGTCATGGGTACCCACGGCTACGCCGCGCCGGAGTACATCCTAACCGGTATACACACCTGTCCCCTTCTGAGCACCATGCTTTTCTTCTTCCAAAGTTACATATTCAGTCTCTAACCTCGGGAACCATCTTGATTTCTAGGTCATCTCACCGCGAAGAGCGACGTGTACAGCTTTGGCGTCGTGCTCCTGGAGATCCTCTCCGGGAGGCGGGCCGTGGACAAGACCAGGCCCAGCAGAGAGCGGAACCTAGTCGAGCACATGCAGCCGTGGCTCAAGGACCCGCGGAAGCTGGGCCGGATCATGGACCCGGCCCTGGAGGGCCGCTACTCCGCCGAGGGGGCCCGTCGGGCGGCCCTGGTGGCGTACAAGTGCCTAAGTGGTAGCCCAAAGAGCAGGCCAGACATGTCCAAGGTTGTGGAGGACCTAGAGCCCCTGCTAGGCATCACGGACGACGTGCCCAGTAAGCCGGTGGTGCATGTGGCCTCACAAGAGGACACAGAGAAAGAGAGGACGACAAGGAGAAGAAACGGTGAGAGGGAGGGCAGCAATGGTGGTGGTCGTAGGCGTAAGGCCAGGTCTCCAAAGAAGGCTGTCAGGAGGCGGGGCCCAGGCCAAAGTGAGGAGTTTTGGGTGTGGCACATGCCTGGAGAAGGGAGAGCTAGTACTGTGTAATCTTATCTGTGTGTTGGTGAGGATGTAAATGTAGATGCATGGTGGTACACTGGCTTTGATCAGGATTGCACCCCCTGTACTGTAATTCCTGGTTTCTTTTGGTTGCTATTGGCCGGATCCAGATTCTCTGCTCTGCGGTAGAGAATACTGTATAAATGGTGTTTTGAGTCTATGTGAACAGTTCTCGGCAGCATATGTGCACTGTAGCAACATCTATAGCGATTCTACCGCGTAGCACTCGATTTAGATCGTTTATTTTAGATTGTACAATAGAAACAATGTTCTGTGTTAGGATCTGTTTCCGTATTGGCCTGGCCTGTTCTTACTCCCATGCATTTTTTTACAGTGAGATCCAAAGCGAAGTACAGTCCATGATGTAATTGCACAGGTGCACTTGTCCTGTTTTTGTTGTTGCAGTGGATGCTTCATG
Organism: Phyllostachys edulis; assembly: GCA_036346405.1. Taxonomy (NCBI): domain Eukaryota; kingdom Viridiplantae; phylum Streptophyta; class Magnoliopsida; order Poales; family Poaceae; genus Phyllostachys; species Phyllostachys edulis. Next base: position 74,667,251 of record CM070549.1, on the reverse strand, counting down.
CTAGAGACAGCAGCCAGCAGCGCAGGGGAGCTTTTTAGACAGTTGCAGGGTGGTCACTTTTTTTTTTAGTTGTATAAATGATGGACAGATAGTCCAATTAACTGGGCCCAAACCCGAAATGCAACTGAACACGTGAGAAAAAAAAAACAGAGAATTTCCTAGGTTGCAAAATTTGAGCAAATTGCATTGTTTGATTTCTGCAAAGTTAGGTTCTTTTTCTTCCGTTTGATATTGCTGTGGTTTTTCGTAATCACTTATGTTTTTTTGTACTTTTGAGTACAATAGTAAGTTTTTCCCAAAAAAAAAAAAATACAATAGTAAGTTAAGGGCATCCTTTTATCCATAAAAGCAAATGTTAATGTTATCCAATTTGTTGGCCATTAAGCTATCCGGTGGTTTCTTCGTACCTGTCGTAGGGGCGGCTCACTGGCCCCAACGACTTAGTGAAGACGGGGATGGAAACGGATCGAATACAAATCGAATAGTCCCGAATACGAATACGAATCCCTATTTTCAAAACGAATACGAATACGAATCCCTATTTTTTAAACGAATACGAATACGAATTCGAACATTCTCGAATCTGAATCTGAATCGAATGTCGAATAATAATCTAATTCGAATCGAATATGTACTCAATTCGATTGAATGCGAATATCCTACAACTTTTGCGACAAATCTCGGTAGAACAAATAGTATTCAGATTCGTATCCGGACAAAACAGTAGTATTCAGATTCGCTTTTTCCGGATAGTATTCGTTTTTTGAATACTATCCGGTTTTTTTCCGGATACTGAATAACATCGAATCTGATCTGAATACTATCCATTTTTTCCGGATACGAATAACACCGAATACGGATATGAGTACTATTCGAATTCGGATTTTACTTATCACATTTGCATTTTCCCGGATACGAATATCGGATAAAACGGATTATCCTTTACCAATTTCCACCCCTATGAAGACCCCAAGAAGGTCTTCGAAGGCATCAAGCCAACACACGCTTCGGCACAGTCGGAGGACACCAAGTAAGCCCTCTGCAGGGCCAAAGGGTGTGAGAAGACCGCTAGAGACACCAGGCCAGCGGCACGCCTTGGCCAAGGCAAGGGTGCCCGGTCTCCTCTTCGCATAGCTGAAGGGCACAGGAAGGCTGCCGAAGGCAACCCCGACAGAAGGATACTACGCGCCCGGAAGCGAAGGTGACCCGCAGGTCCACGATCGGACTACTTTGCACGGACCGAGGGGGGCTCCAGGGGCCTTCGCTCCAGGGTTGCCCCGCAGAGGGGGCGGAGGTGGAAGGCCTCAGGCAGACTAGGAGCACAGTAGTGGTGGACCAGGCCCATGAGGGTTCACTGTGCACCGAAGGCCACATCTAGGGGTAGATCCATAATATCATGTGCCTTGGTTGTGAGACTATAAATAGACCATCCCCCCCTGTAATAAGGGAGAACTTTTTCAATGCAATAAAGACACATTTAAGCACTTTGTTACCGGTCCCCTCTAGCGAGGACCCTTGAGCTCTCCCCTTTGCATCCGTGGGGCACCCGCCCCCCCCCCACGCTATACTGTCTAGTCCCGTTGCTACGACGGTATCCTTTCATTTGGGGATGGATTTGCTGCTCTTTGAGGAGAATGGAATTGCTAGTCTTTGTGTTGCAAAATTGCCATAGGGTGTTGGCCATCACAGCGATCTTGTAGGAGCCAAGAGATCGATACGACGACACACACTACTACATACAGCCTCATCACAGACGGTTTGGAACCGTCATCACAGACGGTTTTTGAACCGTACAGATCCTAAAGATAGCTTCATGATGATGCAGCTCGAGGTAGGAAGGGTCTGGTAGGGAGGGAGAGTGGAAGGAGGAGGTGCTGAGCGGTGGTGGGGTGGTGTGACACAGTTAGGTTGGGGTAGCCGAGAGCGTCGTTGTGGCCGGCGATGGTGGACTTAAGGGTTGCTGCCTTGGATGAGCTTGAGGCATGGGAATGTGACGGAGATGGGGGCAATAACATCCAATATTTGTGAAAGATGTAGATAGGTGACATTTACGTGAGAAAGAGATGTTTGCGATGGCATTTTTAGAAGACGTTACTCTGTAGTGGTATTTCTCTAAATCCACTGCTTTTTTCCCTTCTTATAAATGGTGTTGAATATATTGTGGCCCAAGTTGATGTAGGTTTTTTTTTAAGGAACAATTACTTGAAAAAACGTCAGTATAGCTTAATTAGTATACCAAAAGAGAAAACTTCCTCCGTAGAGTGCAACCAAACAGTTTCACTTGTTACAAGGTTCAGCTCTAAAGGTTCAATTCTTGTGATTTTCCACTTCGGATTGCTCACACAAACAATTCCTTGATGCTTCTTTTCACCGAAAAATCACTATAAATGGAGGTTTTAAATTGCCTTCCCAGATGAGATGGAAACACATGCAAGAAGCTCCTCCCCTCCCCCAGCCCATCACACCTCCTTCTTCTCCGCCTCCGGTCTCCTTCCAGCCTCACCTGTCGGCCCGCCGCTATTGCTGTTCATAACTCCGATGGGCAATTGGTTTGCTTCCTCGTGGCCTCCAAAATAAGACCGACTAGGAATTTCGATATGGTGTCACAGACGCGGTTTAATTGGTCCTGGGGAGAAAACTTTTTGGAGTTTTTTCATTTAATAATCTTTTTACAACTTATTTTTGGAATAATTAAGCCCCTCCCCACCTTATTTTAGAGAGAAAGTGACATGTGTTGTAAAGTTCATCGTAGCGCCATGAGTAGTTTAAGACCCCGTTTGGAACGCAGAAGTTTCACATGAACTTCGTAAAAATTTTATAGAAAATAGTTTAATTTCCATATGAATTAGGAAACATTCCCGTGACGAGGCCTCAAACTCGTATCCAAAGCACGGAGTGGCATACCGATGACAAAACAAGTCTAGGAAACTTTGTTCTTAGCATGATCTTAAGAATATTAAATAATTTTGTAAAAGAAAAACCCCTTGCTCGGATGAAAAGAAAAGGATATGCTATCTGAGTGATGTGAGGCGTGAGCGGCGGGAAGTAGCCCAGGTAGCTTGGAAGAAAATACTAGGAGACCTCATCACTTTTAGACTCTTTCATTCTCACGACACATGGCAAAATAAATCAATCATCTCTTTGCATATCCATATGTTATGATTTGAAACAAGTCCAAGCAAGCAAGAGTCTAAAGAGAAGGAGGCCTCGTAGGATTTATTTCCTTTATACACATATATTAAGGATCTTTACTTTGAAACATATCCATTGAGTATATAAAACTTGTGTAATTCATATACACTCATATGTCTTTATATTCAATTACTTGCAATTGTGATGGTTGTCATCAATTACCAAAGAGGGGAAATATTGAAGTATCTTGTTCCAACATTATGAGTTAATGGTATGTTGTGGTAATTAATGACAATCACATTGTGGAACTAACATCTTCTATGAGTTGGATGAATAGGTTATGTTCCATGAAGTTGGAGACTTTGGATGGCATCATGAGTTGATAGTCATCAAGTCAAGGTTCAAGTGAAAGAGTGCATCATGTGTTGATGCACATCAAGATCCCGAAGAGAAGATGATCATGAGTTGATCACCAAATCAAGAAAAGATCCTTCATGTGTTGATAGAGGTCAAGTAAAGGATGTATCATGGGTTGATGCATATCAAGACAATGATCCGAACTTGAAGTAAAGATGTACGTCATCAAGCTTCAAGAGGATGCTCAAGGCAAAGGTATGACTAACTAGGTCTAAGGGTGTGTTTCTAGTCTTTTACCGGTCTTGGTGTTTGGTTGAAAGACCAGATTGCTAGTATAGGTTTGCCGTACTATTAAGAGGGGTCTTGTCTAGTAGCTTGAGTCTCATCATGTGTTGATAGCTCAATCCCGCTTGCTTTAGCTCACCATGGCATGACACTATTATTTGCAAATGTGTTTTGCAAATAGTCGAGACTCATGCATTTAATCCTTGTAGCATGTGACTATACTTTGCAAATGTGTTTTGCAAATGGTTGAAGTCCATGTAACTACTCCTTGTGGCATGATCTAAGTTTGCAAATGTGTTTTGCAAATTGTTGGGATTCATGCATTTTCCCTTGGCATGGTCTAATATTGCTTGTTGCTTATACTTTGAACTTAGACCATGGTAGTGGCTCTTTGGAGTTGTGCTTTTTGATTTAATTAAATATGTTTGAGATAAATCAAATAGGTGGGTTGTGTATCTCTCTGAATAAGCTTTCTATAGAGTCCAAGATCACTCAATTCCGACGTAGGAGTCAAAAGTTATGACCGTTTTTCCGAGTGTCGCCTGTGCTGAAATCCAGGGCAGGACTGACCGCAGTTGAAAGCCCGGTCTGACCGCCCATATGCCTGCGGACTGACCGCCCTTATAAGGCCGATCAACATTTTTCAGATGGTATGTTTTCGGTTTTTGTGTGTGGGCTATAAATACTCACCTTGGCCGGTTGGAGGACAACTCTTGGTATCTCATTTCATTCTATTGAACTAGTATGAGCTTCTCCTGTCAAATATTCATGTGTTGCACCTTGTGAGCAAAGGGAGAGACTCTAGTTGCATGTGTTGCAACTAGAATTGGATTGAGCGTCTAATTGTGCATGTGTTGCACTTGGTGAGAGTTAAGCAAGGGTCTTGGCTTATTACTCTTGGTGGTTGCCGACACCTAGACGGCTTGGAGGCGTCGTGGTCCGGTGATCTTCTCAAGAAGCTTGTGAGAAGGCCAGCATGTTGTGAGTGGTTTAGTGCTCGCCATCTCCGGAGTAGAGGAAGAGCAACCCCGAGTGGATCGAGGTGTTGGTTCGTGTTGGAGCCGGTCCAAGTTGTTAGGCTTACCTCAACGTGGATTAGGGGAGACCGGCAAGTCTCCGAACACCATGGTAAAACATCGTTGTGTCTTTGTGTTTTGTTCTCTTGTGATTTACTTTGCGCAATTTACATTCATAGAATTATATTGCTTACATGTATTTGTATGATTACTATCATTATCAATAGTCTTATTGTTGGTGCACCTAGTCAAGATTAGTTGATTTAGGTTTTATTTGTGCAAAACCGAATTGTCTTTAGCTTCTGCATTAGAAATCGGTTTTAGCCTTAGAGTTTTTTTAGAAACGACTATTCACCCCCCTCTAGTCGGCCTCCTCAATCTTACAAGTGGTATCAGAGCCTGGTCTCTTATTTTATTAGACTTAACCGTCTAGAGAGTAAAGGATGGCGATTAGTAATTTAGTGCATATTGGTGAGACACCTCTATTTGATGACACAAATTATGATAGTTGGAAAATCCGCATGTCTTATTATTTTAAGACCATGAGCCCAAAAATATGGTGGATTGTAGATGTGGGCTTTTCTCCTCCAAAGGATCCTCTTACTTAAACAATTGAGGAAGAGAAATGCTCACATCTCGACGCTCAAGTAATTAACGCTTTATTTAGTGCTATGAGTGTAAAGGTGTTCGATGCCGTATGCAATCTCAAGAGCACTCATGAGATGTGGACCCATCTTCAAGATCATTATGAAAGGTCCACCTCAACCAATGATGATTGCATAGAAGAATGGATGTCGGGAGAAGAATGCTCAACTTCTAGCTCCGACAATGAGGACTCCTCAACTTCATCCACATCACCTCATTGCTTCATGGCAAAAGGCAATAAGAAGGTAAATGATGATGATGAGCCTTCATATGATGAGTTGATGGATATGCTTGAGGAGCTTAATGAGTATTTAGGAAATGAGGTTTCAAAATTCAAAGTTTTGAAGAAAGAATATGTCCTACTTCAAAATAATTATGATGTTCTAAAAGATGAACATGAAACTCTCCTCCTAAATGAGCTCAATAAGCCCAAAGTGGATATCCACCTCTTGTGATGATTTGCATGTAATTTACTAGATGATATGCCATGTATAGCTTTTATCTCTTGCATTTCATCTGAGGTTAGCATATCCACCTCTTGTGATGATTTGCTTGATATGCCTTATTACTCAACATTAGATGCCTCTATTTTCTCTACACTTGTTGAGACTAACATTATAGAGAAAAATAAAGAGCTCAAGGCCCAAGTCACTAAATTGAAAAATAACTTGGAAACTAAGAAGCTTCAAAGGGAAGCTTACTCTCGATGAAATATTGAGCAAACAAAGATGCTTGCAAGATAAGAGTGGAATTGGCTTCACTCCAAAGAAGAAGGAAAATAGCAAGACAAGACACAATGCAAGATGCACGAAGAAATATGTCAAGTGCCTTGGATGCAATGAGAAGTGCCACAAAGCCTCGGTGTGCCCAAATCAAATGAATGTCAAGTCAAGACATTCAAAGAAGAGGCAAATCGGTAAGGAGCAAGAAAAGAAGACAAGTAGGGGAAGCAAATGCCCAACTTGCTACAATTGCCGGGAAAAGGGATATTTTAGTAAGGATTGTCCCGAAGGTATCTGTCCTAAGCCAATTATCTATAATGATCATTATTTGCTTAGGAAAGATAAATATGGCAATGTGTTTGCTAGTATGGTTAGCTCACCCAAGATTATTGTTAGGGCCATTTGGGTGCTCAAATCTATTGTGACTAATATTCAAGGATCCAACCGTTCTTGGGTACCAAAAGGTGCTTAAATGATAAATAAGTATTTGGAGAAATATTGGAGGTTTGGCTCACTCATGAAGAAGTGGATTCTATCATATGCAAATATGGAGCCAAGCTTGAGGAAGATCAATTCACATCATAAACCAATGCTATCTCGGTAACAAGTATTTACATTGAAGTATCTAGCACTTTATGCCTTGTGTAGGTTGCATTACATGAAAAATCTTAAAAGGGTGTTCTTGCTCTTGTGCTAAATCTTGTTTATTAAAATATTGAGTAAGATGGCAGTGGCACATTAAGGGGGAGTGCTAAGTCATGATCATGTATACCACATCCCTAAGTGTGCCCAAATAAATTAAGTGTTAGTATTGTTTTTCAAAATCGAGCCTTTTAGCTAAAAGTAAAAAAAAAATCATAACTATTAGTAATCCTTTGAAAAACTAGTTGCAAAATGTATACAAATGCTTTCCAAAGGTTTACCAAAGATTTTGGCTCAAGAAATACCTATTTTAAGTGAAAATGAGTTTCTAACCAAAATTCTAGATCATAGTATCTTGTTTTGGACTCAAACTAAATTCTTATGTAAAATCTATTCCAAAAGAAATTTAAAAATCGTCCCAAATTAAAAAACCTAGAGTTGGCTATCTCAAACATTTTTGGTATTCACAATATTTCGAAAAGGCCAATCTAGAAAAATCTATTTGATTTCGAAACTCGTCCAAAATCCTAGTTTGACCTAAATGGTCACTTTCTAACATTTAAGTGAGTTTTGCTATTTGAACCAAATTTATTCACATGAATAGGTCCATAATGGTAGTAATGATTCATACATGCAATTGGTTGCTTGAAATATCTTTAATTGCTAAATTTGGACCTTTTGGAGAAGGTTCTTGAAAATAAGATTTCATTTGTGAAAACCAAAAGCTTAATTCATAAAAATTATTTAAGATTTGGATTTTAAAGGGCTATATAAGTTGGAAATACTCCAAACATGTTTATTTGGTTGATTGTGTGAAACTTTGGAGCAAAATACAACATTTTCATCTCTTCTCCAAAAATCAGAACTGAAATCTGCTCAGATTCAGTCTCAGCCGGTTTGACCAGCGACCTCCCAGTGGCCTGACCACTACCCTCTGGTCTAACCGCCCCTTGAACGCCGGTCTGACCACCAAGCCTCCGGTCTAACCGCTCCTTTGCCTCCAGTCTGACCGGACCTACAGAGACTTGGTTGTTTTGTCCAAAATTGTTGATTTTCAATTCCCTCAGCCATTCTCTTTGCTCCCCAAAGCCAAGTTAATCCTTGTTATCATTGCTAGCTACCCTCAAGTGTGTTTCTTAATTAAAAATGCATTTATTCCTCAAGTGGTAGCTTATTTTGATCATCTTGACCTCGGCATGAGATTCATCCTTACACCTGATATCATTTTATTCCTTGAAAGTGATATCTAATTTCATTCCTTGCCGATCATACTTCCCTTGACCAAGCTCAAGTACTGTCTATGTACGAGTGGATTCTCTATTTCCCTGTAACACCCCAGCTAATCAAAGGCCTAAAATGCTACTAAATAAACGTGATAACTAATTAAAATGTAAGACTTAATTCCAAATTTCGGCAGAACCTCCTTTGTATAGCTAAGTATACCAGAGGTTCCAACAATTGCATATATCATAATCAATTCTCTAGCATCCAAAATTAATTAAGCATTCAAAATAACCTATTCAGCTAAAGCATAAACAAGCATAATCAAAATATGCTACTCTCATTATTACAAATCAACCAATGCATTCAAGCATAACCATAATTAATCCTTAAGTTGTTTGCTTATTATTAAAGTACGATCTAAATGTTATTCATCTTAACAGATATGTGGTAGTGAGTACATCCAAAGTAAGCCTACTCCCTCCCATGCATACCGTTCTTGCAAGTGGTACCTAAAAGTACAACAAAAGCAAGTGTGAGCCCAAAGACTCAGCAAGTATCAATAAAGAAACATTAAGCTCATAGTTATAGTATCAACATACCATAAGAAACATTAGACTAAAACAACTCACATGTTTATGTAATGCAAATGAGCAATGCATCTTTTTCTCTTTTACTCTTTTCGCATTTTACCAGTAATGTGGGGTATACAACCGTCGATGTATACCCTTGCCTATACTCTCTAGCACAGGGACCAAGAGCCTATACTTCACAAGTATAGGGACCACAGCCCATCATCTTCATGATGGGGACCTCTACTCAATGCCCACATTCCAAGAATGTGGGGACCACAAGCCCGTCATCTACATGACGAGGGCCTTAAAAATACATACTTGGTCACCACGTGACCAAGTCCCAGGTATGTTCTCATCATGCACATGCACTAGTACTCTATCTTTTAATAATATGTAAATCAACAATTACATACCAAGATCTCAAACTTTAAATAACATGTATTGCATCAACAACAAACAAGAATAACCTTTAATCATAACTCAAGCATTCGCCAATCTTATTAATACATATCACACTATCATTCATTCATAGCTAATATGTATAAAACACAAACACTCACTGTCAAACAATCATAAATATACTAACAACCAGAATACTTACCTCAACCATGTGGGAACGGAGGACGCGAAGAGGGCGCTGCCCCCGGGACCAACCCCCACCTGAATATAATTGTAAGGCACGCTAAGACAATTATACTGGACAAAAAACATAAATAATGGCACAACCGAACTCGCCATACTCTCAAGCGCATTTCCAATTTCCAACTCCTAAAGATCGATCTGTCCCCTCTGTGGACAGCCATAATCTAAAATCCATATCTTTTTGTACAGGAGTCCAAATGAGGTGTTCTTGGACTTCCTAAAAAGTTTAACAAAATCTCCAACTAAGTCTAGTTGGTGAGCCATCCTGAATCGGCCTTCTAATACCCCCACCAATCCAATTAATAAAACATCGATTTCACGTCGGGTTCTCTGAACAGTATACTAAAACTACCATAACTTTTAGTACGAATGTCCAAATCTCGCGTTCTTGAGCTTTCTGGAAAGCTGAGACAATAATATACAACTTTTATTATATTGAGCTCCTCTAATTGCCCATTTAACTACTCTCTTAATTCGGATTACTAAAACCTATCATAATACCGACAGATCTGCAGAACAGTCCCACTAATAAATTCATAATTTCTGCTACAGAGGACCAAATAATGCGATCTAGCACTTCATGGAAATATGACGACATCCTCTATATTACTCTAGGAGACGTCCAGAACTGAACCCGCAGATAACTACCTCAAAACTGTCGGCCAACACTGACTGCACTAAAACGGATCTACTACCAACATCGCCTAAATACGCAAATACTTTACCAAACGAATGGGGATCAGGGTTTACCCTTGAAGATCCGCTGAAGTACACGAAGAAGACCCCCACGATCCCCCTTCCCCTTCCTTTCTCCCTTCTTCCCCTTCCTCTTCCTCTTCTTCTTGGCTGGGCAATCACCCGGGTGACCTTCCTTCTTCCTCCACTTGGCCGGTAGCAACAAGGATCTTCTTCACCGGCAGTGGGGGAGGAGATGCACTGTAGCAGGGCACTGTAGTGGTGGCGGTACTGTAGCTACAGTATGAACTAGGGTTTTCCCCCTCCTTTTATTGGTGGTCGGCCCCTCATGGGCCTCCTGGGCCAAGACCTGAGGCCTAAGTTGCCGAAGAACTGCAGAAACCCTCTTTTTCTTATGTCTAATTTCTCTTTTAAACGCTTTCTTTCTTTGAATAAATCGTAGTATTACATTCCCTCTCCTCTTTGGATGCTTTGTTTGAGGATCTTTGCGAGAGAAGTTCAAGCACTTTGCAAATTCAAGTCTTGTCAACACGTGGTATCCACAAGTAGTGTTTAAAGACTATCTTTCAAGTGTGATCCACATATATACATTTTTGGTGCTTAATGTCAAAGAAAGATAATTTGGTTGCAAATAATGGTCAAAGGAAAGAGATTGAAGTCATCATGAGTTTTGGATGGATATATCTCAAAGAGATGACAAAGGAGAATTTGACAAGATGGAAGAGAATCCTTTGTGTGTAAAAGGAGAAGAAAGAATTTTCAAAAAGGAACTTTTCTGTAAGGGGGAGTTAGTTCTTTGTGAAAAACTTATTAAATATTTTGGGCTTACTTAAAAAGGGGCAAAGTATTAATATCGGGAAAACTATGTTACCTATTTTACCCAAAATAATTTACGGATCTTGTGAATGCATGATTTCATTATTATTAGCTTCATTTGGTATTCTTAGAGTGAAATTATCAATGATATGCAAGATTAGCCTTTTTAAAAGAGCCTCTTTGGTCAAAAGTCAAAAATCTTGCATAAAAGGCTCAAATTTGTGAAAAACTAGACAAGAGTACTTAAATATGTATTTTAATTTTTTTCAAATGCCTTTGAAGTAAAAATTCCTATTTTAGAAAACAAATAGCAAATTTGGCCTCAAAAGGATCTTGTATAATCTTGTTTTTTTAATTAAATGACATATTTCCTTACACCAAAATCTATTGAGTTTTTGAAAAAGTTGTAAATACCAAACTTGAAGGGTTGGTCATTTCAAACATTTATCTATTTCAAAGTTTTTACAAAAGACCAACTGTTGAAAAGTTATATCCATTTGAAGTTCACCGAAAAACAAGTGTTTACCCAAAATGACCTATTCTTGCATATAGTGACTTTCGATATTTGAGCCAGATTTCTTTGTGTATCTTGGCTTGAAATAGTATTTCTAACTCATACAAAGCCATGAAAGTGAAAAACACCATGAAATTCAAATTTGTTTGCATTTTGAACCTTCAATGAAAAATCATTCTCTTTATATGCCTACAAAGCGCATTTTGCCTTATCTTTTGAAAGAAAATTAATTTTTAAAAAATTATTTTTGGCAAATATTTTAAATAGTCCAAATTTAAAATCTAGAAATTTTCATAGTATTTAGACTTCATTTGAAATGGTTATCCCTTTTTCTTCTCTTTAAGCAAAAATCTTGCAAAGAAAGCGCATTTTGGCATATCTTTTGAATGGAGATTGAATTTTCAAACATTCTTTTTGGAAAAGTTTCCTAGGAGTCTAAAGTTTATTTATTAAAAGTTTCAAAGCATTTAGACTTGATTTAAAAAAGTTTTGACTTTTTCTCTCTTTGATCAACACGCTGAAAATTAAGAGTTTTGCAAGTTTTGATCTGATTTGTGATTTTTCTATCTCCAAATGGATTCATAATTTGAGGAAGCTATAATGATGACTTTTTTTATCCTCTATAGTTGATCATCTATGCCAATTTTTCTCAGATTTATTGGAACTGTTTTACCTTATTTTTTAGCTATCTTTCGAAGCTCAAATGAAATGTCAAAATCTGAAAAACCTGAAATTTTCAGTTTTTTGAAACTTTGTGATTTTCATATCTTCAAAATGGTTGACATTTGCTTAAGCCTCCCTAGACCTGTTCATGGGCGGCCGACCCACGGCTCGGCTCGAGCAGACGCCGTCCGGTAGGGCTTGGGACCGCAAAACTAGCCCGAAGAAGTTCAGGCCTACCAAATTCTGTAAAATCAATTTAAAAGTGAAAATCTATTTATTTAATGCTGAAAATGAATTAAATATTAGTTTTAATTCAAAAATGAATAAAATAGCATGTTAATGGGAAAAACCGGTTTTTGGTAGGAGGGTAGGGCTCGAACTGAAGATTTTTGGTAGGGCTTTTCAAGCCCTACCAAGTCTGCCCGCTTGGCATTTGAACAGGTCTAAGCCTCCCAAAATTAAAAATGTGTGTATTTATAAGGACTATCTCCATGATTTATTTCAGATTTTTTCGAGCTTGTTTCCATGCATTCTCAAATATTTTAAGAAGCTTTAAGCTCTACATGATTTCCTATTTGTGAAAATAAGCATGGTATCCTCTTGAAAATTGTTTCAAAAGTATGTTTCCTTGAATGTATTCCAAATATCATTTCACCTATTTTGGTTTAAGAGGGAGAATGTTATATGATCAATGAGTTTGTGACTTATTTTGATTGGTTTTTGGTGATTAATGCCAAAAGGGGGAGATATATGACCAATATCTTTCCATTTGGATGAGTAATATATTATCTCTTGTGATTTCACCTTTTCATGCATATCATTCTCACATACATAATGATTGAAGCTTCAAATTGCTTAGTGATATGCATAGATATAATTCAATAGCTTAAATCTTATCTTGTGATGATTTATATCCAAATTTTGTTATTGATAAATGATTTTTCATCAATCACAAAAGGGGGAGATTGAAGAATCTAGACCCGCCATTATGAGTTAATGGAGTATTTTGGTGATTAAAGATAAATCTATATGTAAGACTAACACTTCTATTGATATACCTATTGTGTAGTCTTATTTGGATGAAAAGGTGAAAATCAAAGAGGTATGCATTCTACATCATATTTCTATATCTTGTTGCATTCCTCGGATGCAAAATATAGGTTGAACTCCACTAAAAATCTAACTTGAATATGTGCATATGTTTTTATTACACATTCGTGTATGCACACATTTAGGGGGAGTTCACTTTATGTTTTGTGGTTTCATTAGTATTGATCCATATTCCTCTATACGCATATATTAAGGATCTTTACTTTGAAACATATCTATTGAGTATATAAAACTTGTGTAATTCATATACACTCATATGTCTTCATATTCAATTACTTGCAATTGTGATGGTTGTCATCAATTACCAAAGAGGGGAAAGATTGAAGTACCTTGTCCCACCATTATGAGTTAATGGTATGTTGTGGTAATTAATGACAATCACATTATGGAACTAACATTTTCTATGAGTTAGATGAATAGGCTATGTTTCATGAAGTTGGAGACTTTGGATGGCATCATGAGTTGATAGTCATCAAGTCAAGGTTCAAGTGAAAGAGTGCATCATGTGTTGATGCACATCAAGATCCCGAAGAGAAGATATATGATCATGAGTTGATCACCAAATCAAGAAAAGATCCTTCATGTGTTGATAGAAGTCAAGTGAAGGATGTATCATGGGTTGATGTATATCAAGACAATGATCCAGACTTGAAGTGAAGATATACGTCATCAAGCTTCAAGAGGATGCTCAAGGCAAAGGTATGACTAGTTAGGGCTAAGGATGTGTTCCTAGTCTTTTACCGGTCTTAGTATTTGGTTGAAAGACCAGATTGCTCGTATAGGTTTGTCGTACTATTAAGTGGGGTCTTGTCTAGTAGCTTGAGTCTCATCATGTGTTGATAGCTCAATCCCGCTTGCTTTAGCTCACCATGGCATGACGCTATTATTTGCAAATGTGTTTTGCAAATAGTCGAGGCTCATGCATTTAATCCTTGTAGCATGTGACTATACTTTGCAAATGTGTTTTTCAAATGGTTGAAGTCCATGTACCTACTCCTTGTGGCATGATCTAAGTTTGCAAATGTGTTTTGCAAATCGTTGGGATTCATGCATTTTCCCTTGGCATGGTCTAATATTGCTTGTTGCTAATACTTTGGACTTAGACCATGGTAGTGGCTCTTTGGAGTTGTGCTTTTTAATTTGATCAAATGTGTTTGAGATAAATCAAATAGGTGGGTTGTGTATCCCTCTTAATAAGCTTTTCATAGAGTCCAAGATCACTCAATTCCGACATCGGAGTCAAAAGTTATGACCGTTTTTTCGAGTGTCGCCTATGCTGAAATCCAGGGCCGGACTGACCGCAGTTGAAAGCCCGGTCTGACCACCCATATGCCTGCGGACTGACCGCCCTTATAAGGCCGGTCAATATTTTCCAGATGGCCTGTTTTCGGTTTTTGTGTGTGGGCTATAAATACTCACCTTGGCCGGTTGGAGGACAACTCTTGGCATCCCATTTCATTCTATTGAGCTAGTGTGAGCTTCTCCTCTCAAATGTTCATGTGTTGCACCTTGTGAGCAAAGGGAGAGACTCTAGTTGCATGTGTTGCAACTAGAATTGGATTGAGCGTTCAATTGTGCATGTGTTGCACTTGGTGAGAGTCAAGCAAGGGTCTTGGCTTATTACTCTTGGTGTTTGCCGACACCTAGACAGCTTGGAGGCGTCGTGGTCCGGTGATCTTCTCAAGAAGCTTGTGAGAAAGCCAGCATGTTGTGAGTGGTTTAGTGCTCGTCATCTCCGGAGTAGAGGAAGAGCAACCCCGAGTGGATCGAGGTGTTGGTTCGTGTTGGAGCCGGTCCAAGTTGTTGGACTTACCTCAAAGGTGTTGGCTCAAGTTGTGGAGCCGGTCCAACGTGGTTGGGCTTACCTCAACGTGGATTAGGGGAGACCGGCAAGTCTCCGAACACCACGGTAAAACATCGTTGTGTCTTTGTGGTTTGTTCTCTTGTGATTTACTTTGCGCAATTTACATTCATAGAATTATTTTGCTTACATGTATTTGTATGATTGCTATCATTATCAATAGTCTTATTGTTGGTGCACCTAGTCAAGATTAGTTGATTTAGGTTTTATTTGTGCAAAGCCGAATTTTCTTTAGCTTCCGCATTAGAAATCGGTTTTAACCTTAGAGTTTTTTAGAAACGACTATTCACCCCCCCTCTAGTCGGCCTCCTCGATCTTACACCACTGCTCTAGATTGATGAATTGTTCCTTTTGTCTAACGAGGACATCATTTCCACTGGTACAGCCACACCTGTTATTGCCACTCCTCAAGTTGGTGTATGAGGACCAATGACTAGAGCACATACTCGTCAACTTAATAATAAGGTAACTTCATTTCTCGGAGTGCATCCATATTCTATGATACTACCTAAAGCAAGTGATATTATTTTACTTAGGAATCAAGGATCGGGATGCAAGCTAAATGGAGATGATGGCAGCACCAAGCATGGAGATGATCATACGAGGAATGGATATTTCTATATTGAGGCTTAGCCGAATCCAGCATGAAGTCTATATCAAGTTGCTTACGTCAACACTTATCAATATTTGAGTAAAGGAACTTGGTGCTACACTACCTATGCTACTAGGCCATGGGCCTTGTAATTTGGATGGAGTTCTGGAGTTTGAGTCCTAGGGGAAGTCCAAAAGGAGATGTCGTCGGTTTCCCTTGTGCTGGCCAATGCCCCTCCCTTCTCCTCTTCCTCCTTTACATAGTGGCCGCCACCCTTAGGGTTTGGTGGGTTTTGTTTGGTTTAGTTTTCCACTTGTGAAACTATACGGTGTCCACTTGTTCAGCTAGGGCAGCAACGTCATCGTGATTCAGAACCCCAACTTTTTCAATACAAATCTTAATTCCTATTCGCAATTTCAGATTGCTTATCTATCGTGTTCTTGCTTGTTCTTCGATTGCACACAAGGATAGATCTTCGTGGTCAGGTTGATCGTGCTTCTAGTAAGGTCGATAACAATCTTGGAGTTGGTTCAGCGATTGCCGGTCATATTGGTCGTGTACGATTGGTAGCCGAATCGTGAGAGTTGTCTCCTCAAATCGAATTATCCTTCTCAGTAAAAGATCGGAACACCCATTTTTGGATACTGTAGTAGTTAGAAAATAATATATTTCAGTTTCCAGTGCTTTTTGAGTTTTTCAAAAAAGGGGAGAAAAAAGAGAAGAAAAACAGACGGACAAAAAGAGAGAGAAGAAAAACATATGGACAAAAAAGAAAGAAAGAAAGAAATACATATACCTCAGGGAATTGCTTCTCTCCTAGTAGAACTCCTTTTACACTTTGCTTCGTAGACTTTCATTAGCTAGCTTTTTCTAGGTTAGGATCAGCAACATTGACTAGTACTTTGAGTAATTTTTCAACTTGCATTTCTGATTTGATTGTTGCTAATCCTTATATTGAAGCCTATCCTAGCTCCACCTTCTACCGTCGTATTGGTACCAGTTGCTTGCAATCGCTTTATCGATCTTCGGAGAGCGTTTAACATCGACACTAGTTGCCGGTCACCACTATGTTTTGCTTGGAAAGAACTGGTAAGAACTTGGTATAAGCTTGAGTGTGAGCGACTTTTGAACCTCCAGCACCTAGTAATTGATAGGGACATATACACTATAATTTGTTCTTTATTTTCTACTAACAATGGCAGGGTCACGAGGATCTACACTGGTTACTTGAGATATTGAACAACCCTGGTATAATTCGCAAGTTGCACATGGGAAATGCCATAAAGAGCACAAATGGGCTACCATTCCAGGCATACATCATCTACATAAGGAATTAAACAGTACCTTTGCACTTTGTTTGTCATAGTGATCTCTAGCATCATCTGAGAATCTTTGCTAGGGACATGCTTCCAATGCCAAAAATTAATGTAGTAGATTCTGGGACTCGGTGTAGAAATTCCATACTTGAATTTGAGAGGATTCTTACACCATCACACTCCGGATTCCGAAATGAGCTTTATGGGTTCGTCATAATTATACTGCACTGGATCTCCATTTGGACTAACCATCAAAAGCACTTCAGACCAGTAAAGTAGCGCGTTGTCCAACCCACACCAAGCTATTTGATCCGATGGCAATGCAGACTACAAGATAAAAATAATATGACCACAAAATAACCAAAAAAGAAGAAGATGATGATCCTGGCTAAATCTATCCCAGAACCAAGATACAGATTACAGAGTAAACAACACAGTACAAGTAAAGAACTTACATCACACTCGTACTCGAAGATGATCCTAGAGAAATCTGTGGGGATTACGAGCAGGCGCCCATCATGTGCAAACGTAGTGAGCAGCTTCCCATTAGGTGACACCGCCATCTTATCCACAGGTCCAATCTCCAGCCCCTCCCCGAGTGTCTGCACACCATCCTCATCTACCGCCACCACCCGGTCGCCAACCGCAAGTAGCACCTCTGGGCCATAGGGGGCGCCATGGAGGGCTGGGCGCGGGCCGAGCCGAGGGGACCGGGCAGCCAGGGGCGGCGCCATGGAGGGCCAGGCCAGACCACTAGGGGGCTGACCGAGAGAACTGGGGAAGAGGTGCCATGGGGAAATCCAGATCTGGCCAGGGCTGAGGGAGGAGGAGGTCGCTGGGAAGGAGGGAGACAGGCAAAGGAGGGAGCCGGGGAGGAGGACGGCGGTGCCGAAGGAGGGAGGAGGCGGGCAGAGGAGGGAGCCGGGGAGGAGGCGGACGACGCTCGGGAGGAGGGAGTCGGGGGAGGAGGCGCCGCAGCGGCGGAGGAGGAGGGAACCGGACACGCCGAGGAGGAGAAGGAGGAGGGCGGCGTGGGCGCGGAAGGAGGAGGGAAGGTGCCGGGCACAGGGGGGGAGCAAGAGGGAGAAGGAGGAGGAGGACGGGAAGGCAGCTGTGGGGATTGGGATGTAGGGTTAGTAGCGAAAAAAAGGCACGGTGGGGGGAAAAAGGGCGCGGCCGACTGTCCTCTCTCCTGAGTGTTTCTTTTTAGACACTCGGGATTATATTTTAACCCGTTCAGATTGTGTTGAGATCTCGTTTTTATGTGTACGACTGTTGCCTCCCATCTTGATCTCCCGAGTGCTATCGAAAACACTCGGGAAAGTTATTTCTACCAAGTGTTTACTTCCCGTCCCGAGTGTTTCCGTCCAGATACTTGGGAAACATATAGACACTCGGGAACTAAGCGGTTTCTGGTAGTGTTGGTTCATTACATCGAGATCGAGTTGCTGCTAACCTAGCTAGAAGTGTTGTTGTTTTGCTCTCACACTTGCCACTGTTGCCATCGACAATATTTCTCGCCCCCACACCGTGAAGGATGCGGATTGGCCTGCCTAGTCATTGTTATTTCTAAAGGAGGAATGCTACACGCACCGGCTGGCCGGTGGTTGGCCTGACGTCAAGGCTGGTCGAGGAGGACACACCGGTGATTTTCCTTCATCGTTGGGCCGTCATCCCGGTGACCCACGCGCAATGTCTTCTGTGCCGTCCACCCGTGCGTTGGGCATGTGGGTCGATGGGTGGCTCCGAGAGTTCTTGGCTCATTTGACCTGTTTTAGCGAAGAAATAGCAAATTTAGCCTTCTTCTTGACGAAATATAAAGAATAAAACCGTAAATAGATAGTGTCGTCTGCCGTGCTCCAAGAGCACTTCAGGCTCTACGGACCACTCCAATTAGTAGCAGGTCGCTGGGGTTTTGCGCAGTTAGAGTGCCATTTTTTCCGATCCCAACTTGGATTTGCTCCCTTGTGGAGCATGCGCGCACACCATAGATCCCTCTGTCCGTCTCTAGATCCGGCCCCGACAATCTTTCAAGCCCTATCCTCTGCCACACTTGCCTTCATGCATGCAATGCCCCTCACTCTCTCTCTCTCCCTCTACGCTTGTGAGGCTGTGAGTCTCTCCCTCTGCGCGTGAGTGGTTCGGTGCCAAGCTCTCCTTGCTTCTCCTGCTTACCGCGCCAACTTTTCCGGAAAAAGAACGCGTCCACTCTCTCCCCTCCATCATTACTACTGCCCAAAACGGCAACCCTCCACCTCTTCTTCTGACTCCGCCATTTAATCCATCAGCCACCTCCGATCCACTCCTCTCCATCTCTAAAGCCGGCCGGAGTGGCCATGGCCGTGCACTCCTAGCTAGCTCGCCACCATCCAACTCCATCCTATCTTACCAGCTGAGCCTGATCGATCGGCCGGCCGGCCGGTATATATACTTAATGGCGATGGCGGCGGCTCCCAGGCCCAAGTCGCCGCCGGCTTCGCCCGACCCCTGCGGCCGCCACCGCCTGCAGCTCGCCGTCGACACGCTCCACCGCGAAATCGGCTTCCTCGAGGTACATACCATTTTAGCCTCGCTAGCTAGCTCCTTCCGTGCGTACTCTACCTATCCTCCTCGCAGCATCTTCTCCCAATCAATCTCCCCCCAACCTAGCTACTACGAAGCAAAAAGGAAGGAAAAAAATAGAGGAAAATTGGATATAAATTAAATAAAATGGGGTCAACGAATTTATATGAATCAAACAGAATCGAAATATATGCCCGCTTAGTTAGAGACCGTTCAAGTAACCGGAGAGATCTAGCGACCGGGCATAGTAATTAGGTGGCTTAATTAATTTGCTCTAGTTTAACGCGCCGCTTCCTCTGGGCCCGTGCGGATCGTACCATCGATTTGCGCGTGTTAAGGCGAAGCCTCTGCCTTTGGACTCTGCAAGGGTTCTAGAGAGGAATCACTGGATCCAGCTTTACGTACCAAGAATCAAACAAAACCGTTCAAGTAGACGGTTCGGTCGGGTTTGACTAATCCACACCGTCACTTAACCGCTGCAAGATGTTGGTTGACTAAAGACTGGGCGGGTCTTGGTATCTCCGTCTGTTTGAGATAGTTTCAGCTTAAAAGAATGTTTTTTAATCTAATTTGTATATTGTTTTGTTAGAGTAATTTCTTACATACATGATATGTGTCGAGATTGCGCTTACATGAAAAATAGAGCATTTTTTCTCTTGGCTTTCAGAAAACCCCCCCGAGCCCATATGTTATATATGACCGTTCCAAAGTGGCCTTTTCACCTTAGGCATGCTCTATGTATGGAGTAGCACCTGTTGTTTATGTACGAGTAGACATATGCAAAGGCACATGTTACTCTCGATTGAGGGCATGTTTAGTTTGTTACCAACATAGAACGAACCACATTTTTGTAACGCCAATGGAAATTGGCTATCGTTTAATTTGCTATCAATATTTAGTAATACCAACAAAATTTTGGTACTGCTAATGAAATCTAATATCACACACGTGCAATCCTAGAACGAGAAAATCATTCACAACAATTTTGGTATCGCCGAAATTTGGCTTGGCTGCAATACAAACAACATTTTTTTTTACCAAATTTTGGTTTTGCCAAATTTTGGCTTGGTCATTGGCGACATGAACCAAACAGCCCCCGAAACTGCCACAATTTTCTAACTCTTCGTCCTGTCCAACCTGTTCATTGGGAGCATTTAAATATTCGTGCAATTGTTTGCCACAGTTATGGACAGATTAGCCAGCAAAATCACTACTACTAGATCAGTATACTTAATCATTTTTGTCTTCTAAATGACGTCATTGTTATTTTTTAATTAATTAGCGTACTTATGCTGTTTGGGATAAAAATATTAGCACCAATTTTAAAGTATCCAAAGTATGGTTCCAACATCACAGTATGTACGCAGTTCCCGTTCAAATACGCTCTACGTTCTTTTTTGGTTCATTAGTTAGCTTTAAATGTTTTTCATGTTAAAATATCCGAGACATCACCTGAAAAGTTCACAGGCTGAACACATGGCCTTTCCTCGTTTTTATATTACTACTGGTTCGAATAAAAAAATTGTTTTCCTGAAATACTTAAATTAATTCAAGAAACAATTCTTTCCTTGTAGGGTGAAATAAATTCCATTGAAGGGGTCCATGCTGCCTCCAGATGCTGCAAAGAGTAAGCTGCAGTTATTTTTTTGTAATCTCTTCTTTTTTTTCCCTATTACAAATTAAGGAGTAAACTACATAAACATTATACCAACTCTGGATGTTAGTAGTTTTTAGGAGATATTACAGTTTGTTACGGTAAACTGAAAATGTGATCTTGGGATAAATGACTATAATTCATATGTATGAATTTTATTCGGTCCTCAGAGTATGTTCTGTTGGAAATATATGCAATATTTTAATTCTAGATTTTATTACGAGAAAAATATCATAAATAACTAGACATGCATAAATCAATATTAACAATAGACAACACACTTAACTTTGAAATATACTCAAGAACAAAATTATAATAGAGTCGATCGGTCACACGAACGACTTACTGTTGTGCTTGATAAAGAAAAGGAAGCAACGTAGTCTTGATGCAGTGCAGGAGTCAGATGAAGCAGCAAAACGAGCGGTTGCGCAGATACGCTACCCAGAAACTTTACTGCTGCCCCGTGTAGGTGTTCTCTGCAGCAACGACTCGGAGTTAGCTGCTCTCCCTCCTAACCGGTGCACGCCGAGAAGAAAGGCCAACGAGATTTGACCGCTCAACACGCCAGCGCAATTCACCAGAGGAAGAAGACGATGTTCGCAAGAAATGGAGGAATTATGTCTGGCTAGCTTGATGTCTCTAGGTCTTTTATGGACGTGCAAATTACTCTCCAGTAACTGACGTCATTAACTCAATTAAACAGAATTAATCCAGACATTTGAATTCGCATTCAAATATAATTTAGAGAGATATGATGGCATGATTCAACAAAATAAAAGTTGGATTTTATGTGCTAGGAACAGCGCTACAACATGGCACGGTCACACGTGATTTTCACACGAAATCTGCAAATACACGCGCACACGTGTGTGTTTAGCCAAAGTTCTTCTCATGCCACCTCATGCTATGTGTCACATGTTTTATGTGGTGCCAATGACTCCGCCTTTTATATTGCTCTCCTCTCACTTGCCCAAGCAATATGGGACTAAACCATGTCATGCTTTCGAATTTAGGAATGAACGAGTCTTTGTTGCATGGGCCCAATTCTAACATGTTCTCCCGTCAAACATACCTATGGTTACACCAGGAGCAAGTATTCAAAAAGTTAGTGCAAACCAACTTTTCACATGGAATTGTGCAAGAAGATAAACTATTTAGAACTAATTCTTGTGAAGATGAGTTGAAGACCTAATAAATGTCTGTATGTAATTTTGTCAGTTTGCAAGTGCGCTAATTCTCCTAGAGGCTATGTTAATTACTGACCTTTAGGTTTACTACTTTGGGTTACTGTGCTTTGAGCATATTTTCTCTTGCTTTTTTCTTGGAATCAACTAATTTGTTTGAACCAGAGAATTGGTTGAAGGTTTGTGCAGAAAATCGAATTAGCTCACCTGATGATTGTTGATTGTTGATTGCCCCTTTAATTGATAAATTTTGCAGGGTTTATGAGTTCATAGGAAGGAACGCCGATCCATTCATAACGATGTATGGATTTTCAGGTTGAAAGTTTGTCTTTTAACTTAACATAAATGATACCTTTTCTTATTATCCCTGTTTACAAGCAGTTCATCGGAGAAGCAAAATACTGATCAATCTCACCACTTTTTGAAGAAGTTTCGGTACTTTCTTTATTCCCAGATCTTAGGGTACACTGTCCTGTTCTTCCTAGTTAATTATTCCTGACAGAATTGGACTAATGAACACAGGAACGTAACTAATCTGCACATATTCAAAGCAGAGATTCAAATAACCTCACCTTATACAGTCTGGTCAGATTTCTGTATATTTCCTGTTTTTTCGTGCATCGCGCGCCATCACATTAATTTGCACCATGATGTATGTTCTGAAATTGTTTGTATTGCAGATGGACGTTTTGTTTTCATTTACCAGCTAGTACACCTCCTTACTTAGTTCACGGCATGAGACTTATCTTTTGAGTGAGGAAACAACTTCGATTGTCATGCTCTGATTCTCAAGTTCAGTTAGCTCAGATGGAACAAATATAGTTTAGTTAATCTCTCCTTTCTTAGGACAGAAAAGAACGACAAATCAGCTCAACTTATACAAAGTGTTTGATTCAATGTTCTCATAATCACGATAATCTGAAAGAAACAGTAAACTTTGTTATCTACTGCCTATAATTCAGCGTCAGGACAGCTTGTATCACTTTCTTTTCTTTTCTGGCTCAATTATTGCCAATTTTCTTATGCAGCCCCTCCACTATACAAACCTCGACCATTAACTTTCCGTTACTTACCTTAACAATCATAGATTATCAGCATGACATTTCACAGAGCAATCAGCTCGTTGTTACTCCCCTTAATAATACCACTGAACCTGTCGTTACCTGTGCTAATAATCGTCGATTTGATGTTCCGCAGAACTGTCAACTCATTGTTACTTGCCCTAATAGTCGCTGTACTAATAATCGTGGATTCGTTGTCACCTGCGTTAATAATAATCACTGACTGAGGGAACATGTCTGTGCAGAGCAAGGACGTGCTTGAGCTACCTCTCGTGGATCTGCTGCTGCGGCGGGTGCTCCTCCTCCTCACAGCTCAAGAGGCCGAGCTGCTGCTCCTGCTCCTGCTCCTGTGGAGCGCTGCAAAGGCTGTGCCGTTGCTGCAGCAGCAGCGGCTGCCGGTGCCGCGTCGGGTGCGCGAGCTTCTGCCGTCCGCCGTGCTGCTGCAGTCCGTGCAGCGTGGAGTGCCCGCGCTGCTCGTGCGACTGCGCTTGCCCGTGCCCCAGGTGCTGCTGTGCCACATGTTGCATCCCTCGGTGTTGCTTGTGTTTATGAGGTGAATTTTTGTGTGTTGACTGCTGTGTTTATGAGGTGAATTTTGATGGGAATGCTAGCTCGCTGCCGTGTTTTTGGCTATGTTTGCGGTGTGGATTTGTGTGGTTTTGGTGCCCATGATCACCATGGGGTACTGGCTGATTCACGCTGCTGGTGAGCGGTGACTGCTAATTGTTAGAGATATATCTTGGTTTCCTTACCCCTTTAGGCGTCCGTTGGATCGGCGGGCAAGATACCGATAGCCTAGATCGTGTCATTGAGCACAATAATGTTTGACAACCTGACATGAAGAGACTATAATTTTTTAATTCGTAGCAAAACACGGACATATGAACGGTCAGTATAATCTCCTCGTGAGCAGAAAAACTACTGAAATTAATATAGGGAATTGATCGTGGAAACTTGGGTTTTTAATCTGATAAATGTGTAAGAACATATATAGCTTACTGGATCACCTTCAGGTGGTCGATCCTATGTCGTCAGTGGTTGAGAACATCATCTGATGGAATTCCTAGCGATAAATCTTGGCGGCATTGATATATAATGAAGAAGATCATTACATGCACGTCTGTATGGTGGAAAAGTGATCTTCTTCACTTGCATCGTCGTTACATACTTACATGCATGTCTGATCGATCATTAATCCGAGCGATCGACGACGCCACATCGCTGAAGGTCCAACCGTGCAAGAAGCGAAATCGGAGAGATAACATCGCAAGGTAACTCAACTGCTAATTAAGTTACCATTTGACTATATGTATACAAGTATATTCCTATATATCTTGCGCATCTATACATGCATGATGCGATCTGGATCAATTGCTGGTTTATGAGACGAGAAATAAATCAGATGACCGTGCATGGATTGGAGGCTAGTCAACGACGATAGCTTCGTGGTCTGATAGTTAAAGCCAATTTCCCGGCGAATCAAGTATTTTCTGAGAGCACTAGACCATAGCGATCGATCAGCAAGCACAGGCCGGCTCGTCATTTAGTACGTCAACACGCGTCGTGGCTGCAGCTGAATCAATGGAGGCTCGCTGAATTTTGACCTGAGCACATTTTGGCCAACGTGGTACATGCCAATGTGATCCAAGTCCATGAGGTCGAAGGACGAGCTTCAGGACGGCACACCTGACATCCCTACTTAAATGGCCCTCTAGCCTGATCGAGCACATTTTTTTATTCAATAAAATGCAGTTTTTCTTCTTCTTTGGAACAAATCCTGGATCACCTTCGAACAAATTATGTAGCTATTGAATTATTTTGAGAGAAATGAACTAAAGCAAGCAACAACTTTCTGTTAGCAGCACATATATATACCCCCTACTCACACGAACACACTCAGGGGTAGAGATGGGCCTCAGACCAGTTGAACAACGGCCCGAGGCCCGGAGAAAATAGTAATAGGATCTCGTACTGTGTATAAAGGTCTTTTTCAGTGCACGGTAGCCCGGCCTGAGGCATACAAACCCCAAGCCCAGGTGCCCAGCTCCCAGCCGGTCCAGTCGAGCGGCCCACCTCCCCAGCGCCTCCTCAAATCTTTGATCCATTCCTCTGTCTCCCTTCCCTCACCTCACGCCTCACTCGCAAGCACGCAGGCGTAGTAGCACTAGCCCTTGATATGGCTAGATCTTCGTTGGTGTGCGAGGGGAGGAAACATGAGTTCGTGGGCTCTCGGATGAGAACAAAGCACGTATCGGGGCATCGGTAATGGGGAGCAATCGCCCTCCGTAGCACGATCGAACGATTCGGCCGTCGTGAAGGAAGCTCTGAACTGCACTACTATCTTGTGAATAATCTTTATTGATATCTCAAGCAATACATCGTCTCCTTATATTTATAGAGACAACTCTAGCAATCTGTATCTAATTCGGAAGTAGCTTACAAAGGAAACTATTCATTGGAAGGTAGCTATTCATGGTAAGGAAAACTAACTAGTTTTGAAGCTTCCACTCGAACTCTGCCTGAACCGTGCTGTTGCCGGACTTTGCATAGTCTTGTGCTGCTGCCGAACTAGAACCGGACAACGCTGTCGATCCTTGAGTCTTGTTGCAGTGGTGATACGTCAATCCCCAATATGAGTCCGTAAAATTTCCTCCCTCCTAGAGAATCAGCTCGTCCTCGAGCTAGAATTCGGGATAGCGCTGACGAAACTCGATAAGTGGTTCCCAAGTAGCATCCATCGACGAAAGGCCCTGCCAGTGAACCAATAATTCACAAACACCACGACGTAGTCTAGACTTAATGATCTTCGCCAGAGTAGGGACAACTCGGCCATGTAATATGGGCGGCAAAGGCACCAAATGCTGTAGAGAATCACCACGATGTGCTTTTAACAGTGCCACATGAAACACATCATGTATACACGCCCGAGCCAGTAATTCCAAGCGGTAAGCAACCGAACCAATCCATTCCAAAATACGAAAAGGACCGTAATACCTAGGAGCAAGTTTTGAACGGGGCTGAGATGCAACTGAAGTAATTGGCCGATTATGCAACCTCAACCAGACCCACTGTCCAACCGTAAATGAAACATCGCGATGATAGGATCATGCTGCTCCTTCATTCGTGTCTAAGCCTGTAGAAGATGGTCACGAATTTCTAATAGAAATTCATCACGATCATGAAGTTGAACATCCACAGCAGTCACACGGGAAACGCCCGATTCATAAGCAATCAAAGCTGGAGGGTCACGACCATAGACGACGCAAAAAGGAGTACACTTGAGAGCCATTTGATAAGACGAATTATAAAAAAATTTGGCCCATGACAACCACTGTACCCAATGCTTTGGCCGATCGACTGACAAACAACGAAGATATATAGCAATCACTCGATTCACAACTTCTGTTTGGCCATCGGATTGTGGATGAAATGCTGAGCTCAAATGCAACTTAACGCCTGATAAACAAAATAATTCACTCCAAAAATTGCTTGTGAAATCAAGGTCACGATCACTTACAATAGAAGAAGGAATACCACGTAAGCGTATGATCTCATCAAAGAATGCGAGAGCAACCAAACCGGCCATAGACGGATGACCCAAAACAATGAAGTGAGCGAACTTTGAAAAACGATCAACAACTGAAAGAATAACAGACTTGCCATGTACCTTCGGAAGACCTTTGATAAAATCCATAGAAATATCCCCCCAAATTGTCGTCAACACAACCAAGGGTTATAAGAGACCAGCTGGATGAAGATGTTCAGTCTTGTTACACTGACAAACAACACATCCGGCCACAAAGTCCTGAACCAATTTAGATAAGGCAGGGTTGTGGAAGCTAGCTCGTAAACGATGCAACATCTTTTGTATACCTTCATGACCCATATTATGTGCGTCTGCAATCAACTGGGGCCATAAGGAAGATAAGGCCAACAGGAAAATACGCCCCTTGTAGATCAATACTCCATTAACAAAACTCTACCCATCCTTGGCTTGACCGGAAACAATCTTGTCACGCAAGGAAGATAGTTCTGGTCTGGTCTCAACCTCTGTGCGCATATGATAAAAAAGAGCGAACTGTGGCGATGATAGAGCATGCACTGAGAGGCCTTCATCTCGGCAAGAAAGAGCATCTGTAGCAGCGTTTTGTTTGCTCGGTCGAAAAATCACAGTAAAATCGAATCCAAACAACTTGCTTACCCAATGGTGCTGAGGTATCGTGGATAAGCGTTGATCAAGCAAGAACTTCAAACTACAATGGTCAGTACGGATGGTGAACTCACGACCCCAAATGTATTGTCGCCAATGACGTACTACCTTGGCGAGACCAATAAGTTTTCGCTCATACGCTGCTAGTTTTGAATAATGAGGTGGTACTGCACGGCTAAAAAAAGCAATTGGGTGCTCACCTTGATGTAGAACCGCGCCAACTCTAGTGCCTGATGCGTCACAATCGACCATAAATGTTTTTGTAAAGTCGGGCAACTATAAAACGGGCACGGATGTAAGAGCAACTTTGAGAGCTTCAAATGCATGAGTGGCCTCCTCTGACCAGCCAAAAGAATCCTTTTTGAGAAACTTTGTTAACGGAGCCGCGATGACACCATAGTTTTTGATGAACTTGCGATAATAACCAGTAAGTCCGAGAAATCCTCTCAATGCTCGGACCGACTTGGGAGGGGCCAATCCGCCACGGCAGCAAGTTTGTCAGGATCCATAGCTAATCCATGGCTGGAGATGATATGGCCCAAGTAAGCTACTGATGTTATACCGAAAGAACACTTAGAACGCTTAAGTCCTAACTAATGATGGCGGAGGAGTTGAAATACTGCGCGGACATGCTGTAAATGTTCCACCCATGACTTACTGTAGATCAAAATGTCATCAAAAAACACAAGCACAAACTTCCGAAGGTAGGGCTTAAGAACATCGTTTATTAGGGATTGGAAAGTGGCCGGTGCATTAGTTAATCCGAAGGCCATCACCAAGAATTCGAAGCGACCATGATGAGTGCGAAACGCTGTTTTTGCCACATCGTCTGGGTACATACGTACTTGATGATACCCACCGCAGAGATCAAGCTTGGTGAAATATTTGGATCCTTCCGACTCATTGAGAAGTTCATCAACAATTGGAATTGTAAACTTACCTTTAATAGTCTGCTCGTTGAGGGCTCGATAGTCAACGCAAAATTGCCAAGTGGCATCATGCTTCTTAACAAGTAGTACTGGAGATGAAAATGCCGATGTGCTATCCCGAATGATCCCTTGTGCAAGCATGTCTTCACATTGTTTCTCGATTTCATATTTGTTTGCAATTGCAGATATCGGTAAGGCCGGACAGCTGCTGCTTCTGTATTCGATTTGAGGGGAATGCGGTGGTCTTGTCGCCTCACCGGTGGCAACCCTCGGGGTGGTTCAAAGAGGTATGCAAAGTCCTGCTGTATGGCGACATGATATCATCTCCGACCATGTGGTGGTGTGTGCATTTGCTCTTGTGCAGCCTTGCCTTGCCACATGACACGATGATCCCCCCGCCAAAATGACATGGAGAGGAGCTCAAAGTCCCAGACAATCGGACCCAGCGTGCGCAACAAATGGACTCCAAGAATCAGTTCGAATGCATCGAGTGGTATGGCAAACAAATCAATGCAAAAGGCTTCCTCATCGATGGTGAGTATGACACCGTGACAGTGTCCTACGCATTGGATGCGATCTCCATTAGCAACAACTACACTCAAGCCAGTGTGGGCTACGCAGGTCAGTCCAAGATAGCGTGCAGTCCCTTTGGTAATGAAATTGTGGGTGGATCCTGAATCCACCAAAGCTAGCACTGTTCGTCCCGCTATCTGTACTTGGAGTTGCATGGTGTGGCTGGCCCGAATCCTGGTGAGTGCATGCAAGGATATCTCTGCCTATTCGACTGGTTCCTTGGGTGCATCCTCATCTTCTATTTCTAGAATGTAAATCCCCTTCATCGAGCAAGTATGATTGCGGTGAAACTTCTCTGGGCAATTGTAACACAACCCTTTTGCACGATGATCAGCCATCTCCTCTGCGGATAAGTGGTGAAACTTGGATTGCGGTGGTGTGGAGCGTAGACCTAGAAGTGGCGCTACAGTTAGCTGCAATCGGGGTCCTGGGTTCGGTCGAGTACTTGGGGCGGGAGTTGGTGTTGAAGGCGCTGGAGGTTTCGGCCGTATTGGTATCTTTGGTTCGGTGGGTTCCTCCTGAATTCACACTTCATATGCCCTTGCAAGACTCATGGTCGTCTGCAAATTCGTCGGGTTTTTTTAGTTCTACGTCAATTCGTAATGGCTTCAAGAGGCCGGCGGTAAAGAGCTGCACTTGTTGCATTGGCGAGAGTGGATCGGCGCAACAAATGAGAGCCCAAAATTGGCACTGATACTCCACTAATCTGGTACGCCGTAGCTGTGCTAATTCTCCCAATGGATTACTGCGGATGGGAGGGCCGAAGCATATGTTCACAAAATTTGCAAATCTTGGCCAGGTTAGTACAAGCTCATCCCGTTCCAACTGGTAGAACAATTGTTGAGCAATGCCCGTGAGGTGATAAGATGCAAGCCAAACTTTTTCTTCTTCCATTGTCCTCTGGCCGCGAAAAAATTGTTCGCATCTATTAAGCCAGGGCAGTGGGTCTTCTTCCCCATCGTAGGTCGAAAAGTTGAGCTTGTGGTACCGTGGTACACCATGACGCTCTTCTTCATGTCCTTCTCTGCCGGCAGTAGCTCCAATTGGTTGGAACGACTTCCGTTTGGTTGAAAATTCTGGAGCTTCTTTGGTTTGGAGTGCTATGATGGCCACCGCGTTAGCTGCTTACTGACTGCGTAGCTCATGGAGTTCATCGCGCAATGCTTGTTTGTCGCCGAGGATCTGCTTGAGCATCTGATCAGGCTGCAAACTCAGATCGTCGAGAGACTTGACTTCGCTCATACTTGGCCGTGGATTCGAAGATAGCGAGGTATGCGCGGTGGTATGATCTGATACCAAATTGATATGGCTAGATCTTCGTTAGTGTGCGAGGGGGAGGAAACAAGAGTTAGTGGGCTCTCGAGTGAGAACGAAGCACGTATCGCGGCGTCAGTAATGGGGAGCAATCGCCCTCCGTAGCACGATCGAACGATTCAGCCGTCGTGAAGGAAGCTCTGAACTGCACTACTATCTTGTGAATAATCTTTATTGATATCTCAAGCAATACATTGTCTCCTTATATTTATAGAGACAACTCTAGCAATATGTATCCAATTCGGAAGTAGCTTACAAAGGAAACTATTCATGGTAAGCAAAACTAACTAGTTCTGAAGCTTCTACTTAGACTCGCTGAACTGTCTTTGTTGCAGACTTTGCATGGTCTTGTGTGTTCTTAGAACTAGAACCAGACAGCACTGTCGATCCTTGAGTCTTGTTGCGGCGGTGATATGTCAATCCCCAATATGAGTCCGTAACACCCTAACCCTAGCCGCAACAGCACTAGCCCTAGCCCTAGCCGCCGTCGGCCGCCTCCTCTCCGCCACCGGCCGCCCCTAGTGCTCTGCTCCGCGCCTTCGCCTCCTTTCCGCCGCCCAGCGCAGCCCCCTGCTCCACCACCCCCAGGCCCCAGCGGCGCCTCCTCTTCGCCAGCGCCTCCTTAGCGCCGCTTCTCACCTGAAGTTGCCTTCTTCGCCGCCCCTAAAGGCGAGCCTCGACTCTGTCCTCACGTGGCAGCCCCTCACCCTCTGTCCACGACTTCGCCGACGCCTGCCCCCGCTTGCTACTCCACACCCCAGCCGCCAACAAGGCAGCGCCTCCTCTGCGCCACCCATGCCCAGAATCCGCCTCCTCTGCTCGACTGCTCTGCTCCCGCCTGGCCGCCTCCCAGTGAGTTCGAATGTTCCATGTGTGTCTGGAACTACAACTTGGTCCGTACTTGGGTGGCTGTAGGTTGTTAATCAAGTGTCTAATTCCTTGTTACCACATTTAGTTATAAGTACTTCTAAATACTGGGCAAGTTGCTTGCTATGTCATTTCCATGCCATTGACTGCAATCAACCTGTTACTCTTTTGTTCATCTGATACATGAACTACGATTTGGTTCAATGTACTTATGTGGCTGTAGGTCATTAATCAATCATAGAGTTTCCCTTTTAGCTTTCCCAAGTGTCTAATTCCTTGCTACCTTATTTAGTAGTAAACTTGTGATCACTTCTAAATGCTGGTAAGTTACCGGCTATGTCTATGGCACTGACTATAATCAATCTGTTACTCTTTTGTTCAGCTGATACAAGAACTACAACTTGGTCCAATACTCCAATGTACTTCTGTGGCTGTAGGTCATTAATCAATCATAGAATTTCCCTTTTAGCTTTCCCAAGTGTCTAATTCCTTGTTACCACGTTCAGTTGTAATTACTGCTTAAATGCTAGGCAAGTTAGTTGCTATGTCATTTCCAAGTTCCAAAGTAAAATAAAAACTGCTTCTAAAATGATCATCTTGTGTGTTTCCTTGGTATTTTTGTCAACTAATACATTGACATTTCATTAAGCAGAAGGAGTAGGAGAACTTAACTTTTCCCCCTGCCAACTTATATTGTGATGTCAGGGATATATGAAGATGATGTAGACAAGGCAGATGAAATCATTTATACCGGTCAAGGAGGAAATGATTTGCTTGGCAACCATCGCCAAATTAGTTCTCAACAATTGCAACGTGGCAATTTGGCATTGAAGGTTGGTTTCGATAGTTCTTATTTATTACTAACTTTCGGCTAAATCCTTTATCTTTATGTTGTTTGAAACGGTCATAGCCATTGCAGATTAATTCTCAATCTTAGTTATTTTAATGATAACAAATCTGTCTTCCTTTTTTGAAAATTTCTAAAATGCTTTTTTGTTTGTTTGTTTTACTATGTTAGAAGGTGTTGATTTAATCATTCTAATCATGCCTAGTTTGATGTTCCTTTTTGCGTCTTTGAGTTAATTATGGCCAGCCTTTTGTTTTCCATCCATTAAAAAATGTTTCCCTTTTAATTTGCAATGCTGATCTCATTCATCTATACCAAATAACAATTTTTTTGACTTTTTGTATCTCGATCTTCATTTTGTTTTATGTACCTCTCTCCTTTTTATTATGTTGCAAAACAGTAAGGATAATGATAATCCTATACGAGTTATTTGATTGTGCTTTTGTGTTATACTTTTATTATGCCTAAGTGTTGATAGTATTCGACGTTAGTTATAGACTTATAGCCTTTTAGTTTTGGGCCTAAGGCTTTGTGAAATCCTGGCTTTGCCACTGAACACACTACATTCCCATGCATATATATGACAAAAAAAAAGTAAGCTGGAAATGAAAATTATGACTGTGAGTCATGGCCTCTCTTCAATTGGCATACATGCAGGGACGGAGAGGAGGTTACGGGCCGGGGAGCCCTGGTCGATGCTTGATATAGTACTCTATATATCTCTATCTTTTTCCCCATGCAAAAGAGTGATTTTTTTTACTATTTCGATATCCTTATTGTTTAGTTCTTGCTATATGACCTCTAGGCTCTAGCTCTGGGTAAAATTTTCTAGCTCCATCCTATTAAACAATAGAATTTGTTGGTAGAAATTCCATACCAATCACACAATAAAGGGACAGAATGTACAAGATAATCCAATATCTTTATTAATGTGTGTATATTGTACATGGAGGATCCTCATATTTATAGCCAAAATGATTGATCCCTTCAAGGGGTAATTCTGTCTTTTGTCCACCAATTAGGTTTTTTTAACCCCCCCTCCCCTTGGGCAATAGACAACGTTATGCGAATGTCTCATCAAAAACTCATTGGGAAAAAAGGAATGGAGAAAAGAGTACATTATATTCGTAAGTTGCATTACACTTGTTGTCTCATTAAAAACCTTCATGTGAGAAAACTTCAAAAAAAAAAACTAACCAAGGAAAAGAGCACAACATTTAATCTTCGGGATTCAATCACTACTACAGAAAAGACCATCACAGACGGTTCAAAAACGTCATCACAGACAGTTTCGTGAGCCGTCTGAGTTTATGGGTTAGTAATGACATGAGGTCATCACAGACGGTTATTAACTCAGAACCGTCTATGATAGTTGACTATCACAGACGGCTATCCCTATGTATTTGTTTCTTATTACACCATCTAGTATTGATAATCTGAATAATGATGTTGAAGTATGGAAGAACTTATAAATCTTTTCACCCTTGCTAGATGAATTTGCTATTGCTTGATTGAAATCTGATTATATGAATGAACTCTGTTTGATTCCAAAAGTTATAGATTTGCCCATATGTGCTACCCCTACAAGTTTACAATTTCAGAGATTTGAATTGCATAAATGTTTCACTTACATTTGCAAAACTAGTTGCAATTATTGTTGTGTGAGAAATTTTGTTTTGCTCATTAACATATATGATTATTCTTGGGGTGATAATACAATGAGCTTTTATGATCGCTGTTGTTTATAACATTAATTGTGCAGCAACGAAGAACTGTTAAAACAGATGACATATACATATACCATGCATACACCTTGGCTTCTTTGTTACCCTATTTTCAGCTTATCACAAGCCGAGGATGGCTTTGTTTTCAAGAAAGGGAGGATGATGTGAGCATACTAGAAACGTATACGACCATAAAGGTGAATTTATTCATTCAGCTTCAATTTGTTTTAAATGAGAATATGAAACTACCTAATAATGAAAATATATATTTGTGCAGCTATACAAGGAGGAATGCATCAACACCTAAAGGGTTCAAGTTGGATACGTTCTGGAATCCAATTCGGCCTCTGGAGACAGCACTGACTTCAAATATGCATTACTTTCATATACGGAGTCCATTTGAGGTCCACGAGTACTTGATAGAAAGCTTATCTTGTCCTCTTTCCAACGGATCTAGCCTCACCTCCAAATTCCTTCTGTGAGCACCGTAATCATCAAAAGAAAGTGATATTTCACCTGTTTGGACCAAATTGAACCTTGTAATGCTTGGGCCCAAGGGAAGGCGCCACCCTAGGCGGTTTGTACTATTCATGAGGCACTATTTATGCATGAACAGTGCTATGAATAGTATCACCCCTGTTTTCTTAGCTATGTGCGGCTCCCCCTCCCCTATTTAAGGAGACCGCACCCCTCTAGTTTTCTTGGATTTTGTTTAGTTAAAAGTTAGTTTCATTGCAACTTCGTGCATTGGCTTGTGTCGACTAGACCAACCATAATACCGCTTCAAAATCCCAACTTTATCAAATATTTCAATCATAATTGCAATTTCGGATTGCTTATTATCTTGTTCTTGTGTATTCTTTGATTGCATGCAGGAATAGATCTTTGTGATCAGGTCGATCGTGCTTCTAGAAAGGTCGATAACAAACTCAGAGTTAGTTCAGCGATTGTCGGGCATATTGGTCATGTACGATTGGTAGCCGAATCATGAGAGTCGTCTCCTCCCAAATCGAATTATCCATCTCACCGAAAGATTAGGACACCCTTTGCCTCATTAGAGCCCATGACGGATCCTATCCAAACACGTTTGTTTCAACCCATTAAGTGTGTGACCTGTTAGGTTCATGTGTAATTGGTTGTGACTCAGAAACTCCTTTCCGACGACGAGTCGTTAGCGGTTCCTAGCAGGATATAACGATTCTCGAATATACACAAATTATATCGGACGAACCTTAATGTAATATGATCTACGAGTAAGTCCTTATCACTTATGACCAGCTCGTATCTCTATACGACCTGTTAGTGATCATGTTTGACCAATCTACGACTAGCTCGTATCTCCATACGGCTATTCCGTATCTGATCGAACTAAACGATCTGCTCGTGTATTCTCCCTTTGCCTCACGATATCTAGTTGAACTCCAGGTGAGATATTATGTCATTCATGGACTGTTCAATACTTTCTCAATGAAGTGTCAGATAACTTCATGTGGTCGAAGTCTTCGACCATTAGTGGCATGGCCATGCACTTTCTTTATCTGACCACATTGAGGGGCCCAAAGATATCTCTCCTGTTATGTTAGGAGAGGCAAATCTCATATCTGACCAGTCACCTTCCTCTGCATGTTTGATAGCATACCTAAAAGCTACCTTTATAACTACCCGGTTATGGGGTAGCGTTTGTCAACCCCAAAGTATATTATTATACATGTAGAAAACCATGTTGATCTCAGGTCTAAGGATTATACATCATCATTGCTTGAGACCAACTAATGACACATGAAATCATAACAATCTCAATAGTGTCTCAAGGTGGGTCAATCCAACACCATGCTCTCTAATATGTGTTCACGTTATTGATTCGATATCTCTATATCCATGACTGGTGAAACATGGTCGTCAATCAATACATGTGTTGATCTATAAGTCACTAGTGCTCCAACCAGTGACATACGATCAGGGATATATTTATAATGATATCATATAAGTTAAAGAACTTCACCAACAAGCACATACTTGTTAATCTTTATAATCGATGATTCATTCAAGGAACATAATAACATTTATTATATAACTAATAAACATAGGCGTGATACAATCATCTCTATGATTGCCTCTAGGACATCTCACCAACAGCTGTCACACATACATTCTTCTCTACATGCATGACGTCGATGCAGTGGCGAACTTCTAAGTGCTCCCAATAAGGTTAGTCCTAAAATATTGATCTCTTCTTCCATATGTTATTCTCACGGGTCCTCGATTTACGTACCTTTCCGAGCACAACATCTAAATCCTTAACCATATCATAGACCTCTTTTTTGCTTAAATGCCTTGGAGCTGAACTATCATCCTTCTCTCCGTCGAATTGTTTCTTCATCCTGCGGTATGGGTGAGCCCTCCAAAGGAACCTACGGTGACGCATGTATACTATTTTGTGTGAGTGCTTCAGCCACACACTCTCGGTATCATCTAAGCAGTGAGTATAAGCTTTGGCCCCTTTTGTACTCTAGCCCAACAGGTTAGCAAGGACAGGATAATCATTTATGGTGCAGAACAACAAGGAGCGTAAAGTGTAGTTCTCTCGTTTGTATGCATCCCATACCTGTACCCCTACGATCCACAGTATTTTTAGATCTTCAATCAATGGTGCTAGGTACACAACAATATCATTCCCAGGTTGCTTCGGCCTTTGGATAAGTATCGACAACAAAATATACTTTCGCTTCATACACAAGTAAGGAGGAAGGTTGTAGATACAAAGAGTCACGGGCCAAGTGTTATGTCGGCTGCTCATGTCACCGAAAGGATTCATTCCATCCAAACTCAATCCAAACCTTATATTCCTCGGTTCCACATCGACGTCTGCAAACCTCCTATCGATGTTTCTCCACTAGGTGAAATCAGCAGGGTGTCTTAGCTTTCCATCCTTCTTATACTCCTCCGAGTGCCAACACAGCAGTTTTGCCTCCTTTAGGTTCGTAAAAAACCGCTTCAAGTGGGGAATTACAGGAAGATACCACGCCACCTTAGCAGGAGGTCCTTTCTTCACCTTGATTCCCTCGCCATCATCAGATTGATTCTTATGCTTGTATCGGGATGCGTTGCACATTAGACATACATGCATGTTTGCGTACTCTTTACGGTAGATGATATAGTTGTTTGGACATGTGTATTCTTTCTACTTCCATTCCCAATGGACAAAGAACCTTTTTGGCTTTGTAGGTGGTTCTGGGCAACTCGTTTCCCTCTAGAAGCTTGTTCGCTGAGAGACCTAACAACGCCGTGGAACTCTTCTCGGACCAACCGTTACTTACCTTCAATTTCAGCAGTTCAAGCACGGATGACAACATTGTGTACTTCGACTTGCAGCACGTGAACAAAGGATTCTCCGAGTCCTCCATCAAGCCCTAGAATTTAACATACTCTCTCTCATCACAATTCCATTCTGCATCACAAAGCATCTGATCCAGATTGTCATCGTGCATCCTATCCGAATAGGAACCACAATCGACATCATCCGGCAGCATATCGTTGACTTCGTTGGCGATGTCGTTATTGCTATCTTCCTGTATAATCTTCTCTTCACCATGACTGGTCCAATATGTATACCCATTTTTGAAACCCCTTTGAATCAAGTATGCTTCGATCTGCGCTCGGTTCTTAAACATCTTCAGATTCTTGCAGTCAATGCATGGACAGTACATATATTCCACCCCTTATTCAACATATCCTCCTCAGCAGCTCTTGTAAAAGCAGACACACCATTAATGTACTCTTCATTCACACGGTTCTTAGCGTACATCCAGCTTCGGTCTCCCATAGACAGTCAAGAACAAATAGATCTACAATCATTCTTCCCAAATCCGCGGTCTCCTTTCACCAATTGGCCTCAAAGCCCCACCTCCTCAAAGCCCACTTGTACAATCACTCTTCCCAAAAGATTCATTCAATTTGGAGTTCATATGCAAACGTTATTAACATTTCAATTTGGTTTGGTTTGAAAACCCTGGAAATAAATAAAAGGGTGACGTCGAAAGCGTATTTTCTGAGGCTTACGCTTTCCAACAGAGAAAGCGTATTTTTCTTTGAACTAATGGTGGCTTTTCTCATTTTTACATTTTTTAGGATTTTATTAACTTACATGTGGGCCCTACTTGTTAGTGACTCATATTTTTATTTCATGATTTTATTTATAAAATCTATGGCGGTCCCACATGTTATAGACTCATTAGTTTATTAACTAAATGATTAAATCCCATTTGATTTAACCTACCGACAGCTGGGGTCCACATGTCAGTTTCTCGGCTTTAAAACACGTTTTAAAATCACGAATAGTGACTGGTCCCACAGGTCGGCGACTCATATGCTAAATACATTTTGAATTACATTTCTGTTAAACTTTTCAATCGGGCCCACTTGGCATACCCTCACTACACCTAACCACTGTCATTTAGTGCTAATCCTCTCCTAATCTCGTGGGTCCTAGCAGTCAGAGAGAGAGAGAGAGAGAGAGAGAGAGAGAGAGGGAAGGTGATCTCGCCAGAGGCGCGGTAGGCATGGAAAACCTCGGGAGAGCCCGGGATTGGAGAGAGGGTGTCACGGCGATGACATGGGTGGTGGAGATGGTCAGAGAGGTGGACGGAGACAGCATCACAACGGTGAGATGCGACGGGGAGCCTCAGATGCAACATGGCTTTGGCGCTAGGGGCAAAAGCAGTAGGATTTGAAGCTCAAATTGGGCTCAGGGTGCCATCGCATTGCTAATAGTCGTGGCTCGGGGCCCTAACGTCGCCTGAGGTGAGCCGACGGTGATGTACTGTGGCAGCGCCATGGGCTTCACTAGTGATTTCAGTGTAAACGCCCGAAACTACTCAAATTAATGGATGCTTATGCTCTAGTAGCTCACCATGATCAATGAAGTCGGGGAAGGTCCAAGGCGGCAGGTCATCGGTGAACAGAGGTGGAAGTGGCAAGCTCCTCGATGATAGGCCTTCTCGGTGGAAATAAACTGAAATGAAGTACATGCACAGCTTTAGGGGGACTTATAGGTGGGAAATCGACTTTTATGGGGTCGAGGACTCACTGGAGAAGAGTTGGCATCGATGGCGGCGGCGGTGATAGAGAGGTCCACGGTGACAACTCGGCATGGGCGACAATAGCTGAAATGGACCACACGAGCGAGCTCAGTGAGGTGAGGCGATACTCAAACCAGGCACAGAGTGGCGAGAGACTCACCGGGCTTGGAGATCTCTTGCGGCTACCGTAGCGCTAGAGATGGAGAAGAAGACACAGCGAAGTGAGGAGTCGAGTAAGCGAGCAAAATGGTGCAAGATGTATCACAGACGGTTTGTTGTAAGAACCATCTGTGATACTTCACAGACGGTTTTAAAAATGATCCATCTGTGATATTACCTATGCATAAACAATTTTTAGCGCAGCCAGTAACACAGACAATCTCTAAACTAAAAATGTCTATGATTGTATTTAATACTAACTGTTTTGGTCAACTGTCTATGATGAGACGTCTAGTATTAGCCTTTTTGTAGTACTTAATCCTCAAGATTTTGGATAAATCATCAGGATTTGATAAAGGCTTATGATATAGGGATTTTCCCCATTCTGCTTTGGGCCCTTTCCGCGTCCTTGGCTAGTGCTAGCCTACTGAGCATTGGCGTGCTGCATCAGGAGTTCATCAAGTTTTTCTACTTCTAGCAGAGTGTACATAAGCTCAGAGTACTTACTGTTGTTGCAATACCCTCATATTGGGGGGGGGGGTGTTGTGCACAGAGTCTTGTTTATCGTCTTAGCTTTTGTAACTTTCTGGTTGCAGAACCTCAACTTGGAGACAAACTTGTGCACGGTAGAGTTATACACTTCCACGATCCTAGAATCCTGGAAGTGCAAGAGGGTCCATTCACATTGCGCTTCTTGGAGTAGAATGGATCTTTGCTGGGTGTAGTGTTTCCTCAAGGAATTCCACAGTGTCAGCAGGTCCTCCACCATCAAGTAGTCACCCTTCAGGTCTGGGTGGATGTGGTGCCTCAGGAAGTGCAGGGCCACACACTTAGCGGCCTTAGGAATAGCAGGGGCATTAGCTTCTAGCTGGGTGATAGTGGCTCCAAAAGATCGAGCAGTCAAGTTGATTTGAACATCCATCGCTCAAGTGAGATAATTGCGCCATTCAGGGTGAGCTTGGTGAATTCGTTCCTGGTGATGTCTGACATATCCTACATTATGTTCATGTAATTTTGTATAAATTTTACAGTAGGTAAAGATAAATCTAAAGCATGAACGTTGCTAAATCGGTAAAGATATGGTTTATATCTATTCAGTAGATAATTTCTAAATTTCCTAGAAATTACATAACATTATCCTTATACTAAGGACCTCGTGTCCGAGAATGCCTGGAACCATGCGTCAAGGAGAAATTAATTATGTATTTTAGAAATTTTTTACACTACCAAAACCCCCATAAATAGGGGTGAAAACGGATTGGATAGTTTCCGGTCGATCCGGACGGAAACGGATTCGGATTATCTCGGATCGAATTTTTCTCGGATAATTTTCGGATTAGAAACGAATTCGGATTTTTTTTGTCGTAAACGAATACGGTAGGCATGCTATCCGGTGGATACGGATACGGATTATCCGGATACGACGAAGTCCGGATTTCAGCCGAAAAGAGAAAAGGAGATTTTAATTGATTTCTGAATTTCAAAAAATGCAACAAATCAAATAGCCTTTTAGAAAATAGCAAATAGAGTTAAAAAAATTCTAGAAAAAATCACGGAAATTCCTTGAATTATTTTGAAATTAATAAAAATAATTCCAACTTAAAGTTGGTTTTTATTTTTGCACATAAATTATTTTTAATTTCGAAAAATAGGAAAAACCTTTTAAAATCCGTAAAATTCAAGAAATTAATTAAAATGTCCATTTTCACTTTAAATCCAATAAAATCCTAGAAAACTCAATAAATTTTATTTCTAACATTAAAAACTAGGAAATTAAATAATTGACTTTGTTTTACTATTTTTTTCTTTTTAACCAAGAAAACTCTTTTAAATATCGAAAACCAAATAAAATAATAACTTTATTGATTTTATTTTTGGTAACATACTTTAGGATGTTACAGTCATTTACGTATAGATTAACCATCCAGCCTGATCAATGTTAGTGTGAACTAAGTTTTATGTATGTGATGAACTAAGTGTGAATGCGTGATGACT
Organism: Phyllostachys edulis; assembly: GCA_036346405.1. NCBI lineage: Eukaryota > Viridiplantae > Streptophyta > Magnoliopsida > Poales > Poaceae > Phyllostachys > Phyllostachys edulis. The sequence goes on along the minus strand of CM070549.1, from coordinate 74,626,289 downwards.
TGTGACTTTGTGAGTTATAACTTATGAGCTAAATATAGTAAACTAAGTGTTATGTTTGTGATGAACTAGTTAATGCAGCTTGCTAGTGCCAATATTATGTGTGGTTACTGAAAATATGAACAATTCATGAATGTTTGCATCAAATAAACTAGTTATATGTTTTCGTTAATTTCTGTCATACAATTTAAGGGGTTTTCATGTTCCAAAAAATCATGATCGATTCGCTTCGATTCAGATTCGCTCCGATTCAGATTCGATATTATTCAGATCCGGGGTATTCAGATTCAGATTCGACCGGAAAAAAATAAAAACAAATATAGCAAAACCATTATCCGTCCGTATCAATCCGTTTTCACCCCTACCCATAAATATCTGCCCAACACTCAAAATAATGCCAGGAAATAACACCCATTGATATGAAGCTTCCAGGGTGTGATGAGTCTAAGGTTTCACAAATTATGGAAGCTCATATACCTAAAAATTCAGTTTCTAGGATTTAATAAGAAATTCTCAGAATTTATTAATTAATTCTCGGGGTTACAAAAACTTCAGGGTTCAAAACGTAAATTTACCATAGCCGCAATTTTATTCTTTAATTTCACCAAAACATCAGTGGGCAAATTGCAAAATTACCATAGCCGCAATTTTATTCTTTAATTTCACCAAAACATCAGTGGGCAAATAGCAAAATTGATGTAACACAGACGAATTTCGGCCTTCCGGCTAGAAAATTAACGGACCGTACGACCTGCGAGACGTGCACGCGCGGGCAGCTGCGACCTATAGAACGCACAACCCTCAACCAGTGGCGGTGCGTCGGGCGCAGGGCGATGGCGCGTAGGAGCCGATGATAGTGTGTTGCACGGCGGCACATTGGGCGCGGTGGACGTCCGCGGCGGTGGCGGAGCGGCAAGCTCGCACGTGGCAACGGTGGCGCAGATCGGTAGCGATGCGCGCGGCGGAGGATCGACGAGCTCGCGTGATGTCGACGCGGCGTATCGGGCGTAGCAGTGGACGTGCAAGGCGGGTGCATGGCGCAGGCTCCGGCAACGGCTCTACGACTCCAACCGAGCGAGGCGATGGCGTTGTGGACTCCGTCGGCACATCGCCTCACCACCGCGAAGAACGCGATGACAGCTGTGAGTGGGCAGTGTCGCGTCACCGTGTCGTCCACCATGGCCATCGGCTCCATATAGGTGTGCGTGCACGATTTCTACATGATCCCATCATAATCTACCGGATTAATCTACACTATGAACAGCTATCCTGATCTAGAACCCTAATTAGCAATTAAATCTATCTAATCTCTGAACAACAATTAAATCGATCTAATCTAGGGAACTACCAGTAATTAATCTACAAGATAAATCTAATAGTATGGGATTGGGAAGGAGGGAGTCCCGGTGACCTACCGATTCAGCAATGAAGAGCAAACCGAGGTGATAGCATGTTAGATTATCGCAGCGGAGATTATTCTACTAGCATGATGGGACTTAGATGAGATTCCCGGTGACCGCGCTACGAAAAGCTACCGAAAGATGGACAAACTTCACTCACGAATGGACTCAAGATAATATTCTGCTGTGAACTGCCGCGTTGCTAATGACTCAGATTTGCAAGCTTTAACCGTTAAAGAACGTGGTAGTCGCAGAAAACAATCAAACAATCACCACATAATCGACAGAGGAACAAAATAGATGGAGATATGATATGGGAAACTTCTTTATTAATAGATTGATCTCTTTCTGAATACAATAAGGTTCTATTTAAAGACTAAAACCCACCGGAGATAGTTTCGGTATTACACCCATTACCTCTTAATTCAGGGTTTCTCAATACTCTTTCTTAGACAAATACCGCGTCATATATACATCTCATTAAAAACTCCTCCCAAAAAACCTAGTGGGAAAAAGGGATCGGAAAAAAAAATACATTGCATCCACAAGCTATATTATATCGTTACCTCGTTAAAAACATCTATGTGAGAAATCTTTAAGAAAAACTCACTAAGGGAAAAAGAGTTTAACCTCTTTACCTTCTAGGTTAATATTTGGGATTAAGGTAAAACTTTAAGACCTTAAGTGGGTTATGATTCAGGGGATTCTCCCCCTGATCACTGCAACTCTCCAAGCCGCTTCATTCCAATACCATGAACACATCATTGTAAATTGGACGTAGGCGAAGACTTAATGAATAAATCAGCCAGATTTTCACAAGATCTAGTTTGTTGGATCTTCACCTCATCGTTCTTCTGGAGTTCATCAAGATAGAAGAATTTGAGAGCAATATGCTTCGTGATATTACTTTTAACATGACCCATTTGCATTTTTGCAACACAAGAAGCATTATCTTCATAGATAATTATGGGAGTATCGACGGTGTTAATGCCACATGACTTCTGGATATGGCTAATCACATGTCTAAGCCAAACACATTCACGTGAAGCTTCATATAGTGCAATAATTTATGAATGGTTGGTAGAAGTAGCTACTAATGCCTGATTAAGATGACCGCTAAGAGATGGCTGCGCCACCACAAAGTAATATAAATCTATTCTGGGATTTTGCACTGTAGGGATTTGAAAGATATCTTCAAGATATAGTAATGATCATCAGGATCTATGCACGATTTTCATGATCTTTGCATTGTCGACTAACTGGATCTAAAATGTTAAGTGGTAAAAACCTTCAAGGTGAATTTAAGCAGTTGTCATCGTATCAGCACCTTCTAGACTTGACTAAGATTTTCAAAATCTCAAGTATTATAAACAGTGTATAGCAAATGCTCCCCCTGAGGACAACTTCTGTTGAAGTCTTGTTGCTCTAATGCCTTTCATACATTTTTCGAAAAAAGAATATAAGCAAGTATATTGTAATCAAATCAACTAGATTACCACAATGCAAAGTCTTACATAAAGATATCCTGTTACTCATATGGAGATTTAAGGATAAACACTATTCAGTAGTAACATGCTTAACTTATCAAATATCACTATTTCATTATGCAACACAAGTAGATTATCCTTGCAGAGGATATAGAGTAATACTAATTGCAAAGTCGTATGCCTTCCAGGTACAATTTATCAAAACCTTTTAGGGCTTTAATATTTTGTAACTACCTCTAGGTGGTTAAAGTTACAACTAATAGTCTGTTTTGCCGAACTATGAAGTATGGTTGTACCACTTTATAGTAAAATATAACCAATCTTAGTTTTAGAATTTAGGGGATTAATTGCCAATGTCACCAATGTATGTCGTACCTTCATGGTACTAAAGGAAACCATCATTCCACTAACTTCTAGTGGAAGACGCACTTTATAAGTGCTTGTGTGGCGCACTTCTGGTCTTTATAGGGTCCTCATTTCATTCTTTAGGGTCTTGATGGGTCATTGTCCACTTCTAGGGATCATATGATCATTAGTGTGATTAAGAGATCGATCGATAAGGTAATTTTCCTTCAGGGAAACGCCCTCTCTTCCGAAAGATGCTCTTACTACAGGTAAGATACTATTGGGTTTGAGATTTATATATCTTGCGATTTTGTTGCCTTTCTTACTAGGAATTTTGAATCCTTCGAGGATCTCATCAAGGATTTTTAGAACCCATTGACTACATATCTTATTTATTCGTTCATGCCATTTGCTAGAATTATTATGCAATGGAATATTATATCATTCATAATAGGAGAGTAACGGTCTCTACGGGGACCTTTGAACCATAGCTTTCTCCACTTTATTACATTCATAATGACCCATCAAGTCTGAACTATCTGGTTCCAAGACTTTTATTTAGCAATTATGGTTCAACCTCATATGCTTTCATTATGCGACCCGATATGAATACTTCAAGTGCTCGGCCACGAACTTTGGTTCCGAATTCGTGTTCTCATAAGAGAAACTTTCGCAATTGTAGAGCCAAAGTGATTGTCGATAATTTTTCTCCCATATCCTCCAAATTGAGGGTATCTCAGTGTTAACCAAATCTTTGTCATTTCCCAAACAAAATATTCTTGGTCGTTCTGTATTCCCAGCATTGTAATATGTGCCCATCAAATTACTGGAGCTTTTATCTTCATGATGAACTGCTTCATGAGGTATTTCACCTTCACGGTGAGTTCTCTTCGAAAGTGTGAAAGGAGTGATTGATAATTGTTTTTAACTAGTGTCATTAGATCTTATACCCGCAGGCGTCCCCACATATTTTAGATCAAGAACCAATAAGCCAATTTCGCAGAGGTGGATATACTATTCAACCTGGGGTATTCCACTCTTACCGATGTATTTATTGCAAGTAAATACTGCGGTAAATCCTCCATAATTGGAAAGTATCTGGCAGGCTCCCTGCTTCTCACGTACAGGAGAATAAACTAAACCTTAAGTTTAGCTTAACTAATGTGTGTATCTTAATACTAAAGATCTTTTCCTTACGGAAAATACAACAGCATTCGAACTTTTGGCATTTCTCTCCCCCTAATGCCGAGATTCGATCCTTCTTAATAGCATACCACAAAATTCCCCTATCATGGGCACGTGATTGATTGAATTTCAGATCCAACATGATCTCCAACAACTACTGGTCGCCCAAAGGTTTATGCTACAGTGGTGATAACATGTGGGAAATATTTGATTCCTCCAACACACACTTATTTCAATAAGGGGTTTGATGATTATATGCAGTGAGCTAGACTTTTATCAGTGCAGTGGCAAGAAAAACTGCATGATCCTAATATTTTGTAGGATATCCCAACTTCTGGTTAGTTATTAATCTGTGACAAAAGGTCCCATATGGTGGTCCGAGAGTTGGCAGACTTATTCTATAGACTAGCTTCTTTATTATTTGCTCAAGTTTTGATCCAATTACTCATACCACATTTTAAATAATTTGGATCATTAAACTTCAATTTTATAATTGTGCAACATATTTTCTTATGGTCATAAGCAGTGTGTTCTAACATCATTATACTACAGGATACTCTTCAGTAATTAAATATAATATTGGAACATAAAATATTGTTCTCATCACAACATAAACTTCAGGTTTTATATAAGTGTAGTATAATCTTGATGAGAAAGAAGAGAGCTTTTCAACCACTTGCTATTGGCATCCATTAGACTTAGTTATGAGTATGTATTCTGTACCATTCTGATGATCGGTTTCTATGTGAAATCCATTAAGATGAATGTCTTTAGAACTGAGGTGGGTACATTTAGATTTGGGATAGAGAAGAGCATCTTCAACTGTTATACATGTACCCATAGGGAGAACTATGACGGCCCTTCCAATGCCGACTATGAGAGCATCGCTTCCGGCAATGGTCACGATATTCCTAGTTTTCTTAGTTAATGTCTGGAAATACTTAAATTCCCTAAAAATCAAATTAGTGGTGCAACTGTCTACAGGACAATTTCCTCGTCCGCCATTGGATCGTACTGAGTTGTTCTATATTACAGAAGAATGATTTATAATCAAACAATTATTCAACAAGAAATATAGTTCAAAAAGGAAACAGAACAAGCATAGACCAATAAAATAATGAATTTAATAATCTGGAATAACAACACCAAGAGTTCAGCCTAAGGAAATAATAAAAGATAAATGTTCAACATGAGCATGAATAAACCAAAGTTCATCGGGAACTAAAACTAAACTAATCTACAAATACAAATTGGAGGAGACTACTTCATGTCTCCATATGGGTCCTGGTTGTCCTTCTGGAGGTCCAGCAGCGCCAACCCTAAAAGATCGTCGTGATCCATGTAGGTGCCTTCCCCCTAAGCCACGTCGTCAAGAATCATGTAATCAATCTTCTCGACGTCTTGTCTAGGAGATGGTCCAGTCAGAGCGGGCTGAGCGATGAAGTGAGCCTCAACTTTATTCCCCTAGGTCTTATTGACTCTACTAGTGGATTGCATGTAGAGATTCACCAAATGCTGCGGAGTGCGGCAAGTGCACGACCAATGGCCGGTGCAACCACATCTGAAACACTTCTGGGGAGGATGTGTAGTTTCGCTGCCTGATTCTTGCTTCTGGGCCTCCCTTTGCTTGATCCTCTAGAATGGGGTTTACCCCTGTCTCTTTGCATCCCGACCTTCTTCCATTTACCCCCATTCTGTTTTGGACCTTTTCCGCGGTCCTAACTTCTGCTAGCCTATTGAGCATTGGTGTGTGCTTCAGGCACAACCATTGTAAAACCATCAGAAGTTCTTCATGTTTCTCTGCTTCCAGCAGAGTGTATATCACCCCAGAGTACTTTGAGTACTTCGCATTGCGGTACTGTTACTACAGTACCCTCATATTGGGGTGGAATGTGCACAAAGTCTTTTATATCCTATCAGCTTCTGTAACTGTCTGGTTACATAATCTCAATTTGGATATAAGTTTGTGCATAACAGAGTTATATGCTGCGATAGTCTTAAAATCCTGAAAGCGTAGGTTAGTCCATTCTCGTTGTGTTTCTGGCAGTCGAAAAGATCTCTGCTGGTTGTAGTGTTCCTTCAGAGAATTTCATAATACCAGTGGATCCTCCTCCATTAAATATTTAGACTTCAGGTCTGCATGGAGATGGTGCCTCAAGAAGTGCAGAGCTGTCGAACCCAGAGAACGAATGATCCCAGATTCTCTGTGTCTCATACACTAGTCCAAGAACAGCTAGTGTACACAGTCAAACAAAAATGATAGCTGACGAGGATCTAATAATCCTCGTTTAATTGTTTATCTGTAATTCATATTATAGATAGCAATATCTTTATATTACTCGTAGGTATACCTCTTACCATTTGTAAGGGGTAACCTTAACCGAGTGGTCGTAAGTCTTGCTACGACCACCCCCTAGTCGTAAGCCTTTTCTACGATTAGTCTCTAGTCGTAAGCTTTCCTATGACTAGCCTTAGGTTGAGAGGCTTCTCTACGAGCACCTTGTGGTCGTAAGTATATCCATAGCCTAGTTGGTTACAACTACCCTATATTGATGGAATCTACAGACATGTGGGCCCAGTCGATTAGGGAGTCTTATGCACCACGTTTAACCTACGGGGTAGTTAGCATACACTGTTATTCTCTGTGAACAACTGCACGATTTATACCCTGTCTCTGATAATAACTACCTGGTGACGTGGGGGAGTTATTTCCCTGGCAATAATAACCTCCACCAATGGTTCATCATTTGGAATATTGAGACGTTTATTGGCTTGGATGAACTACCACCTCTTCGTACGTTATATAAAGGATGAAGTCAGTAGGCAGAGGGGCAGAGCAATCTGGAGCACAAGACATTAGGCTTTAGTCTTTCTCTTGATTGTAAACAATGTACTCAATACACTAGTATAGGAGTAGGGTTGTTATTCTCCCCGGAGAAGTCCCGAACCTGTATAAAATCCTTGTGTCATTCTCTGTGTGGTTTTATTTCCAGGAGTTCCTCCGAATCAAACAATCATACGTAAGATCGGTTCTAGATCACCGACAATTGGCGCCGTCCGTGGGGACTTTTCAGTGATTCCTCATCGACATGTTCTCTTTACTCTCTCAACTCTAATGTTTTCAGGGCAGGAGAATGGAATGAGGAGAATTGGTTTGACCTGGCCGACTACGCAGACCTCGACATGGATGCCTACTACGACTATGAGCAGAGTATTATTTCATCCGATGGTAATGTCGCCTCTAGAGATCATTCGCCTGATCCAGGAGACAATGCCACCGATGGAGTATAGGAGGGTTCACTTTCTCCCATAACAGTACGTCTAAATGGGGAACCAGATTCCTCATAGGGCAAGGGTCCACTCGACCACGTATAGGAGGGTTCACTTTCTCTTGACTGTGCCAAGGTAGGCTCAGAACATGATGAGGGTTCTCCCTCCAAATGTTCGAGTTCGCCTGAGGTCGTCCGACCTGGTACGACATGTCATCATCTCAGGACTCCATCAGCATTTGGTGGTTGTCTCTCTTTGGTTACCCCCACAGAGGATATGGAGGAGCATACTTTTCCTACAAGTTCTACCATACCCTCGTAGGGCTCACCTACAGATGGAGACGGTTATAACCCAGAACTCCCCTTCTTGGAGGGGCTTCCTCCAAGTTGTGAGGCGTTGTCATTCGACTACTCCTCAAGCCAGGAGACCTCAAGCGCAAGTGAAGATCATATAGAGGAGGTCTTCGTCCTCCCCGCAGATCATGATCGCTCTCCTAGAGACAAACTTGGCGTCTCTGTCGAAAATAATGGTCTTTGGTACACCACGCAACCTCACAATCTCACGCATGTAAATAGGAGCCAAATCGCTCGCTGAGTTTGTCGTGCAGATAAGAATAAATTGTGCAGATTTGCTGAAATGATCCCCTATTACCCAAACTGCATCCTTCCCTCGCGGCGAATGAGGTAACGCAACCACGAAGTCCATGGAGATATCATCCCAAGGCCACTGAGGAACCTCCAGAGGCTGCAACAACCTTGCAGGACACTTATGCTAAGCTTTCACTTGCTGACAAACATCACAAGAAGCCACATAATTAGCGATATCCACATTCGTCCTTTTCCACCAGAAATTCCGTTTCAGATCATGGTACATTTTTGTCTCACCTGGATGAACAGTATACGGGGTGCGATGAGCCTCCCTCAAGATATCACCTTTGACCTCCACCTTTTGTAGTACACAAAGGCGACCCTTAAACCAGAAAGCACCGGAATCATCCAAACTGAAATCCCCTTCTTTATCCCTATCCACACATTTTTTGACATTCTGCAATAACCGGCCATTCTGCTGTGCTTCCCGCACACGGTCTGGAATGGCTGACTCAAGGATGAACTGTGCCTCAACATGTGTCGTGCCTGCATAGCAATAAGATATTCGCATGCTGTCAAAATCAGCAACGAGGCAATCAAGGGTAGTAGGAGTAGCCTTGCGACTAAGAGCATCAGCAACAACGTTTGCCTTGCCGGAATGGTACTGAATTGAGAGATCATAATCCTTAATCAGCTCCAACCACCTACGCTGCCTTAAATTCAGATCCTTTTCCATGAATATATACTTAAGACTTTTGTGATCTGTGAAAACATCACAAGTCTCACCATACAAATAATGCCTCCAGAGTTTCAAGGCAAACACCACTGCGGCCAACTCCAAGTCATGGTTGGGTAATTTTGCTCATACTTCTTCAGTTGCCTCGGTGCATAAATGATTACTTTACCTTCTTGCATGAGAACACAACCCAGCCCAACTCGGGAAGCATCTGAATAAACTGTGAAACGCTTCCTAGGCTCAGGAAGAGTAAGAACAGGAGCAGTCACCAACTTTTCTTTTAAGGTATGGAAACTGCATTCACAGTCATCGTCCCACCAAAACTTCACATCCTTCTGCGTGAGCCGGGACATAGGCTTGGCAATAATTGCACAAACCGCCGATAACATCCAGCCAAACCAAGGAATCAACTAGGAACCGGGCCTTTTTTTTGAGCTGCGGTACTATCACACAGAGGAGCGGCAGTACCGCTCAGTTCATACCGAGAGGAGGTCCACCAGGACCTCCCAGGAGGTCTTCGAGACCTCCTGGAGGTCTTGGTCGCCGCACGAGCCAGTCCCAGGACAACAGAGCTAGCTCACGTAGAATCACTTTGGTGTGATCACAACCGCAAGGTCAAGACAAGAGATGAAGCAGACAAATTAAACTTAGTAATAAACAAGACCTTATGGTCCAAGATTGTTTACAGAAGGTTTGCCACTTGGGCTTACAAACCGACAACAAAAGGACCTTGACAGCTGAAACACCAGAACAGTTAGAGGCCAAACGGCAAGCCCACAGGCTGTCGAGTGGAGTACGTCCTAGGCAGCGAAGTCATCAAAGAAGTCCTCTTCAAAGAGGTCTGAGCTTCCTTGCACTTGGTCATCTTCATACACTGCTTTGACACAGGGCTTAGAGCCATGAGTACTTTGAATATACTCAGCAAACCACAAGGGAACAATTATGCAAATAGTAATCATGCAATACCAGAGGAAGGTTGTATGGTTAGTTGCGCAAAGCAATATTCGACAGTAATTAACATAATAGATTGCAAAGCAGCGAGTTAAAACAATAATACATAATTACATTGTTTGAAAGGAAGGGAGTGAGCACCCACTCACATCCAAACCACTCGGGGGAGGTCTGGTTGCACCCACAGCCAGGACCTCTCCAGAGCACCAACTCTAGAGCTCAAATCCAGCACCTGGACCACATCTCGAGCCAGCCATGACCCCTCTAAAGCCAGCCAAGGTCTCTTCGAGGCAAGGCCACTACCTCGCAGAAGAGTCCAGCAACACCATTCTCAAAAGCTATCCTTGCGCCACTTTCACTGGTATTGTCCATGACCAAGGACTTGGCTATTCAATAGATTTTACGCTCGCAGAGGTGTATAACTTACCCAAAATCCACGATCTCTAGCGGACGGGTTCCAGAAAGACCCTTGCTCACTTCCAAAGGTGAGCAGCCTAGAGAGCTGCAATGCCTTTACAAAGCTTTGAGGCTGCTCGAGCTGCCCGCTAAGGTTTCAGATTCCCCCCTTGGTCTAGAAGTTCGCAGGTTACGGGTGCCCTCTTGCGCCAACGAATCAACACGCCATCCAAAACAGCCCTAAGCCATCTCATTGCTAATTATTCAGCCCTGACCACCCCCATAAGGTGATCTTGTGGTTGCACCGATTGGCCCAGATCGACTAACACAAAGTTAAGTCCTTAATTGTGCTCAGCAAGACTTCCACAAACCTGTGCAAAGCACCCACTTTCACTCCATGCCTTCTTGCCCAAGCAAAACCAATTGTTCAACCCGCCATCGACCACCCAGTCTCGCTCAAACATTATTAGGGTGATCTCAAGACCACAATCAACACAACTTAGGCATCCCGCCATAGTCGCTAATAGTGGCACCCACCACGATTCCATAGATCATTAGTCAAGATTATTAATTGATGAAGCATGATTCACGCACCCACGGTTCTATAGCAAGGCTAAGCATAAACTAGCGGTCCCATGTTGGCAATAACAAAAGATACCAACTAAAATACCCAACCTAAAGTTTCCAAAGGGAGTATGTCAACATGTCCAGCAGCAAGTCCAAAGGAGGCATAATATCAAGTAAGGAAGAGTAGCTATTGCCCAAACATTTTCATATAAAAGTAGCCATGCATGATAAAGTAAAACAAAATATATTTGAAAGACTAGGTTCAATATGATCAAGGGTCAGGACTTGCCTTGCTCAAAGCCTTGAGATTCTTCCTCCCTTCACGTAACTCTGGCTCCTCACGGCCTTGGCAATCTTCACGGTGAAAACCAAATGACTCAAATAGAGCTCCAACAAGAACCAAAAAGAAACTCCAAATAAGCTCAAATACAAAACCAACAGTAAAGGTTGGGAGGTCAAGAGGAGGTCCCAAGAGCTTGGCTTTGGAGAGGTCCAGGACCCGCTTATTGAATCGTGGAGGAGAAATGAGGAAGAAAGTGAGAAAAGATGGGTCGCCTAAGCTATATATAGTCGAGCCAAAGAGGTTGCCCTAAGGTGCGCCACTCAGAGTTGGTAAAGAGGACAAGGAAGTAGGCAAGGAATGTGACAAAAGAATGATATGAGTACTGCAAAAGTGACAGCACTTAATGCGATACAACATGCATTAAATGTGGGGGGGACTTCCTTGCACAAAGGACACAGTCAAAGGATACAGAAAACTAGGTGCGACTACCATGTGGGTCCAGCCAAGACCCGCAGAGGAAGTCCTGCGAAGACATTGAGGAGGTCTTGCAGTGAACAAGGGGAGATCCTCACCCACAGGGGAGGTCTTGACGGTTAGATCTCCGGGAGGGAGGTCCAACGGTCAAGATCAAGGACACCAAAGGAGGTCCGCAAGAGCTAAGAGGAGGTCCTCACCCGCAAGGGAGGTCTAAACGGTTGGATCTCCGGAAGGGAGGTCCAACGGTCAAGATCAATTACGAACGGGGAGGTCTGCAAAGGCAAAAGGGAGAGCCTCGCCCGCATGGGAGGTCTGCGATAGCGAGATAAGAAGGGAGGAGCAGAGTCGTTGATTCGGATCGAACGACCAAAACAATTGGGCCGCTCGAACCATCCGGTTACCACTAGATCTCACCATTGAACTGGATCGGGTGGCCCAAAATGATTGGGACGCTCGACCGCCGAACGCCTCATCAAATCGACCATCCAAACACGATCCGACGGCTCAGAAGGATGGGATGTTCGACCATCCGAACGCTTCTTCTCAATCGGACCGTCCAAACTTAATCGGACGCTCCGCGTTGATAGGGAACATTCGGACCAGCGAAGGATAAGGAAGACCAATGAAAAAGGGGTCCCAATGGTCCAGATGAACTCAAAGGAGGTCTTCAACGGCTAAGATGAGATCAAGGAGGTTTTATGTGACTGAGACCATGCTCGAGCGGTAGGTCCGGCCAAGCGAACGGTAGGTCCGACCTGGGGAAGTCCTATGGACACGGAGAGGTCCAAAGGAGTACAGAGGGGTCCCAAGGTCACAAAGAGGTCCTAGGGGTTAGATCTCTCAAATGAGATCTCAACGGCCAGGATCAAAGCAATGGAGTGGTCCGCGGAAACAAAGATACGCGGAAACAAACTAGGGCCGTTAGATCCAGATCGAACGGAGCCAAGCAAAGGGGCCGTTTGGACCGAGCGAACGCACCTTCAAGTTCGGGCCGTCCAAAACAACAACGGTCCTAAGGCGAGGAAGGTTAAACCCTAGCGGCACGACCGCAAAACAACAGCGGTAGGTCCGCAAGGGTACAAGGAGGTCTTCAAGGAGTCAAAAGGGGGGGTCCTTTGGACTCTAAGGAGGTCCAATGGCAAGGGAAGCCAAAAGACTCAGAGGGGGTCTTACCAAAGGCGGTAGTTCCGAAGGAACAAACGGTAGTACCGCCAAGGCAAGCGGTAGCACCGCACCGGCGCGAGGGAGGTCAAAGGAGCTCCACATGGTCATAGGGAGATCCATATGGGCACAGGGAGGTCCGAGAAGGCTCAAGGGAGGACTTTGACCAAGGCGGTAGTTCCGACACTACCACAACGGTACGACCGGGGGTCGGAAATACCGAAACGGAGAAGGTAAAACCAAAGCTAAGTGTCAAGACTTGAGCAGCATTTGCACGACCGCTAGAGGATAGCGGTAATACCATTAAATCCGCCCGAACCACCCCTGTGGAGGTCCAGAGGAAGGGAAACAAGGCCAAACTTGGCTTTGAGAACCCAAAAGGGGTTTTGAAACACAAACCCGAGCTTGTCCCTCAGCAGGAGGTCCAAGACAAGGGGAGGTCTAAACGGAGGAGGAGGTTTTAATCTCAAAGATATTCAAACCAACAAAGGAGGTTGGAGGAAGGTTAAACCAAGAAGCACACACAGAGAACTCAGGAAGAAAACAAACCAAGGAACACTAAGGAACAACAAGAAGCTCCAACCAACAGAGAACACCAACAAGGGACTTAGTTCAGGTTTGATTAGGTCAAGTTAAACTTTCCAACTTCCAAAACACCAAGTTAAGCTTGAACAGGCAAACAAACCAAATGGTTCCTTTTGATTTTTAAAGCTGGCAATGGCTCTAGAGAAAACGGGACGTTACAAGATCAAAATGTCATCAATAGAAACCACTACAAATTCATCTAGAAACTCATGCAACATCCTGTTCATTGTATCCATAAAGCTGCAGGGGCATTGGTTAGTCCAAAAGACATAACTTTGAATTCAAAATGCCCATACCTCGTGGAGAACGCCGTCTTTTCAATGTCCTCTTTATGGACAGGAATCTGATTGTATCCAGACTGAAGATCAATCTTTGAAAATATCTTAGCTCCCCTCAACTGATAAAATAATCTTCGATGCGTGGTAGAGGATACTTATTCTTAATTGTTAACTAAATGAGGTCACGGTAGTCAATACACATCTATCAACTACCATCTTTGTTCTTTGTAAAAAGAACAGGAGCTCCCCAAGGGGACACACTGGGACGAATGAGATCTTTGGCTTTTAGATCATCCAACTGCTTCTTTAATTCCTCTTGGAAAAGACGAGTCAAGCGATATGGAGTCATGGAAACAGGTCGAGCACCCGGAACCAAATCAATACAGAACTCTACTAGGCTAGGTGGAGGCATCCCAGGCAACTCTGTTGGAAAGACATCAAAAAATTCCCGAACCACCGGAATATTTTCTGCAGTCAAGGATGAACTCGACTTTTCTATTAGAGATAAAAGAAACACATTCTTTGCTGCACGACTACCAGGAAACAAACTAGCCAGCACAAAAAGTGAGTGAGATGGCGTGCTCTCCTGAAAGACTATCTCTTGCCTAGACGGGGCTTGCAAGGTCACTGTCTTCCAGAAACAAGAGATGACAGCACGGTAACGATGTAACCAATCTATTCCCAAGATAACATCAAACGGTTCTATCTTCATAACCATCAGGTTAGCAACAAATTCCTCCCCATCTACAGAAATCACACAACAGGGACAAACTGTATAACTGGAAAGAATACCCCCATAAGAGTTAACTAGAACTGACTGAGCTATTTGCTGCATAATCAAATTTGCCATGCTAGTGAACTCTAATGATGCAAAAGAGAATGTAGCCCCTGAATCAAAAAGAATAAAAGCCTCCACTGAGTCCACTAGGAGCGTACCTCTCACCACATCGGGACGACCTACTGACTCAGCAGTAGGCATAGCATAGGACACTGATGCTAGGCAGTGGAAGCCCCAACACCCTAGTGTGGTGGTGCAAAGAATACCAAGACGCCCTAATCGAAACGGAGCTGCTGGGTAGGCGCAAAAAGTACCTGGTGGCGTGATCCCCAAGCGCAGGGAGGTAGGGCTGTGGCGGTACCCATGTCAGAGTAGGAGTGGCTGCTAGCATCTGCACCGACCCTCGAGAAGAAGCAGCTAGCACCGGTGCTTGAACTGGCAACTAGCTCCCACTTAATGATACTAGTGGGATTCCACCAACACACCAATGCCTTGTGGCCCTCTGACCACAATGGCGACACGGGCCAGACCAGGAACAATCTAAAGCGTGATGCCTGTTGTCACACTTGAAACATATCATGCCTTGCCTTGGAATCGGACGAAGCATAGGTGCACCTGCTGACGGTCGAGATGTGACTAAAGACTACGGCTTTGAGAACTTGGGCTTGAATGATTCTGAGGGCCTTTGAACTTCTTGGAAACGGGCCTCTGAAAAGACCCACCTCCCCCACCAAAACTCCTCTTTTGACTGCTACCAGAACCACCAGGAACCACAATATCTCCAGTGCCTTGCAACTCCTCACTGAGTTGCATCTCTATCTCCATGCCCCTAGCCTGTTTTACCAGAGAGCTAAAATCACGCAACTCCAAAGCCCCCAACACATGACGGTACTCAGGTTTGAGCCCCCTGCGAAACCTCTTATGCCTTCTCCTCGTCATTCATGGCCACAGCTGGAATGAAGCGAATTAGGTTATTAAAACCTGCTTCATATTCTGACACCGACATCTTGCCCTACTTATAATTGTTCAAGGACACCTCCTAGCTGATAGGACTCCTTCCCACCAGATATCTGCCTACTCCTTTACTTGGAAGGCCACAAACTGAGCTCTCAACTCTGAAGTCATTCCCAGTGCTCCAAAGTGCCTCTCCATAGGACGTAACCAATTTGCAGCATCAACTGGTGTGCCCATCCCATCAAAAGTATCCAATCTCAGAGCGTTCCATTGATGAAGTCCCATAGCAACAACGGCAGGAACCACAGCAGGAGCAGCAGCGGGAACGGCCGCGTGAAAATGCTGGGGTTGAACATGGCTCCCCTGAACTTCCCCATGCTGAGCTGCTGAAGCAACTTCTTCCTCTGACCCTGCATGACTGCCCTCCCCAGCTACCGATTCCTGAACCCCGGGTGGCGGCATCACATGGCCCCGACCGACACCCTGCCGACCACGACCACAGCCTCTTCCCCTTGCCATTTCTAAACACCACAAACAAGAACAATCATATGTTAAGCACAATCATCAACTATCAACTCAATCACAAGAACAACTATAATATTCAATGAAAGTGTATATGCAATGCAATAACCCAAACCCACCTATTGTGCATAGTGTGTCAAAATTAATAATTCTAGTACCACGGACCTACAGCCCGCTCTGATACCAATTGTAACACCCCAGCCCAACCTGAGCCCGGAATGTTACTAAAACAACAAGGTAACAATTTAAAATCTAAGATAACAATTTAAAATCTAAGATATTATACTAAATTTTAGTAGAACCTCCTTTATATAGTTAACCATACAAAAGGTTCCAACAATTATCAATAACGTAATCAATTATTTCAAACAGCCAAGTTAAATCATAACCATAGAAACTTCCATGCAACGCTAGACAATTTTATTACAAAGCAACAGGTGCATAAAGACATAACAAATAAGAATCATCTTAGCAGTTTGCTCAATTATAAAATTATTATTCCAAAATTTGTCATTCATGAGGTTGCTCGTGGTAGAGTGCATCAGTTCTTAATACTAGCCCTTCCCATACATGACGTCCGGGTAAAAGGTACCTAGAAATATAAGCAAACAGCAAGTGCGAGTCCATAACTCAGTAAAGTACAAATAAAACAGTAATCCAATATACAACTTTGACACAAATCAACCAATCACAATACTTCATACTAAATCAGCTCATATGCTCATGCAATGTGAATGCCACAAATGCACCTTTTCTTTTCTCTTTTCTTTTACCGGTAATGCGGAGTATACATCCGTCGATGCATACCCACACCTGCACCTTCTAGCACAGGGACCATAAGCCCACACTCCACGAGCGTGGAGACCTCACACCCGTCTAATATATGACGGGGACCTCAAAATCAATCCCGTCTCAAGTATAATGACACGATGCATATGTGTCTATTCATTTATCCAACATAAGAATGTAACGACCAGCAGTGACATTCATGAGTAAAGAGCATAATCATAATACAAGCATTCATGAGCATTCACTTTAATTTTTCTACCCACTAATTGCACTTGCCTCAATCGTGTGAAGCTTAATGACACGAAGAGGGCGCTGCCCCCGGAATCAAACCACCACCTGAACATTTTTTTTAACAACCACACTAAGAGGACATTTCTGAACATGGCATTGCTAAAAAAATATATACGATTAACTACGCTCCCTAGCGCAACCCAAAACACCAACTCCCATGAACATCGATCTGTCCCAAAATAGAACAGTCTTCTTCTAAAAATCATAACTTTTCATCTATTTACCCAAAAATGGTGTTATTTGATTCTCTAGAAATCTTACTAAATTACCCACATAAAACTAGTTGGTGAGATTCCCAGATTCTGTCATTATCTATCTCTACTAAACTGATTACTAAAATTGCTAAACCCTTGCAAAGTTTCTGGAAAGCAGAACTAAAACGTACATAACTTTCAGTACAATAATCCAAAAATTATGTTCTCTAGCTTTCTGGAAACCTTAGTAAATAACCTACAACTTTCATGTTAGTGAAATCCTCTAAATAATGTGCTAGCTAATTTCTAATAACCAGTTAATACCAACTGCCAAAATTCTAACAGAGAATCT
Source organism: Phyllostachys edulis (assembly GCA_036346405.1). Taxonomy (NCBI): domain Eukaryota; kingdom Viridiplantae; phylum Streptophyta; class Magnoliopsida; order Poales; family Poaceae; genus Phyllostachys; species Phyllostachys edulis. Next base: position 74,608,704 of record CM070549.1, on the reverse strand, counting down.
GAACAGCGATGTTGTAAAAACCATAACTTACGATCCGTTCATCCAAATGACTTGACCCAAGATCCTACAGAAAGCTAAAGATGCTACCCACAATTCTCTAGGAGGATGGCCAGATCTAATTACGCAGTTAGAACCCTAAAACTGCCGAGCATTACAGACTGCCAAAACACGATCTAATACCCGATGTCGCCAAATCACAAAACAACAAGACTAATCGAACGGAATAGAAAGTTACCCTTGGAGAATACGCAGAAGGCTGCACAATCAACCACGATATCCCTCTCCCTTCTCTTCTCCCTTCTCCCCCTTCCTTCTTCTTAGCCGGCCACCCCAATGGAGATCTTTGCCCCTTCCTCTTTTTGGCCGGCAGCACCGAAGGGTGACTTGGCCTGCAGCAAGGATGCTCACCAGGGGGTGGAGGCGCAGCCAAGGACCAGGACAGGGAGGGAGGAGGCATAGGGAGGGGAGAGTGTGGCGGCCAAGGGGGGGAGGCGCCCTAGGGTTCCCCCCCCCCTCTTAAAAGGGCTGGCTGCCCCCTTCCCCCTTTGGGCCAAAATATTTTTGGTCGAGAGCCCACAGCCCAGGTTGTTTGGAATACGCAAAAACTACCCCCCCTGAAACTTCTGTTAAAACCATTCTCTCAAATGGGTCCTCCTCTCTAAAGTTTTTCTTCTCACTTAAATATATTTGGGGTATTACAACTCATTTCATGGGATCGTACCAGGTTCTTCGACCAAACCAACTAGCCAAGTTTCTCTTCCTGTAACGTTTGGCTCTCCAAGCAATTTCAGGATAGAAAAAAATCTCTTTTTATGTGGTCAATTTCAACATGGCATACAATGCTATACTCGGACAATCAATTTTGGCATGATTCCTAATGGCTACTCATTATGGTTATCAATGTCTTAAGATGTCAGGTCCCAAAGGATTAATCACAGTCCGCTGTAATCACAGTCCTAATGCCAGTTCCATAGTAGGCAAATACACCAACCGGCTCAAGCATTACAAACTATGCCTCTATCTTGGCCTTTTGCAACCTGGGGTCTCGATATCCTAGTACCGTTCCCAAAAGCACCAAAGGGCTTCGAGTTTATTTTTTGGCTATTGATACATTCACAAAAAGGATCGAAGCCGAACCTGTGACTTGAATCACAACGGAAGCCGCTAAAAGGTTCATGATGAGAAGCATGATTACTCGATTTGGTGTTCCAAGTCGAATATAGATAATGGTAAATAATTTTTGAGCGCAAAATTTTAGGAATTTTGCGACGAATTGGGTACCAAATTGTGTTATGCTTCTGTCGCTCACCCACAAAGCAATGTGGCAGTCGAAAGAGTGAATGGCCAAATAATGCAAAGAATTAAAAGTTGTGTCTTCGACCAGCTTGTAAAGCGCTCAGGGGCTTGGGTACAAGAATTACCCTCAGTATTATAGGCAGTTTGTACGACTGCAAGTCGGGCTACAGGTGAGACACCTTTTTTTCTAGTTTTTGGAGCTGAAGCCATGCTTCTACCAGAACTAAAGGTCAGGTCGACATGGGTCGAAAACTTCAACGATTCTAACCAAGAATAACTTCGAGTAGATGACATCAACCTACTCCAAGAGAAGAGGAATCAAGCCTTGATCCGTTCAACGGTCTATCAACAAGCCCTGCGCAAATACTATGATCGTAAGGTCCAACCTCGCAGCCTTGATGTAGGTAACTTGGTATTGAAAAAGATTCAATCCCAGTCTAATTGAAATAAACTTTCCCCCAAGTGGGAAGGTCCTTACACAGTGGTTGAAGTTACACGACTAGGTTCGGTACGACTAGCAATGGAAGACGGCTGAATCCTCTCTAATTCTTGAAACATCAACCAACTACGCAAATTTTATGTGTAACTTCTTACTCTCTCAATAAAGTTTCAGTTTTCTTCAATCTTTATTATTTTATATTGAGTAGCACTTCGATGGTTTTTTGATCATTTTTACACACCCAGTTTTTCTTTACACTGGTCGAAGGAAGTTAACATCACCTAGTCGAAGTCTTTCCTTTCTGCACGTGGTCCGGCCCACTAGAAGGAACTTCTTAGAGTCAACTCGTTCCTAACTTTTGTTGTCAATACAAAGAGACTGGGTTCAACAAATCTAATCGAAATATTATCAAGCTAGCTCTTTTAACCTTAGTTTATTTCTTCATTACTTTTGAAAAATTCTCTGAGTGGAGTAAACTTTTCTAGTTTGTTCGATTGCTTTTAGTAAACTTAATACGTTTAAACTGGTTAGAGAAAGACACAACATCTAGTCGAAGTATTTCCTCTCTGCATGTGGTCCTACCCACTAGAAGAAACTTTCTAGCGTCGTACTGTTTCTAACTCTTGCTATCAGTGCAACCTAATTGAGTTCACTGGAAAAGGTTGAACGAATTTTTAAGGCACTCTGAAAGTTTATCCCACTCATGTCAACGCTCTTGATTTGATTAATATGGCTGGAGAGTGTAGCTTCACTAGTCAAAGTCTTTCCTTTCTGCATGTGGTCCTGCCCACTAGAAGAAACTTCCTAGTGTCCATCAATTACTAACTCTTGCGACCAGAACATGACAATCGACATCGACAACACAAGTTGGATAAATCGCCTTTTAAGCAAACACTTTTTCACACTATTTACGTAGTTTATATAAATAAACTAAGCAAATAGTCGGGGGCTAGGATACAGTTATTAATATGACTTCAATTCTTAGTCTTGAATTCAATTTTTTTTTCTTTACATTGTCTTATGAGTTAATAACTACTCGACAAGATAATTTGCAGGAAAAGAAGATTTATATTCATAACCAAAAGCTTGTATTTACAATATTCCTATTACAAACTACTCTAACGAAGGAGATCCAATTTGCATCTTCTCCGAGACCTTCTGGTTGACTGGCTTCACTTCTTCAATCAGCCGAGTTGCTTCTGATTCAGCACAGTCGAAGTCGGTTTTGATTGGTTGAAGGTTAAGATTATGGTCATTTGCCTTAAGCTTTGCCAAGGCATAGCTTACTGCACCTTCGACCGCCTCTCTTATCGAGTCATCCTGGTTGGTCCTCAGAGTGGCTATCAACTCCTCTATAGCTCTGACTTGCTCTCCAATGGCACTCGTATGGGTGATCATGGTGTCTTCAAGAGGAGTCATCTCTTTAGCACCAAGTCCTCTGAGTACATTGTTCAGGAGAGACATGTTGCCTTGAAGGTTGATCTTCATCGACTTCATATCCTCTTGACTGTGAGTCGAATCTTCGTCGAGTTGCTTGATTTCAACTGCTTGCTCTGAAATAGAGTACGACCAGTCAGAAGCATATCCTTTAATGACTAGTAAGCAACACCGGTCGTAGGTAAAGAGTTACTTACATGCCAGTCGAGAGTCAAGTTTCTTGATTTCGTTATCGTGGGAGGCATTTTTCTTCGCAGACCGCTCTTCTCATGACTTTATCTACTTGTCTTTTTCTTTGGCGATACGAGATAGCTCGTTGACAACCAAAGCCTTTTCTTTGGCCTCGATTTCGAGCTTACCCATTTCGACTTCTTTTTCTGAAAAGAAACAAGAGTTAGAAAAAAAAACAAAAGATCATTATCATAAGCAGTTTTAAGTTCAAAACTTAGTGTTTATTTCATTTTGCAACTTTTGAGTTACAGACTTTGCCTCCTGAAGTTTCTTCAGAAGGTCTTCTTTTTCTACCCTTGGCTTCTTCGTCTCGACTTTTTCATAGTCGAGCGAATCAGCTAAGGACTTTTCATCGCTCATAAACCTACAGATTGAAAGAAACATGAGCACTGGACAAGTGGTCGAAACATAAAAGTCTACATATGACATTAGCTTACCATCTCTCTACCTACTCACATAGTTCAGCTTTTTGCTGCCTTAGCAGCTCAATTTGTCTATGGTATTCACCGACATTGACAACTTGTTCCAAAGCTCTCTGAATAAATAAGTATAGTGAGATGCGAGAAGAAAAACCAAAATATGTAATTATTTGGCGTCGAATACTTACATTGATGGTTGTTCGAGCAAAACTGGCGTACACCCCCTTGGAGTTCATCAATGTTCTCGACCTTGTCCCACTATATTTCTTGAAGACGTTCGTCATAAAAAATATTCATTAAGAATATCCTTGGGGTGTGGGACTCGGTCGTGGGATCTGAACAAAGAGGACCCCATGACGGTGGTTGGGCTGAAGAACTTGAAGAAGAAGTTGAAGTACTCCTCTTCGACTTCGTTGGTTGCACCAGCAACTACTCCTTGAGAACGGGGAGGAACATCTTCCACGACCCCCTTCCCGGCATGGTGGTCGGAGGTTCCTCCACCATATTGACCGGAAGCTTCCGGCGATCGAAGGACCAGGTCCCTTGTCTGGTTATTGATATCGTTAATAACCGGCTTGATCATCACAGCGACAAGATCTTTCATCGTCTTTACTTCTGCACCTATGACCACTTCGGTGGTCGCAGTAGCTTCAACGACAATGCCCTCCTCCACCATAGAGACAGTGGCCGAACCCTCGACCACCTCTACTGTTATCTCCTCGACTGCAAGAGAAATAACAATAGGCTTCTCAATGGAAGCGTCCTTGGGAGATGGAGGAGCATGACTGAAATTTCAGAAAAGAGGAAACATGTCAAGATGGTAAAAAACAGAAGGTAAAAGTTATCCTTATGCTTTTGATTTTTACATACCTTGGCTTTCTAGCTTTAATTGTGAATCTAGAAAAGACCTTCCCTAAGAAAGGCCTCTTTTTCTTCTTCTCAACGACCGCCTCAATCCCCACGACACTTTCAGCCCTTTGGGGGGAGGGGACTTTCGGCGCCACGAGATTGAGAGGTTGGGGCTTCCTCGACCACGTTTAGTCAAATATCTTGTTAAGGGATCTCTACGACCACGTCTGATCATAGGTTTTGAACGAGAGCTAAAGCTCCCGAAGCTTCCTGCCCCTCTTGTTGGTCGGAACTTGTTTCGATCACCTTAGGGACGATGCTTGCCTCGACCATGGTCTCTGCTGATGCAGCAGTCACCTTCACAAAAGACATAAAACTCTTCCAGTTCTCCTTTTATAATTGGTTGACAAGGCCATGAGAGGCAAAAAGGAAAAAGTCTTATTGTCGTAGTAGAATGGTACCTTGGTCTTGGGGGCTTTAGGAGTAGGCAATTCGACCGGCCCCATCTTCTCTGCAGCAATCACATTTGCAAAGAATTTCTGGGTGGAACTAGTCGGAGGAGGATCAGAGCTCGAGCTTTCGACTTTCATGTCGACGACGCTTACTAGGCGACGCCTTTTGGCCGGAGGAGCTTTGTATTTCTCTGAACCTATTTTGACAATCTTTGATTCAACGTCTTTATCGTCTTGTCGATCTGCCATGCCTACTTTCTATGATAAATAAAAAAAGGACATCACTCAATGGTCAAAATCTACGACCACAGAATCCTAAAGAAGAAATCCACTCTTGATTACCCTTAGGCATTCTTCTCTTTCCTTCGCGGATACGACCACCAAGATTCAAGGAACCCCTGTCATTGTAGGTGGGGGAGCTTTCTCACAAACGAGTTTGGCCTGAGTGTCAATCTCTTTCTGAGAAAGATCTGCAATGGTAAAGAGCCTACTCAATAATCAAGCTCAAAATTAAATAGAAATGAGTTGAGTTAAAGATTACTTACCCTCCTCAAAATCTCTGGTCATTTCCTTAGGCCCCGACTTGTGGTAGTACGGTGGAGCTTAGCAAGATGCCACTCGAAGACCGGTCCTTAATTGACTTGGGCAAACTTCATCAAAACCCTGGTCTCGATCATACAAATAAATCGATCCCGTGCATCAACTTGCACCATCCCAACATCCATTTCACCTAAGTTTAAGCCAATTTATATTTATTCTCCAAGTTAAATCATTTTATAAAATTTCTATGATAAAAACAATACAATAGCCTCATTTTAAATCATAATTGAATATTTGCCTAAACTCCCCAAATCCAATATTTTTGGTCTAAACTTTGTCTAAGCATAAAGTCCTTCAACATATTCTAGTTCATACTAATGTACCAACTAGATTTTAACTATGGTATCAAGGAATGGTTAATTCAATAGCAAAATTTGTCTATATAATGAAATTGGGAATAACTATAAAGTTAAAATAGGAATTTAAATTACTTGAATTTAAATAAGCATGCAATAATAATTTAAAATATTGGGAATCAAATATGATAAAATATGTAATTTGCCTTGCTCAAATGCTTGAGGATCTAACTCTTCAAATAATTCAGGTTCCCTAAAGTCGTCGAAATCTATACGTGAAAATGAGCCAAATTCAAATAGAATTCAAATCAACTCCAAATTAAATAATTTCAGTATAGATAGCTCGAACGAATATAGAAATTTGAATCGTCAAAATCGGAGCTCGAACGAAGGAGAATAGGCTCACGGAAGATTGAATTTCATGTGAAATGATGAAATTGGAATTTTCAGAATTTATGGAATTGTTTTTCTAAAGAAAAACAATTATTGTGTCATGATGACGTCAGCGAGGCTTTTTTATTTTCAGCTTAATTATTTTTCTGAAGAAAAAGAGAAATGCCACATGGGCGTGACACGCAAGCGGCCATGTCATCATGGGTGTTGAGGTGGTGGTGATGTGGCATGCCATGTGGTAGCCACGTTGGCACAAACCGGTGGCGGCTCAGGTGGCGGTGATTCCGGCGAACGGCGGCGATGTAGTCGGCGGCGAGGGGTGCGGAAGAAAGAGGAGAGTGCGGGGATGATGATGCTCACTGTTGTGGCTACTATGTGAGCCTGGATAGCCGGTCGCGTGGTAGACGGCGGCGGTACGGTCAGGTCAAAGGTGGCAACGACGTCACGGTGATGATCTGACGAAGATGGTGAGAGTACCACGTAGAACGCGGAGAAGTGAAGCCAGGGATGGGGTCAAAGGCGGCGGAGCGTCAGTGGCCACGGTGCAAGGTCGTTTGGCTCACAGCAAAAGAACTCAGAATCCGACGAGGATAAAGGAGTAGAAGTGAAGGGACCCTTGGGGATGGAAAGAGGAGGAGGAGGGTGTCGAACCCCAAATTTGGAGCTTGGGATCCACTGTGTATAAGGTGTCATTCCCTATATCAGTAGTTGACACACACAATTACATTGTTGGCTCAAAAATACATATCCCGAAATTTTTCAATTATTACATCATAATAAACAAAGCACAATTATACCTTACGGCTTTTGACTTGCGGAATGGCCGCACAGGCCAGATAGTCTCATAGAGTTAGCAGCGGAAGAAGTGCCAAAGCACAGCGTGTGGAATCCCTCACGATATGCCCACCGGCAATCGACTGTGGGCTCGCGACCTAGCTCTTGGCCTTCTTGATCTTCAGTCTTATTCAACACTCATAACTATCCATGTAGCCTTCTTGTTCCTCATCTTGATCTGCACTCATAACTATCCATGTAGCCTTCTAGTTCCTCAGTCTTGATCAGCACTCAAAGTCAGCCCAAGGCAGGCCTACGACCAGGTAATAGCTGATGGTTATGGCCGTGTCGTGCAGGGAACGTCGGTTTAAGTCTACGACCACACCTGGTTGTAGAGAAGGTCCTGGGGTGGTCCCGAAGAGGTTCTAGGGGAAATCTTGGGGTGGTCCTGCAGGTCCTGGAGAAGTTTTGAAGAAGTCCCGAGGGGGGTCTTGGAGTTGTCCCAAGGAGATCCTGGGGAGGTCTTGAAGAGGTCCTGGGGGAGTCCGGTAGTGGTTTTGCGGAGATCCTGGAGGGGTCCTGTAGTAGTCAAGGGAGGTCCTAGGGAGGTCTTGAAGTGATCTTGAAGAGGTCCTGGAGTGGTCTAAAAGAGATCCGGGAGTGATATTAAAGAGGTCTTGGAGTGATGTTTTTGCTGGTCACTGTTCCCTTCGAGTACTAGTCCTTGAGTGGTCCTGTGAAGGTTCCGAGAAGTCGAAGGGGGTCCTGAGGAACACTGTAGAGATGTCCTAGGAGGTCTGGAGGAGTACTGTAGAGACATCCTGGGAGGTCTTGTGAGCATTGTAGAGACATCTTGGGAGGTCTTGAAGAACACTGTAGAGATGTCCTAGGAGGTCTTGTGGAGTACTGTAGAGACATGCTAGGGAGGTCCTGAGGAACACTGTAGAGACATCCTGGGAGGTCCTGAGGAGGTCGTGAGGATACGACAAAAACAGGTACAGGAGGTCCTGAAGAAGTCCGGAGGAGGAGGTCCAGAAGGTCGAGAGTAGCCCAAGGAGATCCTGAGGGGGTCCTGTAAGTTCTGAGGAGGTCTTGGGAGATATTTCAAGGAGGTCCTAGAGGAGATCCTGGAGTCGTCCTAGAGGAGGTCCTAAATGGTCTTGGAAATGTCTCGGGGAAGGTCCAAGAGGGGGGTCTTGGAGATGTCCTAGAGGAGGTCCAAGAGGAAGTCTTGAGAGGTCTTCGAGGAGGTCCAAGGGGAGGTCCTAGAGGTATCTCAGAGGAGGTCCGAGAGGAGGTCTTGAGATGTCTCCGAGGAGGTCCAAGGAGAGGTCTTGGAGATATCTCAGAGGAGGTCCAATTGGAGGTCTTGAGGAGGTCTCGGAGGGGGGGGTCCAAGAGGAGGTCCTGGAGACCGCACCCGGTCGTGGGAGATATGACCACGCATAGTGTAGACCATGGTTGGTGCAAGTAGTGCTTGTGGATAGTGCTCGTAAGAGTAGTACAAGCCCGCAACCTAACATTAAACATGTATATATACACATATATCAGGTCGTATGGCCAATTGTTTTACAAAAGAACTTCGAAGACAGAAATCTTACAAAATCCAAAGTACAAAGCGAAGACAAGGGCAGAAGCATAACAAGTCATAACGGATCCATTCACTCTGCCCATGAGCAAGCGACTGGGTTCCCGGCCTAAGCTTCATCATCTTCAACACCATTCGGTTCAACCCTTGGGTAGTAGTGGTCGTAGGGGTCTTGATCATATGGGTCTAAAAAGATTAAAATGGCAGAGCCTGAGTACACAACCGTACTCACGAGCCAACTCACAATGCAGTTGTATAGATGCAGGGCTATTCAAGGGAAGCTTTGGAGTTCTTTTATTTGCACAAAGCCAAGTTTGAAATAGATGAGTAGTAGGAAATCCTGAGACTTAGCATTTTTAACAAATCTGTTTTCATAAATGAGTTTTCATTTGTAAAGTACTAGTGGAGGTCCCACCTCCTATACCATTGAGTGGCTCCATCCACTCAATGCTCCTGTATTCCCTAATTACAAGAGTCCCCACTGTGCCTTTCAAATCCTCGGGTCCCACCCCACCTTCCCTTTTCAACACAAATGGTTTTTGTAAAAATAAAAACTATATCAAGCAAGTTCTCAGCACCGCTCTTGACCGTGAGCACGGCTATCATGATAGTTTTCTTACTCTGCAAAGTTCACACACTTTACCCACAAGAGGTAATCGCCTTGATATATTCACATGTTTCCTTGGACATGCGAATCAAGGGGAGATTACCACAAGGCCTTTACAATGCTCATTCCTCGACGCAGCCCCACCTGCTAAGGTTTCCACCGCCCGGTGCCAAGCACTTCTAGGAGGCCCCCTCTTGCGCCATGTGGTTTTTCGCTATGGCTTCTTTCCCCTTTATCCACGCCACATTCCTCCAATGGGAGGCCACGCCGAGGCGAGCAAATTAGTTGGCCAGGTCATACCCATTATAGACTTGTGGTTGCACTGTTTTTGCATGTGAGGTCATCACAAGATTCGGTCCTTAATTGACCAGAGCGGGGCATCCACATACCAATTTCTTCTCGTGCCCTGGCACCAACCAAACTTTCCAGCCGCCCTAGTCGAAAACAATTTTTCAGGTTTTATTGTTTTGAAAATATCATTTGCTCAACATACCAGCGAGGCTCCTAGCCTCAACTGCCCTAAATCATTTTCCAAAGTTTTTAGTGATTGTGGTCGGACAAATTAATGCCCTCATGACATCGTATCTAAGCCAGGCTAAGCATGACAATTAAATACAGACTTGTTAACTAGCATGTAATCCATTAAGTCTAGGGTGACAAAGGATAGTGTCCAAGTTCAAGGGTTGGAATTTTATACACAATTATTGTTAAGACATTAACTATGAGCTAGACCAATTTAGCTTGATAAAACATAGCAATGCAATTTCTTAATTTGAAACAACATAATTTGCAAAAAGTAGGTGCAATATGATCAAAGTATTGACTCGCCTTGGCCAATGTTCTGATAAAGCTCTATATCCTGATATTCGACCTTCTCGATATCCTGGTAATAATTTCGCTCAATATGTTGATAATCATCCTGTACAATGCTCTAGCAATCTTGTCCTTGTTGGGGTTGCAGTTGCATGATATCTCCGGATGCTAATTACGCATAATACGATCGAACTCCCGAGCGACTGAAAATAACCAAAGGAACTCCAATAAATCCAAATCCATTCAAACGAATGAAAACACTTCGAATGAGAGCAAACATATTTAATGACAGCTCAACGGGATGACCAGACCATATCTTTAAATATGGCATGGGAGACTCTTTGATCGTCTAGGCCTACACATCTGTAAGCCCCATCGACTAGAGACTGGTCATAGAAGAGCTTATGACCAGAAGATGTCAGTAGAGAGGTTTAAGACTACGTACTGGTCGAGAGGAATCTTACGACCAGGTGGTGGTGGTAGCAGAGCTTACAGCCACAAACAGATTGTGAGAGGTCTTACGATTTAGGAGATAGCCGTGGAAAAGCTTATATCTAGGACGGGTCGTAGTAGCTATGGCGGTCGAAGCTATCGAGGTCGTATAGGCTATAGGGGTCGCAGAAAGAGAAAACTGGGAGGTCGTGGGAACGCTATGACATGAGGAGGTCGCAGGAGTATCAGATCGTAAGGTGTCCCAAATCATCAGAGCTGTGGAGGTCCTGAGAGTGCCACGACCAAGGGAGGTCGTGAAAGTGTTACGACCCGAGGAGGTCGTACAAGGTGCTAAGACCTGGAAGGTCGTGGGAGCGTTACGACTAGGAGGGTGGTCTTTGCAAAAAGGGAGATCACGACTAAGATGGTTGTCTTTGTAAAATGGGCGGTCGTGACCACGGAGGTGGTCTTTGAAAAAGGGGAGGTCGCAAGGTAGGGGTGGTTTTTGTAAAATGGGATGTCGCGGCCACGGGGTGGTTTTTGCAGCAAGGCCAGGAGGGTGGTCTTTGCAAAAGACCAAGAGAGCGGTCTTGAGAAAGAGGTCTTGAGGTCAAGGAGGTAAGGCGCAACGAAGTGGGGCCGTCCAATCTGATCAGATGGTCCACAAGAGGTGAGAGCATGGCTAGATGGATGGTCTTGATCATGAGGGTGGTCTAACGAGGGGGAGGTCTGGACCCTCAAATCCAAATGAAGAGAGGTCTGGACCATTAGATCCAAGCGAGGGGAGGTCTGGAACCTTAGATCTAAATGAAGAGAGATCTGGACCGTTAGATATAAATGAAAAGAGGTCTGGACCCTCAAATCTAAACGAAAGAAGGTCTCGACGGTCAGGATGGACGCAAAGGAGGTCCTGACGGTCAAGATGAACGCAAAGGAGGTTTTGATGGTCAAGATGAACGCAAAGGAGGCCCTGGAGATACCAGGACCAGGGGAAGGTCATGACAGTGTTGCGACCAGAGGAGGTCATGGAGGCGCCATGACCTGGGGGGTCTTTGTAGAAAGGGAGGTCACGACCACAGAGGTGGTCTTTGTGATAGGGGAGGTCACAACTAAGAGGGTGGTCTTTATGAAAAGGAAGATCCGTGTGAGGAGGGAGGTCGTGGGAGTGTTAACCGTGCATAGTCGAATGGGAGAATATTCGGCTACACAGCAGAGGTCAAAAGAAGCAAAGGTTCGATTGTATTGATGCAATCGAATTAACTAGTGGGAAAGCCAAAGGAAGAACCCAAGGAAAATCCAAAGGAGAACAAGGCGGCTCAAATTAGGAAGAGCATCCGGCCACTAGGAACTTACCGGTACGGGCTGGGAAATGAGCTAGTCGGAGCCGGCTGGCGACATGGGTCACGACTATGAGAGGAGCTCTGTGTTGCAATAATAGCTTGAAGCAGAAGGGTGGTTTTCGGTCTTCAAGGTTGCTCCCTAGAAGCAAGTAGACGGTCCTTCTAGGAGGTCTTAGAGTGTCCTGGTCGGAGGGGAAGAGAAACAGTATCCAAGGTTGTTCCTATGGATCAAGGAGAAGAGTTAATTAAGGAGGAAACGCCACTTTGAGAGCATGGGTGTGGGTGTATGCACACTATGTGGGAGTGGCCTTACCGATGGTTGTCAATGGAGAAGGCGGCAGTGTGGTGGCGCTTGACAAAGGTGAGCACTGGAGCCGGGCTAGATCTCAAGCTCTCTTAGGAGAGGAAGGAAGTGAGTCTAACACTGGAATGGCAAAGGAAAGCACTATGGGGCTTGGAGCAAAATAGGTGCATGCACCTTGGCACATTCGACGAGGAGGAGTGGACGAGGCTGTGGACGGTATGAGCAGCTGAGTGACCTCCTATGTGATGGCTATTAATGGCTCATAGATAGTTTTCTACTAGTGCACCCCACCTGGTCGCACGTGACGCCCGGATGAGGGAGAGGGAGAGAAAAGGCGGGGCTAGCAAACAGTGTGGCCAAGAAGGCGATGAAAGGGCTCGGAGCTGTTATGAATAGGCATGTTTGTATAGGCCAATTAGCCGGAGTGGTGGCACGACGCCCTAGAGAGAGAGACGCAACTACCACCGGTCCTATGACCGAACGGGTTGCCCCGGCCGAGACGCAACTACCACTGGTCCTATGACCGAACGGGTTGTCCCGGCTGAACCAAGTTCGGCCAAGAGCGGGTTGGAAGGTACAGTGGAGAAGGAGCGATGGCACGGTACTGGCTTGGCTAGGTAAAAAGGAAGAAAGGGGAACACGCAGGAGCTGGTCGGGTCAGACCAGAACCAGATAGAATAGTACATGGCCAAAGGGGAAGTAGGAAGAAACGCAAGGCTAGAAGCAATGAGAAAAGGCAGAACAACAGAATTTTAGACTTGCTAAAATTCTGATATTTGTTTTAAGGATCATGATAGCAGAAGAGAGAAAGGCACACAAGTAACTCTCAAAAATGCAGGAAAACAGAACGATAATAGATAGTCATACAAAAAGTTTTAAAAATCTCATATTTTTGCCTTTATGAATTTTTGGGCTGTTACAAAGGGGCATAGGATACTTCCTTTTATAGGAGTGGAGGTGGAAAGAGGCGGGAGATCGAGCGCGAAGGTCGAGCCAGAGCGACGGCGAGAATTACGGCGGCTTTTGCACGTTCCAGAGAAACTGTGCGGGATTGGGGAGGAAAACGAGTGGAATGGGCGCGGCGGGAAACAGGGGATGTGATGCGCATGATTTCACGAGAAAAGGAGAGGAAAAGAGCGGCGGAATTGTGGAGCTCTGCGCGGCTCTAATGGCGCTCGGGTGCGGGAAAGAAGAAGAGTAGGAGAGAGATGGTGGCCTGATAGGCGGGCCCCGCGGTAAGAGAGAGGGGGTGGAGGGAGGCCGAGTGGGTTGGATTGGGCCAAGGGGGGAAATTAGAAAACGTGCCGAGGAAAAGGATCCGACCGGAAAAATGAAAAGGGAATTTGATTTGATTTCCGATTTTCAGAAAATGTAACAAATCAAATGCACTTTTATAAAATAGCAAATAGAGTTCAAAAATTCTAGAAAAATTCACAGAAATTTCTTGAATCATTTTGAACTTAATAAAAGCATTTCTAACTTAAAGCTGGCTTTTATTTTTGCACATAAATTATTTTTAATTTCTGAAAAATAGGAAAAACCTTTTTAAAATCCAGAAAATTCAAGAAATTAATTAATTGTTTTAGCTTTAGATCCAAGAAAATCCCAAAAAAAACTCAATAAATTTTCTTTTTGACTTTTAAAATCTAGAAAATTCAAGAAAAGCATGAAAACTCTTTTAAATCTCAGAAAATACAATAAAATAATAACTTTATTAATTTTATTTTTGGTAACATCACTTTGGGATGTTACAAGAGCCTCATACCTAGCGGCCTTAAGGGTGGTGGTTACGCCATCTTCTGGCTCGATGATGGCGACTACAAGAGATCGAGACTTCATGTTGATCTTTGCGTCCATCGACCAGGTGAGATAGTTGCTGTCATTCACGGCATGCTCAATGAATTCTTTCTCTGTAATGTTTGACATCTCCTACATTGGGTTTATGCAATTATTCAGCCTTACCATAGGTAAAATAGAATCTAAAGCATGAATATTGTGAAATTAGTAAAGATTGGTTTAATATCTATTCAGCAGATATCTGTATGAGTTTTCTAGAATGTTCCTATCAAATATTATGATTTTATGCTAATTAATGAGGTATATGGGTAATTTTCAGAATTATCAATATGACAAAAAAACAATTCAGCAAATAAAGCTAGGGAAAATAAAAACCCATTGATATGAAGCTTCTAGGATGTGCTAAGTTAGTTTTCACAAAATTATGGAAGCTCATATGCCTATAAACTATGTTTCTAGGATTATTTAAGGTTATTGTATAAAAATAAATAATATTAAAGCAAATGACCATAAACCCATGTTATAAAATATACAATAACCATGAAACATATTAATCTATCGCAAAAATCATATTTCCAAGGGGTTGTTCTGCAAGAATATATAAAAATCCGAAATACACCGTAAATTTTCCAAACTCCAGGGGTTTTCGCAAAAGTTTTTCTCGTAATTTTCAGAACTCCAAAGGCGCATTTGTAAATTTCCAGGATTTTCATTTGTTTTTCTTTTTTCCCTTTTTCCAGTTGTGAGCCGGGTCGCCCACACTGTTTTGCCCTTTTTTAGCCAGATCAAAAAGGGTGTGCAGGGGTGGTGGGGTTTCCCATGCCCTGTTTTCCATTTGCGGCGGCGCGAAGCGACGTGGTGATGGGACGCAGCGGCGAGCTCACGGACGAGCGCGTCTTCGGGCCGGCGATGTGATGATCACGGCGGCGCGTGCGGTGGACACGGCGGCGTGACGATCATGGCGGCGCGTGCGGCGGGCACGGCAGCATGGCCCACGTGGCATGGCGGCCGGCGCAACGCAGCGGAGACTGTTCTACTAGCATGATGGGACTTAGATGAGATTCCCGGTGACCGTGCTACGAAAAGCTACCGAAAGATGGACAAGTTTCGCTAACGAATGGACTCATGATAATATTCTGCTGTGGAACGCCGCGTTGCTGATGACTCGGAATTTGCAAGCTTTAACACGATTCTTTGGCTGGCCGCCTCCACAAGTTATTTTTGTACATGGAACCGAATATCACTAGCGCAAGTGGCCTGTTTTTGTCTGTGCTTCGGCCTTTTTTTCCCGACAAGCTGAGAATTTTTTATTAAAATAATCTATTTTTTATTCAAAATTACAAACATATTCCGACGATATTTTTTTAATAGAAATATACGTCTATCGCCCAATGATTGAGCGACTGAAGCCTATCGCTCAACGGTTAGGCGACTCAAAGCTTATCGCCCAACCGTTTGGCTTTAAAACTGCACAGAAGTCGGACCGTTGGCGTCATCATTACAGTCGCCGCACCGTTGGGCGATAGGCTCCAGTCGCCCAACCGTACAGCGACTGCATGTTCCAGTCGCCCAACGGTGCGGCGACTGGATTGCCTATATAAGCGGCCGCGCGGTCCCCCCGGCGGATCTGCTCTGGATCAGCGCAAACAGTTCCACTCGCGTTGGAAGGAGAAGAAAGAGAGGGAGGGGAGAGAAAAAAAAGAGAGGGAGAGGGAGAAGAGGAGGAAAATTTCGACTGCGAGGTAAGTTTGTTTTATTATGTAGTGCATTCTTTTAGTAGGTAAATAGTTTAGTTAGATAAAATAATAGTGTAAGTAACGCTCGTAGGAAACTGTAGTTAGAGAAAACAGAGTAGATCTGCAGCCTGCATTCGCCGAAATCAGTAAATAGCGCCAGAGGAAATCAGAAGTTAGAGAAAACAGAGTAGAAAATCGAAATGTTGTTGATTTGTATGTAAGTAGCAGCGATAAAAAACTTTAGTTAGAGAAAAAATAGTTTATTTTGTAGTGTATTTTTTTGGATAGGTAAATAGTTTATTTAGTTAAATGAGTTGTATAGTAGCACCAGTAGGAAATTGTAGTTAGAGAAAAAATAGAAAATCGAAATGTTATTGATTTGTATGTAAGTAGTAGCGATAAAAATCTGTAGTTAGAGAAAAAATAGTTTATTTTGTAGTGTACTTTTTGGGTAGGTAAATAGTTTATTTAGTTAAATGAGTAGTATAGTAGCACCTGAGGAAATTGTAGTTAGAGAAAAAAATAGAAAATCTAAATGTTGTTTCGGTATGTGCGTGACCGACTATTATTGGGTGAATAATGCGTGACCGAGCGATAAGGAGGATGAATTATTTGTATAAACTAATTAGTAGAAGTAAATTAGTATGAACTAACCGACTTACGAATTGGTAGAAGACCGAATACCACTTGTAGCATTTGGATTGCAAGTTAGCGTCGAATCGGTTTTAGGTTGAATCAATATCGTACTACACGCTCATTGTGGCCTCTCGCCTTAGGGAATGAATAACGCCTTGATCATGTCGCAGTAGTTGTCGATGATAGGCGAAGGGCCTTACAAATGTAAATTACAATGTAGCAAGATTTGCATGTCGTATGCGTTATGAAATGACTAATTGCAATGTTGGAAATATTTGCGACCATACAATAAGTCATGCCTGTATCCACTACATTGAAAGTGCATTACGATGTTGGCACCATTCGTGAAGGTCCGTGGGGTGTTGACTTGAGTAGTTTTCAGCAAGCCACTCTGGTACACCCGGACGGCAAGAATGCACGAATCGAAGATGTGAAGCATCGGTCGACCAGACTCCTCTTTGAACCCCGAGGCGGCAAATGTCGACATACAAGGGCTTTGGAGCCGGTCTCCCACGAACATCACCGGGAGTTGAGAAGACCGATGCGCACGGCAAAGGTGGAAGGGCTTTATATAAGGATGTCGGCGCCGTGGATATGAATGTGTGATACTTGTGCAACCATGCCCAAAAGAAGTCAGGCAGACTTCACGGATATCATCGGGTGGTGCGAGCAATGGTGCCCAAAGATGTTGTCAAGAAGAGGACCCGAGGGTCAGGTTACTAAGAGTTCAGAGAATGTTGCTTATGATGAGCCCGACGCAGACACATCAGAGAGGAAGATCGGCCACCGCATGGTGAGCCTACAGGACAGGCTGATGAAGGAGAGCATAGGGATTACATATTGCATCAAATGGAAAGCGATGACCGGATAGCCTTGGCTGAAGAGGAAGCTTTAGAAGAAGACGACGAGGACGGTTCCGATGAGGATGGAGCTCCCATCCCCCGGGAATGGAACAGATTTGACGCTGAGGGTCTATGTACACACGACGAGCACGAATCGCCGTGGGAGTACCATGCCACGGAGGTTCGGTTGCACTCAATGTTTGCTGATAAGACATCCTTGCAGGATGCCATTAAGCTATGGGCTATGTCTATGCAGCGAACGTTACGGGTCGTCAAATCTAGCCAAGAGCAGTACACCGTCAAATGCGAGCAGGCCGGTTGTCCTTGGCGAGTGCACGCGCATGGACCGAAATATGAGACTCACTGGATTGTCTCGAAAGTGGAGCCGCACTCGCATGCTCAAGAAGTTGTTTTGTGCGCACATCGTAACCTAACGCCGACATTCATAGCTAATTTGATGTATGGAGAGATAGTGGAGAAGAAGGATATGGAGGCCAAGCACATTATGGTGGCTATTGAGAAGAAATTCAAGTACAAGATCAGCTATGCGATAGGCGTGCGGCGTGAAGCGAAGGCTTTGGAAAGATAGTTTGGATCTTTTGAGGCGGCGTACGACAACCTTCCTCGTATGCTTGAGGTGCTGCAGGAGAGAAACCCGGGCACGTACACTGCTGTGAAGGACATGCCATCCAAAAAGCCGCGAGGTTTTTTGATATTGCAGAGGGCCTTCGTATATGATGCCTGGATTACTTTTGCGTTCTTCTGTATACTCTTTCATATAATGCATGTTTTTTCAATGCATGTTTGTTGTCAAGTAGAAGTTTAGTTGTAATGAGATTTAATGTCCACTCTTGACCTATGCGTCATAGTCCGTCATGAATGACAATAAACCAGTATCATTACCTACTCGTGAATGAGTTTGTTCGATGCATATAACTTAAAGCACGCGACACATCGATGCAACATGTCAACTCGATAAAAGGCAACCGCAATAACGCATTCACCATTTAGTTACATGCTTTAGGAGATTCAACATAAGTGCATATAAAAGGGGACACTAGCGACGTACAAGCTTCTTCGCCCGTGCCTAATTGTAGAAGGTGCCTCTCGCAACCCACATAGAGTGTTCTCCACTTCGGCGCCTCGGACGTGGCTGGCCGTCGTTATAGTGGCACGCACATATGCAGCTAGGGTTGGCACAGCAACATGTGAGATCATACGAACTTCCTATGTTCACGACCTCCTCATTGCCCCTCTCACACAGATCTGTTATGAGGTCATCATTTTGCTCCTTGAGATCGCTCAATTTGTGCCTCCAAATCAAAGATTTGGTTCCACAATACATCCACGCATCGCACAACATGTCGCTCATGGGGAGGATCGATCCAATGGGTGAAGTTGCATTTCGCCATCTCGCTACAAGGGACGGTTAGTATGGACGATGTATTAGCAAAGAATATAAACAAAACTATTTACCCCTGAGTATGGGCATCGGAAAAACGCCGCCCACCATCGAAAGGGCCATCTATGACTGCACGATAGCGCCCTCCCGTGTGTCGTGATTTCGCCACTTAGGTTGAGCACGCTTGTTCGGCATCAACCGTGGTTAGGGCCAAGTCCTCCATCCTTTCGAGGAGAAGGTCCGCTTCGCGACCCCTTTGCTGATCGGGTCCCTAGGCGCTCGCCATCGTATGTTATCAGAAACGGAGAAGGTTCTTCTTCCTACGGTTTCAAGGGCCGAGTGGTCCCGATTTCCGCGCGCATGCAGATTTTATAGCCGCTGGGGAGAATAACAAAGCGGTAATATATTAGGTTGCGATGACAACACTAGATGATGCGGTTTTATGAGTGACAAGACAACACGGGCGCCTTTGCGACTCATAAGACCAAAGGAGACGACTTTTCTGCAAAGGACAAGACCACACGCAGGCGACTTTTTGCAAATGATAAGACCAAAGGAAACAATTTTGTGCAAGAAGAAGACCACACGGGCGCTTTGGCGCAAAGGACAAGACCACACGAGGCGCCTTTTGCGCAATGATAAGACCAAAGGAGACAAACTTTTCCGCAGTTGATAAGACCACACGGGCAGCTTTATGTAGTGATAAGACCAAAGGAGACGACTTTCTGCAAAGGACAAGACCACACGGGCGCCTTTTTGCGAAGGACAAGACCCCACGGGGCAGCTTTGCGCAGTGATAAGACCAAAGGAGACAGCTTTCTGCAGTGACAAGACCACACGGAATAGCTTTGCTCAGTGACAAGACCACACGAGGCAGCTTTGCGCAGTTTAGGGTTTAGGTTTAGGGTTAGGCTTTTCAGATCGACTTGACCACACCATGCCAACCATGCCATGCCAACCATGGGCCTTATAAAAGGGGGTTGAACCAAACCCAACTCTACACAATACTACACAACAGATACGCAGCTATGGACTCTTCGAGACACTTCTACGCGAGGATATTGCGTATAAAACCGGCTTAAGGTAAGAGGAAACAATTGCAATACCCAGATAAATCAATGAAAGATGCTCCAAGATCACCATTTTCGATCCCGCAGCAGTGTGTGTGGCGAACCGGCAGAGATCATTCATCCACACACCTGCACACCGCGCCCGGCGCATTACACATGCAGTAATCAGATCGTAAGCGTCTCTTTCACGCATATCGATTTTCCTCTCCCAACATTGAATTCTTCAAATTTTTAACTTCATCCCCACGTAATGGCAGCCCGAGATGCGCTGCCACTTCTTCCAGTGGATCGACGGCCCGGAGATGTACGACAGGGCATTCATCCAGCAGAAGTACATGCTGAATTACTCGGTGCGGGCCGAGAACTTCGTGCGGTGGAAACCTTACGTACCGGACCCTGTTCAGGAGGCACCAAAGGAGCCCAGTACTCGCCCGGGCGTAATCCATATCGACGACGTGAGTTATGAAGAATTTACATCCTTATTACGTAAGGTTTCCCGGTACGGTGTACTTACATCCATCATATAATCGCAGGATATGGACGACTTTGACATACCAGCCCGACGTGGACAGTCCCGCGACAAAGGCAAGGGAAATGCTCATGCGGTTGACCCCGGCCGCCACAGCGTATCCGGTCGCCCGGGCGTAATCCGTATGGACGACGTGAGTTATGAACAATTTACATCCTTCATACGATTTTCACTATACGGTGCCCTTACATCATGAAATCGCAGGACATGGACGACTTCGATATACCAGCCCGACGTGGACAGTCCCGCGACAAGGGCAAGGGAAAGGCTCATGCGGCCGAGTCCCCGCCACATAACAGATCCGGCCGCCGGCCAGAATCAAGATTCACGACGTGAGTTATGAAGAAGTTAAATCCTTCTTACGATTCTCACTATACTAAGACACTTACATCATCGAATCGCAGGATATGAACGACTTCGACATACCACCGACGTGGACAAATCCGCGACAAGGAAGGGAAGGCCGGCGAGAGTTCAACGCCGAGCTAGCAAAGAAGGGAAAATGGCCCCGGTCCACGCAGTAGGTCAGGTCATTACGTAGTAGTCCCCCGTCCTACCCCCCATGTTTTTTATTATCGCCTAAAGGCATGTATACTTACATGGTCTGGATGCTTGTGTCACAATGTACCGTAGTAGTAGCGAGGTTGACTAAAGCCATTAGTGAACCATCATGCCATGTGACTACATGTAACGGCTTCAGACGCGACTCTAATGTAGTTCTCGCTCGGTTCCGCTAAGCCATCAAAGCAAGACTATATTGCAAGTATGCCTCTTCTAGTGGAATTCCAAAGAACCATTCGCACCGACATTGAATCCTCCATGTTTTAGGGCATGTTCATAATCATAACGAGCGTTTCATTTCTTCACTCATATTCTCAGATAAGCTCCATAAAGTACGACATCGACTACGTGCCTATATACGCATATACGCCCGCAGCGACTTCATCGAGGAGAGACTCGCGCATCGTAATATCACTTACCTTTGTACTTACAACTCATTATCGCCTCAATCGTCCTCACAAAATTCAACTGAAATTTAGCGACTACAACAATATACCACGATCACAAAATGTTATTATGAGTCCGACAAATTTCAGACCTATGATATTCTACTTAAAATAACAAATGCACTAACTAACAAAGATCACAACACTATTATTTTCAAAATAAATATCATGACACAATCAGATTTGCTAAATTTAGTTCACCTAGAAAATGTAATATTCATTACAACTCAATTAAACAATAATTAACAACAACAAAATAGTTGGAGGCTCTCGTCGCTTATGGTTAGCGGTGTTCCACGCCTTTATGGTTGGTGATCGAACGCCGCCAAATGACAGATTCAATCGCAGATTGTTTCATGACAGATCCACGCCAATGACAGGATTCGGCCGCCCAATGGTTCGGCGACAGAACTAGTCGCCAAATGACAGATTGATCCTGGGCGCATAAGTCGCCTAATGGTTCGGCGACAGAACCAATCGCCAATGATAGATTCAATACCAACCATTGGGCGACAGACGATATTTGTTAAAAAAATATCGCGGAATATTTTTGTAATTTCAATAAAAATAGATTATTTAAAAAAATTCACAAGCTGAAACCTACGGGTGAAAACGGATCGAATACAGGCAGGTATTGCTCTTTTCCTTCCGTATTCTAACACATATTTTTACTCTTGATTTGGAGTCTGATACGGATACGAATTTTTCGAGATACGAGCATGTGATTCGGATCGGATCGATCGAAACCGGTCACAGATAACTTGACGGATGGTGTACACATAAAGAAAAAATATTACTTTACCAACGGGAGTGTCAAATTATACCACTTATTAGAGAATTATTTATCCTAATTAACAACATAAACATAATCAAATATAAATCCATATTATATATTAGTCAACAACCTTAAAACTAAAGAGGATATTAAAGAATATTGATATTTATCGGATATCCATTTTGTTAATCTATCAAATATCCTATAAAATACAGATATGGATCGAATATTGCTTTTTTCATATCCTAACCCATATTACATAAGATTTTTCTGATACGGATGCGGATAATACCGGATACAGGCCAGGACTAAAAAATAGTACACCGGGAGGATTTTTCAGATACGGATGCAGATAATATCGGATGCAAATCGAAACTAAAAAATAGTACATCGTGATTAAGGTTTTGGGTTTTAGGGTTTAAGGCAAAAGAGAAACAGAGACAAGCGAAGAACGGAGACATGGCGCGGTCTATGCTTGCAAGGCCATGCTAAGAGCCTCTATGACCTCAGAATTATCTCCCTCAATTTCTACCTCCATTTTTGTACACACGGTGCCTTACTACAGAAGTAAACAAGGCAAAAGAGAAACCAAAGAGAACTATTACATCTAAGCACAAGCAGCTACGAGTCTACGAGGAGCCGAGATTCTTCCTTCCTTTGGACAAGGGGCCCATGGTTCTACTCACTCCACCAGCGCCGCGAAGCAGCTTCGCGCGCGATCCCGCTGCCGCCAGAGGCGGCGGCGTCGGCCACGTCGAGAACGGCGGAGGCCCCGCCGCGCCTGGGGCTGCTCGGCGTGGACCGCACCTCCTGGGAGGCGACGACCCGAGGCGGCGCAGGAGCACCACGCGCACGGCGGCGATGAGGTCCCCGGCGTTCTCCTCCAGCGACGGCGGCGCGGAGGCGCGGCAGACGGCGGTGTGGCGGTCGAGCGCCTCCCCCGGCGAGATGGGCGGCGCGGCGCGTCCGAGCTCCTCCCCGACGGCGTCGCCGCAGAGGCCGCAGATCCACCTCCCGCCGTACCGCGCGCGCACGCCGGCGATGTACGGCGCCGTGCACTCCTCCGTGAAGCCGCAGCACTCGCACGCCGCCGCCACGGCCTCCACCCCATCCCCCGTGTCCTCCGCCTCCATAAGCAGAACAGCACTCCTGCCTCTCTCTCCTCCTCTCCTCTCCTCTCCGCTACTTGGTGGATCCGCGAGGTCACTGTTGATCCAGACACCCGGCGAGTGTTCACTCATGCTCTCCCTCCCTAGTGTTTCTCTGAAACACGCACACACGAGGAAATGAACTCAAATAAACACAACTCAGTTTTGGTGCTAACTCTGCTGCACCTTTTCTCATGTCTATATTACTCCTTATATAGTTATGCTTTTACATACTAGCATGTAACACACGCACAATCAACTTAATGGCCGGTTCTCACGCCACTAAGCGCACTACTTCCACTCCATGCATACCTCCACAGCTAGTGCTCCACTACTACACGCTAATATCTAGCTTTCAGAAGCGCTCAACTACTTATGCGTGCATGCAGCTAAATGACTTAATCAACTAACCTGCATGCCACGTAAATAGTCCCATACATTCATGCAAGACTGATTCTTTGGCATATGCAACACCTCTACTGCACCTAGAACACACAACTAAACAACTCTAAGATTACACAAAACTACATGTCAAGATTAATTCCAACATTTTCCCCCCTAATCTTGACATGACGACTCACTGTTGCGGATCGCCTGCAACCCCTTGCCACGTGCAGCGGCTTTCTTCTAGCGGCATCGCACCACTATCATTGTCGGTCTCACACCGACTTCTCCTGGTGGCCTCACACCACCTTTCATGTACGCTCATCGACGCACCACACGCCGCCCAGACACAACTTCAAGCGTGAGCGAGACACCATTGTGGCCTCACGCCACCAGCTTCTCCTCGCAGCGGCATCACACCGCTACCGCTCGGCTTCACACCGAGGCATGCTTGTCGGCTTCACACCGACTCCTCTAGCGACGATGGCTTCACACCACCGCCTTCGGCTTCACGCCGAATCCTCACAACGA
This sequence comes from Phyllostachys edulis, assembly GCA_036346405.1. Taxonomy (NCBI): domain Eukaryota; kingdom Viridiplantae; phylum Streptophyta; class Magnoliopsida; order Poales; family Poaceae; genus Phyllostachys; species Phyllostachys edulis. The sequence goes on along the minus strand of CM070549.1, from coordinate 74,584,577 downwards.
TGGCTTCACACCATCACCGTCGCCTCCACGAACACGGCCTCACACCGCGGTTCGTGGCCTCCAACGTGGCTCTTGCGCATAGCCACCTCCTCATGGCCTTGCACAAACACCATCGGCATCACACCGACTGTCTTCTCATAGCGACCTCACAAGGCCACCTCCACGAACGCGGCCTCCCACCACCGTTCATAGTCTCCACCGCATCAACGCAGCACCTTGACGTCGCCGCGGCCTCTCGCCGCAAGCCTCAACATCGCCATGTCGTCGGTGTCGCCTGCGAGCCGCCGCTCCCGATGATCTTGAGGCTCTGATACCAATTGTTGGCCCAGACACCCGGCGAGTGTTCACTCATGGTTCTCCCTCCCTTGGTGTTTCTCTGAAACACACACACACGAGGCTTGTGTTGACCGTAGAGAGCTTCCTCCAGCACGGCGATCCTTTCTTCTGCCCTATCCAAGGTCTCATAGACGCACTCTAGATCGGTGGCGACCAACTCCAGCGACTCCTCCTGAGCAGCTGAGAACTGGGAAGGTGCACCACTGTGCATTGCCTTCTCCATTCGTGGACGGGTAGCGTGCTAGTAGATCCATGGCTACAGCTCTGGGATGGTAGCGAAAGACAGTGTCATGTAGCTCATGCGCGTAGATGTTGCAGATCCGGAGCATGGAAAGGCGTGACGACTCCTGGACTCCTTTCGCGAAGTTGATCCTTCTGACCGAGATGTTGAAAGGTTGGCTGGCCTTGGTGTCCCTCCTTGCATAGACAGTCAGACGACAAATCACTCCACGATCTCGCCCGGTTGACCACCCAATGGTTGCCACAATACATTGGATGATCAAAGCTTCTAAGTACCTATAACAGCTTCCAAAGCTCTGTGGCAAGTCCTCCCTTGCGCTCTCCGTAGCTCTGAACGTGAGGCATCTGTCAAGACAGACAAGACGGTAAGAACCAAGTTAAAACAGCGGGGAGAGGAAAAGATTCTAGCAATAGTTGAGTCAAGAAAGACATGAGAGGAGTTAAGAAGTTCAATTGATCTTGCAAGTTAATTTTGCTTTAGAAAATAATTTGGACACTCTAAGATAGCCGATCTAACTAAGGTCAAGACCTACAGTCAACTTGGCTCTGATACCACCTCTATTAGGACCCAAAAATGCAATTCTGGACCATCTTTGTATAATACACTAGTCCAGGATCACACTAGTGCACACAGTATCAACATAGATAAATATCGATCCACACAAGATGATTAATTACATAAACGAGTAATTTGATTAACAAATAATGGTTTTGACCTCATGGTCGAGTTTACACTTATTAAGCTACGCAGGGTTGACAGAGAATTAAATAGTAGCGGAACTGATAACTTCAGCGGAATCCCATCAATTCGCCACAGGCAACCGACTAGGATCAAGACCCTACGATCAAGCACCGTCGTTGAACTCCTCCTCGAAAGGAGGCAATGACTCCTCCTCTTCTGTTGATTTGATTTAGCAAGCATGAGTACACAACCGTACTCGCAAGTCATACCACAGAATGCAATGTATAGATGCAGGCTTATTTCAAAGGAATGGCTTCTGTGGTTCTTTTGCAGAAATGCAACATTTACAATTTGAATACGCATAATAGATTGACAACATAAAGTAAAACAAATAACAATATTAATTTTAACAGTTTGATTTCACAAAGACACATAGCCTAATCAAGTTATTCACACAGCCATATGACTTAGATCACATAGCTCCCTTCCCAACATTTTTTTGAAAAACTATCCCTCGTGTGAAATCCCCGAGCATGTCCATGACAGCGGACACGGCTATTCGAATAGATTTATTTAACACTCTGCAGAGTTTGTACACTTTACCTACAAGATACAACTAGTGTAGCTAGCACTAATCATAACAAAATATTTCAGAAACTTCATCTCAAGCATTGATACTCCTAGTGTACTTAATCGTCATACCAAACTATACACAGTAGATGGTACGACACATACCGTTGGACAGGAAAGCGGCGAACCGTCCCGCGATGCGACTACTTGGTAGCACACCTCCATCCAATCAACACAGACTAACCTACAACCTGAGTAGCAATGTCAAGAATCCATAACTTACTAAGTTAGGTCCGTCCCATCAGGCATGTGGTCGTACAGTAAGGCTCAGTTCAATGGCGCACAAAGTTAAGTCCTTAATTGACCAAGGCAAGACTTCCAATTTATAACTACAAACCCTATGCACACAATTTATCATTCCTATGCACACAGATCCACCAAAAGTAGCACACAGTACCACTTGCCTCCGTCTAAATCTTTTCCCACCCAGTTGGTTAAGTGCAACACATGCCATCAAGGAGTAATAGCACATAGTACACACAGTTTTATCACATAGTTCCATAATCACTTAGTCAAGTTTATAATTGCAACTTACATGAAATGATGACTCGTGGTATGGCTAAGTAGACTATTCGTATATAACCAACCCATGTTGGTGCTACGATAATACCAACTAAAATAATGAACCAAACTAGGGTGACAAAAGATTATGACATAACAAATAGACAAGGTGGATATAACAAATTGGATTAATAACTAAACCCAAAAGCTTTTAAATAAATACTTGAATTAAATACAATAACTTGAATCAATATAACTTTTGAAAACTGGATTCAATATGATCAAAAGTATCACTTGCCTTGGAATAGGTCTAGGTACAGATCTTGCTCTTCAGATGCTCCTTCTTCTTCAAATCTTCCTGAAGTATCGACATATACTCGCAAACGAAGCAAACAAACAAAACAAATAAATAATAGAGGCAAAAAAACTCCAAAAATTAAATAAAAATCTTAGATAAATAGATCTTGAATTTATATGAATTTAGAAATTTGAATGGGCTCAATCGAAGTTCGGATGAAAAAGATATGGGCTTTGAAAGTTTGAATCTAAAAGAAAACCCTAATTTTGGATTATTCCGAATTTCCAAATTATTTCTTAATAGAAAAATCAGATTATTGCGCAACGATGACGTTAGCAATGGAATTTCCGGAATAAGGAAAATAAAAAGAAATTCTAACATGTGGGCCCAACATGTCAGCGACTGGGTTCACGGTGAACTCGGTTCACTGAACCAGCTTGGAGATTGGATCTGAACCGCACACGTGTGAGCTGATGTGGCGGCTGACTCGGTGACACATGGCTGCCACGTACGCACGAAGGCTGAGGTGGTACTAGCATGGCTCGACGGCGAGGGCAGCAACTCTCGGGTCCCAATGGATCTGGCAAACAGCGGCAGCTCAGCGGTGATGGGTGGTACGGGAAGGTAGAGGAGGTGACGGCGATCATGATGGTGTGCTCACGGGTGGTCGAGGTGCACTATGGTGGCTGGCGGCAAGGTCGAAGCGGCGGAAGCTCTTCGGGCTCGTCGGGATTGGCCTTCTGGCGGTGCTCCAGTGAAATGAAGGTGACCACGAGGTAGGTCTCACTCTTCCATTGTCGATGGTGCAGAAGTCGAGGCTCCGGCAGCTTCGATTGCGACAGAATCGCTCGTCGGAGTTAGCGGTGGTGCAGATGCTTCTTCGAGCTCTTGCAGCCACTAGGGTTAGGCGCTGCGGCTTTGGCGACTGCGAAAGGGATGCATAGGACGATGGCTCACGATCCTTTTATAAGCGGCGGCTCGAAAGAGTCTAGGGCACGAATGCCCAAACGGCCGAGTGGCGGTGGAAACCAAATCCCCAACGGATTCGGGAACGAAGCACAGGGATTCGGTGGGTCCCACTCGTCGATGATTTGAGACTCATGAAGTTCAAGGTGGCAAACGACACGGGTGAGACCGACATGTGGGGCCATGTGTGACTCTACGCTGAAATGAGAGGCGACATCGACATACGGGCCCGCATGTCGAGGAGAGATGGGGCACAAGACGGATTGGTCTGCAAAGGTTAGGTCGACTTGAATAGGGAATGGGTATCGGCCCTAACTATTTCTGAGATTAATAAGTAGGTTTTCTATTTTATAAAATAGCAGAAATTCCAAATGGCAATAGATAATAGCAAATGAACTTGGAAAAATTCTAGAAAAATCTAGAAAATATATCCAAGCACATAGAATCCAAATAAAATAGTTTTCACCATTGTTCATGTTGACTTTAATCATATTAAATTATTTTGATATCCAAAGTCCAATATTAAGCTTTTGAATTAAATTCAAATAAATCCAAATGATGAATTTTCTCCCTACTAACTATTAAAAGATTTATAAAGCTCAGAAAATTGGGATGTTACACCGTTGGATCATGCAGGGTGTTTAATGCAGCGCATTGGAGGTGGGAGCATCCAGTGTGTTTAATGAAGGCGCATTGGAGGTGGGAGCATGCAGGGTGATTAGATGGTTTGGAGGTGAGAGCCCGTATTAATCTTGGTTGTTCAATCCAGATCCAACAGTCAAGATTGGCATTAGCACTTTAGCACTCAATTGCCCATTAGCACTAGATATGTTCCCTACACACACACACGGTAGCGCTATTCAGCTCTCGCATCGCTGAATAGCTATTCTACGTGTGGGCCGCTGCTACGCTAGTCCACGCTCCCCCGCGCTACGTGAGGCGCGCCAGCTCACGTGCTTCTCGTGTGAGATCGGCAGTAAAACACACATGCGTGCGTTGCAATCGGCGGTAAAAGTCTCAGTATTGTCCAATTTGACAGTAAAACCTGCATATCCTTATTTTGTACATTTTTTTTTTGTTTTAGCAATGACTTTTGATTGGAAGCTCCGATTCACAAACGGTTTACACCAGTAGCTTAGTGATGACGAGGATAACAGAATGACATAAGTCTCGTAAATAAAAATATCTCTATGCATTTACTAAAAAAAGATTTATTGTATCGTTAAAAGAAATTTACTATCATATTCACATGATTTTGCTGCCATTTTTGCCAACTAGTACAGACTAGTAAACAACCAACTAGGAAACAATCGGTTCCTTGTTTTGTACGTGAATGTGTCTTTATCTTGTTTTAGCAATAACTTTTGATTAAAAGCTCCGATTCACGAACAATTTTCACTAGTAGCTTGGTAACGACGAGGGTAAAAGAATGATATAAGTGTCGTAAATAAAAATATCTCTGTTCGTTTACTGAAAAAAGATTTATTACATCGCTAAAAGAGATTTACTACTATCTTCGCATGACTTTACTGCTCTGTTACAAAAAGATTTATTGCAACCTCCACACGACTTTACTGCTCTGTAACAAAAAAATATTTACTAAAACCTCTATGTGACTTTACTACTCTGTTATAAAAATATTTACTACAACCTTCACATCACTTTATTGCCATCTTAGCCAACTAGTACAGACAAGTAGACAACCAACTAGTAAATAATCGATTACTTGTTTTGTACACGAATGTTTATTTTCTTGTTTTCGCAAATAACTTTGATTGAAAGCTCCAATTCACGAATGGTTTACACAGGTAGCTTCGTGACGATGATGGTAACAGAATGATATAAGTCTTGCAAACAAAAACATCTTTGTGCGTTTACTAAAAAAGATTTATTGTATTGCTAAAAGAGGTTTACTGCCACCTTACATGATTTTACTATCATATTTGCCAACTAGTATAGACAAGTAGACAACCAACTAGGAAACAATTACTTACTTGTTTTGTACGCGAATGTGTCTCTATCTTGTTTTAGCAATAACTTTTGATTGGAAGCTCCGATTCACAAACGGTTTTCACTGGTAGCTTGGTGACGACGAGCGTAACAGAATGATATAAGTCTAAAAACTTCTCTGTGCATTTACTAAAAAAGATTTACTACATCGCTAAAAAAGATTTACTATCGCCTTACATGACTTTACTACCACCTTTGCCAACTAGTCAAGGAAGTAGACAACCAAATAGGAAACAATCGGTTCCTTGTTTTGTACGTGAATACATCTTGATCTTGTTTTAGCAATAAATTTTGATTGGAATCTCCGATTCACAAACAGTTTTCACCGGTAGCTTGGTGACAATGAGGGTAATAGAATAATACAAGTCTTGCAAATAAAAAATCTCTATGTGCGTTTACTAAAGAAAGATTTACTGCATCGCTAAAAGAGATTTACCACCGCCTCCGCATGACTTTACTTCTCTGTTAAAAAAATATTTACAGCAATCTCCACATAACTTTACTACTTTGTTACAAAAAAAAAGGTTTACGAAAACCTCCACGTGACTTTACTGCTTTGTTACAAAAAGATTTACTGCAACCTCTATACGACTTTATTGTCATCTTAGCCAACTAGTACAGCCAAGTAGACAATCAACTAGCAAACAGTCGGTTACTTGTTTTGTACACGAATGTTTTTTTTGCAATAACTTTTGATTGGAAGCTCTGATTCATGAATGGTTTTCATCGGTAGCTTGGTGACGACGAGGGTAATAGAATGATATAAGTCTCACAAACAAAAACCACTTTGTATGTTTACTAAAAAAAGATTTACTACATCGCTAAAAGATATTTACTACAACATACATATGACTTTACTGCCATCTTAGCCAACTAGTATAAACAAGTAGACAACTAACTAGAAAACAATGAGTTCCTTGTCTTGTATATTAATGTTTATTTTCTTGTTTTTGCAAATAACTTTTGATTGGAAGTTTCGAACGGTTTTCACCGGTAGGTTGGTGACGACGAGGGTAACATAATGATATAAGTCCCACAAATAAAAACATCTCTATGCATTTACTAAAAAGATTTACTGGACTCCACTTGTAGTTTACTAGCACATCCATCCATACGCGTATGAAACAATCATAAAAAACTGGACTCCACTTGTAGTTTACTAGCACATCCATCCATACACGTATGAAACAATCATAAAAAAATATAAACGCGATGATACATACGGCAGTAAAATTGCTATCACAATTACTTTCAACCTCGTCATAGCGCGCACTGAACACGTGACGTCACGCGTGGGGGGTCGTGGGTTAGTGGGCCCAAATGGCCTATTCGACGCTCAGAACGCGACTCGACAACACATGGTGGATCGGCCTTAGCGTAGAATAACTAATTCTCGCTTCAGTCACACACACACACACACACACAGATAGATATATATATATATATATATATATATATATATATATATATATATATGAAAATGGTATGGTATACAGAGTACGTACTCCCACCTCTCATATACCACTTAAATCGTATGACGATACCTCTTTATCTGTTTGAGCATGCTCCAATAATGATTATAAGATACCCCAAAGTGAGTTCCATGAAAAATTTCATTAAGTTTCACTTTTTATAGCAAAATTTGTGTATATACTTCTTTTATATGTGAAAAAGGGTATATAGCAAAAAAAAAACAAAGGACTCCAATGAAAAATTTTCAATTAAGTCGTATTAGAGTATCTTATAATTAGTATTTAAGTATTCTGGAAATGATATAAAAAAAAGTATAATATGTGCGTTTAAATGGTATATTAGAAGTAGGAGTACATACTCCCAGGAGGAGTACGAAACGGACGTCATATATATATATATATGTGTGTGTGTGTGTGTGTGTGTGTGTGTGTGTGTGTGTGTGCTGAACGAGCCGAGCCGAGCGAGGCGGCTCGAGCGAGCTCAGCCAGTTTCGGTGAACAATGGCTCGGCTCGTTCCGATCACGAGCCAGGAAGACGGCTTGGCTCGGCTCGGAGGAAGGCTCGAGCCGCTCGTTCGGCCATGAGCCATGAACAGACAATGGCAGCACTGCCGCCCCCAAGCAAAGTCATTGTTTTGCTCGATTTCACAGACAACCATGGATTCTCATGAACTAATTCCACAGAACACAACATTTCACACAACTATCTCCAATCACATAGACAAACTTTCCCCAAACAACCATGGATCTAAACAATATTATTTGGAACACCACTAATCAAAATCCAACAATTGGGGCGGCGGTTCTAGGCTGAGATGAGAGCCTCACACGGAGTTGAGGAGGGCGCGATGCAGTGGGGGCTGGGTCAAGGCTTCTGACTGCTTGGCGGCGTGGGTGGCCAGACCTGGCCTGCTCGGCCTCGGCAGAGGCGGCGGCGGCCGAGACCCATGGGCCAGGTGGAGGAGCCTCCGGGATGAGGCCTCGCTCGGCCTCGGCGGGCGGCGCACATTGAGATGAGGCCCTGCTCGGCTGGGGACGGAGGCGGCGGGGAGGCGGCAAGTGGAGATGGGGGGGAGGAGGCGGCGCAAGCGGAGGAGGTGGAGGCGGTGGGTGGGGAGGGGAGCCGACGGCAGGAGGCCATGGGGGTGTTCGGGATCGGGTGAAGCAGCGGGTGGAGTGGAACGGTGGAGGAAAATGAGGGGGAGTTCAGGAGGAGCGAAGGGTGGAGGAAAATGAACTGGATGACAAGGCGTCAAGGCGGTCGGGATAGAGCTAGAGGACAGGAGAGGCAGAGAAACAAACGAGCTGAACGAGCTGACCGAGCCGCTCGCAAGCGGCTCGGGCTCGGCTCGAAAAAACGTGCGAGCCAGGAACCAGGCTTGGCTCGGCTCGAAATTTCACGAGCCCGAGCCGAGCCGAGTCGAGCCGTTACGAGCTCGAGCAGGCTCACGAGCCTCGAGCTATTTTTCCAGCCCTAGTGTGTGTGTGTGTGTGTAGTGCTAATGGGTAATTGAGTGCTAATGTGCTAATGTCAATCTTGACTGTTGGATCTAGATTTTGACTGTTGGAGGTGGGAGCATGCAGGGTGTTTAATGAAGGCGCATTGAATGCAGGAGCATGCAATGTGATTAAATGGTTTGGAGGTGGGAGCCCACATTAATTTTGGTTGTTCAATCCAGATCCAATGGTCAAGATTGACATTATCACCTTAGAGCACTGAATTACCTATTAGCACTAGATGTGTATGTATACATATACATATACATATACATACACACATGTATATATATATACACTTAGTAGCTACCAGACTAAGTGCGCATAATTAACTAGGATTAATTTCTTATATGTTATTAGATTTTTATGAAACATTTGATTGTGTCCGTGAGGTTATGATACACATATAAGTAAAACGAGTGCCATGACGAGACAAACTTTATATAAAGAATTGGGAGGCACTAACAGTTGGACGTACATATGGGTGAGAGTTTTCACCTGTACGCTCAGATCCATGGCTTCGTTTTTAACATGATCGAATAAAAAACTCTATAGATTATATTGTTAGGCCTGGATTGGGTTTAGTTACGCTAAACTTAGAAAAGGAAGATCTCGGCTGATCGGGCCCAGTTCAACATAGTTGGGTTGGATTATTCATGACTGGCCAACCAAGGTAGAATTAGGCCGGCTGACTTATTTCTTCGTACATGGGTTAAACTACATACACAATAGGCGATAGCTTCTGCCTGTACTTGGGGTTCGGTTTAGGCATACTGAGCATCTTCAAAGATATAATCTGAGCAAACTATGAGTAGGGCCTACGAAGGACCTAATTTGTTTTTGGCTTTGTCTACGACGGTTGCAACATTCTAGGACAATGGTTGCAACATCTCCGAACAACGGTTGCAATATCTCTGAACAACGGTTGCAACATCCTAGGACAATGGTTGTAACATCCCCAGACAACGGTTGCAACATTCTAGGACAATGATTGCAACATCCCCAGACAACAGTATGCAATATTTTTTTCTACAGTATGCAACATTTTTTTTCTACAGATGCAACACTTTCAACATTCCCGGACAATGGTTGCAACATCGTAGGATAATGGTTGCAACATCTTCGGACAACGATTGCAATATGCTAGGACCATGGTTGCAACATCCCCGGACAACGGTTGCAGCATCCTAGAACAATGGTTGTAAAATCTCCGGACAACGGTTGCAACATCGTAGGACAATGGTTGCAACATCTCCGGACAACGGTTGCAACATCGTAGGACAATGGTTGCAACATCCCCGAACAACGGTTGCAATATCTCCGAACAATAGTTGTAACATCCCCGGACAACGGTTGCAACATCTCCGGACAACGGTTGCAACGACCCACGCAGGAACTGCAGTTGGACGATGGTCCTCGCTGCTTCTCCCGCTCGCGCCGTTGCCACCAACGCCTACATGGATGGCCGTGTACATTGCGGGCAGGCCATTACCCCTGTCCCCTGGTCGGCCGGCCATTGGATGGGCGGAATTGACGTTGAAAAACGTTGTGGCGATAAATCACAATCCCCCAAAACACACATCACATCACATCGCTCGTGTAAGGCTGCGGCCATCACTGCTTAATAATGCTTATGCTGCAAACTGCATTGCTCCTGGCCAGCTAAATTATTTATTGGAGCACTACCTGGTACGGCATACATGCTTATGGGTGAAAAAGACTAGAGGGTAAGAGACGAATAGACAAGGACAGAGGAGTTGATAGCTCTAAGCAGCGCGTCCGATATCTGTTACACGTCGTACGTACGAGAGGTAGCATCATCCTAAAGAATTTGCCCAATTCTGGCAACCGCAGTCATTGGATGAACTGGCCATACTCCCAGCCAAGTAGTTTCCATCGATCCAATGGTTAAGCTAGCGCCTCTGTGCTAGTTTATCAGGGACGCGCTTGGGCGGCGGAGGGCCAGCTCAGGATAGGCGAACTATGATTTGCAGTTTCCTTCCGACCACGTGCTCAGTTCCCGTCACGCACATCGTCGTGCCCCCGCCTCCCACTCACATCCGTCTGGGCCCACCCCGCGGATAATGGCAGCTGACGTGGACATCGTCCCTTTTTCTCCTTCAATTGAGGAGCAATTGAACCAATAATTAATGTCTTAGTCAGATCATTACATCTCGAAAATTATGTACCAACAAACAAGGCCTCATATTTTTTTTTTCATCTAAAGAAGATAGGTGTTATTGTCTCGTTTGGAACACTAGGATTTTTCGCAAGAAACAGGTTTGATCCCCGCAAGAATCGGGATAAATCCCAGCCTTCCAAACAGTGCCTATATTTTGAAACAAATAGTGACATAATTGGATGAATACAAACACACTGTCCTCGGTGGCAGGCCCTACTAGGCCCGAGCTGGCCTCTCGGGCTTCAGCCCGTCCTTCCCAGATTGTGTTAATATCTAGGTACGTAGTAGTATATAGCTAAGCCCACATTATATTTGGCCCATTGGTGGGCCCACTCAATCCTCTCAAAAAAGCTTCATTTTTGCTTTAGAGCACACGTCGACCCACTCGTCCTACCAGTTGGACACAACAGGACAAGGTCGACCTTTTAGGTCAAGCGAGCTTATCTAGATTACAAAATGCTTCCCCATCTTCATATCCGCTTTTTTTTTCTTTCATGGGGAAGAAGACAAGGGTACTAGTTTTGTCGATCACATATTTGTTTCCCTGACAAGCCGAGAGAAAAAGGGCATGTTTGGTTTGTACCTTACTGACTTCATAACGAAACAACTGTACTGGTTGAGTTCTGACATCTTCCGGTGTCAACTTGAACCAAATCAAATTTTAGTAACACCAATAAAAATTAGCTATTATTTTTTTTATCAATGTTTGGTAATACTAACAAAAATTTAGTAACGACAACGAAATTCAATGTCACACGCGGGCAATCCGAGGGTGAGAAAATCGCTCACCAAATTTTTAGTAACGCCAAAATTCGGCTTGGCTGCAATCCAAATAACGGTTATTTTGCCAAATTTTGGTTTTATCCTAGTTTTGGCTATACTGAATTTTAGCTTGTTTATTAGAGCCATAAACCAAACAGTCCCAAAGTTCGGTGATGCATGATTATTATGCATGCAGTTACCCACCTGTTGCAGATGAGGTTGAAGCTAGCCGTTACTAGGGCTATTCATTCGGATTTTTTGGGTATATACGGTTCGGTAAATACAGTATATATGGTAAATACGGTATTGTTAATCCGGTCAATATGGTACTATTTAAAATACGGTTAGGTATCGGTACATACCACTTTATTTCGATACGGTATCGGTAAATACCATATATACCAAAGTTGACACGAATTGAGAACGGTACGAACAATCAGAGATACTTGAGGTCACAAAATTTGCCACTCCACAGTCGGGAATAAGCATTACTAGCTACCGCACTAGCAGTCATCACACAACACGGCAGTTCGGCAGTGAACTATTGAATTGAAGGCTTAGTACTTACAGAGCAGAACACAGATGCACCGTGCATTAAACTATTTAATTTGGCTTGAAGCAAACTATGAGTCATAGATGCAAGGAAACCAGTGCACAAAACTGAACACTGGTACACAGTCAACACAACACAATTCAATAATTCAAAGGATTACTCATAGTACTTCAGTTCAATTTCCAAATCCAACAGTCCAAACAGCAAATAAACAATTACAAAAGATTACTCGTACCTTCCAAGTTCCAACAGTCCAAATAGCAAAAAATTACATAGTCCAATTTCATAGTTCTTCGAGCATCAAAGGTAAACGATAATTAAAGTTGGACCCGAGGAGAAGACACTTGCTGTTGGAATATCTTCCAACATCTACAACCATGCAAAATTGCAAATGGAGCTAGAAGCCCAGAACTAGAAGTGGACGACTGGAAACTGGAAAGCAATGGAGCTAGAGTTTGGACTGGAGGTTACCTTGGCTTGGATGGAATCAGCGGAGGCACACAGCTGCAGGGGAGGCCTGGGCGGCGGCACAACACTCTGTGGAGGTGGGCGCGGGGGAGGCACGAAGATCTTTGGGGAGTGAGAGGCCGACGGCTATGACGCCTTCGGTGGAGGTGGAGGGGGCCGCTGAGGCACGGAGATGTTGGGGAGTGGGGATGCCTGAGCGGCGTCGCGACGCCCGATGGAGGTGGAGGGGGCCGGCGGAGGCAGTGAGGCACGTAGATGCAGGGGATGAGGGGAGGCCCGGGCGGCAACACGGCAATACGTGTAGGTGGAGGACTGGAGGGGGTAGTACGTGCGCGCCATGCATCGTGTGGCCGTGCGGCAGCGGAACTAGTAGAGACTAGAGACAGACTGAGAGAGAGATGGGGAATTGCGGGATGGGGTTAGGACTTAGGAGTTGACTGTTGAGTGCGGGATGAGAAATGATATTTTCGGTTTTTTTGTTTATTGGCCGGTTTTTACCCAAAAAACCGAACTTCCAGAAAACTTAATTTCTAAATCCTATACCGAATATCGATAAAACCAAGTTGACCGATAGCATTAGATTTTTTCGGTACACAGCCCTAGCAGAAAAGGAAAGAGGTGATGAACAGATGCTCCCGGAACCTCTCTCAGCCGTTGGTTCTAACGCCGACGCTTTCGATCGATCCCATTCCTATGCACGTGAGGTGATGGGATTCGTTGCGTGGGCCCCACCGCTTGAGCACAAATGAACACGCGTGGCCCCTGGCACCCTTGCCGACGGGAGAACCAAGGCGAAGCGGTGCCACGGATTAATGAAGAGGAGTCCTCCTCCGGTCCCACACGCGGTGGATGAGTAGACGGACGGGGCCCCCACGCACGCGGGTGCGCTCACCGACCTCTACCGCAGTGCTTACTCCGTTGGATCCAATTTCGTGGTATACGCTTTTGGACGCCACGCCGGCCGGCCGAGCGCCTTTCAGAAAACGGAACACTGGGCTACCCGTCAGCTTCGCTATATTTGCCTATGTCTCGGATTATTCGTTTCAACATGTTTGTAAATTGAGGAAATCTATAGCGTATTTATTGCAATTTAATAGTGTATATATATACGATCATTTCTCATTAAGTATAGAAAAATAGTATGTACTCCTGGGAGTACGTACTTCCACCTCTCATATACCACTTAAATTGTATGATGATACATTCTTACTCATTTGAGCATACTCCAACAATGATTATAAGATACTCCAAAGTGAATTCCATAAAAAAATTCATCAAATTCCACTTTCATAGCAAAATTTGTGTATATACTTCTTTTATATATAAAAAAGGTATATAGAAAAAAATAAAAGCCTCCAATTAATTTTTTTTTCAATCAAGTCGCATTAGAGTATCTTATAATTAGTATCTAAGTACACTAAAAACGATAAAAAAGTATAATATATTTATTTAAGTGGTATATTGGAAGTGAGAGTACATACTCCGAGGAGTACGAAACGGGCGTCCATCATTTCCAATAAAGTATTTTCTTAGATTTAATGTTTTCTTGGTCTATGTACACATTACAAGCTTTGAACAAATATAGCGAAACAGAAAGAGCACAGATGGATAATGTCAGAATCATTAGTACCTCACATCCTCGACGCTCGACACCAAATAAACCGCGAGTAATTCATTCACGCCATATACAGTACTCCACGCGAACTTTTTTTTATTATTTAACCTTTTTTAAAATTTTATTTTAAAGTTAACATCTCGCACACTTTATTTCCAATTCCGACCCCTTTGGTCACGCCACCACCTGTGACGTGACAAAACAACACTGTCACGCGTCAGGATAAGTCCCCAAAATAGTTTTTTTTTGTCACGCCACTGGTTGTGACGTGACCAAACAACAGTCACACTATGAGTGGTGGCATGACAAGAGATTGCCCAGATACGGACTGGCGTGATAGTGTTGTTTGGTCACGCCATGGATGGTGACGTGACTAAAAATGTCAGAATTAGAAATAAAGTGCGCAGGAGGTTAACTTTAAAATAAAATTTAAAAAAGGGTTAAATAAAAAAAATTCACTCCATGCACACATGAAAATCCTAGCTAGGAAATCAAACGTTTACGCACACGCGACCTTGCTTCTCGTGAGCACATGCACGGTTTAATCGTCCGACCAGGTGCGCTTGCATACATACATACCGGCGGCATATCTCCTGGACATAGCCCATTCTATGCACATATGGACATAAGCAATCAGAGCCGTCCGATCCACAATCAGCAAACCAGATCTAGGCGCACAGCTCCCCCCATCCACTTACCGTTATTTTGCGTTCTACCCCCTGTGCGATGGCCAGAAAACGCAATCCACCCCTCGGACGCCTCACGCCACTCGCCCCGACGCCTCGCCGCCTCCACCACGCCCATCGCTTCTCCACCGCGTGGTGCTCGACGCTTCGCCGCCGCCGCAGCTTACTCGACGACCACGCTCCACCGCTCCGACAACCATGCTTCAATCCCCTCCTCAACCCTGCCCCTCGCCGGATCTGGGCGTCCTTGAGGCCATCGCCGCTTCGATCCCCTTCTCAACCCTGCCCCTCGCTGGATCCGGGCGTCCTCGAGGCCATCGCCCTGCGCCCCCATTCCCCAGACCCCCGAAGACCACGCTCCGCCGCCCCGACGACTATGCTTCGGTTGCTGCCTCAACCCCCATCACCACCGCCTCGGCCAACCTCGACCACGAGACTGCCTCGCCGTTTTCCGTACCGCTTGTCGTCGTCCCGTCATCCGCGCCGGAGATCTAATCGCAAAGAACAATTGTTCTTCCCTGCCCCCCCTCTAGCCGGTGTGTCGGCCACCAAATCTGACATGGCAGTGTTGGGGCATGGAAGTGTATTGGTAGCTGTAGAAATCGAGTATGAAAGGATCACCAGTTCACAAAAAATGTGGGTGTTCAAAGCCTCTTCTTACACAAAAATTATTACATGTTCAGGAGTTTTCCAGTTCTGTGTTGGAACATTTCTTGCTATTCTGAGAATGCGTACATGAAGCAGTAACTGCGGATTGGCCTTCATCTTGTTGATCTCAGAGAGTCAAATGGAAGCAATTGAAGCAGACAATGTACATATGTATATGCAATCAGTGTGTAATTCAACTGTGTAAACGTTTGCTTTTACTTTTATGATTTATCCTATGTAGCCTCACATAAGCTGGGGAAAGTGATTGATTTATCCAATTCCCAAGACAACATCACCACTGCCATCTGAACCTTGTTCATTGTTCAAACTGATGTTAATTCAGCACCTATTCTGATTTCTTGATGGAAAGAATGTGCAAGAATACAGTACATTGTGTCAAATGTACTGATAAGCTTATGTCCTGACTTGTTGAGACTTCTACAATGAAATGTGGATGTATCTCTTTTCTTCTCCTTATCCAGTGACACCCTCCAGAACCAGAATGCTGACTATATGAGAATTTGATTGGCATGCTGACTAACTGAATGATGACTTAAATGTTTGAATGCTACTCTGGAATGCTGATTGTAATGCTGACTATATGAGAATTTGATTGGAATCTTGACTAAATGCCGCACCAATTCGGATTTGTGAGTGTCATTTGCTCAAAATTCTGGACTGTTGAGTGTCCTTCGGTGGCTGTCATTTGCTCAAAGCATTATGAAGCTAGACCAGAAAAATTCTACAGCATCCTTAGGCAAATTCATTACTAATTGTGTGACCGGATGCACATGTTGGCTTGAGTACATTGCAATAACAAACCTTCTAGCATCCATGTTAAATACCATTTTTCCGAATTCCATTCTTCTCGTTGAGTCTTGATGCCTATGCCTATGCCCATTATCGCAAGCATGATAGCTCCAAAGGCAAAGAAAAACTAACTGAGCATCTATGGTTCATGAATAGATTATTACTGAGCATCTATGGTTCATGAATAGAAAAACTAACTGGAGCTATCATGCTTGCTAGTAATGGGCATGAATATGGTTCATGATTATTACAGTTCTAATAGTTCATTGAGGACATCTAGGAAAGGAGATAGCACCCAGTAGGCTATGTTACAATGCCGAGCCAGCCAAAACAATCTGTTACACAAGACATTCTCTTAATTCAGTCATCTTTTCCTTTTTGTGAAAAACAATGCAGAACATTTCATCCAGTCATATTTACTCTTTGCAAATACAATTGACCAAACCTTCAAAAAATCTAGGCATTCACATGTCAAAATCTGAGTTCATGTCCATGACTACAAGCTCATCAAACTAACCGAACTATACAATATGCATTATACATTCATGTAATAATTTTTGGAATCACAATTTCATTTGAGAACACAACCATAGAATCTTCAATGATACATTCATGTAACACAAAAAAAAATCCACAAATGCTCCTCCACCGTCGTGGCTTCAAGCGAACTGGTGCAGGGGCAGGAGCAGTGGGTGACGCAGGGGGTGGGAGCATGGGGCCGGCATAGTAAGCCGGGAGCACGGCGGCGGCTCCCCAACACCATAACAAAGAAAACATAATGCTTGACGCCTTCTCCATCATGCTTAAAGCCTGTGGATTTTCACAAAGCCAACAAAAGTCAGTCAATCCTTCAAGCCTGACCTGCACCAGATTTAGATAGGACTCCATTTAGTTAAATTTTAGGCCATGGGCAGGAGAGGAAAGGAGGAGGGGCATCTGATTCAGCACATCTTCCCCGCAGACTAGTTCTTGAGACCGACACGACCTACTACCTCGACACATCCTCGTAGATGAAGCACATAAAGGAAAATGGAACCGACATGAGTGGAGAAGATGTCCTGTATGCGGTGGCATGCATGGACATAGTAGCAAAGAAGCAGCAGTAGCACTAGTCTAGTACTAGTATCTTAGGATAAAGAAGAAGACATAGGAGCAATGAGTGTAACTACCAAGTAGGCGTGAGACCGGATAGTGCTCGAGGAACTTGATGTCGGTGATTCCGTTGATGGCATAAATCTCTCAGAGAAATCCTCCATGGCTCGATGGAGTCGAGTCAGAACCTTGATCTTGCATGAATCCATAGGCAACCTAGCGTAAATCGAATAGCAGAGGCAAATCAAGTAAGACCTAGGATTGGGTGGAGAATAGAGTAGAGTAGATTGGAAGGGATAAGGAGGAGGTGGTTACTAGTGGGTGATTGGGGATGGCCATGGCTGCCCTCAACGCGCTTGATCTGCAGCACGTGCAGCGACGCCACTACCGGTGCATCGTCGCGTGATTGGGGATCGCCGCACCTTTCGAGGAGAGTCACCGAGGGTGGCGAAGATGGTGGTGGCACCCGAGGAGACGGCAATGGAGGGGAGGCGGCGATGGAAGGAGGCGGTGATGGAGGGAGGCCAGGAGGGTAGTTGACGCCGAGCGGTGGTCGTCGGGAGCGGGCGAAAGCCCAGTGGGCTCGGCCGAGGATTTCTTCGAGTAGGGGCGCCGAGAAGGGCGCCGGTGGAGGAGAGGTGAGGTGCAGGGCGCCAGCGTAGAGGCGGCTGTAAGATCGAGGAGGCCGACTAGAGGGGGGGTGAATAGGCGGTTTTAAAAACTTTTTGGCTAAAACTGATTTCTAATGCGGAAGCTAATATCAAAACAGTTTTGCACAATAAAAGCCTAAAACAACTAGGTTCAACTAAGTGCACCAACAATACAAGTCTATTAATGAATATTGCAATTAAGCAGGACTTGTAAGCAATTCAATTTTAGCAAAGTAAATAGCACAAGGTAAAGAGTAGCTATTGCAGTCATACACAACGAATAATCAATGTAAAACAACGAATATAAATTGCAATAGTAAAGCACTAGAATGCAAACCAAGATTGACACTGTGATGTTTTACCGTGGTGTTTGGAGACTTGCCGATCTCCCCTAATTCACGTTGAGGCAAGTCCAAACCAATTGGACCGGCTCCACAAATTAAGCCAACGCCTCCGAGGTAAGTCCAAACCAATTGGACCGGTTCCAAACCGAACCAACACCTCGCTCCACTAAGGTTGCTCCTTCCCTCCACTCCGAAGATGGCGAGCACCACACCACTCACAAACCACCCGGGTCTTCTCACAACCTTCTTTGAGAAGCTCACTGGCGCAACGACGCCACCACGCCGTCTAGGTGTCGGCAAACACCAAGAGTAACAAGTCTCCAACCTTTACTTGAACCAATCAAGTGTCTAAGCTCACGTGGATACTAAATCCACCACCTAAGGCAACACATGCACTTAGGGTTTTCTCTCCAACCTCACTAAGTGCAACACATGCACTAAAGAGTAGAGATGGCTTGCTCTTAGCTCAAAGAAATGAATAAGGCACTAGCAACACATGCTATGACCTTAGCAACAACACCAGCCCCCTTCCCACATACGGCTAAGGTGGGTATTTATAGCCCACATACAAGAACTAGCCGTTGGAAGTGAAGTCTGCTGAAAAGTCAGGGAAATCGGAATCGCCGATTATATGGCTTCAGATTACCGCTCTTAGTCCAATCTGGTCGGATTCAGTCGCAACACATGCACTGAACTAGCCGCTGCAATCGAGGTGCGGTACTACCGCCATGTAACACGCGGTCGTTCCGCAAAACCGGTAGTTCCACCCAAGGCACTACGGTACTACCACACTTCAAAGAGAGCAACACATGCTCGAAATCGCGGCTAAGGACCAAAACGCATCCCTTCTAGAAATTACGTACCGCCAACATATGATCGGTACTTAGAAGTCATGATCGCATCGCACAGACCGGTACTACTCTGCACTTCCAAGAGAGCCAAAGCACACTAAATGCAATAGCTTCGGAAAAAGCATACCGCCACACAAAGAACGGTACAACCGTCCTGCGGTAGTTCCGCTCAAGAACCCGGTACTACCGCATCGCGGTCATACCGCTCAGTACACGCCGGTGCTACTGCACCTTAAGAGCAACACATGCTCAACAGGGTTGCGGTAGTTCCGCCAAGGAACCATCGGTCGTACCGTACAATGATAGTTCCGCACAACACATGTCGGTACTACCGTTTTCCAGAGAAAACTCAGATTGCATTTGCTTCAACTCAAATTGCAAAACACATTTGCCAATTTGATGCGCAATGCAAACAAAGGTTCAAGTGGGATTCTCAACAAGTTGCAAAACACATTTACCAATTTATAGAATCACACTACAAGGAATAAGGTACATGAACCTACACCATTTGCAAAACACATTCGTAAACTTAAATCACATGCTACAAGGGTTATCCATAAGCCACAACTATTTGCAAAACACATTCGCAAATATTGGCAATATGTTAAAGTGAGCTAGAGCAAACATAATGAGCTATCAACACATGACTAACTCAAGCTACTAGTCAAGACCCCTCTTAAATAGTACAGCAACCTATACTAGCAATCCGGTCTCCCAACCAAACACCGAGACCGGTAAATGACTAGGAACACATCCTTAGCCCTAGCTAGCCATACCTTTGCCTTGAGAGCAACCACTTGAAGCTTGATGACACACATCCTCACTTCAAGTCCAGGTTCTTGACTTGAATAGGCATCAACACATGATGCACTCTTTACTTGACTTCTATCAACGCATGATAGGTCTTCACTTGACTTGATGATCAACTCAAGATCATCTCTTCCTCTCGAACATCATCGACACACGATGATTTCCTCTTCTTGAACTTGATGCGCATCAACACATGATGCATCCTTTACTTCAAGCTCTTCACTTTCGGGATCTTGACTCGAACATCATCAACACATGATGATTTTCTTAATCCCGAACTTTTACTTGATGACAAATCAACACATGATGTCATCCAAAGTCTCCAACCACATGGAACTCAACCTATTCATCCAACTCAAGGAAAGTGTTAGTTCCACAATATGATTATCATTTATTACCACAACATACCATTAACTCATAATGGTTGGGACAAGATACCACAATCTTTCACTCTTTGGTAATTGATGATAATCACTTCGATAGCAAATAATTGAATAGAAACTGATATGAGTATATACGAACTACACAAGTTATATATACTCAACATGAGTGTATACGAACTACACAAGTTGTATATACTCAAGGATATATGAGCATATATGAACTACACAAGTCTCATATGCTCATATGAATATATTAACTACACAAGTTAAATAAATATATTCAGGGATATGTTTCAAAGTAAGGATCCTTAATATATGTGGAAAAGGAATTTGGATCAATACTAGTGAAACCTCAAAATATAGAATGAACTCCCCCTAAATGTGTGCATACACAAATGTATAATGGGAACATATGCACATATCCAAGTTAACCTTTTGGTGGAGTTCAACTTATATTTTGGATTCGAGGAATGCAATAAGATATATAAGAAATGATGTCGAATGCATACCTTTTTGATTCTTACCTTTTTGATCCAATTAAGACTAAACCATAGTGTTAGTCTCACAAATAGATTTGTCATGAATTACTTGCATGCCTTCGTGATTTTCACCTTTATATCCAAATAAGACTACACAATATGTATATCAATAAAGATGTTAGTCTCACAATTAGATTTGTCATTAATAACCAAAACTCCATTAACACATAATGGCAGATCTAGATCCTTCAATCTCCCCCTTTTTGGTGATTGATGACAAATCCTTTAGCAATAACAACATTTGGATATAAAACATCATAAGATAAGAAATAAAGCTTATTGATTATTTGCATGCATGTTAATACTCCTTTTTGACCTAAGCATGAAGTAAGGTGAAATCACAAGAGAATCACCCCCTTTTGGCAAACTCCCCCTTTTTCATCACACGAGATAATCTCAAATAAATCAATCATAAGGACATCCAAATGAAGCTCATACAAATTCTCCCCCTTTTGGCATTAATCACCAAAAACCAAAACAAAACGAATCCAATGGGGAGTCTTCGCAAAACGTCTTTCATTTTGCTTTTAAGAATCTTTTTAGGAAAAGCTCCCCCTAAACATGTGCATAATTTGAGAACAAATTTTGCAAGCACACGTAGAGATTTTTAAAGAAAAAAAAATTTGGCGGAGTTTCCTTTGCTTGAACGCACTTGAGAATAGGAAGATCAACAATGATTGCACGTGCAAAAGCATAAGCATAATATTAACCAACAAGTTCAACAGGATAGCAACAGAACCATAACTTTTAAACTATTTATAATCACAAGCAGACGCATCAAAAGTTTAACCATTAAGACATGACAATCCATACGTATAGTATATAATAACAAAAGGTCTTGCTCCCCCTAAATCTTTCTAAGTCTTCTCTTGGCAAGCTTCCCTTTTGACATCAAGAAGAACCAAAAGGATGCAGCAGGTCGTGCAAAGCTCGGTTTGAAAAAGGTTCATCGGGAGCTTGATCTTGAGGAGAAGGTGGAGCTTGATCTTGATGAGCAGGTGGAGGAGAAGGGACTTGAGAGGTTGAGGCTGCAACAGGATCTCGAGGAGGTGTGCGAGGAAGACGGCGTCCAAAACGTTGTGGAGCCGATAAAGCTTGCTGAAGAGCCCTCACATCTTCTGATAATGCAGCAAACCTATTGTTGGTTTCAGATTGAAATGCAAGCTGTGCTGCCTTCATCTCTTGCTGAGAGGCTCTCATCTCTTGCTGAGTGTTCTTTATTTCTAGGATAGCTGAATAAACCTGAGCAAGTGAGACTTGACTTTCTTCTTGAGCTGCTGCCCCTGGAGCATCCTCTTCTTGTTGTTCTTGATGTGCTTGCTGCCCTAGAAACTGAACAGGAGGACCTTCTCACGGCTTGTATGCCTTGTGGACTATCCCTAATCCTCCTTTATATCCAGTTTGTCTAATAATCAGAGCCATAATATATGGAGCATAATAGATTCGCTTGACTCTGTCATTCTTGGAGGAGGCAATCCCTCTGATGATAACATCTATGACATCAAACTTCTTGCCTTCCATGATAAGATCTATCAGGTTCCATGCATGTCCTCTTATGGCATCGAAGTTTCCACTCTTAGGCAGAATAGTATGATTAATAATTCTATTAATCAGACTAGGGATGGGTAGCAAACCATGAATCTTTCTCGAGTGGTCCCGACATTCTGTCATAGAAATCATCAGCAGAGCTAGAAGGCGGGGCTATCATAGACTTTCTCATAATTGCTAGACTTTATATGTAATGCCACCAAATTCATGTTTAGTGCAAGTCAAAACTCCGTCCCTGTCATCCATGATATTTCATTGAAATCAGGTGAGATGTAAGAAGTAGCATAGAATTGCCTGATGAGCTCCTCATTGTAGTCACTTCTGAGTGCTACTAGTTTATGAAGACCAGCTCTTTGAAAAAACTGATATGTGCCTTCATACTTATCCAAATTGTTTAGATGAGACCACTTAATCCATTTATGATCAGCAAATTTTTTGTCGGGACCATAACACTGCTCATAGACTGACTTTTGAAAGTTTGTATGGAATCTGAGATCTGTAGAAGACATGGGAAGCTCAAATTGATTCCTGTGACACATTATAGTGTAGTCATCTGCAGAGATTGTCCTCAAATCTATCTCCTGTTCTTTAACATCTCTCATTTCTTCATCACTTGCTGCTGCTGCCTCACTTTCTAATTCATGGTCTGATGCATCTGGGGAGGATCTAGCATCACTGTCAGAGTCATGCACGGGACCTTTCCCTCTTCCTCTTCCTGTTCCTACTGTCTTCTTGTGACGGACTGCTGGAGTTGCAGCCTGAGAAGAACATTGTCCTCGCGGAGGATCGATGGATTTGGGAGAGACAATCCGAGTCCTCGGCATCTTCATTCATAAAGAAAAGAAGACAAGATCAATCAAGGATTTGAAATGAAGTTGAAAAGATATGCTTTTCTTGTTCTATTAGAAAATCCGGTAGTACCGGCGTACATTAGGCGGTAGTACCGTTTTTTTTTCTGGGACCGAACTAGGGCAAGAATTTGATTTCGATTCTTGATGCTTCTAATGGATTGAATCCATGGAATAGATGCATTATCATCAAGAAACACCAATTTAGTCAATTTGCCCAATAGAAATCGCATAGGATCATCAACATTCCAAATTAACCCTAAAAGCGATCTAGAGTTTCCAAATACGGGTAAAACAAGGATTGAACAGAGTTTTACCTTGAGGATTGAGGGAGTGAAACCCTAGAGATGCAAGGAATCAACAAATGGCCGAAGGACTTTGGGGATTTGAGAGTGGTTTTGTGGAGTCTTCGGGAAGAGAGAGAGAGAAGCCGAGAGGAGGAACGACGCGCATGGTGAAAGATGGTATGACCGTTCGGTGGTAAAGGGTGAGGGGTAAAGGCAAAATCGCACAGCAGTTAATGCCCATTTACCAACCGATGCAGTAGTACCGCACTTATACCGCCGGTAGTACCGCACGATCAAAGCCGATCGTACCGATTTTCCTGGGATTTCAAGAAAGGAGCAGAGATTTGATAATATTGCAAATGATCTCAAATTTTGCACTCAATTAAATATCATTTAGGATCATTATGCATTAGATAGCAGATATAAAATTCAAAGAATATAATTTTTATGAAATAGGCTTTTGATTTTGGCAAATCCAAACTCATTTTCATTTAAAACTTCTTCAAAAGATCCAAATATTGCAGAACTAAGCATTTGAAGGAATTTAATGCATTCAATTTCATGTGTGAGTCATAAATACCATTATGGACCTATTCATGTGAATAATTTTGGCTCATATGACGAATACTCACTTAAGTGCTAGAAAGTGACCATTTAGGTCAAAGTAGTATTTTGGACGAGTTTCAAAATCGAATAACTTTTGCTAGGTTGGCATTTTGAAAAACATTTGAACACCAAACAGGTTTAGAATAGCCAACTCTAGGATTTTTATTTTGGGACAAATGTCAAATTCCTTTTAGTATTGATTTTACACAAATCAAAGGAAAAGGAATAGGAATTCAATCCTAAGTTTTTTTTCCCTATAGCCAATTCCTACGTTCCAAATGAGTGAATAGTACAATTTCACATAGGATTTGAAATCCTTTATTAGAGAGCTTTTTATTTTTTAATCTATATTTTAAAAATATTTTAAAGATAACATCTCCCTAACTTTATTTCTAATTCTGACCCTTTTGGTCATGCCATGACTTGTGGCGTAATCAAACTGTGCTATTACGCCACCGACCGCGGCGTGGCCAAACCTATCACGATAGCCCTCTGAGCCAATACACGTCTGTTTCTGGACTAAGTCCTGTCACTCCTCTTAGAGTGGCGTGACAACATTCATTTGTCACGCCGAGGTTCGTTGTATGACAACGTGTTTTTTCCACGCCACGTATTGTGACGTAGCCAAATAGGTCAGAATTGAAAATAAAGTTAGGGAGAGGTTATCTTTAAAATATTTTTTAAAAATATATTGAATAATAATAAAATCTATATTAGGCCTTAAATTCCCTTAACTATGTACTGGCCAGCTTGACTATTCCTAATATATAGTAAACCAGATTACCTAACTATAATATATCACAGGTCCTTTTTACTCCTCTCTTAATGCAAGTCACATTGGATGTATAGTTATCAAACTTTTAAGGCCATGTGCATATTTTGCTTTCTTCAAAAGCTTGAAAACAGTGCATGTTCTCTCCGATGCAATATCTCGCAGATAGTCCATTGTGTTTTGACTTTGATGGCTAACTGTTTTTTCTTTAGGATTTGTCTAGGTACTGGGTACTTCATTTTTTTCTCTCTACAATTTACAACCGTTTTTTCTATAATTTACAACTTTTGAACCTTTAGATCATTCTATGATCCGTGCTAACAGATACCCTAATAATCTTACCATTCTCTCTCCTTCTCACTACTACCACCCATTACCTCGTCCTGCATGCCAACAACTTGTGCCTCACACATCAATGTGGTCAAAATCAATCATAAATCAGATCGAAGGTTCTTCAGCACGATTATAAATCGTATGAATGATGTAGAATATAAAATCATATCTGATACTATATATATATATATATATATATGTATATATATACATATATATTTCTATAGTAGTATCGTATATATATATATATATTAAAAATCTATCTTGTATTTTAACACTTCTATATTTTTTAACTATACTTTTAGAACTTTTGTGTACCAAAATGTAGTGCTTTTAAAACCTACCTTGTATTTTAACACTTCTATATTTCTTAAACTACATTTTCGTGAATTTTGCATATAGTGTTGTGCTTTTAGAACTTTTGTTTACCAAAACATAATGCTTTTAAAATCTACCTTGTATTTTAACACTTCTATATTTCTAAAATCTACCTTGTTTACCAAAGTAGGCAAGGTGAGAAATTGTCTTTCTTGCATGAAGCAGTTGTTGAGAGTTGGTCAAACAAAGATTTTACCTTTTTGGGGATGAACAATAGCGTTAATGCCAAGGAGTGACCTGCTTGGTTGTTACCGATACAGGGCTTCCTCCAGAAACTGCGAAGACACGGACAGCATCGCGCGTGGGACCAGCCAAAACTTATCGGAGCGGCACGAGACAAACAGCTCAGCATGACAGCCCGTAACGTATTCTCATCTCACCTCCGGGGGATCACACCAACCGCCCCGCACGGCCGCACCCCCTCGTCTCGTCTTCCACCCCAGCTCAGCTCAAGCTCAGCCCAGCGCAGGCGCAGCTCATCGTTTCCCCACTTAAACTCCATTCCCACGGCCCACGCCTCCGCCTCTCCTGCCTCCTCCGACGATCCCAAGCACTAAGCCGCCGGCCTCCAGCCATGGAGGAGGACTTCGCGCGCGCGGTGGAGGACGGCCTCAAGCTCTCCAAGCGGCTCGTCCTCCCCGACGGCGCGCCCCCGCCGCGGCCGCCCGCGGCCATGGAGCGGTCCGCGGCGCCGGACATCGCGTCGCTGCTGCCCGCGGCGCCGATGGCGTACGCCGTGGTGGTGGACCCCGGCGCGGTCGACAGCCCCGACGTGCCCAGCTACCAGCCGCACGTCTACGGCCGCCTCGACCCGCCCGCGCTCATCCCGCTCCAGATGCGGGAGGTCGACCTGCGGGTCGACTGCGCAGCGGGCTGCGCCGTCGCCGAGGTCACCGTGCGCGCGCGCTGGTGGGTGCACTGCCTCACGCGCAGCCGCGACTGCGACTGCCGCGTCGTCGTGCCCATGGGCGAGCAGGTCATCCGATTCGATCAAAATCCCCATGTTGTTTCGGCGTTCGATTAAATCTTTTGATGCTGCTGCTGTTGTGTTAGATTGGGTTGCCGTTAGGCGCTGGAATGATTAGCATTATTGCGTTGTAGTCTGCGGGCGATTTGATTTCAGTTAGGTGGTTGGGGCCCATGAATTGGCTGTACATAATCATTTGCCTTGGACTAGAGTGCTGGTTTGCGCACATGAGGAGCCAGTTCTGTTTCATGACTCGTGAGTTGCGTTTTTGGAACATTGGTTATGGATGATGCAATTTGGGCTTCTTTGCTCGTGGACGTAGCTCTCTGCTCGCAGTGGGTTCCATCGTATTTTTGGAAGCAAGCAAGACAAATTCCTTGCTTTCCATTGTATAAATGAGCAGCAAGAAAGAAATATTGGATTGGACTAGGGAAGGTAACCTGACTTGCAAAGGGATAACTGTGTTTGCACACTCATCCAATAAATGCTTTTAGTTGGTACAATCAATGCTATATTTTTTCCCTGTTAGGGCATAAATTGGATTGTTCTCTTGTTATTTGGCTTGCTTCCTTTCATCGTAGTCCAACATTTGGAGAAATTGAAGTTGAATCCACTATTAAGTTGTGGATTAGGAACTTAGTTTTTGATGGGCATGTTTACTAAATGCTGTTGGATTTCTGTTGTTCCGTTTGCATTACGGTGTGGGTTGACAAGGAATTTAGATAAATGCTAAAATGTGTGAGAACATGAGAGCTGTGCATGCAAGTTTGATTTCTTCCTCTCTTTTTGTTTTTTGTTTTTTTTATCATTATGACGTATTAAACTTAACAACTTGATGTTATAACTACTAAAGAAAACTCATTTCTCTAGACGATAGTGTGCATGCAGTACAAATTCTCTCCTTCCCAGAAATGTAAGTGTCATGATTGTGTGAGCATCTAATTAAGCAAAACATGGACCATCTATTGTATTTTATGTTACAAGAATTCTTAATTCTTATATTTTCCCAATACAGTTCATTTTTGCAATTTGCTTCTGGTCTAAATCTAAGAATAATTTGGCTAATAGGGTTCAATTCTAGGCGCTGAGGTTACTGTTGGGAAAAGATCGTACGCTACTCATGTAATTGATGTAGAGGATCACAGTGCCGTGAATATTGCAAAGGCAGAGAGTGGGGGTCTTATAAAGCGCCAGTTGTTTTCCTTGACAATACCAAAGGTACTTGTTACATACTTGTACCACCAGTCCCAACCTGCTGCCTTTACATGTTGCAAGCTTTCATTAGCCATATCTTCCTTTGCTAGCTAATTTCTTTTATCCCATCAAGGTTGGAGGAGGAGAAGATATTTTTGCCACAATTAGATGGTCACAGAAGTTGCTGTATGACAATGGACAGTTTTCTGTCGATATTCCTTTTCGGTTTCCGCAATATGTGAACCCTTTGCCAAAAGTATTCATGAAAAGGGAGAAAATTCAGTTGACTGTTTATAGTGGTGTGAGTAAAGAGGTTTTATTGCAGGGGACAAGCCATCCCTTGAAGGTAATCAACTATTTATTGCTTTTGTAAGTACCATTTGGAGACTCTTTGCAATATAATGATTATCACGAGATGTTCTTTTGCATTTTCAGCAAAAAAGTAGGCAAGGTGAGAAATTGTCTTTCTTGCATGAAGCAGTTGTTGAGAGTTGGTCAAACAAAGATTTTACCTTCGCGTATAGCGTAAGTTATTCTCCGATAGTTTTTATTCTGATTAACTGTACCTTGTCTTCAATGTTTCTAAACATCTTATCGTACTCTTTGTCTTTGTCGCCCTGCATATGTTAGAAGATCGAAAGCAACATGGGTGTTATGTGCTCTGCTCAAACGTGAACTTGGAAATACCTTGAGACTTAGTAGTGTAGTCATTAAATTTCTTTTATGGTGGGGGCATAAGGCTGGCTTACCATGTACTTCAACTTCAAGGTCTCAAGGAATTATATAGAATTAGTATGCAATGATACACATCCTTCATACCATTTTCTTTTGAATACAGTGGCATGATAGCTATGCTATGCTTGCTGTCCAGTATTAGTATAGTTGAGCTTTAATCTCTTCCGCTGGTAATAGCCATTAGCATGCTTTAACAAAGGAGAACATGAATGTCTTAAATTTATGACAAACCACAGATTTATTTGATGTCTTAAATCTTTACTATAATGAGTAAGCTTCCATCTTCATTCTGTTCAAACGTCCACATGTTATTCAACAAATAATGTCTGTGGATATGGAGACTTCTGCAATTCAACTGCAGACTTGCAATGGAGTTGAATGTCATTGCCTAATTATTTTTTTTCATGTCTATAGGTTTACTCAGGTGATTTATCTGGTGGAGTGCTTGTGCAGCCCTCAACATTGCATGACTATGATGACAGAGACATGTTCTGCATTTTTCTTTTACCTGGAAATAACCAGAATAGGAAGGTAGTTGCTCTTACTTGGTTATTATCTTGTTATCTTAACATTATAAGTGAATAAATTTATGTCTGTGGAAATCCCCTGATGCTTAAAAATAATGGTATTTACCTTGATGAGAAATATGTACTTAAACGTTTGTAGCTTGCTGAAAGTATCTAGGTTAAAGATCGCTTTCTAATTATAAATAGTTCTAATTTTCTGGTGATGGTGGTTTATGCTGTTTCTCAGACATGTTGATATTTTTTGTTCAATATTTTTTGTTTTCTGGGGCATATCAGCATTCATTCAACTTGAAGTAAGATTTATTTTGTTATCTCCTTTTTTTCTTCATAAAAATGTTTCGCTTAGGGCAATTTATCTCATTTGAGTTATGTGATAGGTCTTCAGAAAGGCGGTTGTGTTTATCCTTGATGCAAGTGGAAGCATGCAAGGAAAACCTCTTGAGAATGTTAAGAATGCCATGTCCACTGCTCTTTCTGATCTTGTGCAAGGAGATTACTTCAACATAATAACATTTAATGATGAACTTCATTCGTTCTCATCCTGTTTGGAGCAAGTAGATGACAAAACAATAGAAAATGCAATTGAATGGATGAACTTAAATTTTGTCGCCCAGGGTGGCACTGACATCATGCATCCTTTGAGTGAGGTACAGTATTGGGAAGATATCAGTTGACATTTATGATACGATCGATTTCACTTTTGTTGCTCATATTGTCTCTCTTTTCTGGTATAAGGCAATGGCTTTACTGTCAGACTCTCATGATGCCCTTCCACAAATCTTTCTTGTGATTGATGGATCAGTCGAGGATGAACGGAACATCTGCCACACTGTGAAAACTCAGCTCACAAATAGAGGATCTTTGTCTCCTCGGATTTCTACTTTTGGACTAGGTAATATCTCATAACATTTTTTTCTTATTTATCACTCAACAGATCAAGCTTAGCTATATAATGAAAGCAAATCTCGATTGATTTTGTAGTCATGTATGAGGTACTGTTCTGCATTCCAAGTTTCCAACACATACAGAACTTGATCAATTCTAATATACATAAGTACTAGCATTTAACCTTAACAAAAAAGCTACCTATCCTCTCATGTGTTCATTCTTATATGGAAAATGCTTTCGAATTACTCAAGTTTGTTCAATACAGTCCTCAATTTTTGTGAAGGGACTAAAGAGGCATGATCTTGTTTTATTCTCTATATGCTGGAGACATGAACATTTGTTTTTTTTCATGCTTGCCGATTTATTAGTTGGAACATTTTCTAATTGTTTCTATTTGCCCTGTGGAAAAAATATTAGGTTCATATTGCAACCACTATTTCTTGCGGATATTGGCATCAATTGGCAAGGGGCATTATGATGCTGCATTCGATACAGGTATTAACATATTTCCCCTTAATCCTGTGAACTTGGCAGCATTTGTTCTACTCACTATTTCTGAAAATTCAAATTCTGCATTATGCTCTAAATTGTTTCTCCTGGACTTTTAACTTTCCTTTGACATTCCTTAGCTACAATTTTCCCTGATGATCCAACTCCAGCCTTTTCATTAACTACAATTTTCCCTGATGATCCAACTCCAGCCTTTCTGGTTATCTGCTTGTACAAGTAGCAGACGTTATGATACATGACCTCAATAATGATCTTTGTTCCTTCCTCCGGAGGAAAAGACTACTTGCTATTGAAACTTCAGTCCCAATTAATGAAGAAAATTTAGTCATTCTTGCTGAGGATTGAAAGTAGCATTTGCTGAGGATGAAATCGTTATGATTCACTAAGTTGACAAAATTAGTTCTATGGTTATTTATATAATGGAAGTTTTGACTTCTGTTTGTTTTTCATTAAATCCAGCAACTTTGGCTGCAAAATAAAAACCATAATCAAATCCTTTTCCAGTGAGTTTAACCGTGTATTAAATGAGTTAACTAGACCAGGGAAAAAAAACCGGCCGAGGTCCGGGAGAGAAATCCCGGCCGAAAAAATTCCAAACTTGATTTTGATTTTTTGACTTCTCCAGAGCATAGGATGTTGTGTTCCTTTGGTAATTTTCATTCCAAGCTTCCAATTGCTAGAAATGTTAATCAAATATAAACATCATCGATACACATCTTTATAATTAGTCACTAAGAGTTGCATAAAAGAGCATGAAGTTTACTCTTAACCACACCTGGAAATTGGCTATGCTTGGATACAATTGTTAGAATAGGACTCGATTTGTATTTCCTTATCTGTGTATGGCAACCCCCTTTGTACTCCCTATATATATTGCGCATTGGGCTCTTTTGAATACACACACAATATTCATAACATGGTATCAGAGCTAGGGCTCTAACCCTAGTTTTTTCGCACCTAGGCCGCCGCCACCATGACGAGAGCCACGCAACCAGCCGCCGCCGCCTCTGGTCTGGTCGCCGCCGCCGCCGCTCCGACCTCTGCCGACACTGCCGCCACGGCCGAGCTGCCGCCGCTCTTCAGTCCCGCACGCCGCTTATTGAGTTCTTGCCGCCGCCCGAAGATTCGTTGAAGCCGCCGCCGCTGTTGCCGAGCCGACGCTGCGTTGGCCGACGTCACTCGTCGCCATCCGAGCCCGCCGGATTCTTCTTGACCGCCGCCGTCCCAGATCTACCGCCAACCACCGACAAGGATCCATCGGAGACGCCGGCCGCCGCCATCAGATTCATCTGCTGCGCCGGCAATGCTGCCACCCGACGCCGCCCTTCCTTCCCCGACCGCATGAAGTTCTCGAGCCGCAACAACCACCACCGCCGGGTCCATCGGAGTTGCCGCCGCCGCCAAAGACATGGGAAATAGGCCAAGGCATCGCGTGCTCGCAAGATTTTGCGGGCTAGGCGCTTTTAGTAAATTTCGACCCGTATAAAAAAATCCAAAAAAAATAAAAAAACAGTACGTTGATCCAACCTCCGCCGTCCCAATACCGTTAGACTTCATTGCCTTGGTCGCCGCGGCCCAAATACGCCACCAATGGCTTCGTCCTCCGCCACGATCCCATTCTCTGAACAAAGCTTCATGGGACGAACTACGTGTTGTGGTCTTCACTCATGGAGATCACGCTTGATGGTCTTCGCCTCGAGGACATGTCATCGGTGCTCGACCTTGTCCGCCGTCGTCGCTTCGATCTCTTCTCGACTGACTTACTTCAGACCTTCGCAGAAGATGAGGCCGCCAGGAGGCAGAGGTCATTCTTCTTCGTCGCTGCTGGACGACGCCTTCGATGAGGCCTTTCAAGACGCTTATAGACGCTTTTGAGCGCCGCGTGGCGACGAGGCTGTGTTCGCGCCATCTGGCGGTCGATGTCGACAACTCCATCCACCAGACATTGTTGGTCCGCGTGCCACTCGTCGATCTGGGAGTACTTGCACGAGCGATACCAAGAGAGTAGCGATGTTTCGGTTCTTTTCGCTTCGGCGTGAGTTGGAGACGCCGCCAGAGGACTCCTCCGTCGACGACTTCTTGAGCTCGCCGATCTCTGGCGCCATTGGACGAGCCAAGCTTCTCCGCTCGCCAGAGTGTCATAAAGTGCGGCGGATCATGATCTCTTCGCCTTTATGACTTCGTCGTCGTCTTCGCCCGAGTTTGAGCCTATTAGGCTCAATCGCCGAGCCGCCACCACGACAAGCGATCCACCGAGGCTCTTTCGACGCTTCGTCTTGAGGAAGCTTGGCCGTGGGTTAGCAAAGACAGTTTGTTTGGTGTGCTTGCTACCCTTCTTCTTCGCCTACATCAGCGGTTTACGCTTCGACTACATCCCTCCTTAGGTGTCTGCATTTACGCTCTGTTTTGCACCAACCGGGGTTGATGCAATTATTGCAAGAACTTCGCACGACTATCGGCGTTGGCGGTGCCAAAAAAATAAAGCGCCAGAGTTGACACTCAAGGGAGGCGAGGAGGCCCTTCCTCGACAGGAGGATGCACCAAAGACGTCAGATCTTCTCGGAGGTGACTCTGTTGGCGATTCGCCAGCTCTAGTTGGCAGCTCTCTCTCGGCTCCAAGAGTTCGCTAGTCTAGCTCGAACATCTTCTCCGTGTACTTCTTGGGTTACGGATTCGGTGCCTCTTTCCACATGACACCAGACTCCACATCTCTCACTTCAAGAGGACCTCTGTTTTCCTATCTCGATTGCATACCAACGATACTCCTTTGTTTGTCGTGATCAGGCACTCTTTTGTCCATCGATTTTTTGCTTCAAATTGTTTCTCATGTTCCTCACTTACCATGCAACTTCTCTCAAGAGTTCAAACTCACCGATCTCATTTGTAGGGTTGGTTTTGACTCTCACACTTGTTTTGTCCAGACCCATGCATGTGGGCGGTATTTGGGACCGGCCGCACCGTAAGGATCATCGTGGTCTCTACATTCTTGACCGTCTCCACCTTCCGCCCACTTCAGCTTGCTCCTATCACCTCTACATCCCTTTATCCGCCGCCACCACCTCGGAGTTTTTTGCGATGGCATCATCGTTAGGTCACTTGTGTGGGTCTCGTCTTTCTTCATTAGTTCGTTAGGGTGTTCTTGGACGTGTTCTTGTTGACACGTTCATGTTTTATCAGGGTTGTAAGCTAGGCAAGTAGCTCCAACTTCCTTATCATTCTAGTGAGTCATTGTCTTCTTGCCCTTTTGATTTAGTTCATTTAGATGTATGGGGACTTGCGCCTATTATCTCTAAAGGTGGGCATAAATCTTATGTGATCTTCATTGATGATTATTCCCGTTTTACATGGATTTTCCCTATCTCTAATTGTGGTTAGTTTCTTGCGATCTATCGTAGCTTTGCAACGATGGTTCGTACTCAGTTTGATTCTCCTATCCGTACTTTTCGCTGTGATTCTACTGGTGAGTACTGTTCTGGTGCTTTTAGACAGTTTCTTTCTGAGCAGGGCACTCTTTACCAGTCTTCTTGTCCTGGTGCCCATGCTCAGAATAGGGTTGCTGAGCGCAAACATCGTCATCTGATTGAGACTGCCCGCACTCTTCTCCTTGCCTCTCATGTTCCACCACGCTTATGGGTCGAGGTCATTTTACTACCGCATATCTCATCAATATGCGACCTCCACGCTCTTAAGGGTGTCGACCCCATATAGCGTCTCTACTCGAGCCCCCAAGATACTCACCTCCGTGTTTTTGGTCAGACTTGTTTTGTTCTGCTGCTAGCCATGAACGCACTAAACTATCGGCCCGATACTTGAGCGTGTTTCTTAGTTATAGTTCTGAGCATAAGGGTTGTCGTTGTTGGGATCCTTCTGCTCGACGGATCAGGATTTCAGGAGACGTTGTCTTTGATGAATCTTGACCTTTCTTCTATCAAGATTTAGCTCCTCCTGTTTCCACCGTTGAGTTGATTTCATGGTTGTCTCTTTTTGACTCTTTACCTATTTCTCCACTATCACAGTCTTCCCCGTCTCTCCAAGTGGTTCCTTCGCACCTCGCTACGGTCCGCCTCCCGCAAAGACCACCTCTTGTTCTGCAAAGACCGCCTCTTGTTCCCGCGAAGACCACCTTTTCGTTACTCTGGTGTTCACTACTCCAGGCGTCCTCATTCATCACCAGCCTCCTCTCTTGGTATCTTGCCGCCACCCACATCTGATCCTCCTACTGATGCTCCTCGTTACGTCCTTCGTGACCGGACATCCCTTTGACCTCCTGGTCGTCTTGGATTTGCTCCGATAGCTCATGCTCTCTCTGTCACTGAGCCTAGTTCTTATCGTGAGGTCGCTCCTTATTCGAGCGGCACCGCTATGGCAGAGGAGCTTGATGCTCTTCGACGTACGAAGACTTGGGATATTGTACCGACACCTGTGCATGCTCGTCCGATCACGTAAGTGGGTGTACAAGATTAAGACCCGGCTCGATGGTACTATCGAGCGCCACAAGGTTCGTCTTGTGGCTCGTGGCTTTCAAGAGGAGTACGGCCAGACTACGATGAGACTTTTGCCCTCGTTGTCCATATGACTACCGCTCACACTCTTGTTGCGGTTGCTTCGTCACGGTGGTCTATCTCTCAATTTGGATGTTAAGAATGCCTTTCTTAATGGTGTTTTGCATGAGGAGGTCTACATGCACCACCACCGGGTATTCTGTTCTCGATGGGCACGTCTGTCGCCTTCGTGTGTTTTTATGGCCTCAAACAGCTCCTCGTGCTCGGTTTTGCTGCGTTTACCCCAGTGATTTACCGCCGGTTTGCTTTCATCGCCGTTCTCATGATCCCGCTTTTTGTCCATATCTCATCTCGGGGTAGGACAACGCTTCTTCAGTATGTTGATGATATGCACATCATCGGTGATGATTCCTCATTCATCACGATGTGAAGAAGCATCCCAAAGGAGCGCTTTTGATGACTGATCTTGGTTCTCTTACGTACTTCCTTGGAATTGAGGTCTCTTCCATGCCTGAGGGCTACTACCTCTCCCAGCAGAAGTATGTCTAGGATCTTCTTGATCGGTCTGGTCTGACTGACACTTGCACCGCTGAGACTCCCATGGAGCTATCCCTACAGTTTCGTGCCACTGATGGTGATCTTCTTGAGGATCCTACTTGATATCGTCATCTTGTTGGGAGTTTGGTGTACCTTGTGAGCACTCGTCCTGATATTGCTTATGCTGTTCATATCTTGAGTCAGTTCATGGCTCGTCCTACCCATCTTCACTACAGTCACCTTCTTCGTGTTCTTCGCTACTTGCGTGGGACTATCTCTCGTCGTTTGTTTTTCCCTAGCTCTACCTCACTATAGCTTCAGGCGTACTCCAATGCGACCTGGGCTAGTGATCTTTCCGATCGTCATTCTCTTTCTGCTTACTGTGTTTTTCTTGGCTCCTCCCTGATTGCCTGGAAGACTAAGAAGCAGACTGTAGTTTCCCGTTCGAGCGCAGAGGTTGAGTTGAGAGCTATGGCAGCAGTGATAGCAGAGATTACTTGGTTGAGGTGGTTACTTGCAGATTTGAGGGTGCTTGTGATGGGACCTACTAATTTTTGTCTGACAGTACAGGTTCTATCAGTATTGCTCGGGACCCAGTGAAGCATGAGCTCACCAAGCACATTGGTGTTGATGCTTCATACACTCGCCACAAGTGTGAGAGGAGTACTTGCTTTACGATTTGTGCCATCAGAGTTATAGGTCACGACTTCTTCACGAAGCCACGAGACTAGGGCACAACATTTGTATTTTCTCTCCAAACTCAGTGTGTGGATCCACCATGAGTTTGAGGGGGGTGTTAGAATAAGACTATATTTGTATTTCCTTATCTGTATATGGCAACCCCCTTTGTACTCCCTATATATATTATCCATTGGGCCCTCTTGAATATACACACAATATTCATAACAACAATATCCATTACTAGAATTCTAGAAGAAGAGATTTTAGCATGTATCAGTTAAAAGTTAAAACCAATCTGAAATTATAGTTGCACATCCACCTATTCTTTACAATTGCTACTTCATTAAACTCTTGGAGGATTGCTACTTCATTAAACACACTACAATTGCTAATTACGCAATCTAATTACGCAATTTCCTTTGCTTTCCGGTTTTTCCGGTTACCGCCTGGTAACCGGACCGGTAACCGGATGGGAGAAATTTGAATTCAAATTTTGGGTTCTGAATTCGACTGGTTCTTTCGGTTACTGGCCGGGAACCGTTACCGGGCCCGAACGGGATTTTGCCCGGTAAAGGTTTTTTGATCCTTGAACTGGACTAGAATATGCAAGACTTTGTCCAAAGTCAAATCTGTAAAACTGAAATTTTTTATTCTGATTTGTTACACCAGGATCAATTGAGGGTCGAATGGTTCAATGGTTCCGGAAAGCTTCAAGCACAATAGTGACAAATATTTCCATTGATGACACAAAGTATATTCAAGAATTTGAAGTGAGTTATTTTCTAGTTAACTTATCATTTTAGCGATGCTATGAAAAAGCAATCTGTGCCATTCGTCTTTATTATTATTCTTGTGGTGACATCTCTCATGTACTGTTAGTCCATCTCTTTATAAGAAATAGTGTGTAAATGCTGAGGGATGATCTCCATATCTTAGCACCCTTAGGGGAGTGGGAGGGGGGGACGGATAAAGTGCTTCTGTGTTTTGAGGTAGTCAACAGTCTGACTGGTCCTTTGGGAGCACTCAGCACCAAGATGTTTGATCAAAGTTTCATTTGAGCATAAGTGCTGCTGTGTTTTGAGGTAGTCAACAGTCTGACTGGTCCTTTTGGGAGCACTCAACACCAAGATGTTTGATCAAAGTTTCATTGTTAATTTTATGAAATAAGTAGCCATGGGTTTTCTCATATGACTAGCCATGGGTTTTCTCATGTACTGTTAGTCCATCTCTTTATAAGAAATAGTGTGTAAATGCTGAGGGGATGATCTCCATATCTTAGCACCCTTAGGGGGAGTGGGAGGGGGGGGAGGGACGGATAAAGTGCTTCTGTGTTTTGAGGTAGTCAACAGTCTGACTGGTCCTTTGGGAGCACTCAGCACCAAGATGTTTGATCAAAGTTTCATTTGAGCATAAGTGCTGCTGTGTTTTGAGGTAGTCAACAGTCTGACTGGTCCTTTTGGGAGCACTCAACACCAAGATGTTTGATCAAAGTTTCATTGTTAATTTTATGAAATAAGTAGCCATGGGTTTTCTCATTTCTTTCTACAAAGAGGTCTGGATAGTTGGTACTTACGACTGTTTAACCTTCTATTCATATGAGCATAGCTGGAACAGCTGTTTTTCTTAAAACCAAACTTTTTTTTTAATCAGGTGGATTCTGAATATATTCCAGACATTTCAGCAAAATGTCCATTATTTGTGTCTGGAAGATACCAAGGCAAGCTTCCAGAGACACTTACCGCCAAGGGTTACTTGGCTGACATGAGTGAAATATCAATTGAATTGAAGATCCAACACATAAAGGATATACCTCTTGACAAAGTAAGACATTGTGTACTTTTATTCAAGAGATTTTTGTGGTTATTTAAGGAACTTTCACATTGTCCTCAATTCAATTCGCTGGAGGATGATCGCAACAATAAGTCTTGAGTTATTGACCGCCTAGTCAACCAAAAATACAAAACTTAATAGGTAGGATTGTAGGAGAGGAACTTTGGTAGTTGATTGTTTTCACTAATACAGACACCTCTAAACAACTTGAAAGTGAAGGATAGAGTTTCCATACATAAGACTGACCTATTTATGTTATATGCAATCTAAAGCGGTTTCTTGATCCCAAGCAATAGTTAGATTAACCCCAATCTGTCTGGAACATCTCTGCAAGTGTCCTCTGTTGAAGGATCGAATGTCATGACAGTTAACCAAACAAAACATGCAACCTGTAACTTGTTAATTGACTTAACTTACTTGATATGCAGGAACCATTGCTTATCCTGGCACAGTGACCAGACACATAATTAAAGTTCTACCAGTAGAACCATATATTGGCTTACAGGATTACAGAGCCTAATTATAGTCCTGCTTGAGTGATCATTTATTGAGGCCAACATGTGCTCCAATTATGCATTGAATATCATACTGATGTTTTTATCGCTGAAGTTCGTATGAAAATATTTGCACATGGCCTATTAAGCGAAATATATATCATTCCATTTTATGTTCGAATTTCAGGTGTTGGCAAAACAACAGATGGATCTTCTCACAGCAAAAGCATGGCTTTCTGAAAACAAGCAACTAGAGAAAAAGGTAATGTAATCTGTTCTGGGCTAATGCTTGATCACATAGTCTAGTGGCTTTATGTTCTTAAATTAAGCTCTGCTAGTTGGATATTGACTTTAGATGACTATGTTCAAGTGGTTATTTTAGGGTACTCCCTGAACTGAACTTGATGTCAAGATTAGAAAAACAAATTATTACAAAATGTGAGAGAAAAGGACCAAACACAAGACACGGGCATTTCCATGTGCTTAATTAGTTACAAACATATCTGTGATGGTTTGGCAAGCTTCATGTTAAATGTATGCCTTGCAAACAAACATATTGCATGTACAGTGTGAAGGAGAAAGAAACAATGTTTCATATTGCATATCCATACCTCTAATTCCATTGCCTATTGTAAGGAATTAATAGTACTGATGCTTTGAGATGTTGATATGAGTACCTTTCATTTACTATTGTGTTATTGCAAGTTTGCAACTATTATATTGATAAACTATTTCCTTGATCTGTTTCTGTTTCATTTTTGTCAAGAGTGGAATTACCACTGCATTATGAGTTATGACTACTCCCTTTCCGTACATATTGGCTACTTCATTTCCCTATGTAGGTTGTTACTCACTTTTGCGCATTGTAGCCTTGACATTAAGACCATTTTCTCTCTCTCTCTCTCTCTCTATATATATATATATATATATATATATATATATATATAGAGTAAAGTCCATTACCGGTCCTTAAATTTTTTATGCTGTGTCATCCCGGTCTATAGACTTTCAAAGTGTGTCATCCCGGTCCCTAAACACTGTTTGTCTCAAATTAGTCCTTAAATTTTTATCTTCAGTGTCATCGGTCCATAGACTTTCAAAGTGTGTCATTCTGTGCCTAAACAAGAGGGCTATGTTTGAGACCCAAACAGTGTTTAGGGACCGATGACACACTTTGAAAGTCTATGGACCGATGACACAAAGATAAAAAATTTAAGGACCGTAATGGACTTTACTCTATATATATATATATATATATATATATATATATATATATATATATATATAGGAAGTGTGATTTATCCTTGTCTCTGGACTCATTTTTTTGTGCCATGCCAGAGGCTTAAAGTTTGAATTCTCATTCACTTAAAATAATATTGTTTCTGAAATCTGATCTGCACTCTTCTTTGTTTGAAATAACAGGTGGTGAAATTAAGCATACAAAACAGCATTCCTTCAGAGTACACATGCACAGTCCTACTTCAAACCATACAGGAAAAAATAGATCCAGCACAACAGGTAGAATTTTTCTCACAAAGGATTATAGTTTCTATTGCCAATCCAAATTAATTAAGATTGACTTTGATCCAGAAAATGAATGCAGCAGGTCTTGCTTAGAATTCAATATATTGCCTAGCATTTCCGTGAATCCTTTTGAAAATATGGGTTTGGTTATACAACAGTCTGTTTTCTCGAAAGAAAGTTCAGAGAATCATGGGCCAAAGTTTTTATGTTGAGACTAGAAGTTGAAGTGCATTAATTCTCGAACCAACCAGTGTTTCACCAAATGTCCCCTTCCAATCACACAGGCAATTGCCAATCAGACCCCTTGAATCTTATCAAACTTGCTGTGTTTGTTCAGGGAAAGCAGAAACCAACTAAACATAGCAGCCCAGATGTGCCATCAGCGACAACGCTTCATGCCCTAACGCTCGGATTCGGTAATGTAGCGGCAACAAGGGAGAATCTGACCACAGGATTTGGAGACGTAAAAGCACCAGAGAAGTTTGAGATGTTCGAAAAGGCGGTCGGCTGCTGCGGCCGCCTAGCGGACTGCTGCTGCTGCATGTGTTTCATCAAGGCGTGCAGCAAGTTGAACGACCAGTGCGCCGTCGTCATGGTGCAAGTCTGTGCTGCCTTCGCGTGCCTTGGATGCTTCGAGTGCTGCTCGGAGTTGTGCTGCGGCGGTTCGGGGGCGGACTGACGGCGGCAATATGGCGTGGCCCTGTGTTGTACGGTAATGTCCATAGTATTTACTGTATAGGATGCGCACCACATATATCTATGTATAGCTTGATCAAGAAAGGCCTCTCTGTGTCAATATCGTTCGGTAACTAATAAACCATCAAAGTTCAAAATCATCTGATGCACTGTCGATGTAACGGGAAACGACAATGTGTAAGTGGAGTGGGAAGAGTACATAAACTATGAACTGGTAATTGGAGACCCGTCCTTTCCTGTTTGCCATCAAATCTATGCGTCGCTGCTGATGCCTGAGTGAATGCCTACCTCGTATTATCTCTCTGTTCTTTCCATTTCCACCTCTGCGTCAACCACAACAGATTCACCATCCTGCACTGTTCTTTCGTCTTCGACCTCCGTATTGAACGCAACAGGTTCACCGTCCACCACATTCTCGGTGACGTGCTCCTCCACCTCAACTTTAGGATCTTTCTTGCCCTCTGGCTTCAGCAA
This sequence comes from Phyllostachys edulis, assembly GCA_036346405.1. NCBI lineage: Eukaryota > Viridiplantae > Streptophyta > Magnoliopsida > Poales > Poaceae > Phyllostachys > Phyllostachys edulis. Next base: position 74,543,221 of record CM070549.1, on the reverse strand, counting down.
GATGTGATGGAAGGGCTGCTGAATCTTTCCGACGCCTTTTTCTACAGGTTCAATCGCCTGAGACAGTTAAGGCCAGATCCTTGACAACCTACAGAAGAAGCCAATTATTATCTGTCAGAAAAATAAAAAATTCAGGCTCTACCAGTACCGAAATTCAGAATTCCACCGTTTACATGGTGGCCGCCACCGAGAACGACATCCTGAACGCTCTCTTTGATGCTAGTTCCTGGAGTTTTGACATGGGTCTCCTTCTGCTCCACGGTGGTCGGCGTCCTGTAACGCTCCCAAATTCTGGGAACGTTAAACTCTTCACAACCGTCCTGGGATGTGCGATTCTATAATAAGTGATGTCTCAAGCAAGCTTTTGATCTCAACAAAAACCAACCTTTTATTACATAAGATAGGGCTTAATAGCCAGTTTTGACACTAACATGGGCATCCAAGCCCAAAGTTAATATAATACAAGACAAAAGAACTTCTAACCACAGGCACACTTGAGTGCGTCTGAGACCTAATAACAGTAGTCGTTGCCAACCGTGGGTCCACCAAAATCTTGTTCAACCAGATCTTCTGCATTTTCCCAAGTTTCTTTTGTAGATTGTTTGCAGATTATGCAAGAATGAGTACAACTACCGTACTCAACAAGCCACATGGAAAAGCTAAATAATTACATGCAAGGAGTTCAAAGGAAGGTTAGGTTTTGCCTTACCAGGTATATGTGGATGCAATTTGCAGTTTAAAGCAGTTTATAACACAGTAAAACGATAATACATAATAACATTAGGGGTTTCTCAACAAACCACAATTACCAACTTACCATCTCCAAACTCTACTTATGCCTCGTGTAATCGAACCACCCATTAACATGCCTTCATTAACCTAAGCACGACGTATTCAATAACATTGATTTTCACTCTGCAGAGTTGCCCAACTTTACCCACACGATATCACAAACCCACATTGACGCGCAAGATCGCTTATGCATAACCGAGTTAGGATAACAAAGCCTTTTCACCGCTTATCCTATTTAGCCTCTACCCAGAGATCTTAATCCATACAAACCCTCGAGAGACCACCGCCAATAGTGGACTTTGCACCCGATGTCGTGGTCCATACTGCTGTAAGAACCATGAATGAGTGTCCTTAGAGGCCCACCCTGCCTCGCATTTGATCTCAGAGATATTCAATTGGATGAGCAATGTACTAAGCTAGGGAGTAATGACCACGCATGTGGTTGAGCGGTTTATCGTGGTTCACATTTGGCACAAGGTTCTTGTCCTTACTTGTCACCCAAGGAGGCGATGGCCCAACCCGCTGTTGCCCACCTCTAGATCTCACCGATGACTCATTTTACCGAGTATCTTGGGTTGTCCAACATTTTGGTCTCAACCCTCAACTTACACCCAAAACCTATTGGCCTAAAGGCAACCTTTTCTTAAAGATTTGGAATGAGTTTTGCATGACTTTGCGAATATTTGCTATTATTTTATGTGAACCAAGTTTGTCAAGGTGAATATGGCCTACAAGAATGGGTGGCTTGATATGTGGGGTAATAGGAATTATCTAATTATCATGGCATTCAAAAGTATTATTTGAATAATTAAAGTAATTGGCTCAAATATAATAATGAAAGTATCAATATAAATATATGACATGTGGGTTCAAAATGATCAAGGAATGCGACTTGCCTTCTTGCACAAAGTCCTGTTGATGCTGGTCTTGTCCGGCGTCTTCTGGAGTCTGGTCGTCTAGATCGTAACCTAACGAGAAGCAATGCAATAAAAAGAAACCAAGTAAAAACTAGCTCAACAAGGAACGAGCTGGAAACGACAAGCAAGTAAATAAAACCAAAAAGAGACTTAAAAGGAAGGTGGTGCGGGTTGGTGGGATTTATCTGGTGTTTATTTGGACTGGACGAGGTTTGAGATTCGGATCCAACTACAACAAAAATATTGTAAATGGATAAATAAAGCTATAGGAAGGTGTAAGGATTTATTTGGAGCTTGGTATAGCTGAACGGAGTCAATAATGTGTTTTCTGGGCTCGAGACGATCGAAAATGACATATAATGTCAAATTAGGGTTTTGGGCGAAAATTGCCAGATAATAAATAGTATTAAAATACTATTCATACACGACAATGGATCAGCGAAGAGAAATTGAAATTTGTGTTTAGTTGAATTGGACTGTAGTTAGGGTTGACTATTTTTAGCTAATGAACAGTGTATAAGTGGAATTTCTATTTTCGGATGAACAGTAAAGAATTTTATTGTGCATGTAATAAAGATTTGGGCGATTTTTGATGAACAAGAAATGGAGGCCCTGCCATCAGGCGCCCAAACGTCCCAAGTGGCCAGCCAAAGGCCGAGAGGGGGCCACCTTGCCAGCGCCCAGCCAATGAGCGCGAGCGGGCGAGGGAGGAAGCGGCGCGGCAGCCGCCCAAGGAGGAGGAGAAGGAAGAGGCCGGGCGACGCTCACATGACGGAGACGGGCGATTTAAGCAGCTGGAGGCGGCAAAACCAAAGTGAGTCCCTCTTACCTAGGGTTTGCGGGTGGGGCTTGAGGGCGGCGGCGGCGGCTTGGGGTCCGGCCGGCGCTGGAGGGGAAGGGTGGGTGGATGTGGTGGTGGTGAGGGATGGAGAGGAAGTAGGGGCCGGGGTGGCCTTTTTATAGGGCACTGGAGGCGGTGGGAGCAGTAGGGCGATGGCAAGGGCGACCGCGTGCGCGAGGTGGCGGGGTGGGGTGGAGGCGGCGAAGGCGGTGGAAGGTGCTGGAGGTGATGCGGTGGCGCGGGAGGTGGCGGATGACGGCGGCGGCGCTGGGCGGTGACGGCGTGGAGACGGGGTGGAGGCGGCTTGGGCAAAGGCGCGACCAGGAGGGGGAAAACGGGGAGGGAGAAGGGGAAGGCGGAAATTAGTGTTTTGGGTTTTGATTTGGCCGAATTTTGCTGAAGTTGATGATTTGGATTTGAAAACGAAACTCAAACTTGAACTCAAATTAAATTTTGGATTTTGAATTTTTTTGCAGGTGTTTCACGTCCCATTATTGCCGTCAACGACATCGACATTCACCTCCATTTTACTTTCCTCACAGGTGAAATCTCCATTCTCCAGCACTGGAATGTGCTGGTACGGCTCCACGCTGAAGACAAATGCATGCGCCATAGCTGCGACAGCCATCTAAGAAAAGCAATACCGTTTTACTGCAGTGACAGAAGACCGATATGGTTCTCGGTGAAGTTACAAGATTACCTATTTACCTCAATGCAAATGAGGAAGTCTTGTACTGCATTTTGCACTTTGTCTGCCTTTTGCAGGATCCCATTATGGCAGATGATTGCAATCCCCACTCCCTGCCACCAAGTGGCTAATACAATGGCCTTGAAGCTTATGAACTTGGCTAGTGGTCTTATTGCCTGTAGCCTTTCGTGTGTTGCACTGTAAAATTTCACCAGACAATACAATGCCCATGTCTGGCTGAAATTTATGACAACAGCAATGTAAGGGTATCTGCATTTTAGAGTATGGCGTATGCTTTTAGTGATAACGAGTCACTATAGTTGCATGCATAATACCTTTTAAAAAAACTGCATGCATAGTTAAGTACTTATATTTGCACATTGGTGCCTGCCAGTATTTTGTTGCTATACTAAGGTTTGTCCTGATTTTTTTAATGTAATTTGTTAAAAAGTATATGTCCTAACTCCTAAGCTTCTCCAAATGGGTTAAAGAAATTGTAGATATTTTGGGAAAATAATCGTGTGTCTCTCGTAGGATCCCCACACCCTTGTATTTATAGTCTAAAGATTGAATCCGGCTTTAATACAAGATTAGATCCGACTTTAACACGACTCTTTACTAGATCCTAATACTAACTCACCAACACTCCTCCTTAAGATGGTACAAAGAGATCAATAATGCCCGTCTTGTTACATATTATAGCACTCTCGTTAGGACCTAACCCTTTAGTGAAATAGTCAGCCAACTGTTCACCAAACTTGACATACTCTAACTTCAGCATCTTACCATCGAACTTTTCCTTGATGAAGAACTGTCGGACCCCAAATTTGGAGCTTAGGATCCACTGTGTGCAACGTGTCATTCCCTGGATCAGTAGCTGACACCCGCAGTTACATCGTCGGTTCATTCACCCAACTACAACATCTCAAGCAAACACACAGTTTGGTACACGCTTACGTCCACTATTGGACGGAAAAAGGATATCAAGGGAGGTCCTAAAGAGGTTCTGGGAGAGTTCTAGAGTAAACACGAGGAGGTCCAGGAGTGATCCTTTCGCTGGTCACTGTTCCTTTCGAGTACTGTTCTTGGAGTGGTCTTGAGTAGTCAAAGGGAGTCCTGCGGAAACAATGTAGAGTCATCTAGAGGAGGTCCTGAGGTGTATTGGGAAGACGTCCTGGGGAGGTCCTGGAGAGGTCATGAGGATACGACAACAACAGAGGTGCAGGAGGTCCTGAGGATGTCTGGAGGAGGAGGTCCTAAGGATACGACAAAAAGGGTGGAGGAGGTCCTGAGAAGAAGGACCCGAGGAGGTCCGGTAATCAAGGGAGGTACTGAGGATGTCGAAGGGGGGTCCTGAGGACGTCCTGAGGGGAGGTCCTAAGGTGGTCGAGAGAGGTCCTGCGGAAATCCTGTACCTCATAGGGAGGTCCTAGGAGGTCTTAAGGAGATCCTGGAGGCCATAGGAGGTCCTGAGGAGGTTCTAGACCCACTAGAGCTAGTTATAAATCCTACAAGGGTAGTTGAGACATATGGTAGTGGTCCTGTGTTGGCTAAGGGTGATCGAGGGTTATCTGATAAAGGCTCTTGACCAGCTAAGGTAGGTCCTAGGTTACTTAGTAGCAGCTCTAGACCATCAAAAAGGGTGGTCGTAGGACATCCACTTAGAGCCGGTAAACACACTGATCATGAACTTCACTCAATGTAAATGATACTCAAAATAAACAGTGCAAGCCCATAATATATTACATAAATATCCCGCCGCGACCTCTCTGTTTACAAAAGCGCCACTTAGGCGCATACTAACAAAAGCCAAAAGTACAGAGTAGAAAGCAAGTGCGGAAACAAAACAAGTTGTGGTGGATCCATTCACTCTGCCCACAGGCAAGCAACTGGAGGTCTCGGCCTAAGCTTCATTATCATCACCGACGTTTGGTTCATCCTCCGTGAAGTACTGGTAGGGGTCTTGGTCATTTGGGTCTGAAAAGATTATAATGGCAGAGCCTGAGTACACAACCGTACTCGTGAGCCAATCCACAATGCAGTTCTTATAGATGCAAGGCTAATCAAGGGAGGTCTCGAGTTCTTTTATTTGCACAAAGCCAAGTTTGAATTAGACTTAATAGAAAATCCGAAGACTTAGCATTTTTTTACAAAAGGGGTTTTGTAAATGAGTTTTCATTTTACAAATACTAGTGGAGGTCCCACCTCCTATACCATTGAGTGGCTCTATCCACCCAATGCTCTGCTATCCCAGATTTACTATCGGGTCCCCACTGTGCCTTTCTTAAATCCTCGGGTCCCACCCCATCTTTCTTTTCCAGCACAAATGGTTTTATAAAAACGAAAGCTATATCAAGCAAGTTCTCAGCACCGCTCTTGACCGTGAGCATGGCTATCATGATAGTTTTCTTACTCTGCAGAGTTCGCACAATTTACCCACAAGAGGTATCGCCTTGATATATTCACATGTTTCCTTGGACATGCGAATCAAGGGGAGATTACCACAAGGCCTTTACAATGCTCATTCCTCGACGTAGCCTCACCTGCTAAGGTTTCCACCGCCCGGTGCCAAGCACTTCCAGGAGGCCCCCTCTTGCGCCATGTGGTTTTACTTTAGCTCCCTTTCCCCTTTACCCACACCACATTCCTCCAATGGTGAGACCACACCGAGGCGAGCAAATTAGTTGGCCAGGTCGTACCCATTATAGACTTGCGGTTGCATTTGCATGAGAGGTCATCACAAGATTCGGTCCTTACTTAACCAGGGCGGCACATCCACATACCAACATCTTCTTGTGCCCCTAAGCACGACCATTCTTTCCAAATTACCAATGAAAGTAGTTTTTCGTGTTTTGTCGTTTTTGGAAAATAACCATTTACTTCAACATACCGGCCAGGCTCCCAGCCTCAACTGCCCCAAATCATTTTCCAAAGTTTTTAAGGATTGTGGTCAGACAATTTAGTGCCTGCATGACATTGTATCTAAGCAAGGCTAAGCATGACACTTAGGTACAGACTTAGTAACTAGTATGTAGTCTATTAAGTCTAGGGTGTCAAAGGATAGTGTCCAAGTTCAAGGATTAGAAGTTTATACACAAGTATTTGTTAAGGCATTAGCTATGACCTAGACCAATTTAGTTTGATAAAACATAGCAATGCAGTTTCATAATTTAAAGCAACATAATTTGTAAAAAGTGGGTGCAACATGATCAAAGGATTGACTCGCCTTGTTCGAGTGTCTTCGATCAGATCCTGCTTAATCTAATCGAAGTTCTTCTTGATCGCTTTCGGTTTCTATAATCACAAAACAACCGAAAAGGCAAATAAGCATATATCCCAACTCAAACCGTTTTTAAATAAAGAACTCCAAATAATGCAAACTCGTAGATTAGAAATGTGAGATCAGCACAGTTGAAAACTCAGTGGTCGTCGGATCTGTGGTGTCTGTGGTAGTCGTAGGAGCTACTGTGTTTCTAGAAGGATACAACAGGGAGGTCGTGGAAGTACTATGAATTGGGGTGGTCCTGGAGGTGTTGTGACTAGGGGAGGTCCTGAAATTACTGTATCAGGGGAGGTCCTGGAATCACTGTAACCAGGGGAGGTCCTGGAATTATTGTACCAGGGGAGGTCCTGGAATTACTATGCCCAGGAGAGGTCCTGGAAGTACTGTGACCAGGGTGGTCGCGGAGGTACTATGACCAGGAGGGTGGTCTTTGCAAAAAGAACAAGAGGGAGATCTAACGAGAGGGAGGTCTGGATCGTTGGATTGAAACGAAAAGAGGTCTGGACCCTTAGATCCAAACGAAAGGAGGTCTGGACCCTCAGATCCAAATGAAGGGAGGTCTGGGACGTTAGATCTAAGTGAGGGGAGGTCTGGACCCTTAGATCCAAGCGAGGGAAGGTCTGGACCCTTAGATCTAAGCGAGGGGATGTCTGGTCCCTTAGATCTAAGCGGGGGGCGGTCTAGTCCTTTAGATCTAAGCGAGGGGAGGTCTGGTCGGTCAAGATGAACGCAAAGGAGGACCTGACGGTCAAGATGGAACCAAAGGAGGTCCTGACGGTCAAGATGAACGCAAAGGAGTTCCCGACGGTCAAGATGGGACCAAAGGAGGTCCCGAAGGTCAAGATGGAACCAGAGGAGGTCCTGGAGATACCGGGACCAGAGGAGGTCCTGTGAGCGTTACGACCAAGGGAAGGTCGTGAGGGTGTTACAACCAGGGGGAGGCCTTGAAAGCGTTAAAACTAGTGGAAGGTCATGGAAGTGTTGCGACCAGTGGGAGGTCTTGGAAGTGTTACGACCGAGGGAGGTCGTGTGAGCGTTGTGACCCAGGGAGGTCGTGAAGGTGCTACGGCCTGAGAGGTCGTAGAGGCGCTATGTCCTGGGGAGGTCTTTGCGGTAAGGCCAAGAGGGTGATCTTTGTAAAAGAGGAAGGTTACGATTAGGAGGGTGGTCTTTGTAAAATGGGAGGTCGCGACCACGGGGGTGGTCTTGGGAGTATTAATCGTGTGTAGTCGAATGAGAGAAGTGTTCAACTACACAGCAGAGGTCGAAAGAAATAAGGATTCGACTGTATTGATGCAATCGAATGAACCAGTGGAAAAGCCAAAGTAAGAACCAGAGAACATTAGAGGAAGAAACAAGGCAGCCCAAACTAGGAAGAGTTTCTGTCCACTAGGAACTTACCAGTATAGAATCTGGGGAATGGTTAGCCGAAGCTGAGCTGGTGCTGGTGGATCACAGCAATAGAACAAGCTCCGTGCTGCAAGTAGCTTGAGGGAAAGGAGGGTGGTCTTCGGTCTTCAAGGTTGCTCTCTGGAAGCTGGTGATTGGCCTATTCGGATGTCTTGGAATGTCCTGGTCGGAGATGAAAGGAGAGTGGTCTCCAAGGCGATGGTTGCCTGCAGCAAGGTGGTGGTTGTGAGGGCGCTCAATAGGGACGAGTGCTTGAGCTTGACTGGAGCTCGAGCTCTCTTGGAGGAAGAAGAGAATAGGGTTAGCACTGGAATGGCTAAGAAAGCAACAAGGAGGCAACAAGTGTTGGAAATATGCCCTAGAGGCAATCATAGAGATGATTACATTTCTTTCTGTTCATAATATTGGATAAATGTTATTCTGTTCCATGAATGAATCATCAGTTATGAAGATTAAATGAGTATGTGACTTGTTGGTGAAGCTCTTTTAACTTATGATGATATCGTTCTAAATGTATCCCTAGTCGAATGTCACTGGTCGGAACGCTAGTGACTCCACGACCAACACATGTATTAATTGATGACCATGTTTCACCGGTCATGGATATAGGGATATCGAATCGATAATGTGGACACATGTTAGAGAACATGGTGTTGGATAAGACCCACCTTGAGACACTATTGAGATTGTTATGATTCTATGTGTCGTTAGTTGGTCTCAAGCAATGATGATGTATAATCCTTAGACCTGAGATCAACATAGTTTTCTACATGTGTAATAGCACTCTTAGGGGTTGCCAAACACTACTCGTAACTGGGTAGTTATAAAGGTAGCTTTCGGGTTTGCTATGAAACATGCGGAGGGATGTGACTGGTCGGATATGAGATTTGCCCCTCCTAACATAACAGGAGAGATATCTCTGGGCCCCTCAAGTGGTCGGATAAAGAAAGTGCATGGCTATGCCCATCGTGGTCAAGAGTTCACCACATAAGATTATCCGATACTCGACGAGAAAGTATTGAATATCCATGGATGACACAACATCTCACCCGAGTTCAACCAGATATCGCGAGGCAAAGGGAGAATACATGAGAGGTGCTTAGTTCGACCAGCCACGGATCGGTCGTATGGAGATACAAGCAAGTCGAGATCGGTCGAACGTAATCACAGAGTGGTGAAACCAAGTCGTAAGGAGTTACGAGTTGGTCGTGACCAAATACGAACCGGTCAGATAGAGATAGGACTCGGTCGTAAGTGATGGGGACCTGGTCGAGATCATATTGCATTAAGGTTCGTCCGATATAATTTGTGTGTATTCGGGAATCGTTATGTCCTGCTAGGAACCGCTACGACTCGTGGTCAGAAAGGGTTTCCGAGTCACAACCGAACTACGCATGAACCTAACGGGTCACACACTTAATGGGTTGGAACAAACCAGTACGTATACGATTCGTAAAGCGTGTTCGGATAGGATCCGTCACGGGCACTATATAAGGTGATGCATGAGGCTGTCGGGCGTTAGACGAGTTGACGTGAGTTGCTCTCCCGAAACCCTAGCCGTCATCTTCTTGAGAGCCTTACCATGTGACATGGTGCTAGCACGCCGGCGTACGGTTGTTCATTCCCTGAACGTGTGGATACCATAGAGGCGCTTCTACGTTGTTGCGCTTGAGGACGATCCATGATCTTCACAAGGAACTGCAGAGGTGCTGGAGGAGACGATCGACTCGCGAGGACGCTGGACGATCAACTACGACCAGTACATCGACGCGCTCTTCATTGGACCAGGCTGCTCCGACGCTTCTTCCGCTGCTCTGCGCGTCTAGTGGTAACGATCTGTGATCATGTTCTTGCTTGGCTTCCTGGTTTACGTGGTAGAAATTTTGAATTGTTGCTATCGTAGCCTACCTGTATCCCTACAGTGGTATCAGAGCCATCCTGCGTAGTTTTTGATCTGGATCGGTCGCATATACTTGATATGTGGTAGTAGTAGATTAGATCTATTACTGGTCGGGTCTGGTAACCTAGGCCCTGGTCGATAAGATCGATTAGTTTTCGGTGGTAGATGGGTATAAGAGGAGGTATAAATTAAGAGCATCAGATGATTCACTCGACTTGTTTTCGACTACTTTGCATGATACTCCTACCGGTCGGAATTCCGCCATCGGAGTATGCCGCATTATGTGGTCGTATCAAGGCAGTAATCAGATTGGTGCAGAATAGGATTAATATGATTAATCCGATGATTTCCAAAGCTCGGAAACGTGAATAAGATTCATGTCTCGAAAAAAATTTCGAGCGCGCTGCCCTCGACCAGCGAGGGGTGCTGCCCCTTTGAACCCCGCCCGCTAACCGGCTAGTGGGACCGCCGTGCTGGCTAATCGTACCACGCGTTATAGGTAGTATGTGTTCATGTCGCCCGATAGAATTGGATTCTATGCGTAACTTGTTTTTGTAGGGATTGATGTGAATAGTATGGCCCATTGTGTATGTGATGCATGTATGGATTTTCATGACCTGCTTGTCATGTTGTGAGATAGCCATCGAGCTACATATTATTGTATAACTGGTCACAGATCGACATGTGATGCTTGATAATATCCTATGTAATTCATTACTAGCTCTTAGGAGTAATTGCTTAGTAGATGAATGCAGTCAGAGACTTCAAGCATGGTGGTCGAAGGATAGGAGGCATGCTGATGGAGATCGTCATGTTAAGGACCATACTATTTCACAGTGATATGATTATCTGTGAATGTTTGTGTTTATTGCTGTCATGATATTAAGTCATGTTTTTCATTAGATGCTTTTAACATGATAAAAGTAAAATTCCCTCACATAATGTTAAGTTAAATTGATGCCCTTCCAATAAGTCGCACCATCAAAAGTCTTGTATTTTAATGGTAGGTCTTGCTAAAGCGAATGCCATTAACTTTCCTTGACTAGATGGGTTTGTGTCGGACACTTATAAGCATTGCATTGGTTTAACTTGACAAGGTCATCATAACGTTATAGACCTTGGGGCATAGGGTTGGGTGCGAAGCATAGAGATGTCGCCCAACAACAAGAGTCATATAGAGATATGATTAGCAAAGGGTTGCTTATCAATTCACTAATCTTCTAGCAAGTGATGCCAAAGCTCACTAGTAGATTATCGATTGTGGATCTTGAATCGCTAAATGTCATAAGAGGGATATGGTATTTAGTGGGAGTATCTTTATTAAATTGTTTAATAGAAGTTACTTTTCTTGAACATATATCTTAGTTTTGCATATTTTATGTTGTAGATCATGGCACCAATCGTTGTACCAACATCCGCTTTTGCTTTACGCTCGTACTTGATAAGGAAAAACTGAATGGAACAAATTTTGCGAATTGGTCCCGAACCTAAGAATTGTTCTTAGGCAAGATAAAAGAAACATGTTCTAGATGAACCAATTCCAGATGTGCTCACGATAATGCTATCGCTACTTTTAAAACCGCCTATAAAAGGCATGTGATGAGTCCTTGATGTTAGCTGCCCTCATGCTTATCGCGATGAACTCTGACCTTCGAAGCGGTTTGAGAACATTGAGGCCTACGATATGATCGTGGCGTTCAAAGGCATGTTTGAGACACAAGCAAGAACCGAGAGATATGAGATCTCAAAGAACTTGTTTGGGTGTAAGCTAGCTAAGGGTAGTTCGGTGAACCCACATGTGATCAAGATGGTTGGTTACACGCAGAGCTTGAAAAAACTTGGTTTTCCACTTAGTCAAGAGTTGGCTACATATTTGATTCTTGCTTCGCTTCCTGCAAGCTATGGTCAGTTCATTCTGAACTTCCATATGAATGGCTTAGACAAGAATCTCACCGAACTGCATATGATGCTTAAGACTGCAGAGGACAACATTAAGAAAAGCAACAGTCATGTGATGATGGTGCAAAAGAGTACAAGCTTCAAGAAGAAGGCTAGAACTTGGGTCAAAGGAAAGGGCAAGAAAGTTTCGGATGTGATCCAAACTAACAAGCCTAAGCCCAAGACTAAGTCTGGCCCGACTCAAGAGAATGAATGCTTTTACTGTAAGGAATAAGGACATTGGAAAAGGAACTGTAAGAAATACCTGACTGATCTGAAAAAGAATGGTGGGACTAAACCTTCCACTTCAGGTATTAATGTTATAGATGTTTTTCTTGCTGATTCTTCTGTTAACTCATGGGTATTTGATACCGGGTCGGTTGCTCATATTTGCAATTTGATGCAGAGTCTAACAAAGAATAGGAGAGTTGCAAGAGGCGAGATGGATCTTCACGTCGGGAATAAAGCAAAGGTTGCTGCATTAGCCATCGGGACTTTACCATTGTTTTTGCCTTCAGGATTTATTATGGAATTAAATAATTGTTATTACGTTCCAGCCATGAGTAGAAACATTATCTCGGCCTCATGTTTGATGGCAGAGGGTTATAAATTCATTATTGAGGACAATGGTTGTTCTATATTTTTGAACGATATGTTTTATGGCTATGCTCCTGTTTTGAACGGGTTGTTTATTTTAAATCTTGATGATGCACCCATCTTTAATATTAATGCAAAGAGGCTTCGGCCTAATAATATGAATTCCACTTTCATATGGCATTGTCGTTTGGGTCACATAAGTGAGAAACGCATGAAGAAGCTTCATGATAATGGAATTCTAAACTCATTTGATTTGGAACCATTTGAAACGTGCGAATCTTGCCTACTCGGGAAAATGACCAAGACACCTTTCACTGGTCGGAATGAGAGGGCGTCCGACTTGTTGGCACTCATACATACTCATGTGTGTGGACCAATGAGCACGACAGCTAGAGGTGGTTTTCAGTACTTCATTACTTTCACTGATGACTATAGTAGATATGGATATATCTATTTAATGAGGCACAAGTCGGAATCGTTTGAAAAGTTCAAAGAGTTCCGAATGAGGTCTGTAATCAACTTGGCAAGACAATCAAATCTTTGCGATCCGATCGTAGAGGTGAATTTTGAGCCAGAATTTGGTAATCATTTGAAACAATGTGGAATTGTTCCTGACTTACTTACGCCACCGGTACTCCACAATGGAATGGGGTGTCCGAGCGCGAATAGGACCTTGTTGGACATGGTTCGATCGATGATAAGCCAATCTGATCTGCCATTATATTTTTGGGGTTACGCTCTAGAAACTACCGCTTTCACTTTAAATAGGGTATCATCTAAATCAGTAGATAAGACACCATATGAGATATGGACTGGGAAGAGTCCTAGCTTGTATTTTCTAAAGATTTGGGGATGTGATGTCTATGTTAAATGTTTGACGTCTGATAAACTCACACCCAAGTCGGGTAAATGCTTCTTTATAGGATATCCTAGGGAAACCAAAGGATATTATTTCTACAACCAAGAGGAGGGCAAAGTGTTTGTTGCCCGAAATGGTGTCTTTTTGGAGAAAGAGTTTCTTTCCAAAGAAGTCAGTGGGAGAAAGGTGCAACTCGAAGAAATTAGGAAATATCCGAAAGTGTTTCAACTCCTCTTGAACCTCTACAGATGAACAAAATGTTGTCGAACTTGTAGATGAGGCATCACCCCACGAGATCTAAAAGGCCACGCCAATTGCCTATAAGGTATGGGTATGACGATTATTATTGAATAATGATGAGCCTAACACTTATAAGGAAGCGATGATGGACCCAGACTCGAGAAATGGCTTGAGCTATGAAACCGAGATAGACTCCATGAGAGACAACCAAGTTTGAACCCGGTCGATCCACTTGATGGTGTTAAAACCATTGAGTGCAAATGGATCTATAAGAAAAAGATTGATATGGATGGAAATGTTCACATTCATAAAGCTTGACTAGTCGCAAAAGGGTTTTGACAAGTTCAAGGAGTTGACTACGATGAGACCTTCTCACCGGTAGCGATGCTTAAATCTGTACGAATCATTCTAGCTATTGCTGCATATTTCGACTATGAGATATGGCAAATAGATGTCAAAACGGCTTTCCTTAATGGAAACCTGTTGTAGGTGTAAAAACCAAACACGAGTGAGGGGGTGGACGTCGACCGTCTGACGGGCCATCGTCCACGAGGGTAAAAATGACACGAGGATTTATCTGTGTTCGGGGTCCGAGAGGACCGCCCTACTCTGCCGGTGAGCCAACGGGGTTACTCTCCGAGAGGAGCCCCGAGGGCTCACCAGCTTGAACATGTTTCTATTGCTCAAGAGAGCCATCCCTTGAAAGGAGGGATACATGGGGTATTTATAGGCTCCCAAGCCTGTACAAATGACGGGAATACCCCTTGGGGGGATAGTTACATTATGAGTACAAGCAAGGGGTATCACAGTCTTTTATGAGCATAATGGCATTTCTCGGATCTGTATGCGTGTCTTCTGAGAGACGGGGCCCCGTTAGTATGATAGACGAATTATTCTTCCAACACTAGCCCCCCTGCCCCTTGGTGTTTTGGGGGAACGCCAGAGGGGCAGTCTTGAATTGCCTTCTATGCGGAGGTTGATATTTCAGAGGAGCCCTGGTGGTTTTGAACGGTAGTTGCATTCCGACGAGCGAGGCTCCTCCGGTCTTGTGGGCATTGCAGGGGGTGCGGTGGACGCTCTGAAGGCGTAAGGTGACCGGTGAGGGGCCGCACGAAATGGTGAAGACGCCGAGGAGAGCTATGTCCGGAAAGCCGTTGTGTATGGCTTATATATAACAAGTTAAAAGGAATAGGCTATGCCCGAAAAGCACAAGCGCAGATACGGACTATGAGTCCCAGTAGACCATGATAAGCTTTCAGGCTTACTCATTTGTGACACTTCTTGAGTATGGCTGAGCTTGCCACTTGGGCTCCTCAAACCACTGGTACATCAGGCGGAGCCAGAAGCCGAAGTTGTGGGCTAGCACGAATCTAAACCAAAGACTTGGTCTACCGGTGTTTTTGCCTTGCGTGGCTGCTTTTTCCAGGATGGGGTTGGTGGATCCTTGAGCATTTCTGGCCATATGTTCCCCATAGCAGCCCCTCTACTCCTTGATGTTTTGGAAGGAACGTCAAAAGGGGCAGTCTTGAACTGTGTTTTTGGTGCAGAGATAAATATTTTAGAGAGTCCAGTTGGATTTGAACAGTTGCTTCCAAAAAATTTGCTTCGAGATTGCTGAAACACCGAGGATATCATGCTACCAACTAGCAAAATAATATGTGACCATGGGTACACGCAAGTCACAACAGTGACAAAATATGTGACCACATTATTTGCGTGTACCAAATAATGTCCAGCTGTCCCTATCCTTCTATCTTTGGTGCAGATCTTGTACTTTGCTTTTCTCTCACCAAGCTACTTTCTCATGTGATGTTGCCTAGGATAGGAATAGCAAGTAGCTTGGTGTGGACATCACGTGATGTTGTCTAGACAAGGGAACCGAAAATTATATTGCTTGCCCTCGGGTGCTTTGGGCAGAATTCCCAGCCCAAGCTCGTTCTTCTAGACAAATCGACCGAGTATTATGTACGCCCTTGATGCTTTGCAGACGCTCACCCGAGCTCATCTCGAGCGATCGCTTCAATGGCGCCCTGCCGGCCCCCCAGCGTTGCCCTGTGTAGATGCATCTTCGGCTCCCTGACCAGGTGGGAGTTAGCGAGAAGGCGACAGCGGCATGGCCCTGAGAGCCGGCAGGTAGGAGGCGGACGGTGAGGTTTTGGCAGCACCGGGCACATCAGAGAAGAAAAGTTGGAGCCTACGGGTGAGCCTCCTCTTATTGATTCTTGCCTCCTACTCCATTCTTTTTTCTGGGCTTTCTTCCTCATCTTTGTTCTTGCTCTTGGTCGACTTGTGCATGGCGTTCTGTTCCTTCAATTTGTGCGCGTGTGAGATGGAAAGATGATTGATTGTGGTCTTTGGAGTGCAGGGAGTCGCTGCGGTTGGAGCCGGATGGGCTTCCGGGGCTAAAACAGAGGCCCGGGTGGCCGTCGACGCTGGTCCGCTTCAACGGCCGCGCTTAAGTCGGCTCTCACATCGGCGAATCGCGGTGTTGGCGGTGCTCGAGTGACAATCGCCGCGAAGTTTCGCCGGTGGAGTGGCTCCATCGATGCTTTGTGGTGCGGAGAAGGACCAGCCGGAGCCGAGCTCGGTGTGCCCAGACGGTATGGTGCGGCGCTTCTTGGAGAATGACGGTGGCGGCTTCCTCTACCTCCCCGGCCTCTAGACCCGGTGGTCTCCGCGCTGAATCTGGCGAGGGAAGACCTGGATCCACCCGACGGCGTCCGGATCTGGGCTTTGTTGTTTCTGCTGGCCTCGAGCGCGGCACGGTAGGTGGTGTGTCGCGGGGCGGCATCACGCAGCGGCCATGCGGAGACGGGCGCGGAGCGGTCACCGACCGCGGCGACGGCCGGTGCCGTCTTGGCCTTGAGCGCACGGCCTCGTAAAGTGCTTGCGCTTGCAGCGGCGCCCGCGGAGGCGCGGTGACGGTGGTCGGCGTTGGGCGGCACCAGCTGCCTCAGCCGTTTTATTCTGTTTGGCGTTACCGCCACTTGTTTGACGAAATGCCTCCACCTCTGCTGTCGCAGATTTCTTTCTTGTGTATGAACAGTGATCGTGGATGTGTTTTGCCCATGTGTATGTGTTAGTTTGCAGCTGGAGCCTTGGAGGCCATTATCTAGTCGTTTGTGTGTAACTTGTGTTCGCTTGTTGACGATGAACAATAAGGCTCGGGAGCGAGGGCACGGGTGCGTGAGGGCATGCGAGGACCTTAGGCGCGAGGGTACGTGCGAGAGTTTTGTGAAGGCCTCGGGCGTGAGGGTTTGGCAAAGGTCTCGGGCGCGAGGGTTTTGCGAAGGCCTCGATCGCGAGGGTTTTGCAAAGGCCTCGGGCGCGAGGGTTTTGCGAAGGCCTCGGGCGCGAGGGTTTTGCGAAGGCCTCGATCGCGAGGGTTTTGCGAAGGCCTCGGGCGCGAGGGTTTTGCGAAGTCCTCGGGCGCGTCCTCGAGCGTGAGGGTTTTGCGAAGGCCTCGGGCGCGAGGGTTTTGCGAAGGCCTCGAGCGCGAGGGTTTTGCGAAGGCCTCGATCGCAGGGTTTTGCGAAGGCCTCTGGCGCGAGGGTTTTGCAAAGTCCTCGGGTGCGAGGTTTTTGCAAAGGCCTCGAGCGCGAGGGTACGCGCGAAGGCACGCAAGGGCACGCGAGGGTGCGTGAGGGCTTCGAGCATGAGGGCATGCGCGATGGTCCGATGTCGACAATGGCGGCGACGGCCCTCGGTGGTTACACAAAGTCATCACAGAGGTGCCCCGAGGCCGGGCTCGTCTTGAGACGAGGTGGTAGGATTACTCAACACTAGCCCCCCCCCTTGGGTGCGCAAGGACGCCTTGAGGGCAAAGAAGAGGCCGAGGTCTTGTATCTTGTTGATGAATATGCTTGGCCAAAGACTTGGCCAAATTCTAGCTTGATCGGGAATGCGTGCACTCGAGACTTTGCCAAGTCGACTCGGTGCAACATGAGGCATGAGAGCCGAGGAATATGCGCAAGGGCACCCGTGACTTAGCCAATTTTGGCTTGGTGGGTGCGTGGGTGCCCAAAGACTTATGCTTATTTTGTACTCCATATCGTGTGAGTGCTCCACGTGAGGGCGTGTACTAAATTGACGCTTCTCGCTGGCCCTTCGTGTGGGTGGTTTACATTGCTCCATCCTCAAGATGAAGTAATCAATGCCGAGGCACCCCACCGGCACAACCTCGTAAGGGGTGCATCCAAACGAAGCTCGTGCGAGCAAAGTCATGGACGCAAGACCGCCCATCGGGCACGCTTTCTAGGCGGGCGGCGACGGCGTATGGCTTTGTGTAGACGAAGTCGTGGACGCAGAGCCATCGAGCCGAGGCATAGCCTTTGAGGCGGGCGATGCGTCAAAGTGAAGCTTATGTAGGCAAAGTTGTGAACGCGAGGCCGCCGAGCCGAGGCATAGCCTTCGAGGCGGGCGGTGCATTAAAGTGAAGCCTATGTAGGCGAAGTTGCGAACGCGAGGCCGCCGAGCCGAGGTATAGCCTTCGAGGCGGGCGGTGCATCAAAGTGAAGCCTAAGTAGGCGAAGTTGCGAACGCGAGGCCGCCGAGCCGAGACATAGCCTTCGAGGCGGGCGGTGCGTCAAAGTGAAGCCTAAGTAGGCGAAGTTTTAGACGCGAGGCCGCCGAGCCGAGGCATAGCCTTCGAGGCCGGCGGTGCGTCGAAGCGAAGCCTAAGTAGGCGAAGTCTTGGATGCAAGGCCGCCGAGCCGAGGCATAGCCTTCGAGGCCGGCGATGCGTCGAAGGGAAGCCTAAGTAGGCGAAGTCTTGGACGCGAGGCCGCCGAGCCGAGGCATAGCCTTCGAGGCCGCGGCGGCGCCGGGCGAAGCCAATGTAGGCGAAGTCTTGATGCGAGGTCGCCGAGCCGAGGCATAGCCTTTGAGGTCGGCGGCGCGGCCAAAGCGAAGCCTATGTAGACGAAGTCTTGGACGCTAGGCCGCCGAGCCGAGGCATAACCTTCGAGGCCGGTGGTGCGCCAGCGAGCCTATGTAGGCGAAGTCTTGGACGCGAGGCCACCGAGCCGAGGCATAGCCTTCGAGGCCGGCGGTGCGTCCAAGCGGAGCCTATGTAGACGAAGTCTTGGACGCGAGGTCGCCGAGCCGAGGCATAGCCTTCGAGGCGGCGGGCGTCAAGCGAGCCTATGTAGACGAAGTCTTGGACGCGAGGCCACCGAGCCGAGGCATAGTTTTCGAGGGCGGGCGGTGGCCGGTGAAGCCTAAGTAGGCGAAGTCTTAGACGCGAGGCCGCTGAGCCGAGGCATAGCCTTCGAGGCTGGCGGGGCGTCAAGCGAAGCCTATGTAGACGAAGTCTTGACGCGAGGTCAGCCGAGCCGAGGCATAGCCTTTGAGTCCGGCGGTGCGTCGAAGCGAAGCCTAAGTAGGCGAAGTCTTGGACGCGAGGCCGCCGAGCCGAGGCATAGCCTTCGAGGCCGGCGGTGCGTCGAAGCGGAGCCTATGTAGACAAGTCTTGGACGCGAGGTCAGCCGAGCCGAGGCATAGCCTTCGAGGCCGGTGGTGCGTCAAGTGAAGCCTAAGTAGGTGAAGTCTTGACGCGAGGCCGCCGAGCCGAGGCATAGCCTTCGAGGTCGGGGCAAGGTCAAGCAAAGCCTAAGTAGGCGGTTGTCCTCCTCTTGCTCCGTGGCTTGATGAGAGGTGTCAAGTAGAACTCCTCGTAATGGTCGCAGATTCGAGCTAGAAACATTGCAAAGGATGTAGATAACACGAGCGTCTCTCAAGGGAAAAGAGAATGATCAACATTTATTTCTTGTAGCAAGATAACATTCGCTTGACATGAGCATTGATCAAGTGTTGCCGAGGGACTAGTAGAGTCCCATCACTTTCGATACTAAGATCTCCGAGGTGATAGCCTTATGCGAGCATGATGGTCCTTGATCAATATTCGGCCAAGTCGACGGTACATGATTCGAAGTGCCAATGAGACTGAAGTCATGGACATATCAAAGGGCGCCCACGAGACTAAGTCGTGGGGCATCGAATGACCCTGGGTGGTAGCCCCAAAGGACATGGAGGCACCCATGAGGCTAACTCATGTGTATCTTGAAGGTGAGCCCACAACACTAAGTCATAGGCACATCGGAGAGGCATCCACGAGGCTAAGCTGTGGAGCACCAAATGGCCACTAGGGGTGGTAGCCCCCAATGGACTTGGAGGTGTCCATGAGGCTAACTCATGGGCACCTTGGACGTGTGCCCCTGACAGTAAGTCACGGGTACACCGGTGCCGCCCACGAGACTAAGTCGTAGGGCACCGAATGGCCAGTAGGAGTGATAGCCCCTAGCGGTCTTAGAGGTGCCTATGAGGCTAACTCATGGGCACCTTGGACGTGTGCCTCTGACAGTAAGTCACGGGCACACCGGTGGTGCCCACGAGGCTAAATCGTGGGGCACTGGACTATGAGGGTGATGGAGCCCCTTTACCTCATTGGTGGGTTTTTTGTGATGATCGAGAATGCATGAGAATAGTTAACCCTTGCGAAGCAATGGAGCTATGCATGCGGGGACCTGGAGGTCATTCGGCGCATGGCCTGGAGTCTAAGGGGGACGAGTCCTCCGCACATCCATCAACTTGGTACTAGACCAAAGTTGTCGCTCATGCCCTAGGTCTAGTAGGACACGAGCCGCCATGGTGGAGGCGACGGACGCCCAAGCCACCATGGACTTTTGCTAGGGGAGACCGCAGAGGTCGTACACCCTACGCACCACGAGAGTAGTCGCTCATGCCCTAGGGCCAGTAGGACACGAGCCGCCATGGTGGAGGCGACGGACGCCCAAGCCACCATGGACTTTTGTTAGGGGAGACCACAGAGGTCGTACACCCTACGCACCACGAGGGTGGTCGCTCATGACCTAGGGCCAGTAGGACACGAGCCACCATGGTGGAGGCGACGGACGCCCAAGCCACCATGGACTTTTGTTAGGGGAGACCGCAGAGGTCGTACGCCCTACGCACCACGAGGGTGGTCGCTCATGCCCTAGGTCCGATGGGACATGAGCCGCCATGGTGGAGGCGACTTGACGCCCAAGCCACCATAGACTTTTGTTAGGGGAGACCGCGGAGGTCGTACACCCTATGCACCACGAGGGTGAAATCCCTTTGAGGGAAAGTGTCTTGAGAGCCCATACGAGATTTATATATCGGGACTGTCCCCTAACAGTAGCACGTTAGGGGGTAGCCCTCGTAGCGAGCCTTCATTGCTTGTGGCGCATGGACGTCATGCGTCCCAGGGGTGATGGTTGTCCTCAGAATCCTTAGCCTTCTGGCTGCGAGGGTGCCTTGAAGTGCTTGCCCTTGGCTGGGCCTCGCATCGACTCGCACAAGGGAGAAGGACGCGCATGGGAGCCCCAGGGCATGTAGGACGTTGCCATCCCGAGGTAGATGGCCCTGATCTCCGACGAGGGTGCTCGGCTGGGGCTCCTTCAAAGAGCGGATGGATTGTCCATGAGATCATTGCCCTTAGGAGCCGGAGGAGGTTTCGTGGACGTAGGGTATTTTTTGGTAGGAGACATAGCCTTTCATCGATTAGCTACGTCCCCACGGACGGTGCCAATGTTGTAGGTGTAAAAACCAAACACGAGTGAGGGGGTGGACGTCGGCCGTCTGACGGGCCATCGTCCACGAGGGTAAAAAATGACACGAGGATTTATACAGGTTCGGGGGTCCGAGAGGACCGCCCTACTCCTGTCGGTGAGCCAACGGGGGGTTACCTCCGGAGAGGGAGCCCCCGAGGGCTCACCAGTTTGAACATGTTTCTCTATTGCTCAAGAGAGCCATCCCCTTGAAAGGAGGGATACATGGGGTATTTATAGGCTCCCAAGCCTGTACAAATGACGGGAATACCCCTTGGAGGGATAGTTACATTATGAGTACAAGCAAGGGGTATCACAGTCTTTTATGAGCATAATGGCATTTCTCGGATCTGTATGCGTGTCTTTTGAGAGACGGGCCCCGTCAGTATGATAGACGAATTATTTTTCCAACAAAACCTAAGTGAGGATGTGTACATGACACAACCTGAAGGTTTTGTCGATCCAAAAAATGCTAGTAAAGTGTGCAAACTTCAGAAGTCCATTTATGGATTGAAGCAAGCATCTCGGAGTTGGAATATACGTTTTGATGAGATCAAAATGTTTGGTTTCATCAAAAACAAAGAAGAACCTTGTGTTTACATGAAGGTTAGTGGGAGCGCACTTGTAATTCTAATCTTATATGTGGATGACATATTATTGATTGGGAATGACATTCCTATTTCGAATCTGCTAAGGCATCATTGAAAAATAGTTTTTCTATGAAGGACCTAGGAGAGGCAAAGATATATCTTGGGGAATAAAGATCTATAGAGATAGATCGAGAAGGCTAATTGGATTAAGCCAAAGTACTTATATTGACAAGGTGTTGATTCGGTTCAACATGCAAAATGCCAAGAAAGGGTTCTTACCTATGTCACATAGCATAAGTCTTAGCAAGTGTCGGTGTCCTTCGACTACTGATGAGCGAGACCGCATGAATGGTATTCCATATGCTTCAGCTATTGGATCTATCATGTACGCCATGATATGTACTCGACCAGATGTATCATATGCTCTAAGTGTTACGAGTAAATACCAAGCTGATCCTGGTGAAGGTCACTGGACAGCTATGAAAAACATTCTTAAGTACTTGAGAAGGACTAAGGATGCGTTCCTAGTTTATGGCGGTGATGAAGAGCTGGTTGTAAATGGTTACACCGATGCAAGCTTCCAAACCGACAAAGATGATTATCGTTCGCAATCTGGTTTTGTATTCATTTTGAATGGAGGTGCGGTGAGCTAGAAAAGTTCCAAGCAAGAGACGGTTGCTGATTCTACGACGGAGTCCGAGTACATTGCGGCTTCAGAAGCTGCAAAAGAAGGTGTTTGGATAAGAAATTTTATTGCTGAGTTGGGTGTGGTTCTGAGTGCCTCGAGCCCAATGGATCTCTATTGTGACAACAATGGAGCCATTGCGCAGGCTAAGGAGCCTAGCTCCCATCAGAAGTCCAAGCACATACTCAGGCATTATCATCTCATTCGCGAATTGGTGGATAGAGGAGATGTTTAGATATGCAAAGTTCATACGGATTTAAATGTTGCTGATCCGTTGACAAAGCCTCTCACACAGCCAAAGCATGAGGTGCACACAAGAGCTATCGGTATTAGATACTTAAATGATTGACTCTAGTGCAAGTGGGAGACTGTTGGAAATATGCCCTAGAGGCAATCATAGAGATGATTACATTTATTTATGTTCATAATATTGGATAAATGTTATTTTGTTCCATGAATGAATCATCAGTTATGAAGATTAAATGAGTATGTGACTTGTTGGTGAAGCTCTTTTAACTTATGATGATGTCGTTCTAAATGTATCCCTAGTCGAATGTCACTGGTCGGAACACTAGTGACTCCACGACCAGCACATGTATTGATTGATGACCATGTTTCACCGGTCATGGATATAGGGATATCGAATCAATAATGTGGACACATGTTAGAGAATATGGTGTTGGATAAGACCCACCTTGAGACTATTGAGATTGTTATGATTCTATGTGTTGTTAGTTGGTCTCAAGCAATGATGATGTATAATCCTTAGACCTGAGATCAGCATGGTTTTCTACATGTGTAATAGCACTCTTAGGGGTTGTCAAACGCTACTTGTAACTGGGTAGTTATAAAGGTAGCTTTCGGGTTTGCTATTAAACATGCGGAGGGATGTGACTAGTCAGATATGGGATTTGCCCCTCCTAACATAAAAGGAGAGATATCTCTCGCCCTCAAGTGGTCGGATAAAGAAAGTGCATGGCCATGCCCTTTGGTGGTCAAGAGTTCGACCACATAAGATTATCCGATACTCGATCGAGAAAGTATTGAATAGATCCATGGATGACACAATATCTCACCGAGTTCAACCAGATATCGTGAGGCAAAGGGAGAATACATGAGAGTAGGTTAGTTCGACCGATTCACGGACTAGTCGTATGGAGATACAAGCAAGTCGAGATCGGTCGAACGTAATCACAGAGTGGTCGAAACCAAGTCGTAAGGAGTTACGAGTTGGTCGTGACCAAATACTGAACCGGTCAGATAGAGATAGGACACGGTCGTAAGTGATGGGGACTCGGTCGAGATCATATTGCATTAAGGTTCGCCCAATATAATTTGTGTGTATTCGGGAATCGTTATGTCCTGCTAGGAACCGCTACGACTCGTGGTCGGAAAGGGTTTCCGAGTCACAACCGAACTACGCATGAACCTAACGGGTTACACACTTAATGGGTTGGAACAAACTAGTACGGATACGATTCGTAAAGCATGTTCGGATAGGATCCGTCACAGGCATTATATAAGGAGATGCATGAGGCTGTTGGACGTTAGACGAGTTGACGTGAGTTGCTCTCCCGAAACCCTAGCCGCCATATTCTTGAGAGCCTTGCCGTGCGACTTCGTGCTAGCACACCAGCGTACGGTTGTTCCTTCCCTGAACGTGTGGATACCATAGAGGCGCTTCTACGTTGTTGCGCTTGAGGACGATTCACGATCTTCGCAAGGAACTACAGAGGTGCTGGAGGAGACGATCGACTCGCGAGGACGCTGGACGATCGACTACGACCAGTACATCGATGCGCTCTTCGTTGGACCAGGCTACTCTGACGCTTCTTTTGCTGCTCTGCGCGTCTAGTGGTAACGATCTGTGATCATCTTCTTGCTTGGTTTCCTGGTTTACGTGGTAGAAATTTTGAATTGTTGCTATCGTAGCCTACCCGTATCCCTACAACAAGGACTTGGGCAAACATATATACATGCATAACCTGTCCAGGGGGAGTGGTCGGGGCTGTTGTTGGAGTGGTTGCACAGTGTCGTTGAGGGACATCCTAGGTGATGGCTATTAATGGCCGATGGACAGCCTCAGGCCTAAGCTCTTGCCTGGTGCAATAGGCGCCCGAAAAAAGAAAGAGAGCCACTACCCTAGTCTACAGCCAGAGGTCTTGGTTGCACCAGGCTTGACCAGCCGTGGGTCAGAAGGATAGGAAAGAGAATGCACAGTAGCAGGGTGGGTCGGATTAGACACTAGGTTGATCAACATTTTAGCTAAAGGAGGTAGGGGGAGAAGGAAGGAAAATTAGATAGACTTAAGAAAAGGCAAATTGACAGGATGGTAGATAAAGCCATGAGAGCAGAAAAGATGCAAAAAGTCCTCAAGCAATTCTCAAAGATGCAAGCAAACGCACGATAATAGTCATTATACAAAAAATTTTAAAAATTCCTCATTTTTACAATTATGAATTTTTGGGCTGTTACAAGAACCTATCAATCTCAATGTACTTAGTACGATCATGCTGTATTGGATTGTTAGCAATGTTGATTGCAGATTTTTTTTGTCACAATGCAACACCAAGAGATTATTTCTCCATACTCGAAGCTCGGACAATAAACCCTTCATTCATATCATTTCACTCACACTCAACGACATTGCTCTGTACTCTACCTCTGTAGTAGACCGAACCACATTCTCTTGCTTCTTGCTCCTCCATGACACAAGGTTACCTCCCACAAATATGCAATATCCAAAGGTAGACCTCATGTCGTCCACATTGTTCGTCCAATCAGCATCGCAATACCCTTCCACATTCAGATGTTGATTCTTCCTGAACCAAAGACCTTTCCTAGGGCTACTCTTCAAATACCACAGGGTTCGATAGACAACATCCATGTGTCCTGTTCTGGGATCATGCATATATCGACTAACCACACTCACTGCATATGAAATATCAGGTCTTGTATGGCACAAATAGATGAGACATCCAACAAACCTTTGATAAGCTTCCTTGTCAACTAAATCTCCCGACTTAGCACATATCTTGTGATTTCTATCAATAGGTGAAGCAATAGGGCGACACCCAAACATACATGTTTCTGCCAGCAGATCAATGACATACTTCCTTTGGGAGAGAGCTATACCATTCGTAGAATGGGCATTCTCAATCCCAAGAAAGTATCGAAGAGTTCTAAGATCACCTCAAATGCCTCTCCTAGTCTTTTCTTCAAGGTCTTGATTTCCTCATCATCATCTCCAGTGATCACAATATCATCAACATAGACTATCAATATGGTGATATGTGATCCTCAATGCCTATAAAACAAAGTATGATCTCCACTACACTGAGAATAGCCCATACTACAGACTGCACGCCTGAATCTATCAAACCACGCCCTTGGAGACTGCTTCAGGCCGTATAAAGACTTCTTGAGTTTACACACCTTCCCATCAGTCTGCCTGTTCTCAAAGCCTGGAGGAATCTCCATGTATACCTTTTATTGTAAATCACCATGTAGAAAAACATTCTTCACATCCAATTGATGTAGGGGCCATCCAAAGTTAGTTGCACAGGAGATCAACATTCTTACCGTGCTCATCTTCACCACTAGTGCAAAGGTCTCATCATAGTCTATCACATATGTTTGACTATAACCTTTTGCAACCAACCATGCCTTGTATTTCTCTGTCTTGCCTTTAGGAGTTTGCTTAATCATAAACATCCATTTGCGTCCTACTACCCTTTTCCTGTTGGAAGTGGAACAAGATCCCATGTCTTGTTCTTTTGAAGTGCACTAAGATCCTCCTTCATAGCATCCTTCCACTTAGGATCCTTTTTATCAGCTTGCCAATCCTTTGGAACATGGACTGTCTAAAGAGATGCAATAAATGCTTTGCATCCAGGTGAGATATGTGAATATAAGATGAAATTTGCGAGTCATACTCAAAGCCATACCGGACTGGAGGCTTTTCGGCATTAGCTCTAGTTTCCCTCACCAGAATAGTTACATGACTTTCTAACCGACCTGGCTCATGCACTCTTATCATGATGAATGTAAATAATGCAAAATCATAGTTAATCATTTACACAACTCGTCTCATTAACTCAATATCTCATTCTCATTATCTCAATATCATAATCTCATTAAATCAATATCACAAATATCATATATATGAATAAGCTTAACGAAAGCATAATACATAAAATGATAAGCAATATCAATGACAATTGCGAATAACCCATTGTTCACCATTCTACCATGTACTTACCTCTTAGCCCTTAGAAGTTGGGTGACGAAATTGTAGCACAGCGCTTGAGGCCACAGTCCCTGAACAAGAAAGTAATAACACACACTCAAAAACATACCACCATAGTAACAAAACATTGAAAAAATTGCCATCGAATCTACACGCAAAATCGACGCCTTTAACTTAACTTTACCGGACGCACTACCCGATGTCCCAGTAGTAAAACGAGTCTAACTCTCTTCTCTAAACCCCAAACATAGCAAAATATATACTTTATGGAAACCCCACAAAATTATCTACAACTTTCTAGTTAAGTAAAACATCTGAACTCGCCGTTTAGTTCCCCGTTTCCAACTCCGAAGATTAAACCAGAATCTACCAGAACAGTCCACTTCACATTTTAATATCTATTTTTCTATAACTTGAAAAGTAGTAAGCAATGGTAGTTCTGAAACTAATAAGAATTACCTAGCTTATTCAAGCTATGACAATAATTAAATTACTCCATCTACCATGTGTAATTAGCCCATCTATGCGACAACTGCGATTGACGACTGTTTTCTAGACAACGACCTTACCGAGGCCATATATTTTTTACTCACAACTCCAAAATTAATGATTTATACCTTCCTGGAAAGCTACTAAAATTTCCTACAACTTTCCTAACCAGATGAAATCCAGATTCTAGGCGTGATTACCCCTAATTCTCCTGGCAAGATTCTGCAGCATGGTTCAACGAACTAGAGCTTCTCAAAATCACTACTTTCTGCGACCAAATTGATCTAACACATGAATAAATTTTAATATAAGATCAATCTAGGTTGATCAGATCATTACACACGAAATTCAACGAAGAACGAAGATGAGATTGGAAGCCGTAGTTTTTTTTCCTTCTCTTCTTTCCCTTCTTCTTCCTCCTTCCTTCTTTGCATCTTCCTTGGCAATAGTGAAGATCAGCAGCACACGAGGTTCTACTGCTACAGCACTGCTTTCTTTTTTTTCTCCCTCCCTCTCCCCTCTCTCTCTCTACCGAAGGACATGCAAAAGGTAGAGCACACACATGCATGCAACAGTACATGCATAGCAGTAACAAGCATAGTGTACGGTGGCCTTGAGTTACATCTTGAGCTTGCATGCCATCGGTAGCAGCACATGCAAGGAGAGGCTAGCGTAGGGAAGAAGCATGCTAGGGCACAGGAGGCTAAGCCAATGCATATGCAGGTGCGCAGGCTTTGCATGCAGACTTCCATGACGCTAAGCAATGCCAAGGTGTGGTAGCAGCTTGCGACAAGAATTTCTGCGGCAGAGAGAAAGCTAGCGTAGGGGCAGAAGCAGAGGCGGCGGAAGGTATTGAGGAGGCTAGGGTTATAGCTGGCTCCCCCCTCTCCTTCTTATCTGGGTGGCCGGCTCTCCTTGTTGAGTCTAACTTGGACTCGGTTGAGGGCCCAAACTAGCCCACATACTCCCTCTAAATTATGAAATCTAATACTTTTGGCCCAATATCCTTTTAATCCGTTTTCTAATATGTTTTCTAATTCTTTTATTTAAAATAGGATATTACACTTTCACATCTCTCTCATATTCCATTAGGTTCGGGCTAGGAATTGTCCCCACAATGACTTCTTCTTTTCGTTGACTATCACTCTCATTGTTGTCCCCCTCTCGACTGTCACCCTTAGTGATAGGAAAAAACTCCAAAAACTGACCAAGAGTACCTCTACTCATGTAGTACGGCTCAAACTCTCATAATGACACATCCATACTCACGAACAACATTCGCTCAACTGGGTTCTAGCATCTATAGCCCTTCTAACTTGGTGAATAGCTTATAAAGATATACTTCAATGTCTGCAGATTCAGCTTGCCAACCGCTGGTCAGTGATCCCGTACAAAGCACACACAGCCAAACACTTTGGCATGCACCTTGAACTCCTGCTGACACAAAAGAAGTTCAGTTGGAGACTTCCTATCAAGTATTCGAGATGGCATACGATTGATGAGATACGTTGTCGTCATCACTGCCTTGCTCCACAATCCTTTTGGCACATTCATCTGACACATGAGTGAATGTACTACATCCAACAAATATCGATTCTTCCTTTCAGCCACTCCATTCTAAGGTGGGGTTCCTGGACAAGTAGTTTAATGAAGTATCCACTCCTCTGAGAGATACACTACAAACTCCTTGTTAATTACTCAGTTCCACTGTCTGTTCGGAGAATCCGAACTTTTGCATCAAACTGAGTAGCAACCATCCTATGGAAATCTTGAAAACACCAAAGAACCTCGCTCTTGAGCTTCATCATATAAATCCATGTCATACGAGTATAACAATTAATAAATGTGACAAACCACTTAAAACTACTCACATAAGTAACAGAGCACGGACCCCAAATATCAGTGTATTAATATAAAAAGATTTATAACTCTGAAGACCAATGCTACTATATGTAGATCATGTATGCTTTCCAAACTCATGAGCATCACATACAAGTTTATTCTTGTCTACTTTATTGAACAAATCAGGGTATAACTGACTTAAACTCTCAAATGGCAGATATCCCAAGCGACGATGATGTAATAAAACTTCTCCCTCAATCCCCCCTACAGCCACAGCCAATGCCACATCAACCTAATCAATGTACCATAGCCTATTATGCCTTATTCCAGTCCCAATGCTCTTCCCAATTCTCTTCTCCTTGAACAAACACGAATCCTCATCAAATGTGATAATGCATTTGAATTGGTCAATGATAGAGCTAACTGAAAGAAGATTGACTGAAAGGAGGGAACATGCAAAACAAAAGATAAAGCAATGGATGGTGTGCACTCTACAGATCCTACACCCTAAATAAGTTGGGAGGTTCCATCAGCTGTTTGTACAGTTTCAGAATGAGTATATGAGGTATAAGATGCAAATGCACTAAGTGAACTGTGACATGCTTGGATTTTCCTGAATCTATGATCCAATCAATATGAGAGTGCTTATATATGAATGCAAGTACATGTGTATGAGTACCTTCGCCCATATAGGCATAGTTGGCAAAGTTACTAAAGGAGGTGAAATCATGAGGAGTCTCTAATGCCTTTCCCTACTGCTACTTCTCTCACTGCATAGCTTACTTGCTTGTCAGAGTAGTAAACGTGCTCGCCTCTGTCAAGTCCATATTAGCCTTGGGGCCAACTTGGCCCCTTCCTCGACCGCCATAATCTCCACCTCCTCCACGACCACCACGACCTCCAACTTGGCCTCCATACCTTGGAGATGGAAAAGCACGGCTCAGATGTCCTCTCACCCCACAGTTGTAGCACTCCCTATCATCGGGTATAGCATACGCGCACCTGACAGGGTTGTTGGCCCCTATTACTCGTAGTCGAATCTCCTCCTACACCATACCCGAAATAGCCTCCTCCATAGTAGGCAAGTTTATCAAGTGAAACATGGCAGCCCTCTTGCTCTCAAACTTTGGGTTCAGTCCCTTCAGAAAATACATAACCCGTCTGCGTTGTAGCCACACCCTACCAGCCTCAATATCACCAGCACATGTTAATTGAAGTGGATCATAGTGATCTAAGTCTGCCCATAGCTGTTGCTGCTCACTAGCATACTCCAGGATGGTCTTCTTATCCTATTGCAGAGCCTCCACCTTGCCCTAGACCTCCACCATCATCATCACATTTCATGCCCTGGAGTACATGCTGCACAGCGTCTTCCACATTGTCAGTGCACTTTGCATCATCTCCACCATCCGAGCGATGGATGGAGACACCGAAGTTACAAACCAAACCACCACCATAGGGTTGGTGGTGTTCCACACCTTTCAATCCCTGCTCGCATTGCCCGTAGGCTCAACATAAGTCTCTTGCAAGTAGTGATCCACCCCATTCATCCTCAGAATTAACTGAGCCCTTCTGGACCAACTCAGGTAATTCTTACTTCTATCGAACTTTACATCATTTGACATCACCTCCAGCTTTAATTCAGATGACCCTGCACTAGCTCTCAAACCTATCATACCTGTTGCGAAGACGTCTTGCAACATGCTTCTCATGTCACTTTGCGTGACCAGCAGGGAAGTAGTCTCAACAACTGCCTTCCTCTTCTCTTCTACTGCCCTCATTGCGGCTTCTTTCTCTTCCTTCCTTGCAGTTTCAATCTCCTCAAGTGTCATCATCTCAGAGAACTAGAGCAATGCCAATCACTACTAAGATATGGCGTGCGTATCTCCCACAATCACAGCAATCGTTCATGCATCAACGTTCTGTCGAACCTTGGTGACTGCCTTCACGATTACCCAAATCACGCAGAGCCGTAATTTTTTTCTCTCGAACAGAGAACCTCCTTTTTCCCTTCTTCTCTTATCTCCTTTTGTTATGATCGAGCCAAAGCAGCTAGCCTTCCCCACTCTTCTTCAGATCCGTCCCCTGTCCTCGGCTTCTCCCTCTGTTGGTGCTCCCGCGTGTGGTGTCGGTAGCTCGAGGCGGCGGCCTGGGTGGTCCGTGGCGACGGCCTGGTGGCCTGACAGTAGCCCAAGGTGGTTGCCACGCCGCGGGTGTTGAAGATGACGACCAACGACGACAGCAGTGGTGGATGGCGACGACGGCGACGGTGGTGGTGGATGGTG
The DNA here is from genome assembly GCA_036346405.1 of Phyllostachys edulis. Lineage (NCBI taxonomy): Eukaryota > Viridiplantae > Streptophyta > Magnoliopsida > Poales > Poaceae > Phyllostachys > Phyllostachys edulis. Next base: position 74,512,027 of record CM070549.1, on the reverse strand, counting down.
ACGATGACGGCAGTGGTGGTGGATGGTGATGATAGCGGTGGTAGATGGCGATGACGGCGGTGGCGAGTTAGGGACGGGTAAGCTTTGAAACCATGTAGATATTTTGGGAAAGTAATCGTGTGTCTCCCATAGGATCCTCACACCCTTTTATTTATAGTCTAAAGATTGAATCCTTATTAGATCCTCATACTAACTCACCAATAGAAATCTTCACAGATCAGTTAACCTCATCACTCATTTCCTAAATTCAGGTGTTTTTCTACTTTAGATAACCAAAAAAAAATGATATGAGATAGTTACCCACAGTACCACTTGAATTCACAATCTCCATAGGCTCCAAAAAGCTCCAAGATGAATGCCAAGAAAGCACACAATGTCTTTAGAATCATCTGAAAACATGCCAAGAAAGGAGACAACATATCGTTATTGATCAGCGTCAGGTCAGAAAACATCTAAAGCTCCTTATAGCACAAGGAAACCGCGGCCTCCGATCCCCGCGATTCACGGGCAATTTCTCCCACTCGCGCGCGGCCGCGTGTCCTCCTGATTTCTTTGCATGCGCTGGCCTCGCGCGTGGTCAGCTGTTCGATCGGCGATGGAGCACTGGGCGTTCGCTTCTCCTCTCCTCAGCGTAGCTCTGCTTCGCCTCTCCTCTCGTCTTCTTGCCTCGCCTCGCCTCTCCTCCCTTCTCATGTCGCTTCCGCCGACCGTGTGCAGCCTTTGGGACTCCTCCCGTTCTTTCCTCTCCCTTTCACTCCGTCCGATCCGGCCCACGCCTTTGCTCATCCAGTAGCCGTCGCTACTCCCGCATTCTGGCAAGAACTAACCACCTTGCCGCCACGCGCCGCGCACCCCGCCCCGCCACTACCACACTGCCTCACCTCGGCTATAGAAGCTGTAGGACCGGAAAGGCGACTAGAGGGGGGGGTGAATAGACGCTTTCTCTATTTTTCACCTCGATCAAACTCAACACTACTTTCACTCCAATAGCTATAAAAGCTATGAAGATCAGTATCTGAGCACGGCGGATGACTGTGTTGAATCCGATCAAAACCCCAAGCAAAAGCCTAATCAACTCAAAGTCGCAACGAGCACAAGTCGAGAAACACATACCAATATCGAGCCGACAAACACGCACAAGAAAAAGCTGCGCCTATAAACACTATAAACTCCAATCGGATCAATTCCAACAAAAAACAAAGAATTTCTTTGGCAGATAATAATAAGACCTTCCGACACACCAACAAGTGTCAAGACAAGAATTAATCTAACAAAGACATCGAAAGTCAAAACCGAAATATAAAACTCTCACAAGCAGGCAAAAACGACAGCGATTCATTGATTAAGAGCGATTCATTGATTAAGAGCCGCAGGTACCAATTTTCTACAATACAAGAAAAGGCCGCCGTCCCGGCTTCATTTTTCGCCGGAGGAACAGGCGCCGCCAAAGATGGCTCACGCCTACTTGTTTGCGGGGCGCCGCCACCAGCATCTAGTTTTTTCCAGGGGCCAAGACGCATGAGAAACGGCAACAAATCAACAAGATGAATTAACTCAAACCGATCAGAGCAGGTACACAAAAAACTAATCCATCAGGTTGCTGCCACTTAGCAATAAAAAAACTCAAATCAAAACGGGAATCAATACTGCCGCATCAAACTCTGATTTTCCTGTCTGCTCTCACGCTGCTAGCATCCGGCCTGATTTTTTCCGGAGCCACTCTGATCGAGACACATCCGGAGATCCGGTTTTGCGGGGCTCTACAGCGCTACCTCACAGCTCCACAAGTCTTGCAAGACAAAGAAGTCCAATGCACAGCAGTTTCTCAAAACAAACAGCAAAGGAAATGACCTTGATTAAGCAGCTGCTGGCAGGGACTCAAGATTCTACAAGCCGATGCCACCAGGGATCAAGATTCAAAGCAAAAACTTGAGATTCCACAACCAGATCTAACACGCAAGCACAAGAAAACAACAATAGGAAAATCAATACAGTGAACCACAAGAAGCTAATCAATACACCATCAAATCATCAAGATTACAGTCGCTTTCGATTTTGCTTGACGACTGCACCTCTGATCACCGCCATGGCTCTACTTCTCACAGCGAGGTTTTTATGGGACAACTGCAGTGTACGCCATGGTTTTTCTCTCTCAGCTATGTTACTGGTATGCACCACAAATGGCTCCCATTTTTTTCTCTCAGCAGCGCCAGAGCCTCTGCTTTTTTTTTGTAGGGCTAACCCTAATGTCCCATCTCCAAAATCCTTTTATAGGGCATCCTCTAACCCTAATAACCAAATGGGCTTCCGTTAAGGCCCAACAACAACGGAACACATACGCACGTAAATTAAAGCGCCGTCTTCAATTATCTTGACTTAAACCACTTCCTTTGCGCCGTCCCGCGCCGTGGTTTAGCCAAAAGGTCACCAAGATGGTATTTGGTAAAATTACCAAAATACCCCTTCTCGATCCTTCTCCAAAAGACCGAGTCCATCTGCGCGAAGCACTCGCTTGCTTCGCCACGTGTAGGTTGATCAACGGCTCCATGTCGTCAAGTCTCTCCCATCCGGATCCCACCGGCACCACTGAGCACTTGCAACGACTCCCGCGCCGTTTGATCCAACCAGTCGCATCGAACTGCCCGTTCGGTCATCCTTGTCCATTCTGCGACACGCTTGAGTCACTTGACGTCACCCGGCATCCATGATCGTTCTGGACCTCAGCTCTCCAAGCTTAGTCCCGATCCTCCTCGCCGTTGACCGTCATTGACCTGCAAGCCACCTGCACAGTAATAGACAAGCAAACACGAATCCGGGAACAAGTTCTTCACAACTTGACCCACGTTAGCCAAAACATGCAATATGCAACACATATGCATTAACAAATATGGATATGACCTATCCCAAAATCAATTCACCACTTATATCAACATTCAGCACAAAAGCCGGTCAGACTGCCGCTGACCTGACAGATCTGAAACTTTATCGAAAACGCGTGAAACTTCAAACCAAAAGCCACATTACCAATTATTTCATCATCCGAAGATCATGGGCATATCCCCATGATATCCACAGAAGCCACCTGTTACTGAGCCTTAGGCATCGTCGGCTCTCGCACAACCTCACCCCCACCTCCCTTTGTCACCAACATCTGCTAAGCCCATGAATTTCCTCCATCCTCGTCTTCTTCACCAGCGAGGCCCGAAGGTAAATTCGTCGCACTCGTCCCTCCCCTTCCCTCCCAGCTCCGTTACCGGCACCACCTTGACATCCCAAAGCTTTCCCCTAACCTCCCCACTCCTATTTTCGTCGCCAGCCCACTAGCACTGTTCCCCACCGCCACGTCGCTCATGGTCTCCATCGCCAAGCCACCACAGAGCCTTCCCCACTCCACCTTTGCCACCCCTGAGATCCCCTTCGTGCACTAGTGCTCAAGCCCCGGCCAATTTGGCCGGAAGCATTGCTGGACCACCGCCGCCACCCTCCTCTGCATCGGTCGTGCGCCACCACTGCCACTGAACCACCCCGAGCCACCACCGATGGCGCAAAACCCAAAAATGGGTTGCGCACGTTGCGGTGATGCTCTCTGCACCGCCCGGTCCTACCGGCTGCCACAGGAGCCACCGCAATCATCGTCGGTGCCACTGCCGCCGACTTGGGTGGGCTAGAGCGCGCTTAAGCTCAAAGCCGAGCGCAGCTCAGAGCCACCCAGAGCTGGGCCCTTAGGCCTGGCCCATGTTGGGCTCTAGCCCAAATAGGTGTTGGGCTTAGCCCAACACTATTCAACGCGTAGATCTTTAGGAAGGAATTGATTTGCTAAGATTAGTTTGTGTTTTCCTATGATACGAAGACTAAGTTATCGATTTAGTGGTATGAATTGGATTCTTATTTCTCGCTGCTCTATGAGATTTCCTCATTCAGTTAGCATGGAGCCATTCATTTAGTACAGAAGTATGTAGTACGCTAATTGCTAAGATTACCTATTGATGATCATATGGGCTCTCTCTTTCAATTTGAGAAAAAACCAATATATGGCTGACAGGCAGCATCTAAAAAAGTTGCATATGAGTGACTCAATTCAGGATTCCTAATTTCTTATTACTCATCTTGTGATATGGTGCAGATGTCCCACATGCTTGCCTAATAGCAATCCATGTCAACATATAGTCATGCATATTTCATCATGGAAACTACCACGGTGTGATTTACGAAGCTCTTCTCTCCTGTCTGCCAGTTTCGTCAATAACGCACAACAAAACAGTGGGACGCGGCGTAGTGCGTGAACCAGCCTATTTTTCTAAATGTGCTTACATACCGAATTTTATAATTGTGTATAAGCTCTCTCCCAGAGCATTGGGATCCCAAAAGAAGTTTCGCACTCTATTTGGATTATGATATTGAGCCTTCTCTTGACTCTCGTGCAACTGCTCACTTAGTTCCTCCCTTTCTTTTGTTCTCAAGCAACCCAAATACTTGTCGTTCTCCCCCTGAAGGAGTTAAGCATTCAATTTCTCAAATTCTTAATAGAGTAAGGTAACACGAATTTGCATGACAAAATCAGAGAGGTGGCGGAGTTGAATTTATGAATATATTAATTAGGCAAAGTAGTGAAAATTTATAGTAGCAGTGTCCCAAGAAATAGTTTGTTACATATCTACTGGTGGGATTGTGCCCCTTCAACTAGCAATCTTCGTCAATAGGTTTTAGCTTCAACTTACAGATTCAGAGGCATATACAGGCACCATAAACAGGACAGCAATGACCCACTTCTGTTCCTGCAGACATTTCAGCAAGGTAGATATTTGTTAAGAATGGCAAGCTAGAAACATTGCTACACAGGATATTTGTTAAGAACGTTCAACGATGTAAACCCGCTGCCGCACTTACGGCAGGATTGCTGTACGATTTAAGGTGCTGCAGTATGAGCCAGAGCGAGATCAGGAGAGCAACAAGCACAAACGCAGCTCCTATGAGCACTGCAGGGGCAGGTTCCTGTATAACCCCTGGAAGCTAGAGGATCCACCAGATGCCATCAATTCATTCCACATGCACTGATCTCTGCAAGAACGGCAGAATTAATTAGAAACTCTTCTCTTAGATGCAAGATTAGTTATGCAAAATGCACGCCACGCTGAAACAAGCTGAAACTTATTCTCATTCCCCATTTTTTTGTTTTCGCTTCTGTTTCCATTTTAACCCATGCCATTCTCTCAAATCTGATTTGCTGAAAGAATGACTAGATGACGTTGTGCCAATAAACTAATCACGAACTAGTATCTATCTAGTATACAGTGAGATTCTCAATATATGGTGCAGATCGAAACAGGAATTTATGGAGAAGGAAAATGAATATCGCAAGTGAAACCGTTGAATAACCATGTACGGAAACGGAGTTTACTGACCGGCAAATGCATCAAAACGACCAAACAGAAAAGAGCGTAAAAGAATGCATTATCGCATAGATACTATGACACTAACCTATCACTTTCTGACCGAATAATTCAGCTGTTTGATCTGTTCGGAATGAAATATCGGAAGAATGGCATCCCGGCATGTGTCTACGTGGCAAACAGTCCGGTGCGCCCGAGCGAACAATGTGTGGGGTCTCTCCCCCCACAGCCGTCCGATCCCCTCCTCACACATATACGCTACAGTAATATCTCACAGGATGAACGGCTATAGGGGAGGACCTCACGGAAGCCCTTCCCCGTAGAATTTATTTCCCCCATACCTTGTTTCACATGAAAGCGTTGCAATTTTTAACGAGTTGTGCTTTAATCTGCTAGTCCATGTAATTACAGTGCTTTGTTTACCGCACTTTTGTCTACAAAACCGACGTATGATTCACCCAAAATAAAGGATATCTATCTTTATCTCTATTTTTTTTTCTTCTGTAGGTTCGTATTTGACTAACTGACTTAAATTAGAAGCAAGGGCCTGTCTTGGTATAGTTTAAGGAATAGAACGAAAGGTCCCCATTAGTCCATGTAGTTACTATTGGGGTATCATAATAGCCCATCATTAAGGTTAAGAACTCACTAGACACAGCCCTAATCAAATGGCATGTTGTATGGAGCTCATGAAGTTATACATGTACCATTTTTCTTCATCACTACCAAGACCAACACATAATTTGGCAGATGATTTGGGCTCTTATATATTCTAGTCAAAGTTTTTTTAATTCTAGTCAAGGTTTTTTTTGTTCAATCGATGAATTCATATGGAGGCCATTAAAAATACGTAATTGCGAATTTATGTACTACTATAGTTGGCACTAATGAAGTAGAATAAATTATCTTCACGTTTGTGATGGGCGCTGTCACACGCCATGCTTGTTCGGTTGTTTCCAATCATAATTTGCCCCTTGTGAGACCAGTTTTGGCACGATCACATGGCAAGGCCACCTTTTTTATCTTCATCGAATGTGGTGCCACTTGGGTCCTTCTTACTTTGATTACGATCGTATCGTGCATGCCAATAAGAGCTGTAATAAAAAAAATCTTCGCATCTGAAAGTGGTGCAATAATCCTTTACTTCCTCCGTTTTAGTTTAATTGACGTTTAGTGCAGTGAGCTGAAACATCGTATATAAAAAAATAGAGGGAGTATTTTTTTTTACGGAATGGTACAGTATCCAACAAGTCATCAAACTTGGTGTCACGTGGATCGTTTGTACTTGCTGTTTCGTGTGACTTTGAGTCAAAATAGGTGGTGTAATGTGCAATTTACTCAAAAGATCCTGCATCAGAAAATTAAGTTGGTGCAACCGCAGACGTTGCAGGGTGTGTGTATATATATAAAATAAATACCATCGCAAAGGATACGGATTGGCCAGCGCCACAAACACGAGAAATTATAGAAACTACCGTCGCCATGCATCATCGAGCCATAGAGGTGCCGACGATGGCGGCGTCGGCAATTATGGAGGTTAAGGAGAAGACGAAGACGGTGACCACCGTGAAAGGAGAACGATAGGGGCAAAATAGGCGGTCAAAGCGGGCGAGGAGACGGGGGGAGAGAGAGGGCCTGGATTTGGGGTCAGAGAAGGAACGACTTGTGCTAAGTGACGTAGCTAGCCTAAGGCCAAGCCTCAGGCCGACCTAGTCGTAGAACTTGAGTCTGGCCAGTCACCATCAATTTCACTCAGAATTCATGTGGAAATTTGATTCTGGGCCTCGGGCCATTGCCCCGGAGGCCCGAGGTCACCTCTGCCTCTGATTGTGTTGGATGTGGGCAGTAGTAATCATGGAGCACCTGCGGAGTAGGGCAGTGATGAGGGATTTGCGCACATGAGGCCAGAGCAAGGTCGAGCTAATGGCGCTAGGCGGAGTAATGCGGTGGACAGAACTTGTGGTGGTGGCGTTCGCTGCATTATGGCGGACCAGAGCACGATAACAAAGAAGCAAATGAGGACAGAGGCAGATATGTCACTTAAAAAAAAAACTCTCACCCTAATGCCCACAATTGACCAAAACCCTAACGGCGATGGCATTTTCATAATTTTTTTTACATTTGTGATGATACTCGCCAATCCAGCCCATTTGCGATGGCACGAACACCGTCGTGCCATGGCACCCGTCTAATTTCCTCGTCTTGGAATACTCTTTTATTTTAATAGACGGAATGCTATGGAATTCCATTAGCCAAATGCGCAAGCAGCTGAATCGCTAGTTGCACGACACATTATTATACGAACTCTAGGAAATTAAACCCTCTCGCCGAACGCCAATGCATGACAGATCCAAATTGACCCACTACGTACGCGTGGGCTCACACGGGCCAAACCATTGGAGCCCTAATTTAATCGACCCATGCGTATTGGGGAGTGAGCTCCCCAGTTGATTAAGTTTGTCTAAACTATGTGCATATAATTTTATATATCAAGGGAGCATAGTTTATTAGGGCTTAACAGTGATCGGATGTTAATCGTCCACTTAATCGGCAATTATTTCCCGTCCAGTTGCCATTTGACGTACTGGCGAATAGGCCTTTGCCCTTGACGGTAGGCTTACGCTGTCTTGACACTTGTCCCCTCAAGTTGAGCTAGATAGCAAGGACAAAAATGTCTACCGGCCTTGGCAAGATTGGGATCCTTGGATGCGGAGGATCTATTGTGTATGGATATTATGGTCGATTTCTACCGTCCGATCGAAAATCGAAGGTTCAGATCAATGTCTACTACTACAATATTTTACTATAGTGCGCTGCAGAGTACTGTTCACCTCCTCATGGCCGGGACTGTTCACACAGGGAACAAAAACACCGATCAAATATTTTTCATCCAAACAAGGCCTTAGTGTTATATTGTCATGGTAATATATACGCCGTCAAGGATATTGCACTTATGAGTAGTGATTTGAATCCCAACCTTTATAAGAGGCTAAATTAAGGGTCTGTTTGGTTTTAGACCTGGTATGGCCTGGCCTGGCCAGGGTGCCTCCTGGTATCTGCCTGGTGCTCGTTTGGTTTGATACCTGAGAAATTGAGGCCTGGCGTGATGCCTTGGTGAGCTGTCGGGTGCTAGGCGCTCAAAATGAACGCTTGGGCGTTCTTGCTGCCTTGCCTGCCTGGCTTCATCACCTGGGCGCTGCCACGTTGGACTGGAGTGGTGGCTCTCGGGCGGTGAAGCTCGTCGGCAAACGGCCGGGTCTTGGCCGGCGGCGGGGACAGCACTAGGTAGAGGGGAGCACAACGAAGCTAGGGCTCACGCTCTCGTCGTCGTGGCGCTAAAGGATGGCCGGCGGCGAGGAGGACAAAGCGGTGGTGGTGGCGGTTGAATGCGGCGGTGGCGTTCTCGTGGGCTCCAGAGGAAGGGGAGGTGCGCACGGGATGGACTATGAGCTTGCGATGTCGGAGGTGTAGGCGAATGCGGCGGATGAGGCCTAGCCCTGGCGCTAGAGGCGGCGACGAAAACTCAAATCGCGGCCGGGCTAGGGCGAGGGAGAGAGAGGGGGTAGAGGGGAAAGTGAGAGGTGGCCATGGCGCACTTGATGCGCGCTTTAAATAGGCACGGGGAGGGCTGAGAGAGGAGGGCGGCACGGGACGGCCATGGGCGCGCTGTACCACGCAAGGAAGAAGATGACCAGGAGGAGGGCGGAGGCTGATAGGAGGGCCCCATCGGTCAGTGGACGCGGAGCGAGAGCAACGAAAAGGCCTGATGTTTGGGGCCGTCCGATTTTGATCGGGTGGTCCAAAATGAAATTGAACGTTCGGACCGTCTGAGCTTTTCAACGAGATCTGGCCGTTCAATTGAGATCGGACGATCCACGATGGTTTGAACGTTCGGACCGTCTGAACCCTTATCTTCATTGGGCTGTCCATTTTTGATCGGACGGTTCGCAATGATTTGAGGTCGCGAGCGCGCGGGAGCGGGCTGGCGCACAGAGGTTGGGCCAGGAGGCTGGGCCGCACGCGAGGAAAAAGGAAACCGGGCCGGGGAGTTTAGGCCCAAAGCCAAAGGAGGATTTAAAAAATCTTTTTGATTTTAAGAAATACCAGAAAATCTTTTTGCACTCTAGCCTTTTATAGTGGAGACTAGGTCTAGAGAGAAAACCTTATCAGGCGTCTATTAAGCCCGCATACAAATGGGTCTACACTCACGCACGTTTCTCAAAGCGAACGATGAACCAGGTCTCCTGAATTCGTCTTTTCGTAATCTTCAGCTTCTCTAGACCTAAACCGTCTCTCCTTGCGCCGTCTTGTACCGCAGTTTCTCTAAGGTCACCACCCGATATTTTGACGAAGATACCAAAATACTCATTCTCGATCCTTCTCCAAAGGCCGAGTCCAATCATCATAAAACAATCCTATGCCTCGCCACATGTGGGTTGATCATGGCTTTCTTTATGTCAGCAAGTCTTTCCCATCTGTTTCCCACTAAAACCACTATAGCACTTGCATCGACCCCCCAAGCCACTTGATGCGACCCGTCGCACCGAACTTCTCATTCGGTTGTTCTTGTCCATCTTACACCATGCTTGAGTCCAACTACTTCACCCGACATTCGACGGAGATTCTTGACCAAGTCAACCTTTTTGGTCAAAGTCAAAGACTGTCAAAATAGATCCACATGCTAGAGGCTACCCCTGTAACGCTTATTTAAAGGAAGTTTAATACCCTTTATTACGGCCCAACTAGTTGACGACCAGTTAGAGCTATGAGACGACCATCTGTGGATATTATCCGACCAGCTATGCAGTTTGGATTGTTCCCAACCAACGAACTGGTCGGAAGACATGACGGTTTCCCACGTGTCTAACGGGAAAATAGTTATAGGCGTATCTGGTAACTTTTGACAGTTGACCAAGGGACATGACGATTCAAGACTCTACTGAAGAACATGCGTGAAGATTAGAGGTACCTTTAGCGGCATTAACTGTCACCCCTTCAATAACTATAAAGTGGGTATCTCATGTACAAGGATAATATATAGATTCAATTTCTTCTTACATTCTTGATCACGATCATTGCGATCATTCTATAATACTCATTATATTCTTATACAAATAGTATATCCACAGCAACAGAAGATCTTCATTCTTGATAGCGTTCTCACATTATTTCCTATGTTCCGATCATCGACAACATCTTTGATCATTCTGTACCATAGCTCTCCTAGCCTAGTACAGTGCTACTCAAGCAATGCAAGTCTTGAGCTATTTAATCATCCTTGCCGGGGTAGGGGAGGGGATCCAAGTCTAGCAGGTTAGTAGCTACTCACTCACTCAGAAGTCAGAACTGTCTCTACTGATCACCAACTAAAGAAGGTTTGTGGACCTGCAAAAGTAGCCCCCCTGAATCTAAGCTCCTGCCATCGCCATTGCCCATTGGCTCCCCACTGCATTCTTTTGTACTCCCCAATCTTGCCATTATATTGCTCAAGGTCACTGCAGGTGAGTCTAAGCTCACAGTTCCTTGGAACGAGACATCACTCATGGGGGTAAGTACGCTTTCACTTGTACCGCTCATGGCTGCTCTTTAATTCTTGAATTTTAATTGTACAGTACAATGTAGCTTACAATTCTGTTTGTTTTTGTTGTGTGCACCGTGCAGATCATCACATGGGTGCAGAGCAGATTCAATGGGAAAACGGAGCCAAAAAGATTCGATCTAGGTGCTGCGGTCCATGAGAGATGCCAAGTTCTTCCTGAGGAGATCAAGCATATCAACAACGAGCAGCAATGGCCTCGTCAGGCCGGTCTCCTCTCCATCGGCACGTTCGGGACCGACGAGCCTCCACCGCCGGAAGTAGACCGCGCGTCGACGCATGACCTGCCGGAGTTCACCGTTGAGGAGGTCAAGAAGCTCCAGGACGCCCTGGTGAAGCTCCTCCGCCGCGCCAGGTCCAAGTCCAGCGCTCGCGGGTCCGAGGCCGGCGGCGCGGACAACCTGCCGCTGGAAAGGTTCCTCAACTGCCCGTCCAGCCTCGAGGTGGACAGGAGAGTTCAGCGGAAGCGCGAGGAAGGCGACGCCGACGGCGAGAACGGCTACATGTCACCCAACACCAAGATCATACTGACCAAGGCAAGGGACCTGCTGATCAACAACAGTAGCAACAGATGCACTGGCACCAAGAACAGGTCCTTCAAGTTCCTGCTCAAGAATATGTTCGTCTGCAATGGCGGCTTCGCGCCGGCTCCGAGCTTGAAGGATCCAGTGGAATCAAGGATGGAGAAGGTATGCACGCGTGTGCATATGACAGGTCAGGTGTAATTGGGTTCCATGCATCTATGTCTCTAAATGTTCTTGGAACTTAATTCTCTTGATAGTTTCTCCGGACGGTGCTCGGAAAGAAGATCAACGTCCCGCTGAGTAACGCCGCGGCGACGAGGAACTACTACTTGGAGGATAGACCCAAGGGGAAGACGCAAGGCGATCGCCGTCGCCGCGAAGAGGAGGACGTGGAGGAGAAGGCGGAGGATAGCTGCAGGTGGGAGTGGGACAGAACAGATTCTGAATGTAAGTAGTCAGTCCAGTCGGCATACCCTTCAAAGTACTTTCATCAGTGCAGGGCAATCTCACAGTTTTCAGGGCTGAATAGAAATTGCATTTTTTTTGTTGTTGTTGCAGTCATTGTTCTGGAGATATGAAGGGAGAAGATGCACCTGGACCATGGTGATGAGATATGTATAGGTAAGACTAATGGAATCAACGCCATGCATGTCCATAGGTTTTAATTTTTAAAGATGAAGCCATTGTTGGTACAAGCTAGTTGGTGTTCTTTGAAGAATCAAAGATAGATACCAGTGCACTCAAAACAACCTGAAACGATGTGGCCTCTCAGCCAGCTCACTTACCTTTTAATTGCCATTCTTATCAAAATTATAGTACACAATAATGCTAAATTTGGCACGAAATTCATCTTCTTGCAGGTGTCTCGTGTAATTCCCGGTATAATTGATCAAGATGGAGAAGCGGCGGCCCTTGTGAATGCTACGCGGTAGTAATATTACAATGGAAGAGAAAAATACACCACCAACTACTCCTTTGTGCCTCGCCAGAGTTGTTGTTTTCGAAGGAACGCGAGTTGCACGGGAATTTCTCAAATTCCTGAAGAAATTGAACCGTCTTCTCTCCTGTGAATTTTTGCTTTCCAAGCGAAGCCAGGTCCATAGGCTTGCGCGTTATATCTAGTCATCACCAATATGTACCATCATGCCTTCTCTAATGCCAATATGTACATCCATTTTGCTCTATATAACTTCTCAAATCATCTGATGTGAAGGGATTTTCAATCGGCATTAAAAAAAAGCGATCGTATATGATGTACATGGTTCACAGCGATTTCATGTGGCCTCGCTCATGGTGCGAGTGAGAAAACTAGAGCTAGACGTACATAGAGCTGGAAAACAAGCTCGTTAGTATAACTCGTTGGCTCGGTTTAAAATTGCTTCAATTAGACTCGTTATTTTGTTAAACATTGAAATGAGTTAATTTCGAATGAAATTTGATTTCAGCTTGACTCAGCTCGTTAGCTCGGTTCTAAAAATACTTCTAAACTATAAATAAAATGATATTAAATCAAACTTTGTCAACTTCATGAAAAGCTTAGTAAGATGACTATCTGGCTCGATATCCACCCCTAGACGTACAGAAATAGTACGGCAGCGTCGGTACTTGTGACGTGCTATGGCCAAAAGAGGAAAGCCAACCTGTGACATGTGCACGAGAGATGGGTGGATCAGAAGCATGTAAATTCTCGTGCGCCTATTTGGGTTAAGCAAGGGGCAGAGAAGTGCACCCAAAGCAAAGCAAAGCAAAGCAAAGCAAAGGGTGCACTAGAATAGAAGCCTTTGGCAAATCAGCAAAGCAAATGCCAATGAAACCTTATTTTTTGCCCTAGACATGCCGTGGCCAAATATGTGCCCAAAATGGCTCATAAAATAATCTAGAGGTCACCAGCACACCACATAGTTGCAGTCCAGTTAAAAAGGCACTTTGCTGCGCCCCCATCTATCTTTAAAATGCTTGAAACTCGCAATCAAAAGTTTTTGTTTCTTAAATATTTGGAACTTTCGCAATTCCGAGGTGAACTTCCCCCAAACTATTAAACCAAACTCATGCCTATTGGATGCATTTTGGTCGCATTCCAAAAAAAAATGTTTCTCGAAATAGAGTGGTCTCAGTAGGATCACCACCCATTGTTCCGTTTGTTGCCAAAGTTGTGGCGCACGACAGTTTCTCCAGTCCACTCGTCACACGTTTTATGGTCTGCAACATTTCGCCGCGGCTAGGTGCGGCAAGATGTGGTGTCCATCCAAACACACACACGTGCTCGCCCCAAGACATGTTCTTCGACTGAATTGTTTGCTAGAAATTTTCGGGTTTGTTCGGTTGGGCTAAAACCACTGCTCATCCAGCCAGGATATTAGTTCAGATTTCTAATTCATCCAAATAGATTCCAACAAAAAATAAGCTTCCCAAATAAGCCCTTAGAGTTAATGTCGAGCAAAACTGTTGGGACATAGCAATAGGTCAGTGGCATTGCTATACCCTGGAACTAGAGCTGGAAAACAAGCTCGTTTTAGTAGGACTCGTTAGCTCAGTTCAAAATTGCTTCAACTAGACTCGTTATTTAGTTAAACATTGAAATATGTTAATTTCGTATGAAATTGGATTTCACTCTAGCTCGACTCGGCTCGTTATCTCAGTTCTAAAAATACTTCCAAACTATAAATAAAATGATATTAAATCAAACTATATCAATTTCATGAAAAGTTCGGTAAAACGACTATCTGACTCGATATCCAACCCTACATGGAACCTACCAAAAGCAGCTAAGCCTTAGAGTTTATATAAGCTTCATGCTATAAAAGTTCTTTCGCAGAACAAGCACACTTCTTGGTTCATACTGAACATAGTTCCACTGCAACACCAATAGGGTGTTCTTTCTGAGTTTTACTTGACGTGTAGACTCAACCCACCAGTCATCGTCCTTGATGAAATTTCTACATTGCTGTTGCGGAGGTGTACACATGCTGTATATGTTTTACCTCAGGAATAAGATATCAACCGCATAGCCAATAAGGCAACTGACATCTGAATAGGAAAATATGGCGAAACATTGTGTTAAAGAAACCAATATAGGCTTCACTGCTTCAGATTTTAGGATCCTGATTTCAGCCTATTATAACTCGCAAATCTAGCCTTTTGTGCGATCAAAGGAGTCGAGGTGTCGAATATCTATGCGATACACGCTGAAAGGTTTCCGAAATTTAAGGAACAAAATAATAGCATATATGCGCTAGAAAAGGGATAACTCCAGCAAAGAATCACAACAAACCAACCAAATTGTCTCAGGTAGCAAATGCGGTCAGGTTCTACATTAGAGCCAGCTAGGGTCCGCAGACAAAAACATATATGATGAGCATTGCAAAAACAGTGATGAAAACTTGCAGATGGTATGATAGTAAATTCTCCCCCTTAACTTCGCATCCCTCATGATCCAGTTTTCTGCAGCAAAATCAGCACATCAGTTTTGCCGCAAAAGAGTGAAAAGCTTAAGACCAGAGAGGAATATCAATCCAGGAGTTCTTTTAAAAATCCAGATAAGTAGGGCAAAAGAATCTAGTATTCAACCTAAAAAGTTTAGCAGATACTAATAAGTAACCTGATTAATCAATCGGATAGTAATTATTGTATCATATAAGATCAGTAATCAAGAAACAATGGCACAGTCCATGATCAAATAAAAGATCGGGTATAGCAGGTTGTAGGGTTCCAAAACCAGGCAGTGGGCACATATCACCAGTAACTGTTTAAAATCAGGATGGGTTATTAAGGCTGCTGATTCAACAGGACTGCACAAGCCTCCCTACGACATAGTAGTCATGAGGATGGTTTTAATGGACTTTTGAGATTATTTACAAGCATTTCAAAGGAATCATGTACTTGATGTGCATATTCAGGTAATTTGAAAAAAAAGCACAATGGCGTCATGATTAAAAGGTCCTTATAAAACTATTACTCGGCCAAGTACTGGCCATATCGATCAGTTCGCAGGTAAGTTTGGCCATCATCAGGTTTCTTGGTCACCTTTGGCCTAGCTTGAGCTTCTCCAATAAACCAGCTTATGTGTGGTTTCAGCTTTTAAGTCCCAAATGACATCTGGTGGTTTTAAGGCCTGTTCAATCTAACTTCAGTCTTGAAGCCGAATCTAGGCAAAACATGTGGGAGCTTCTTGAGTACTGGTACTGGAAGCTCTAAGCCTACCCAGTACTGAACACCCCAAATAAGCTTCAAGACAGCGAGAAGGGCTTCTAGAGCTTATAAGCTGAAGCCCCAACAATAACCTAACTTATAGGACAAGCTTTAGCTCAGTCAAATAGGCCGTTAGTTGTATGGGGCCTTATAGTGGAAAGAGGGTTCATAATTCTCAAATAAACGCCGAAATAATCCCCTTGTTGGGACAAACATGCTAGTAATCTACTGGTCATGTGATAGTTGTATAGGGCCTAGTGGAAAGAGGGCTCATAATTCTCAAATAAACTCCGAAATAATCCCCTTGTTTGGACAAACATGCTATTAATCTACTGGTCATGTGAACTGAGTCCATTGCCAACCATATGGTAAATGGCCAGGAAACAATAGCTGAATAGCATCCACAAATCAAAACCAGTCTAGAACTGATTTTATGAGCCCATGTAGGTTTAATATGTTACTACACTTGACCAAGAAAAAGTTTTGCTTACTCCAAGCGAACAATCAGTGCATCGAGTCTGTTCCCAACCATATGGTAACTGGCCAGGAAACAATAGCTGAATAGCATCCAGCCAACCACAAATCAAAACCAGTCCAAAACTGATTTTATGAACCCATGTAGGTTTAATATGTTACTACACTTGACCAAGAAAACATTTTGCTTACTCCAAGCGAACCCATAGCACATAACTTTGGAAATCCAAAACGAGAACTGCCAAGCATGTTGAGGCAACTTACAGATTTTGTTGAAGGCCACAATATCACAACTCTGAATGTATTCGTTGGCTGGCTCAGTATATAAATAGTCCTCAATGAGACTGTCAACAGAAACAAGGTCGTCCACAATGGTCATCATAATTTGCAACTTCTTGATACCATATCCAACCGGAGCAAGTTTGGCTGCAAAGGATGATACTTCATGTTAAAAGATGAAATAATCAACCATAACAGGACATGCTAACACTGCTTTCACAAGTAGAATACTAGTGGAGCAGAGTCACGTACATGCGCCCCAGAGCAGGCCTTCCATCTTCACACTCCTTACAGCTTCCTCAAGCTTCGTCATGTCAGTTTCATCATCCCATGGCTTCACATCTAGCAGAACTGATGACTTCCCACCTAATTAAAGGACCAAGTTAGCAATGAATTTTTCAGATCATATAACATAACTTCAACATTTTACTATGGGGCTAATGAGCACATATGCATCTTTCTGAGATTAAAATTCACCACCTAAAGTAAGGGCCAAGTTAGCAATGGATTTCAGATCATAAAGCATAACTTCAGCATTTTACTCTAGGGCTAAATGAGCACATGTGCAGCTGAATGAGATTAAAATTCACATGTAATTAAGGTGCACACTTGACTAAATTTTTGTTGATTTTTTGTCCCACTTTGTGAGCTTTTCAAGACACTAACTTGGGATTACTGAACACCAGGCCTGTACCCTTCTTTTTTTCAGTTCTCTTTATCTCTTTGCCACTCTCTAATTTAATTGTAACACTGGGCAAGAAACTCCAACGAATAAAAGACATACTTTCTTTCTTCTTGCCAGCAGCCTTGACAGCTGCAGCACGTTCTTCTGCTGCTTTCTTCTCCTCTTCAGTCTCCTCACCGAATAGATCAACATCATCATCATCATCTTCATCAGCTTCTGGTGCCTGACATTACAACTTCTGCTTTAGGACTTCCAATATAGGAATAATACATTTTCTTGAATGGGTTGCCCCGTTAAATAGAAACTATGATGGCACAAAGATGCCATATTAAATTGATTATGAATGATATTTCAACCATGCAAGCATCCATTAACCGACCATAAGTTTTAGCCTTGAGCCATTAACACTCAAATAATTAACTTCACCACCAAAATATAGGATAAATAGCAGGTTGCAACCTTTTGGTCAGCCACAGAACAAGCAGATGACTCAACCTTGACCCAAACTGGTTGCTTGGTGTTCTTGTTGGGTTTAAAGACAATTACATGCTCAAGAATTGTTGGTTGTTGATAGATGATGCCACTTCCCAGTCGGAGTACCTGCGCATCAAACATCACTTTCTGAACATAGGTCCAATTACCTATCGACAACATCCAGGTAATTGGATGTCCTGACGCTCTCCTTGCATCCATACTTTTTTAAACTTGCAGGGGCTCAATGAGGTTGCCCATGGATACTGTCTCATCCTTCTCATGCTGCGTGGACGACCCCCCGAAAGTGGCTGGGGACTACGAACAATATATATATATATATATATATAATATATATGATGCCGGTTTTAATGGCACAAGCAGCCACTGCTTGGAGACTTTATAGAGAAGAGATTATGAATGGAATGGTAGGGACGACAGGGACGCAAGAGGTAGGAAAACTTGATCGACATGAACACGCTATACGCATAAAGGTGAAATAAATGGCGAGAGACAAGATAAGACTATTAACATCATTACATCACAGAGCAAGGGATTATTAATATGAACTAATTATTAATTCAATTTTAGCATAAGACTATTAACATCATTACATCACAGAAAGGGACTATTAATATGAACTAATTATCAATTCAATTTCACATAAGACTATTAACATCATTACATCACAGAGCAAGGGACTATTAATATGAACTAATTATCAATTCAATTTCAAAGATAAGACTATTAACATCATTGAGAAGTTCAACAAAGAAGACAACAAGACCAAGGGTGTCCAAACCCACCACACCGAGAGTAGCCCTCGGATCCATCGCAGAGCACTAGCCATTTTCATCACAGAGCAAGGGGGTAGAGACAGAGAGGGAGTAAGGTAGGGTGATACCTTAGTACAACAAGAACCACTGCGGCGACCCCACCACCAAAGACAACCCTCATCCATCTCCTTCACCTTGCATAAATCACACAAACATCAGGATACAACTTAAGGCTCAAGCATAAAAATCAAACTCAATAAAAGACATTAAGCTAACAAATCTAGAGGAGAATAGAGGGAGGATGGGGAAAGCAAAGCCCGGCCAGGGCCCAAGCGCAGGAGGCTGAGCAGGAGAACCAAGCCATGGCGGCGCAGGCGACACGCGGGGCCAAGCCCAGTGGCTTGGGTGGCAGCGTCACTGTAGTTGTGGCACGACCCTGAAACTGCACAAGAAGACACTACTATCGTACGAGTGTCTTGTGCAGTGTAGAGTGGTGTCACAACCTACGACGACGGCGATGGGGTCAGGCGGCGGTATCGAGGTAGGGAGGGGAACAGACGAGAGTAAATGCGCTAGGTAGTGACGAGTTAGGGCGGGTGCAAACCCTAGCGGCGCTGGGGAGTGATGAGAGTTAGGGCGAGCGCAAACCCTAGTGGCCGGGCTCCTACTAATAAAGAGACTTATCACATACGGTTCTATTATGGAACCGTCGGTGATATGGGACATATCACAGACGGTTCCATAATAGAACCATCCGTGATATGTCCCATATCACCGACGGTTCCATAATAGAACCGTCTGTGATATGTCCCATATCACAAATGGTTCCGTTATGGAACCGTCTGTGATATGGTTTTTTCTCAAGTATATTTATCTTTTATATACACTTACATGACATGAAGAAATTATATATGTTAATTTTGTCATTTAAATACTACTAAAAATTTGCTTTAACTATATATATATATATATATATATGTTGGAGGAATATTCTATCCCCTTGGCAGTGGGACCCGCTCCTTAGGGTAAATACCGACTAGTCGGGTCTGACAGTGTAATCACCTAGCAAAGACTATCTGTATCTCTCGTTTGTACTCGTAAAAGACTGTAATACCCCCTGATTGTATCCTTAGAATAGTCAACCCCCAAGGGGTATGTTGGTCTTTTGTGCAGGCTTGGGAGCCTATAAATACCCCTTTGTATCCCTCCTTTGGGGGGAGAGCTCTTAAGCAATACATACAAGCAAGTCACTAGGTGAGCCTTCGGGAGGGATCCTCGAACCCCCGCAGGCCACCGACAGGAGTAGGGCGGTCTTCTCGGACCCCCGAACCTGTATAAATCCTCGTGTTACGTACGCTCTCGTGGACGAAGGCCCGTAGCACGGCCATCGTCCACCCTCCCACTCACATTTGGTTTTCACACCCTCAACATTGGTGCCGTCCGTGGGGATCGTAGCTGATCAACAGAAGGCTATGGCTCCTACCAAGAAGTACTCCAAGTCCGCGAGGCCTCCTCTCACTTGAGCATAGGGAGCCATGAGACGATCGGTCCGCTCTCTCAAGAAGCCCAAGGCATGGGTTATCTTCGAGATCGGAGCTATTCATCCCGGATGCATAACGTCCTGCGATTCCCGGCTGCAGACATCCCCACCTCCATTGCACCGGTGACGGTGTCTAGCCCAAGGCAAGAGGCCCGAAATGTTCTCAAGCTCCAGGCCATCCACCGCCTCCCGGGGCTCGACGCCGCTAATTGCAAAGCAATGGTGGAGGCAACCGCAAAGCGGTGGTGGACTACATGATGGCCACGATCGCACTCCCAGCTGCCCTCAAGACGTCTCCCGCCTCCCAAAGACCGCCTTCAGCCTCAAGTGGTCACCGACCCGGCAGCAGGATTTTTCCTGAGGAGGGCCAGGGGCATCCTTACAACCTCCTCCACTCGCCCACGCGGGCGGTGATGAGCGGGCTCCTCATCGCCAATGCACCCACCAAACTCGGATGGGAGGAGCTCGGCCCTTTCCATTGCAATTCATCCCGTCGCCCCAGCCTCCGAGGCCTGAGTTCATACCCCCTGGAACGGGTGCTCCGCGACCTCCCCTCCAAGCTCCTCCACCTGGGCAAATGCGCCTGCACCCGGAGATGGTGAGTCAGCTCCCCCCAGTAAGTGCTGGGCTCCATCCTCAAGGTGTTACATGGCCGGGGGCGACTAGGGAGCCCGTGAGGCCAAAAGTTGCTCCCCCGGTGCCCCCTCCAGCACCTTCAGGCGGAAGGACCATTCCACCCGTCATGGCCCAAGTGCACTCGTCAAGCCGTAAGGATTCACACCAAGGAGGCTGTGGCCAAGGCTGTCAGAAGAGCATGTACTCTGCAGGCACTAGGCGTGTTCCCGTGCCACCAATCGGATCCGCTGGGGAGCGCGGTCACCACCGCCACGACGAAATGAATGCTGAATCACTAATCTCCCGGCCGGATCAAGTTGAAAATCGGCGCGGGTGCTCCAACTTGCCAATGCGCTTGCACCACCGCCGTCACCGGCGGGCATCTAGCTCTTCTAGCTCAGGAGAGCCCCGCCACCGCCGTCGTCGCACCGCGCGATCACCATCATCACACAAGACGAAGGGGACAAGGCCCCGAGATCGGAATCCTCTCACAAGAGACATCTGCGAAACTCCTTTCCGACCGAAGTTCCGCCAGCCTAACCTCGGGCCTTACGATGGGGACTCTGACCCCATACAATTCTTGGAAGTATACTCCACGGCGATTCGGGTTGGGGGAGGTGGAGAAGTAGAGATGTGCAACTGCCTCCCGCTGTTCCTTTTCGGAACGACACGTTCCTGGTTCTTCAACCAAAAGAAAGGCTCCATTTATTCTTGGGACCACCGGTGAGGAAGAGTTCAAGAAATTTCTAAGGAAGCTATAAGCGCCCTATGCTCCCCAACCAGCTCTTTACTGTCAAGCAACAAAAGGGTGAATCCACAAGAGAATTTCTTAAACGCTTCTCTAAAGTGAGAAGCCAAGTGGCAGATGCCCCAGACTCAACGGTCATCAATGCTTGCAAAGAAGGGCTGCTCCCGGGAGAACTCAACCGCGCGCTTGGGAGAGATCCCCCGAGGACGACCCATGAGCTCTTCGAGGTCGTGGAAAAATACGCTTGGGGAGAGGAAGATGACCTGGCCAAGAAAGGACTTCGCCCGCAGGACGAAAGTGTCTCCCCAGGGAGGAGGTCAAAAGGCTCCTCCGGAAAGAGGGGCAAGGACCGGAGGGATCAACCCGGTGGCAGACGCGACTCCAAAATCCTCGTCATGACCGACACACCTCCGCAGGAGTGTGGGGGCAACTCCACCAGAGGACCCAAGAAGGAATCGGGGCCTAAAGCCCACTGGAAGGGGCGCCCTGGCGAAGACCGCAATGAAAAAAGGGGTGACCTGAATCAAGGAGACAGACGCTGGTGTGCCTACCACAAGATGCGTGGGCATGATACAAATGAGTGCCGCCAGTGTGCCGCTGAAATAGCGAAGCTTCTCAAACGCGGCCCCGAGCCGCGCCACGGGTCACCACCACGTCCCACGGCTGCAGAGGCGATGCCTCTTCAGGCAATTCCACCGCCCCCAGCACAGGCCTCTGGTGATCTACCTCCCGGGCAACATCTGCAGGACGCCGAGCATGAGCTCCCCTTCCAAGCACCGCAAAGACAAGTAAATGTCATAATAGGGGGCTCGGCCTCCGGGCATGCGTCAAAGCGCCAGCGAAAGGAGTACGCCCGCGAGGTCAATGTCGTAGGGGTGGCCCCTCAAAGCGTCCCTCCCAAGTGGGCAAGCATTCCTCTTAGCTTCACAGCCGAGGATGCAAAAGGCTTGAGGTTCCCTCATGATGATGCCCTCTTACTAACTGCCACAATATCCAATTGCGAGGTCTCCCGCATCCTTGTCGACGGAGGAAGCTCTGCAGATATACTCTACTGCAAGGCGCCAAGGAACCGTGGGAGTCACGGGAGGATATCATCATGGCATCCTGCTGCCATCTGATCGGCCTCTCACTGGTTTCATACCAGGAAAATCCATTCAACCCCTTGGGAGGATCGAGCTCCTCATGACATTCGAAACACAGGAGAATCACCGCACGGAAGTTGTCCAGTTCGATGTCGTTGATATCGAGTCCCCATTCAATGCTATCATGGGAAGGAAACTCTCAACCGCTTCGCGGCGGTCCATCAAAACTACAGGCTTAAAGATACCAGCCCTCGTGGGATCATCTCCGTGAGGGGCGATCAAGACTTAGCTCGCCGTCTATACCACAAAGCGGCAACTGACTCCGGCGACATCAACTTCCTCGAGACTAAGGAGCCACATGAAGGAGCGCGCTCGCTTCTCTCACTGAGGAACGCCAGGCGATCCCTGTGGAGATCTTTGTCAAGCCTCGCTCTAAGGGGGACCTGCACAAAGTACGACTCTTTGGCCAAGACGACCCGCGGTCTCTTAGAGTCGGGGTCGATCTCCCAAGAGAAGTGGAGAAAGAACTCGTGAAGTTCTTAAAATCCAGTGCTGACGTGTTCGCTTGGACACCGTCAGACATGGCCGGCATCCCTCGGGAGGTGATCCAGCATCACCTCGCGGTGAGACCTGGATGCCCTCCAGTAAAGCAAAAGCTTCGGAAGCTCTCTTCAGAGCGGTGTCAGGCAATTAAAGATGAAATTGACAAGCTCTCAAGGGCCGGTCTCATTCGGGAGGTTTGGCATCCGGAATGGCTAGCTAATCTGTTTTGGTAAAAAGTCTAGCGACAAGTGGCGATGTGCATCGACTTCACCGACCTCAACAAAGCATGTCCGAAGGACCATTACCCACTCCTCAGCGATCGACCAACTCATTGACTCCATCACTGGGTGTGAGTTGATGAGTTTTTAGATGCGCACTCAGATATCATCAGTCCACATGGCTAAAGAAGACGAGGAAAAAACAAGCTTCATCACCCCTGTAGGCGCTTTCTGCTACTTGCGCATGCCCTTTGGGTTGAAGAATGCTGGAGCCACTTTCCAACGTCTCGTCTGTCTCATCCTCAAGGACCAGCTAGGTCGCAATGTGGAGGTTTATGTCGATGACGCTGTCGTAAAGAGCATTCAAGCTTCGTCGCATATTGAAGATCTCCAAGAGACATTCGCCAACCTTCGCAAGTTCGGTGTCAAACTAAACCCCGAAAAATGTGCTTTCGGGGTAAAGGGAGGAAAGCTCCTAGGGTTCCTGGTCTCTCAGGGGGGGATCGAAGCCAATCCCGAAAAAATTCGCGCAATCCTTGACATGGAACCACTCCGCTCCACCAAAGACGTCCAGCGCCTCATGGGGCGCATGGCCGCCCTCGAACGTTTCCTGTCACGTTCGGCGGAAAAGGGCCTCCCCTTCTTCAAGATTCTCCGTAGGCTTGAAGGCTTCCTATGGACCGATGAAGCCTGAAGGCCTTCAAAACCTAAAAGCCTACCCGGCCCTCCTCCTCACAAGCCCAAGACCGGAGATGTGCTACTCCTATACCTCGCCGCAACTCTGTCGCGGAGCGCCAAATCCTAGTCAAGGAAAAAGAAGGAATTCAACACCCGGTATATTATGTCAGCGAAGCCCTGGCAGGAGCAAAGACAAGGTACATAGAAATAGAGAAAATATGCTATGCTCTGCTTATGGCTTCAAGAAAGCTTCGTCACTACTTTCTGGGATATTCTATCACTGTTCCAACAAGCTACCCCCTCAATGAGGTGATGAGGAACAAAGAGGCCACAGGAAGGATAGCAAAATGGGCCACAGAGCTAGCACCTTTCTCTCTCAAGCTCGTGGGGAGGACTTCTATCAAATCTCAGATCCTTGCCGATTTCGTGGCTGAATGGACTGCATCCCCAGTCGACCATGAAGCACTAGCAAGCACCCTAAACACCCCTAGCAAGCATTGGACGTTATACTTCGATGGGTCCAAGCGTCTAGCGAGAGAGGTGCAAAGGCTGCCTTAGTAAGCTTGGAAGGAAGGCACTTGAGTACGCGGCCCACTTATCCTTCAACCCCACAAACAATGTGACTGAGTATGAAGTATTACTCTTGGGTCTACGCCTTGCAAAGGCCATGGACATCCGACACCTTCTCATCTTAGGGGATTCCCAGTTGGTTGTCAATCAGATGGATAAAACATATCAGTGCCTCGATCAAAAAATGGCCAAATACTTGGACAAAGTAAGGAAGATGGAATGCCACTTTGCCAGACTTGAAGCTCGTCGGATCCCCCGTGGAGATAATCACCGAAGCGATCGCCTTTGGCTCGTCCGCGAGTTCTCGAGAACCCCTTCCTCCAGAAGTCTTATTTGAAGTTTTAAAAACGCCATCAGTGGAAGAAGTGGCTAATCCCGAACTACCCCCAGAGGTCAACGAAACTTCGGTCCTTCCTCCCTCCTGGATGACTCCCATCATCAAGTGCATACAGGGAGAAGAAGAGCCTGAGGATGCAGTAATGGCTTGTAGGCTACACTTCAAAGCCAAGGCTTACGTGATCATTGAAGGAAAGCTTTACAAGCACGGAGCATCCGCCCTTCTCAAGTGTGTCACAAGAGAAGAAGGCATTTCTCTTCTCCTTGATGTGCATGAGGGCCTCTGCGGCTCTCACATTGCGCCAAGGGCAACCGCAGCCAAAGCCCTCCGTCAAGGCTTATATTGGCCCACGATGGTGCAAGATGCCCTCGACGCCCTCAAGACATGCAAGGGGTGCCAAGGATGGCGACCAACCACAACGCTCTGCTAGCCCTCTTTGCACCATCTTGATCACTTGATCGTTTGTTCGATGGGGAATGGACACCTGCCGGCCATTCCCACCGCAAGGGCTAAGCATGTGGTGGTATCGGTGGATTACTTCACCAAGTGGGCGGAGGCGGAACCCTTGGCCTCCATCACATCTCGTTCCGTACAGAAGTTCTTTTGGAAGAATGTTGTGTGTCGCTTCGGGGTTCCCAAGGAACTCACAGTGGACAACGGCACTCAGTTTGATGCCTCCTCCTTCAGGGATTTCTACGACTCCATTGGGACCACCCTTTGCTTCGCATCGGTGGCTCACCCAAAAACCAACGGGGCTGTGGAAAG
The DNA here is from genome assembly GCA_036346405.1 of Phyllostachys edulis. Taxonomy (NCBI): domain Eukaryota; kingdom Viridiplantae; phylum Streptophyta; class Magnoliopsida; order Poales; family Poaceae; genus Phyllostachys; species Phyllostachys edulis. The sequence goes on along the minus strand of CM070549.1, from coordinate 74,486,548 downwards.
AGCTAATGAGCTAATTCTGCAAGGCATACGACATCGTCTCGAGGCAAGTGCCCTCAAGCGAGGAACATGGGCGGAGGAGCTCCTCAACGTCCTATGGGGATTACGCACAACTACTAGTCGTGCCACTGGGAGAACTCCGTTCTCGCTCGTGTACGGGGCAGAAGCTGTCCTCCCTGCTGAAATCCACCACCGCTCCCTTCGAGTGGAAATGCTCTCGTGGCCATCACCGTTAGCTTCACCCAAAATGAGGACAACCACAGATTGAGGTGGATTTCATTGAGGAGATCATGACCAAGCCCTCCTCAAGCATGCCGCTTACAAGCGAGGAGGCCGCCTGGGTTCTACAATGACGGGGTGAAGGAACGCTTTTCTTCTCTACGAACTCTTCCTCAAAGGGTCACCGACCCGGCGGCTCAAGGGAAACTTCACCCCAAGTGGGAAGGGCCCTACCGCGTCTCTTCAGATCCTAGGATCGGCGCCATCGACTTGCTACTCGAAGACAAGCGGTGAAGCATGCATGGAATGCGGACAAGCCGCAAGTTTTACGCTTGAAACCCTCTTGTATGCCCTCCGTGGCACCTATCAAAGTGTAAACACCATCTTTCTCAATGAAATGAAGACATGAGATTCCGACACGATCCCTCTATATATGCAATTACGCTACAATTTGATGATAGTCCCTTAACACGTTGCTGTTAAGGGGCGGGCCACGATTCTGGGGGAGTTCCTTAACACGCTGCTGTTAAGGGACATGCCTGTTGTGTGTGTATGTTCCGAAATACATGCTCGTCGGTGATTGAAAAGTTTGCCTTCTAACACGTTGCTGTTGAAAGGCCACCCTCCAACGCAATGTTGTCAGGAGGTTGCACCATCTCAGGAGATAGTCTAACTAGCACGCTTGCAACCAACTGTAAGGATTTGCTCCTAACACGCTGCTGTTAAGGAGCCGTCCTTACCCGATAATCTCATAAGTCCTGCTTAACCCTTCCCTCACAAAGAGTGTCACCCCCATGGTGTGTAGGGCGCGCGACCCCTGTGGTCTCCCCTAAATAAGTCCTAGGCAGCTTGGGCGTCCGCCGCCTCTGCTTGGCGACTTGCGTCTCTTGGCCGACCTGTGGTACAAGTGACGGCTTGGGCCTAGCGCCCGAGTCTATGGATGTGCTAAGGATTAGTCCCCCTTCAGCCTCCAGGCTACGCGCCGAACGACCTCCGGGTCACTCCTCGCCTTGCTCTGACGCAGGTAAAGGCCAACCGTGCCTAAGACATTTACATCCCTTGGGAGTATATATCTACGAGCAAAATAGTCATACAAACCATAGACATTTACAGGTCCTAAGAGGCATGCCCTCTTAGCAAGGTAGTTAGGATCGCGATCCAAGTCTTAAAATCTTACGACTCTACGAACCCACGACAGCCTGTCGATCCAAGTCTTACTGCCGATCCGATCCTACTCAAGGTAGGTAGGATCGCGATCCTACTCTTAGAGTCTTACGGTTCTATTGAACCCACGACGACTGTCGATCCAAATCTCCTTGTCGATCCTACCCAGTAGAGACTTAGGGCAATTTTTTTAGATGCCGTGCTTTGTCGATATTTTGTTTTAGAGTAAAATTTGTTGATATTAATTTCTGAGAATGAAACTATAAATAAACAAGGAGCATGCAAAATATTGTATCAGTGTGGTAATGCTAGTACAAATATCTATATTATAGCATGAGCAATCTTGAGCTTGATAATGATAAGCTATTTTTATTCCTGGAGTATGTCTAGCTACTTTTAAGGAACATGCAAGTGGTAAACCATATAACAATCATACAAACTTATAGTATAGATGTTAAATATGTGTATTTTTACAAATCCGTAGAATCGCCGATCCTACGATTCGATACTACGATTCGATCCTACTAGAGGCAAATCGATCCGACTCGGGATCTCGACTCTGACTACCTTGCCTCTTAGTGAGCACATAAGCGTGCCCTTATTACACCTGGCATACCAAAGGCCTCACAAGCGAGGCACTAACACCTTTCAAAAGGTGTCTAATACTCCTGGTTACCTCGCCTAGCTAAGGCTAGGGCGGGAAGGGAACCTATCTAGAGATTTGGGCGCCCTGTGACGATCACACCCAAGGCTAAAAACGCTCGCCCTCCATGGGCTATCCTCATAGGGCAGGGTTCAATCGACCAGGCGCTGGGCCTCTCCGCGCACATCATTTATATCTGATGCCAATCACCTTCTTAAACACGTCCTGAATAAGGCATAACACCGTCATGTCATTTTCATAATGGATGCAAATGCAAACGTAACCATGCTCTTGTGGTGGAAGCTACATGAGCTCCCGGGCCTAACTCATCTACCAAAAACAGAGCGACACTACAGAGTCTCTACAAAGTAGAACATATCGGCAGAAGTCATACGTTGGCTGGGGCGTCACGCTCGCCGCCTGCTGGGGAAGGCGCATGAACTCTCGGGGCCAGAGATGAAGCGACGCTCTTCACAAACTCTGCCGCAAGGGGCCTCAGCATGGCTCGCTCCTCTGGGGACGCCTTCTTCACCTCAGGAGTGAAGGAGCCACGAGCCCTCGCAAGACCGCCTCCTTGCTCGAACTGTTGTAACGATGGGAAATGGCCAGGCCCTGGTCATCAAAGCTGCTTTTGTAAAGGATCGACACCGATCCTCTGCGATGCAGGCGAAACAAACGGACTCGCTCCCCAAGGAGAGGAACCCACACCTCGCCTCGTCACCTGATGGGATGGAGCAACTTTAGCTCCTAAGCTTTCCAAGGACCTCTACGCGGCTACGGTGATCTCCTGGAGTTCGAAGAAGTGATTCAGCCGCTGCCAGGACTTGGTCACGTCCTCCTCCAAGCTCACATTCACATGGCGAATGACTCTAGCCTTCTCTTCTGAAACTTTCAACCTCTCCTCAGTAGTTCTCAGCTTATCTTCAGCAATCCGCAGTTTTTCCTCTACAACCTTCAGCTTCTCCTCTGCTAACTTCAACCTGTCATCATCCAACGGTGGGGCACTCCGCCGAGCCTCAGCTGCCACCTCCTGAAACATCTCCTCAATAATTCGGGGGGCTTTATCCCTAATGATGTTAGAGATGGAAGTGGCTCATGAGGAGCATGGGAAAAAGCCGTTAGAGGGTGATTGAAAAGCAAGTATTGGGCAGAGGAAGGTAATAACCGTAAAAGTACCTGGAAGTAGAGATTTATAGCGGTACCCAGCCGATCCTTGAGGAGTTGGGAGAACTCTCCAACATCTCGCGTATCGCGAAAACGAGCCATGTACTTGTCGACACGCCCCTCGGTGAGACGACGGATCGCTGCTGCAGCATCGTCATCATCAATGAGCGGGACAGCATAGGAAGGCAGCACACTGGAGGAATGACTCGCGGCCTCATCATGATCCTCGTGCACCCGAACTTCGAGGCCAGGAGGGGGCTTCTCTCCTCTTGGGCCCGGAGGGCCCTGAGCTTGGGGCACCACATTTCCCACGTCACCAGCCTGTGCTCCTACCTTAGCAACATCGACAAGCGAAAACATTAATGAGCAACAAATAAAGAAAGGTAAACAAAATAAAAATCGCCTAACCTTCATCGTGTACCAAGAGAGAATCGAAGGCATCATAATTTGGACGACGGTGCCTCCGAACCACCGCGAGGAGTCGGGCCCAACTCTCCTCCTCCACCGCTGCTCCTCCACCTGCGAGAGAGGGGCCGTGAGAACTAGAGCCGGTGGGAGATCTGCTGGAGCGAGCCGAAGAAGGGATGTGGCCCGAGAAGCACCACGACTCGAGAAGGCTCCCTAGCAACCTCGCTCGGGCTCAATGGCGGGAGCAGGAGTGATCACCGCTAGAGGGCTCCCTCTTCCTCTTCGCAAAGATGACCTCTGAAGTGCCACAGAAATCTTGAGGCTTTCCCCACGTGAAGCGTGGCGGGCAGCAGGAGGTAGAGGACGCCTCGAGAAAGGACATGCAGTACTGGAAGCACCAGGACCAGAGTCACCAGCCAGGAGACGTCTATGGTTTGTATGACTATTTTGCTCGTAGATATATACTCCCAAGGGATGTAAATGTCTTGAAACACGGTTGGCCTTGCTCGCATCGAGCAAGGCGAGGAGTGACCGAGGTCGTTTCGCACGTAGCCCCGAGGTCAAGGGGACTAATCCTTAGCACATCCATAGACTCGAGCGCTAGGCCCAAGCCGTCACTTGCGCCCTGGGTCCAGCAGGACGCAAGTCGCCAAGCAGAGGCGGCGGACGCCCAAGCTGCGTAGGACTTATTTAGGGGAGACCACAGGGGTCGTGCGCCCTACACACCACGGGGGTGACACCCTTTGTGAGGGAAGGGTTAAGCAGGACTTATGAGATTATCGGGTAAGGACGGCTCCTTAACAGCAGCGTGTTAGGAGCAAATCCTTACAGTTGGTTGCAAGCGTGCTAGTTAGACTATGGCTTCGTCATCAGCTGACCCTTCCGAGGAAGGTCCCTGGCAGTACCCTCCGGATCCAACACCTTGACCTTTTTCCTCTTCGATGGATCAGGGACCGGCTTGCCTCTGGGAGGCATCACCAACTTAAAGCTGTTGGCAATGTTGTTACACCCCCGACCATTGAAGATGCCAACCTGCTCAAGGGCCTCGTACTCGGTAATGGTCATCTCCCCGAGGATCCAGTCGGCCTCCTCAACTGCCCTCTTGGGAGAGCGCACTGGCACTGCACAAGGTTCAAAGGTTGGTTCAAACTCACAAATCAGGGGCAAACCACAAGTAAATAAGCAAATTGACCGAGCTGTGCCTACATTTGCTCTTGGAAAGTTTCAAGTAGTCGCGGTTCTTGTCAATCAAAGGGCTAACACCTAGAAGGGTCATCTCCTCCATCAAGTCCCGGACACCGCTCCACTTGCGGACCTCGGACGTAGCACGAACAAACTCCCAGTCGGCATCCGAGAGAGGAGGGATCTCAGGATAGGCGTCCTGGGTAATCTTGGGCTGACTGCCGGTGTATGAAAAGCCCTCCACTTTCAAGTAAAACCACCTCTTTCCAGGAAGACTCCAGTTGTATTTGGTAGCATGAACAGGATACTCACCCTGGTGCTGAATAGTCGAGACTAGCGAGCCTAGCGGTCCGAACTTCCCGTTCGACCGCTGGAGATGGAAGAAGTAGTCAAAAGCCGCAACAGTAGGTTCCAGACGCTTGCCTTCGAGGGCCGTCTCGCACAGCCACAAGAACACCCTCACCCTAGCAAGAAGGTTAGGCGAGAAGTGCAAAAGCTCCACCTGATAGTGATCCACGAGCGTCCGGACGAAGGGATGAATCGAAAGCCCCAGGTCGACCTCAAACCAAGCTTTAAGCGCCACAATGTACCCCTTTGGAGGGCAGGGGCGCTCGTCTGGTCCCGGCCACCGGACGTCACTCAGTGTAAGGTGGCTCCCAGGTGCCACCAACGCTGCTTTCTCTGCCTTAGAAAGAGAGGAAGGCTCGACTCCCACAAGAGCCATCTTGTCAGGACTGTCACCAAGGATATCGATGTCCTCGTCAAGGTCATCACGTGGCGGATTAGGCCTGGCCACCTTGGCCCGATTCTTGTCTCCCCCTCCCCGACGGAAAAGGTCACAATCCTTGGTCATGGCAGCAAAACAAATGAAACCTACAACACCAGCCAGGTGGAAGATAGATAAGCACTATGCAAAGGAAGATTAGTATGCACATACATTTATAGGAGAAGTAAAATTTCCCGAACACCAACAACAGCAGAGCAGACCACTCATAAAAAGCATTCGTAGCTGTACACCTACACATCCTTTCCCATAGCTCGTTTAGCCTGACTGATGGAAAGGAGTCATGTGCATGCTTGCATGCATGCGTATGTGTGTGCAGGGTATTAAAAAATATATATATAATAAAAGAAAAAAATACTTTGGAAGCCGAACTGAGTTAATTATCAGAGCCAGGTTTCGATCTGCTGGACCCTGCTCCAAAGCCCAAGAAAGTTTGGGGTCGACCGAGGCCTTGCCCCAAGGCCTCTCACGGTGATTTGCCAGGAGGTCACTCGGTCCCCCAGCTTTGGAGACGACGAGGACCCATGTTACGCCGAACAGCCCGTCGATCTCACCGATCCTCGGCTTGTTCGAGGATCGATAAGAAAGGCCGATCGCTTTGCACATGGCGATGAAAGGAACAGCCGCGGTTGCTAGAGCGCTTCGTGAATGCTAGGTGGGATTCGATCGTGTCATCGAGGAAGATGCACAAGGCGCCGCCACTGTGTTATGGCGGCTACCGATGGGATTCGTTCTCGCCACCAACGACTCAAAGAAGGGCCTTTGCCTCTAGGCGATCAAGCATCCACATCAAAACCAAATGGAACCTCCAGGCTTCATGCAAACAAGGCAACATCACTCATGTCATAAACATTCAAAAGGCAACATCATCCATTTCACAAACATTGCATAATAGCCATCCTGAACAAATGGGCCGCATCACCCGTGTCAAAGAAACAGATCCTCCTGATGACACTCCAGAGGATCTTGTGGGCATCTCTAAGCCCAGAAGTGAGCCTTTGGAGTTGCTCAGGGCAATAATAATAATAATAATAATAATAAAAGCTCAGGAGTGCTTTCAGCTAATCAAGAGATCAGTCAGTTGTGAAGGACCCAACCAGTCACAGAGCACACAGTTTAGTCATCGCTCGGCTGGAGGTTCGGAGCACTCCCAGTGCTAAGCTTGCTGAGCCTTTGAGCGTTGCTGCGCCAAGGTAGACCCCGATGGAGCACATGGGTATGCAAAAAGCTGTAAATGACAAACAAGAAAGCTGAGCTTGGTTAGCAAAGTGCTTTAGCAAAAGGGCTCGGCGAAAGGCAAAAGAGGAGCGCCCTGCATCGAGCGCCCTGCACAGAGCGCCCTGCACCCAGCGCCCTGCACCCAGCGCCCTGCACCAAGCGCCCTGCAAAAAGGGCTCAGTAAGAGGCAAGAGAGGAGTGCCCTGCACCGAGCGCCCTGCAAAAAGGGCTCGGCAAGAGGCAAGAGAGGAGCGCCGCACCGAAAGTGCCTGCACCTGCCATGCACCGAACGCCTGCACTGAAGCGCCTGCACCCGGCGCCTACACCCGCGCCTGCATCTTGACACTGAAGCCTCGACGCCCTCGCGCCCCACACCCCATACCGCTCTGTCCACCCAAGACAGAGGAGGGGCCGAGCGGTGGTTCGCGACGGACGCAGCGCCAGTCGGCGTGGAGCCGCCGGGCAGGTCGGTGGCGGGGGTGGGCGCCGCCACTGGAAGGCTAAGGCAAGCGGCCTCGATGCCGACGAAGAAGAACCACGAGCCGCACAGACGCAGCGCCAGGAGTCGGCGATGGAGCCACCGGCCGGTGGTGGCGGGTGGTGGCGCCGCCACTTGGGAAGGCCAAGGCGCGGCCTCGATGCCGGCGAAGAAGAACCACGAGCCGCACGAGCCACGGACGCCATGGAGGGCCGAGAGGGGGCTGGACGCGGTGTGGGGAGACGCCGGCGGGGGCGGCCCCATGAATGGGGCGAGCTGGCCGCACAAGGGGCCAGGTCGGTGCTAAAAAGAATAGGCGCCATGGAGCAAAGAAACCGGAAGCAAGAAAGATAGAGATGGGAAATGGAGGCCGAGGAAGAGATAAGGAGCTGGGGAGACTCTGATGCCGTGAAAAGATAAGGAACTGGTGAGCCTCTGATGCCGTGCCGAGATAGGGGAAGAAACCGAGGCAGCTAGAGGCTCCCCTAAGGCTGTGAGGTGATAATGGAAGAGAGAGAGGAAAAATCTTTACCTTGGTCCTTAGATTCCTCTCCACGCCGCTCGGTTCAATGAATTGGAGCGTCTCTACGGGCGCCCAGTTTGAGGCTGTCTCAATGTATTAAATAGCTTCTACTGTTTCGCATGGGGACTCTCTCAATGAGCATACCACGTGTATAAAGGCTGGTTTGAATCAGAACCAGTAGGGCCACATCCAAAGGAAACAAGCTTTTTGCGATTCATCCTTTAGACCGAGGCCAGGAGACATTAATGCCTGAGTCTGTTCATGCAATTTTGGTTATCGACATCCGTGAGAAAGGCACATTTGAAGACTGCCCCTTTGCCGTTTCCTCTGAAACGCCAAGAGGCAGGGGGGCTATTGTTGGAGGAATATTCTATCCCCTTGGCAGTGGGACCCGCTCCTTAGGGTAAATACCGACTAGTCGGGTCTGACAGTGTAATCACCTAGCAAAGACTATCTCAGATCTCTCGCTTGTACTGTAAAAGACCTGTAATACCCCCGATTGTATCCTTAGAATAGTCAACCCCAAGGGGTATGTTGGTCTTTGTGCGTGCTTGGGAGCCTATAAATACCCCTTTGTATCCCTCCTTGGGGAGAGCTCTTAAGCAATACATACAAGCAAGTCACTAGGTGAGCCTTGGGAGGATTCTCGAACCCCGCAGCCACCGACAGGAGTAGGGCGGTCTTCTCGGACCCCCGAACCTGTATAAATCCTCGTGTTACGTACGCTCTCGTGGACGAAGGCCCGTAGCATGGCCATCGTCCACCTTGCCACTCACGTTTGGTTTTCACACCCTCAACAATATATATATATACATACATACATACATACATATATATATATATATATATATATATATATATATATATATATATATATGTATAGTAATAATTCAACATATAATTAATATAGTAACTTCACCTCCAAACTTTTTTTTCATTTTGGAATTTTCATATGGCCAAACAGCGTGGCCAGTCGCTTACAAAAAGATTAAAAAAAGTAGAAACCTATAAACAAACAAAGTTTTTCTAGTGGCGAAGGTAGGCTGCTATCTCCGTCTTCAATACTTCATAGGCGACGGCATCGGCATCGGACGATTCCTCATCATCAGCGAACGAAGCCTGAAATGCATCCACCCGCTGACGCGCTCATTCGAGTGTCTCCCGAAGACCCTCGAATTGTTGAACCAAGAAAAATTGAGCCCATAGGCTCTCTTCCCTTGCGTGAGGGGCCTCGGCTTGGTCGAATCGGTCGCCTGCCGCCTCGATTACGCAGTCCAAGTGACGGCAAGCCTCTTGGAGACCTGTAACGTCGTTTTGGAGGACCACGTCGATGACGCGGTAAACTCGCCGAAAGTGGGAGATCACCCGGAAGACGCGGCAGAGGAGGATGTCAAGACGGCAGAAGGTGGCCGTCACCTGCTCCGGCAAATTCTAGGCCGATATAGGAGTGAAGACACTGTTGAAATAGTGTTCTTCCGCAACACGGTTCAACGTACAGCGAGAGAGGTGCTCGTATAGTGTGGCCAGGTAGGCCATCAATACCGGCGACAAGGAAGAGGCAGCCATTTCTGTTTTTTTAATAAGTATGTGGGGATGATCATCTTCGATGGCGGATGATCCTTTTTATAAAACAAGGTATAAATTTAGAGCGTGAGACGAAGAGACGCATCAAGGAGCCGAAGCGGATCGATGCGACGAAGAGACGCATCGAGGAGCCGGGCGGATGGCGATTTAATAGACGACGGCGATTTAAGAAAACGACGGGTCAGAGCGATATTATCACTGACGGTTATAACAAAAAAACAATCTGGGATATGTGGTAATATCACATACGGTTATTGTTAAGAACCATCTGTGATGTTTCACAGACGGTTCTTTGTTGAAAACCGTCGTGATATGTAGAATTATCACAAGCGATTATTAACAAGAACCGCTCGTGATACTTCACGACGGTTTTCAACATAAACCGCTCGTGATATTACCTCTTCACAGATGGTTTTAGTGCGACGAGAATATAGAGGCGGCCTCTAAACCAAAACCGTATGTGATTAGATATATCTGAGCGGTTTTGGTCAACCGTCTGTGATGAGGTGTCCAAGATAGCCTTTTTGTAGTAGTGGATATTCTTACTGCAGCCTTGCTCTGCTCTAGTCCAGCGATGGATTCATAGAGGCCACTGGAAAAGACATGGTAGAGTCGTTCAAGGACGGATAGATGACTGAAAACATGTTGATCTCTCAATTCATCGAGTGTTTGCGCCCAAACGACGTTGACCTAAGGCCACAAAGAAATGGGTATAGGGCATTCCTCCCCCATCGAACTATCAGTAAGATATTTTTTTTGCAAAGCTTCTTTTTTACAGTAAATGGTCACTCGCATAGCAGTAAATTTTATCATTGCACTCGGTAAGTTTTACACTAATGTGTTCCGCCCGTTGACAGAAACAACTAAATGTAGAGGAGTACATAAAAACCGAGCAGTACAATAGTGAATAGGCCGTGAACATGCTGAAGGAGCACATGGCAGTGCTAGACACCACGCGCGTAAAGCTGGTAAGTAATTTATCGTCTATCTGATGCGTATCTAGCAAATTATCTTTCAAGATCTAGTAAATTACAATTTTCATTATTGTAAATCTAATAAGTAATCTTTTTATGGGTTTTTATACTCATTTGCAGCTCTTTCTCCCAGTTTTACACAATCATCACTGGTCCGTTTACTGCTTCAACATAGCGCAGAAGCTTATGGAAGTGCTGAACTCCAACGATTACAAGCAAAAGAGCACAAAAGTAACGAACCATCATAACCCAGTGAGGAAGAGGATCATCCCTCACCTGTGCGCAGCCCTGCAGGCCGTGACCAGTGGGAAATTCCTGATCATCATGAACTGGAGGGTGCACAGCATGGCGACGCCGAAGCAGGTCCTTGAGAATGACTGCACCTTCTTTGTTATGAAGTACTTGGAGATTCTGGGACGGTGAAAGCTTAACACTGGCAATATTGATAGAGCTGGTAAGAATTTTCCACCACCTGCAACACGCAGTTTTTTACAGATGTAGTGTGACGCGACTTTTTTTTCTCACCATGTGTAAGTAGGAGAAAGGGAACAAGTACAGGGCCCGGATGATGTTCTATTTGTTATTCCACAAGGTCAACAGGGTTATGCCCATCCCTGAAGAACTAGAGAAGTATAGGACATTCAACAAACCGAAGTAGTTTTTTTTTGTGTTTATGACAAATATCGAGTAAATACATCTGTAATTGACTGTAATAGGTGTTACATTTTACAGTAAAATGTATGATTACCGGAAATAACTTTTTGCGTAACAGATAGTAAATACATGTTATCAAATAGTAATAGGTGTTACATTTTACAGTAATAGGTGTTACATCTTACAGTAATGTCATTTTTTGAACTTTTAGTAACTACCAAAAAACATAAAGCACAAACTTGTTATAGCAGTAACACGACATGCCTTTTCTAAGTAATAGCAGGTATCACTTATGGTAAATGATAATATTTTACTAGATCAGTAAAACAGTTTATAATGTCATTTTCCCACAGTAAAATCAGCATATCGAATTTTACAGTACTCTCTTCCTCACCGTAACGGCAGTACAACAGTATATATAATGGCACACGGTGACCCGCGATCATTGTTACCGAGCAACGATTTTTACGGCTTTATTCTATGCATGCAGGCGGGTTTTACTGCCGATCTATGACGTTTATGACATGCACATGAGGTTTTTACTAAGGTTTATGACATGCACGTGATGGTTTATTGCCGTTTTGGACGCGCGCGGGGGTTTTCTACCGATCTCGAGCAGGAAGCGGGGCAATGGCATGCATGAGGTTTTTACTGCCATTTTGATGCGCGCGTGATGGTTTACTGCTGTTTTGGACACGCGCGTGAGGGTTTTATTAGTCGATCTCGAGCAGGACGCGGGACGCTAGCTAACCGTGCATAGCACGTGGGAAGCGTGGGCAGCCAGGCCGTGCGTAGCGCGGCCCAGGCTATGGCCCACGCGTAGAATAGTTATTCAGTGCACGAGCGCTGAATAGCACTATCGTTATATATTCTATAGCCGATCGTAGAATAGTTATTCTACATCTAGGCAGGCCAAACGCAATGCGTGGCTACGCAACCAGCATATGATGGCCCACCAACTACAGTCGGTGGTCCAGAAACGCCCGCACCACATGCGGGATTCGATTTTTACGGTAAATAACACGAGACATGATAGTAATGAGTGAATCAATTTACTGCCTTTTCGCGGCATGCGATTTTTTTAGTTCGTTTGTTTGATAGTAAAACATAACGCATAAGATAATAAAGTTGGTATCTGTTTTGCTGCCGTTCGTGCGACATGCAATTTTTTATTCGAGCATGTATGTATTTGATAGTAAAAACACAACGGTAAGACATTTAAGTTATAATATGGTTTTACTACCGAGAACATCCTTATAAGTCGTAGTGGGGGAGACGAAGAGATGCATCAGATTGCCTGAGCGGCATTTGTACGATTTGTTTTTGGGAAAAACGAGGGTTTGGTTTGATTTGATATCGTGTTTTTAGCTATGCACATGCGAACATACAAAACAAAAGAGTACGAAGGTAGCACAACAAAATATAGGGCACAACGTAGTAAAACATGACACGTAGCAGTAATTACAAACAAAATAGAAGCTCAAGATTTGCTTTAGATTTTACAAAGAAAGATCTATCACATAATATTTTTTTGCAGTAAATGTTCAGTGGACAATACAACGAAAAGTTAGTGTGACAGTAAAAGCACATGCAGGAAGAGGAAAACAATCATTTATAAAGTACTAAATATGTATTTTTATTGCGTTTTCACTTTTTACCGTATATCTTTTTTTTTGTCCAGCAGTAAAGCAAACGAAAACATTGCAGTAATGTTATAAGTACATAGTAGTAAATAACATGATATAATAATTCTTAAATATTATTAAGCCAAAATAGTCTGGTCGATCGTATTTCTGGCCGATTGTATTTTTCTTCTTGTTTAAATTTTCCTGATAATAACAAAAGAAGGGAAGAAAGGGAAAAGAAAGGAGGCCCTGGTGGCCAAGGCAGACCCTGTCACATCCCTCAGTTGTTCGTAAGCCCACTCGTCGAGTTCGCCAGGGGCTGGATCAGGGAATATGTGGAGATACGCCTCCGCCTGCTCCTTTGTGGTGGCGAGCCGAGCTTGGTGCCGATTGAGTGAATGAAGCCTGTCGGCGATTGTCCAGATGAGGACGTTCGCCTCTTCCACAGTCTCAGCATCGTCGATCTTTTCGTTTTGCCGGCCGATGAGTCTTCGAGACTCTGGATGGATGCTTTGAATCGATCCACGTAGTTCATGAGAACGATCTCCAAGACGAGGTTGGCTCACCGGACATCAGACACAAGTACATTGGTCTGACTTAGTAGAAGACGCAGAGTATGGATGATTGTAGCCACCCTCTTTGGTAGACATTGTGGTAGAGCATGGAGGAGGTCGCAGACATAATCATGGTCCATAGCCTCAATCAGGGTCCACCAAGACAGCTGATCATATATGAGTGCTAGGTAGGCTAGAACTATAGTTTGCAGTGGAGCAGAAGAAGAGCTTGGGGTCATAGTTGTTCTTTTTTTTTTCTTGTGCTATGCTTTTTTGGAGTTTTACTGCAGGAGAAGTCTTTTTTTGGGGCGTCTCGCATATGCAATGCTTCGCAAGCTAACAATATGTTATATTTATAAGTCGTCTGGGGGAGACGAAGAGACGCATCGGGGAGACGGAGCGGTAGTGTGTACGGTTTAAAAGTGAAGTCCTTTTTTTACGCATGCAATAATTCAATATTAAAAATATACGTTAGTAACGTTGTTGGCGTCGTATAGTAAAACAGCCACCACGAGTCAGTAGAACGAAGACGACCAATTGATCGTTTCATTCTTTTAGTAAACAAATAGTAACCAATATATAGAAGACAATAATAGATTATGGTCAACACAGTAAAAAAAACAAATAGTAATACCACATGATATTTTGCAGTAAGAGAGTTCGAATATACAGTAAAACATGCTAGGCGAGCCGAATAGCGAGTTCTATTTTCCAGCTAGCAGACACACCACAGTAACACGCATACAACAATGCAGTAAATGGTTTACTAAAATGAAAGTAAAGAACATGGCTATTAAGCACGTATCGTTGTCATCCAACCCTGCGGGAAGATAGTCGTACCGTCATCTTCGTTTGGCCCCAAAGAATCACCGGTGACGTAATCAACCTTCCTCTTCCTCGCCCCCTCCTCCCTCTCCCCCTCCCCCTACCACTATCACCGCCACTCCTGCCCCCTCACCCTCTGTTTTGGGGTAGGGTTCGGCAGGTAGCATTGTTGTGACTAGATTTCAGGCCGCTATGCTACACACCCTCGTCATCTTCTTCCCCACCAATGCAGAACTTTGCTCTGGTTTGTCATCGGCTCGTTTGCGACCTTTGGTCTGTGACAGAGGAGGCGCTGATGGGTTGATTGTATTGTCGTCTGCTTCATCGGGCACAATAGTCTCATCAACCACTGGGCCAATGTCATTGGGTATGGTATCAAGCTGCATGCGAAGCACCTTGAGGACCTCCATGGCTCTATCGTATGCAAGACTCGATCTGCACCCTGACCTTACCACGCCCATTCCATCAGGTCCGACCTGCATGAGGTCGTGTATCTCATATGACACATCCACACTAGCATTCTGTGACGACCTTCTCAGAATCAACAGGGAACCGGGCACTCTTTTTTTTTTGAGCTGCGGTACTACCGCACAGAAGAGCGGCAGTACCGCTCAGTTCATACCGAGAGGAGGTCCACCAAGACCTCCCAGGAGGTCTTCAAGACCTCCAGGAGGTCTTCAAGACCTCTTGGAGGTCTTGGCCGCCGCACGAGCCAGTCCCAGGACAACAGAGCTAGCTCGCGTAGAATCACTTTGGTGTGATCACAACCACAAGGTCAAGACAAGAGATGAAGCAGACAAATTAAACTTAGTATTAAACAAGACCTTATGGTCCAAGCTTGATTACAGAAGGTTTGCCACTTGGGCTTACGAACCGACAACAAAAGAACCTTAACAGCCGAAACACCAGAACATTTAGAGGCCAAACGGCAAGCCCACAGGCTGTCGAGTGGAGGACGTCCTAGGCAGCGAGGTCATCAAAGAAGTCCTCTTCAAAGAGGTCTGAGCTTCCTTGCACTTGGTCATCTTCATACACTGCTTTGACATAGGGCTTAGAGCCATGAGTACTTTGAATGTACTCAAAGAAATCACAGAGGAACAATTATGCAAATAGTAATCATGCAAAGGCTTACCAAAGGAAGGTTGTATGGTTAGTTGCATAAAAGCAATATTTGGCAAGAATTAACATAATAGATTGCAAAGCAACGAAGTTAAAACAATAATACATAATTACATTATTTGAAAAGAAGGAGTGAGCACCCACTCACATCCAAACCATTCTGGGGAGGTGCAGTTGCGCCCACACCAGACCTCTCCCAAGACCTCTCTACAAAGACCAACTCTAGAGCTCAAACCCAAGACTGGACCACATCTCGAGCCACCAGACCCTCTAAAGCCGCCAAGGTCTCTTTGAGGCAAGGCCACGACCTCTCGCAGAAGAGTCCAGCAACACCAGCTTCTCAAAAGCTATCCTTGCACCATTTTCACTGGTATCGTCCATGACCAAGCACTTGGCTATTCAATAGATTTTACACTCTGCAGAGGTGTACAACTTACCCACGATCCACGATCTCTAGCGGGACGGGTTAGGAAGACCCTTGCTCACTAGAAGGTGAGCATCTAGAGAGCGCTGCAAGGCCTTTACAAAGCTTTGAAGCGGCTCGAGTCGCCCGCTAAGGTTTCACATCCCCTTGGTCTAGAAGTCCACAGGTTTATGGGGTGCCCCCTCTTGCGCCAACGAATCAACACGCTCATCCAAAACAGCCCCAAGCTATCTCATTGCTAATTATTCAGCCCCGACCACCCCCATAAAGTGATCATGTGGTTGCACTGATTGGCCTGCATCAACGGAACACAAAGTTAAGTCCTTAATTGTGCTCAAGCAAGACTTCCACAAACCGTGTGCAAAGCACCCACTTCTCACTCCCCGCCTTCTTGCCCAAGCAAAACCAATTGTTCAACCCGCCTTTGGACCACCCAGTCTGCTCAAACAGTTATTAGGGTGATCTCGCACCACAATCAACAAAAGTTAGGCATCCCGCCATAGTCGCTATGATGGCACCGACCACGATTTCATAGATCATTAGTCAAGATTATTAATTGATGAAGCATGATTCACTGCACTCCACGGTTCTATAGCAAGGCTAAGCATAAACTAGCGGTCCCATGTTGGCAATAACAAAAGATACCAACTAAAATACCCAACCTAAAGTTTCCAAAGGAGTATGTCAACATGTCCAGCAGCAAGTCCAAAGGAGGCATAATATCAAGTAAGGAAGAGTAGCTCGCCCAAACATTTTCATATAAAAGTAGCCATGCATGATAAAGTAAAACAAAATATATTTGAAAGACTAGGTTCAATATAATCAAGGGCTGTGACTTGCCTTGCTCAAAGCCTTGAGCTTCTTCCTCCCCTTCACAGAACTCTGGCTCCTCACGGTCTTGGCAATCTACACGGTGAAAACCAAATGACTCAAATAGAGCTCCAACAAGAACCAAAAAGAAACTCCAAATAAGCTCAAATACAAAACCAACAGAAAGGTTGGGAGGTCAAGAGGAGGTCCCAAGAGCTTCCGAGAGAGGTCGAGGACCGCCTGTTGAACCAGGAGGAGAAATGAGGAAGAAAGTGAGAAAAGATGGGCTGCCCAAGCTATATATAGTCGAGCCAAAGAGGTTGCCCTAAGGTGCGAGCCACTCAGAGTTGGTAAAGAGGACAAGGAAGTAGGCAAGGAATGTGACAAAAGTATGATATGAGTACTGGAAAAGTGACAGCACTTAATGCGATACAACATGCATTAAATGTGGGGGAGACTTCCTCGCACAAAGGACACAGTCAAAGGATACAAAAAACTAGGTGTGACTGCCATGTGGGTCCAGCCAAGACCCACAGAGGAGGTCCTGCGAAGACATTGAGGAGGTCTTGCAGTGAACAAGGGGAGATCCTCACCCACAGGGGAGGTCCTGACGGTTGGATCTCCGGGAGGGAGGTCCAATGGTCAAGATCAAGGACACCAGAGGAGGTCCGCAAGAGCTAAGAGGAGGTCCTCACCCGCAAGGGCGGTCTAGACGGTTGGATCTCCAGAAGGGAGGTCCAACGGTCAAGATCAAATACGAACGGGGAGGTCTGCAAGGGCAAAAGGGAGAGCCTCGCCCGCAAGGGAGGTCTTAGACGGTTGGATCTCCAGAAGGGAGGTCCAACGGTCAAGATCAAATACGAACGGGGAGGTCTGCAAGGGCAAAAGGAGGAACCTCGCCCGCAAGGGAGGTCTGGGCCATGGGATCAAATCCAGGGGAGGTCTGAACGGTTAGGATGTCCAAGGGGAGGTCCTAACGATTGGATCCGCAAGGAGGGAGGTCAGGCGGTTAAGATCTCCAAGGGGAGGTCTTTAGCGCCAGATCTGAAGGAGGGAGGTCTCAAGTGTTAAGATCTCGTGGGGGTCTTAGCGGCCGATCTACAAGGAGGAGGTCGACGGTTAAGATCTCCAAGGGGAGGTCTTTAGCGCCAGATCTGCAGGAGGAGATGCAGGCCGTTAAGATCTCCAAGGGAGGTCTTAGCGGCGAGATCTAAGCAACGGAGGTCTGTGCGGTTAAGATATCCAGAGAGGAGGTCCTAACGGCCAGATCTAGACAAGGGGAGGTCTGTGCGGTTAAGATCTCCAGAGAGGAGGTCCTAACGGCCAGATCTAAGCAATGGGAGGTCTGTGTGGTTAAGATCTCCAGAGAGGAGGTTCTAACGGCCAGATCTAAGCAATGGGAGGTCTGTGCGGTTAAGATCTCCAGACAGGAGGTCCTAACGGCCAAATCTAAGCAAGGGGAGGTCTGTGCGGTTAAGATCTCCAGAGAGGAGGTCCTAACGGCCAGATCTAGACAAGGGGAGGTCTGTGCGGTTATGATCTCCAGAGAGGAGGTCCTAACGGCCAGATCTAAGCAAGGGAGGTCTCATGCGGTTAAGATCTCCAGAGAGAAGGTCCTAACGCCGATCTAAGCAAGGAGGTCTGCATGCGGTTAAGATGAAGGGCTAAGGAGATCCCTATGGACCCGGGAGGTCCACACAAAGGGAAACTCGACCCCAAGATTAGAATTTCAAATCAAAGACATTTGAAACACACACCGAGCTAAAACGCCACGGGTGGACACGACCCAAGAGAAGGTCAAAACCAAAGGAGGGTTCGAACGGAGAAGGAGGTCTAAACCTCGAAAGAGATTCAAACCAACAAAGAGGTCTCGAGAGAAAGGTTAAGCCAAGAGGCATCCAGAGGGAGCTTAGGAGAAAACCAAACCACGCAACACCAAGGGACAACAAGAAGCCCCAACCAATAGAGAACACCAACAAGGGACTTAGTTCAAGTTTTGGTTAGGTCAAGTTAAACTCTCCAACTTCCAAAATACCAAGTTAAGCTTGAACAGCAAACAAACCAAATGGTTCCTTTTGATTTTTTTAAAGTCGGCAAGGGTTTCTAGAGAAAGCAGGCGTTACAAACCTTCACCCCTTAAGGGAATCTCGACCCCGAGATTCTGGTTTAGCTAAAGAATAGGTGGGGAAACTCCTTCTTGAGGTCCTCTTCACGTTCCCAAGTCGCTTTTGCTGCGGTGTGGTTGCTCCATTGCACTTTGCAAAGCTTGATGGTCTTGTTCCTCGTGACTCTTTCTGATACGTCCAAGATCTTGATCGGTTGCTCTTTGTAAGTGAGGTCTTCTTCGAGGTCCACGGCTTTTTCTTCTGGCACTCTCAAACATTTCTTCAGTTGTGATACATGGAATACGTCATGCACTCCAGCGAGCTGGGGAGGGAGATCTATCTTGTAGGCCACTTCACCCCTTCGGGCAAGGATTGGAAAAGGTCCAATAAACCTTGGAGCAAGTTTTCCCGCTGATCTTGAAACGTCGCATTCCTTTAAGAGGTGACACCTTGAGATAAACTTGATCTCCAGGGACGAAAGCTAGATCTCGGCGCCTATTGTCTGCATAGCTCTTCTGTCTTGTCTGAGCAGTCTTCAACTTTTCTCTTATTGACTTCACTTGGTCTTCAACTTCCTTCAAGAGATCTGGTCCAATAGCTTGCCCTTCACCGGTTTCTGTCCAGTACAAGGGTGTCCTACACTTTCTCCCATAAAGAGCTTCAAAGGGGGACATTTGGAGACTTGCTTGATAGCTGTTATTATAGGAGAATTCAAGATATGGTAACATCCGTCCCAACTAGCTTGTTTTTCCAGGCACATGCCCGAGCATGTCTTCAAGCACCGATTAACTCTCTCGGTTTGGCCATCTGCTTGTGGGTGATAAGTCTTTGAAGTTGAGGTCTGTACCCAAGGCATCATGTAGCTTTTGCCAAAATTTGGAGGTAAACTGAGATCCTTTGTCTGATACTATTTTCTTTGGGACACCATGCAAACATACTACCTTTGCCATGTAGATCGCTGCCAACCTGTCTCCTGAATAAGTGGTCTTCACTGGAATAAAATGGGCCATCTTGGTTAGCCGATCCACAATGACCCAAATGCATGGAGTCAAAACCAGCTTGAGTTCGGGGTAGACCAGTTATAAAGTCCATCTCGACCTCCTCCTATTTCCACTCGAGTATGGGTAAAGGTACCAAAAGACCTCCAGGTCTTTGGTGCACCGCTTTGACCTTTTGGCAAGTATCACATTTGGACACAAATTCTACAATTTCTTTCTTCATATTCGGCCACCAGTACATTTTTTTGATGTCTTGATACATCTTTGTAGCTCCTGGGTGGATGGAATACAAGGCTTCATGGGCTTCTTTGAGCAGCACCTTTTTAAGTTCCATGCTGTTTGGCACACAGAGCCTCTTGTCAAACCAAGCAGTCCTTTTTCATCTTCGTAAAACCTCGAGACTTCCCTTTCCTTATGTTGGACTTGATTTCTTGAATGCCTGCATCTTCAACTTGAGCTGCTCTAATCTGATTTTGCAAGGTGAGCTGCACTTCAAGGGCTGCCAAAAATCCTTTTTCAACCAGTTCAAGCCTAAGCTTCTGAAATTCTTCATGCAAAGAAGGTTGATTTTTCTTTTACCATCAGTGTGCTGCTATAAACCTTCCTGCTCAGAGCATCAGCCACTACATTGGCTTTACCAGGGTGGTAATGAATTCCCAAGTTATAGTCTTTAATTTGCTCTAGCCACCTTCTTTGTCTCATGTTCAGATCAGCTTGGGTAAATATGTACTTTAAACTTTTATGGTCAGTATAGACTTCACATCTATTTCCAATCAAGTGTGGCGCCAAATCTTCAATGCATGCACGACTACTGCTAGCTCTAGGTCATGGGTAGGATAATTTGCCTCATGGGGCCTCAATTGCCGTGAGGCATAGGCTACTACTCTTCTTTCTTGCATTAAGACACAGCCAAGTCCTTGCCTTGATGCATCACAATAGACTTCAAAGTCCTTTCTAACATCTGGCAATACCAAAACTGGAGCAGAGGTCAATCTTTTCTTGAGCTCTTGGAAACTTTGCTCACAATCAGGGGTCCATGAGAACTTTTTCTCTTTCTTTAATAGCTGGGTTAGAGGTCTTGCAATTCGAGAAAAACCTTCAATAAATCTTCAGAATACCCGCCATACCAAGGAAACTTCGGATTTGAGGTACTGACTTAGGAGATTCCCAATTAAGCACATCCTGGACTTTGTTGGGGTTAACAGAGATTCCTTTTTCAGATAAGACATGGCCTAAAAAGACCACTTCTTTCAACCAAAACTCACATTTGCCAAATTTACCAAAGAGTTAGTGGGCTCTCAGCTTCTCTAAAACCAAATGGAGGTGGTCTGCATGCTTTTCTTCACTCTTGGAATAGACAAGGATGTCATCAATAAAAACAATGACAAACTTGTCTAGAAACTCCATAAACACTCTATTCATCAAATTCATAAAGTAGGCAGGGGCATTGGTTAGTCCAAATGACATAACAGTAAACTCAAATAGTCCATATCTTGTTGAAAAAGCTGTCTTTGGAATGTCTTCTTTACGAATTTTGAGTTGGTGGTACCCTGTCCTCAAATCTATTTTGGAGAATACCGCAGCTCCCTTCAATTGATCAAATAAATCATCAATTCTTGGCAAAGGGTACTTATTCTTGATGGTAACATCATTGAGAGCTCTGTAGTCTACACACATCCTCTGAGTTCCATCCTTCTTGGGCACAAATATCACTATAGCTCCCCAGGGTGAGGAGCTAAGTCTAATAAAACCTTTGCTCAACATATCCTCAATCTGTTGTTTCAATTCCACCTGGTCATCAACATGCAACCTATAAGGTCTTTTGGAGATAGGGGAGGTCCTAAAGGGAAGGTCCCAGCGGCTTGTCCAGTATTCAGTGGACATTGGTTGGCAAAATGTCCCATTTGATGACACTTAAAACACGTGATACCCGCTGCTGGGGAGGTCTTTGAGAGCTGGCTGCTGCTGCTAGCAATGCGGCGCTGACTTGGAGTTGCTGCTCGGGAGGTCTTGGCAGAGGGTGGTCCTGGAGGTCCTTGGCGCAGATTGGTCCGCACAAAGATCTTGGCTTATTTGGGGAGGTCCTTGTTGAGCACTGGAGGCTGGCACCTTTCTCTTAAAAGACTCTAAGAGTTCTCTACGACTCTCTTCAATAAGCATCGCCTTGTTTACCATGTGTTGAAAATCAGGGTAGTCATTGCCCACAACCTAGACCTTTAGACTGGGATGTAGTCCTCTCTTGAAACGCTTTTGACGGGCATCATCTGTGGCAACATCTTCACGAGCATAGCGCGACAACTGAGTGAATTTAGTGAGGTACTCACTCACAGTCATGCTGCCCTGCTTAAGATCTCGAAATTCATTCTTCTTCATCTCTACTTTGCCATCAGGGACATGGGAATGACGAAAAGCTGCCGAAAACTCTGCCCAAGTGATTCTCTGGGGGTCAGCATGGGAGGCACAAAATGTATCCCATCATTCAGCTGCAGCACCTTCCAACTGATGTGACGCAAACAAGACTTTCTCTCTGTCTTCACAACGAGCAATTTCAAGCTTCATTTCAGTGGATCTTAACCAATCATCTGTATCAAGCGATTCAGGGGAGCTTGAAAAGGTGGCTGGGCGAGTCTTCATGAACTCAGACAATCTTGATTGAGGACGGACAGGAGGCGGAGGAGGCACAACTACTGCTTGGTTGTTCTGACTCATCATAGCAAGCAGAGCATTAGCGGTCTGACTTTGCTGAGCCATCATTTGATTCATGTTTTGCATCATGGAACTCGTCATTTGAGCTTGGGCTGCCATAAATTGTCCAAATCCGGATCGACATCGCACCGGAGGAGGAGGTGGGGAGGCACCTCTGGAGGCTCATTCTTTGGATGATCGCTGAATTTGAACCATCTCGCACAGAGCTCGAGGTTTAACAGATAGGAAGAAAGCATAAAAGATAAGAGGGAATAGCACAAAGATAAGTTAGAGCAAGGGGAAGAAAGATAGATTAACCTATTAGGGGTGACTTGGTTAAACCCGAAGAGCCAAAAGACCTCAAGACCCAAAAGAGGCAATAAAAGCGCAACCAGAGGTCAAAATGACCAAGCTAAGCGAGACTTAGGTTAAAAGGACCACTATCCACCTAAGCTGGCAAAGTCGGCCCTTTGGAGGGTGCAGAGACAAGGAGGTCAAGTTAAACTTGAAAACAAAGTTCTAGAGGAGGTAAGATCACAGATCTGAAGAAAAGATGAGAAGAGATTAAGACAAGGTAAGAACAACACAGAATTAGAACAAGGAAAGAACCACTAACAAGTTTTAAAGTTGGTTTGATTTATAAAACAGCTTTTGAACCAAAACTAAAACGACCTTTCTACCTACGGCCACGTCCTACAGCTGACTAGGGCTCTGATACCACCTTTGTGATGACCTTCTCGGAATCAACTAGGAACCAGGCTCTCTTTTTTTTTTGAGCTGCGGTACTACCGCACAGAGGAGCGGCAGTACCGCTCAGTTCATACCGAGAGGAGGTCCACCAGGACCTCCCAAGAGGTCTTCAAGACCTCCTGGAGGTCTTGGCCGCCGCATGAGCCAGTCCTAGGACAATAGAGCTAGCTCGCGTAGAATCACTTTGGTGTGATCACAACCACAAGGTCAAGACAAGAGATGAAGCAGATAAATTAAACTTAGTATTAAACAAGACCTTATGGTCCAAGCTTGATTACAGAAGGTTTGCCACTTGGGCTTACGAACCGACAACAAAAGAACCTTAACAGCCGAAACACCAGAACATTTAGAGGCCAAACGGCAAGCCCACAGGCTGTCGAGTGGAGGATGACCTAGGCAGCGAGGTCATCAAAGAAGTCCTCTTCAAAGAGGTTTGAGCTTCCTTGCACTTGGTCATCTTCATACATTGCTTTGACACAGGGCTTAGAGCCATGAGTACTTTGAATGTACTCAGCAAATCACAGGGGAACAATTATGCAAATAGTAATCATGCAAAGGCTTACCAGAGGAAGGTCAGATGGTCGATTCATAAAGCAATATTTGGCGATAATTAACATAATAGATTGCAAAGCAAATGAGTTAAAACAATAATACATAATTACATTGTTTGAAAAGAAGGGAGTGAGCACCCACTCACATCCAAACCACTGGGAGGTCAGTTGCACCCACACCAGACCTCTCCCAAGACCTCTACAAAGACCAACTCTAGAGCTCAAACCCAAGACTGGACCACATCTCGAGCCACCATGACCCCTCTAAAGTCAAGCTAAGGTCTCTTCGAGGCAAGGCCACGACCTCTCGCAGAAGAGTCCAGCAACACCGATTCTCAAAAGCTATCCCTTGCACCATTTTCACTTTGGGTATTGTCCATGACCAAGGACTTGGCTATTAGAATAGATTTTACACTCGCAAAGGTGTACAACTTTACCCCTGATCCACGATCTCTCTAGCGGGGCGGGTTCCGGAAGACCCTTGCTCACTTCCAAAGTGGCGGTCTAGAGAGCTTGCAAGGGTTTTACAAAGCTTTGAAGCGGCTCAAGTCGCCCGCTAAGGTTTCACATCCCCTTGGTCTAGAAGTCCGCAGGTTATGGGGTGCCCTCTTGCGCCATGTGAATCAACACGCCATCCCAAACAGCCCCAAGCCATCTCATTGCTAATTATTCGCCCCGACCACCCCCATAAATTGATCATGTGGTTGCACTGATTGGCCCAGATCAACGAAACACAAAGTTAAGTCCTTAATTGTGCTCAGGCAAGACTTCCACAAACCCGTGTGCAAAGCACCCACTTCTCACTCCCTGCCTTCTTGCCCAAGCAAAACCAATTGGGTTCAACCCGGCCACTGGACCACCCAGTCCTGGCTCAAACAGTTATTAGGGTGATCTCGCACCACAATCAACAAAAGTTAGGCATCCTGCCATAGCTGCTTAACAGTGGCACCGACCACAGATTCCATAGATCATAAGTTAAGATTATTAATTGATGAAGCATGATTCACCAGACCCACGGTTCTATAGCAAGGCTAAGCATAAACTAGCGGTCCCATGTTGGCAATAACAAAAGATACCAACTAAAATACCCAACCTAAAGTTTCCAAAGGGAGTATGTCAACATGTCCAGCAGCAAGTCCAAAGGAGGCATAATATCAAGTAAGGAAGAGTAGCTACTGCCCAAACATTTTCATATAAAAGTAGCCATGCATGATAAAGTAAAACAAAATATATTTGAAAGACTAGGTTCAATATGATCAAGGGCTGTGACTTACCTTGCTCAAAGCCTTGAGCTTCTTCCTCCCCTTCACAGAACTCTGGCTCCTCACGGTCTTGGCAATCTACACGGTGAAAACCAAATGATTCAAATAGAGCTCCAACAAGAAAGGTTGGGAGGTCAAGAGGAGGTCCCAAGAGCTTGCTGGAGAGGTCCAGGGACTGCTCTGTTGAACCAGGGAGGAGAAATGAGGAAGAAAGTGAGAAAAGATGGGCTGCCCAAGCTATATATAGCTGGAGCCAAAGAGGTTGCCCTAAGGTGCAGTCACTCAGGAGTTGGTAAAGAGGACAAGGAAGTAGGCAAGGAATGTGACAAAAGTATGATATGAGTACTAGAAAAGTGACAGCACTTAATGCGATACAACATGCATTAAATGTGGGGGAGACTTCCTCGCATAAAGGACACAGTCAAAGGATACAAAAAAACTAGGTGTGACTGCCATGTGGGTCCAGCCAAGACCCGCAGAGGAGGTCCTGCGAAGACATTGAGGAGGTCTTGCAGTGAACAAGGGGAGATCCTCACCCACAGGGGAGGTTCTGACGGTTGGATCTCCGGGAGGGAGGTCCAACGGTCAAGGTCAAGGACACCAGAGGAGGTCCGCAAGAGCTAAGAGGAGGTCCTCACCCGCAAGGGAGGTCTAGACGGTTGGATCTCCAGAAGGGAGGTCCAACGGTCAAGATCAAATACGAAACGGGGAGGTCTGCAAGGGCAAAAGGGAGAGCCTCGCCCGCAAGGGAGGTCTTAGACGGTTGGATCTCCAGAAGGGAGGTCCAACGGTCAAGATCAAATACGAACAGGGAGGTCTGCAAGGGCAAAAGGAGGAACCTCGCCCGCAAGGGAGGTCTGGGCCGTGGGATCAAATCCAGGGGAGGTCTGAACGGTTAGGATGTCCAAGGGGAGGTCCTAACGATTGGATCCGCAAGGAGGGAGGTCTGGGCGGTTAAGATCTCCAAGGGGGAGGTCTTTAGCGGCCAGATCTCCAAGGAGGGAGGTCTCGGCGGTTAAGATCTCCAAGGAGGGGTCTTAGCGGCCAGATCTGCAAGGAGGGAGGTCTGGACGGTTAAGATCTCCAAGGGGGAGGTCTTTAGCGGCCAGATCTGTAAGGAGGGAGGTCTGGGCGGTTAAGATCTCCAAGGGGAGGTCTTAGCGGCCAGATCTGCAAGGAGGGAGATTTGGCGGTTAAGATCTCCAAGGGGGAGGTCTTAGCGGCCAGATCTGCAAGGAGGGAGGTCTGGACGGTTAAGATCTCCAAGGGGGAGGTCTTAGCGGCCAGATCTGCAAGGAGGGAGGTCTGGGCGGTTAAGATCTCCAAGGGGGAGGCCTTAGCGGCCAAATCTAAGCAAGGGGAGGTCTGTGCGGTTAAGATCTCCAGAGAGGAGGTCCTAACGGCCAGATCTAGACAAGGGGAGGTCTGTGCGGTTAAGATCTCCAGAGAGGTGGTCCTAATGGCCAGATCTAAGCAAGGGGAGGTCTGTGCGGTTAAGATCTCAGAGAGGAGGTCCTAACGGCGAGATCTAAGCAAGGGATGTGCATGCGGTTAAGATCTCCAGAGAGGAGGTCCTAACGGCCAGATCTAAGCAAGGGGAGGTCTGTGCGGTTAAGATGAAGGGCTAGGGAGATCCCTACGGACCCGGGGAGGTCCACACGAAGGGGAAACTCGACCCCAAGATTAGAATTTCAAATCAAAGATATTTGAAACACACACCGAGCTAAAACGCATACGGGGTGGACACGACCCAAGAGAAGGTCAAAACCAAAGGAGGGTTCGAACGGAGAAGGAGGTCTAAACCCTAAAAAGAGATTCAAACCAACAAAGAGGTCTGAGAGAAAGGTTAAGCCAAGAGGCATCCAGAGGGAGCTTGGGAGAAAAACCAAACCATGCAACACCAAGGGACAACAAGAAGCCCCAACCAACAGAGAACACCAACAAGGGACTTAGTTCAAGTTTTGGTTAGGTCAAGTTAAACTCTCCAACTTCCAAAATACCAAGTTAAGCTTGAACAGGTAAACAAACCAAATGGTTCCTTTTGATTTTTTTAAAGCTGGCAAGGGCTCTAGAGAAAACGGGACGTTACACATTCCTAGTATACCTACGGAGCACGTAGCGGCTAGGGGGTACTCTCGACTTGCAAGTCGATGAAAGCCCGCACTAGGTGCGCGCAGAACAGCCCTACGTGACGGTAAACCGAAGATGGATTAATAGTAAAATACGCTATCGATGACAGGAAAATCACTATAGGCGAGGACAGTAAAAGTATAATAGATGGAACAGTAACTACTAGCCGATAGATAGTAAAAGTACTTGTGTGCTCCCAGCATTTGCACTCATAGTTGTATGTACCCGTTTCCTCTTCGCCCACCACCTTAAAATCGTGTTGCGACCACGCGAACGTCGTAGACTATTTCCCATGAGACACAAGGAATACGCCATCTCGGGTTGTGTCCGCCTTATGCGGAAGGTTGTACTGGAGAAGTAGGTCTCCTTATACTCTTTGAACACCGCAGGCTTGTACAACCTGCTTAGCTGCTCCTCGAACGGGAACAGAGTGGCTCTCACCGGTTGGCTCTGATAGCACACAAGACGGTATGTCACGAAGGAGGTACATAAAGGTCAAGAAGTAATGACCTACATGGATTGCAGTAAAAAAGAATGAGGAGCGAGAGACGTAGTAAAATAAGACAGCTAACAGTAAATCATGGAAGATTTGAAGTAAATGTGTATGTAAGTCACATTAAATCTTTTTTTTATCCATGTACCGTGGAACAGTGCGTTTCTTGAGCCTCAAAGTGCTTCCTCTTCTGCAGCACACGGTGCATATTTCGCATGAATTGGTGGAGCGAAGTCATGTTATCCACGAAGTTCCACTTTACCATCTTGCTCATACTCTCGCTTCTCTGCGTGGATGTCAACCTACCGCAGTACATGCCCTTAAAGTACACGGAGATCCATCTTTCGCAAAGGTCATAGAGGCTAGCAATGGCCTGGCTCTACTCGAGGCGGTACTCTCTCACCAAATTCTCCCACGCATTCTCGAACTCTCCAGGAGTAAGCAGATGATTTATAACGGAAACCAAATGCTCCTTCAACCCGTCATGCTTTGCATATAGTTTGTTCAGGTTCTACTTGTACTTCTTCAGCATGTGCCACCTACACAACCAATGCTGTGTGTTGGGGAAGACACGCGGGATGACAGCCACCATGGTCGAGTTCTAATCTACAGTATAATAAAACATATTAGGCAATAAAACTCAGGCAGAGACGCGGTATTTTTTTCACCATCATTGACAATACACCTTGGACCAGATACAGAGAACATAGTAAAGCACACGTGCGATAGCTAGTAAACATGATCGACATATGCAGTAATTACATTTGAACGGTATGAGAATCACCGGTTAGCATGCAGATGAGGTCTTTGCCATCCATGCAAGTTTGGAACGTCCTAAATAGCCACTCAAAGGATGTTGCCTTCTCATCATGGAGCAGCGCGACCGCGAACATGGTGTTCTGCAAATGGTGGTTGGAGCCAACAAACATAGCGAGAGGCATCTCATACTGGTTCGTTATGTAGGTTGTGTCGAATGTGACAACGTCTCCGAAGTCAGTGTATTCCGCACGGCAGCTTGCGTGGCTCCAGAAGATGTTTTTCACAATGTCGTCATCATTTACCTGTATGTCATAGTAGAACTTGTCGTTCTGTGAACGACACTCCTTAAAGAAAGCCATTAGCTTGTTCACATCGTTGGCATGATCAACATACGTATTCACAGCCTTCCTGGGTTTAGTTAGTACAATGGATGGTAACTAATAGTAAACACACTCAACATGGTAGTAAAAAACGAGAATGAGGAAAACAGTAAGTCGAAACGGTTGTAGTAGTAATAACGCGAATAAGGAAAGGGCGGTAATTCATCCCGATCACACAAGTAAATCCTATGATGGGACACAGTAAAAAAATGTTTTCTAGGTCATGCACGATGAATGATATGTTATGCTACCCCCCGTGCATCTTTGACAAAATGTTCATCTTAGCGTTGTGAGGGATCTTTCCGTCTTGCATGGTGTCGACAAGCTCCATCAATGAGGGATCAAAGTTCTTATGCGACTGCATGAATGCAACCAAGGACAGCATCCTAGCTAGTGGATGGTTGTGCTCCAACACAACCCACTTGATGCATATGGAGCCATCTTTCGGGGCTCTTATACAGCCTCACGAACGCCCTGCACCCAATCCTCTTGGAGGTCTTGCTACGTTCATGCTCCTTCTCCGGCATGTAGAAGTTGTGTTTACCCTCCAGAGTGTAGCACTCTTTGACCGTTTTCCTGCTCCTACTTTTTCTGACGCCAAAACCAGCATGTTGCGTGTACCGACAGTAGAACTAGTAAGCAACACCCTCATTATCGAACTTCATGCAGACCTGGGGCACCATATGGTCGGGGACATCCTCGTCCTGACATGAGCAAAACACAGCAAACACAATACTATACAACAGAAAACAAGTAAATGACTCTAGATAAGACAGTAAATATCGAAGAGTGCAAACATGGTAAATGGATGACATACTGGTAGTAAAAATAGCGTGCAAAGACCAATAAAACACACATATGTGGGTGTACGTTTGATCGGCATCGGGTGTCCTCGTCTAGCTTGGAGAAACAACGGGGGTGGCGTGAGGATCGAGGCGTGCAGGAGAGGATCCAGGTTGTCGAGGGGGGGGGGGCTTACAGCCAGCAGTACAACGTTTACCAGTGACGTAGCCATCTGCGTAGAGAAACCTGGTTCATCCGCCGTTCCGCCGGGCATGACAGTAAATGTTGGGGGGAATCTGCATGCATTGGAGGAAAATCTAACTGACACTAGTGACAGAGAACGAGCACCGTCGAGCTGGGTTCCTCCACGCCCGCGGGGTGGACGTCCAGTAGTCATTGTCATCGGAAGGGATCGCTCGGGGTGCCGGGGTGGGGAGAAACGATAATGACCGGTTGAACATGGGTAGGGGGAGGTGGAGCAGATCTTTATGATCGGTTACGTGGGGAGCGCGTTTCATGGGATGCATGGGATCGCCCACCTTTTTTTATTGATTCGCGCCGCGGGAGGACATGCGGGAGAGTTTTTTTTGTCCGAACGAACGGGGATCGAGTGGTCATATTGATAAGTTTGTCTTATAGTAAAACTCATTTTGGTGTGAAGTAAAACTAGCCAATAGGTTCAGTAATTAGATACGCATCCAAGACAGTAAAAATTCATGCACTTACAGTAATTCAACGGGGAAAAAACAGTAACCCTCGTTGAACATAGTAAACGGTCGAGTGGACAATAAAGACTAAGTAAGTCGGCATTAAAATTAGCTAGGTACACGTGAGTCTACCGCTAGATTTGTTACAACCGTACCAGTGCCCCCGGGAGTAGCTTTACCATCAACTACAGTCCGACCCGTGGCGTACCAATGATTATTTGGTTCTACCTTCGATTCCGGTAGTAACAGTCCTTTACTGCCGAGTTAGGTGACGTGCGATCTTCGTTTTACTGTCGATTTCATCGATATTCACTTTGATATTGGGTTTTACTGTCATATTGGGCGACACCGAGACTTTTACCGTTGATCGTAATGCGCACACGTGTGTTTTACTACTAATCTCGAGCGGGAGGCACGGGGGAAGCGTGGCCTACTAGGCCACGCGCTAACGCGACCGTGCAAATGCCCACGCATAATAGCTATTCAATAAGATGAATTAATAGCGCTATCAGATACATATGTATATACATACGTATATATATATATGTGTGTGTGTGTGTATACGTATATATATGTGTATATACGTATATACATATACATACATACATATATATATGTGTGTGTGTGTGTGTGTGTACACACACACTATTCTATAACCGAACGTAGAATAGTTATTCTACGCATAGCCAGCCCACCGTGTGCGACCTAGGCCATATGTGATGACAATGCGCATGCAACCCCCATACGGTCGGCCCACCAACTACAGTCGGCGGGCCAGAAATGTTCGCACCCCGCGCGGCACTCGATTTTGACAGTAAATAATATGATACCTGACAGTAATTCATGAATCATTTTACTACCTTTTTGCGGCACGTGACTTTTTTCGAGCTTGTATGTTTGATAGTAAAACATAATGGTAAGACAATAAAATTGTTATGTGTTTTACTGCCTTTACTGTGCCATGTGACTTTTTCGTGCTCGTATATTTGATAGTAAAACACCATCAGTAAGACAGTAAAGTTGTAATGTGTCTTGACATCAGTAAAACATAGTTAACACAATAATATACAACAAAAACAAGTAAATGACTCTAGATATAATAGTAAAATATTAAAGAGTGCAAACCACAGTAAATGAACGACATACTGGTAGTAAAAATGCACGCAAAGACCAGTAAAACACACATACATGGGTGTACGTTCGATTGGCGTCGGGTGTCCTCATCTCGCTTGGTGAAACAGCGGGGGGTGGCGTGCAGACCGAGGCGTGGAGGAGAGGATCCCGGTTGTTTTGGGGGGGGTTACAGCCAGGGGTACAATATTTACTGGTGGCATAGTCATCTGCGTAGAGAAACCTAGGTCATCCGCCGCTCTGCTAGGCATGGCAGTAAATGTCGAGGGGGGGGGTCTGCATGTGGGGTGGACATCTAGTAGTCATTGTCGTTGGAAGAGAGTCGTCGAAAGGGATCACTAGGGGCTGGCGGGGTAGGGAGAAGCGATAATGATCGGGCAAACATGGGGATGGGGGAGGTGGGGCTAGATCTTATGATCAGTTATGTGGGGAGCACGTCCAGTGGGATGCATGGGATCACCTACCTTTTTTATTGCTTCGCGCCATGGGAGGATATGCGAGAGCGTTTTTTTTTGTCCGAACGAACAGGGATCGAGTGGTCATATCGATAAGTTTGTCTTACAGTAAAACTCATTTTCGTGTGAAGTAAAACTCATTTTAGTGTGAAGTAAAACTAGTAAATAGGTTTAGTAATTAGATACACATCCAAGACAGTAAAAACTCATGCACTTACAGTAATTCAGCCAGAAAAAAACAGTAAACCTCGTTGAACACAGTAAACGGGCAAGAGGACAGTAAACAATAAGTGAGTCGGTAGTAAAATTAGCTGGGTACACGTGAATCTACCGGTAGGGTTGTTACCACCGCACCAACGATTCTTTGGTTTTACTGTCGATTATGGGAGTAACAATTTTTTTACTGCCGATTTAGGTGACGTGTGATCTTCTTTTTATTGTCAATTTCACTGACAATCGTTTTGATATTTCATTTTACTGTCAGATTAGGCGATGTTGAGACTTTTACCGCCGATCTTAACACATGCACGTGTGTTTTACCGCCGATCACATGCGGGAGACGTGGGCGCTGGCGTGCCGCGCGCATCATAGCCTAGGCTGCGTGCGGCCCACACACAAAATAGCTATTATACCGTATATATAGATAGATATTTATATATATTTCTCAGTAGGCTCTGCATAAACCTTACTGTGAAACTTTTTCATAACCACATTAGATGTATGTCTCATTCATTCCTGAAAATCTCAACCCCATTTGTTTCTTTTTAAAGAAATGAATCCTAATTGTGTATCAAGGTGCCAATTAGCATGAAATCACATGTCAATAATTCAATCTCGTATATAATTGTGAAACTAAACTCACAGTTAAGATTTAGGCCCTGTTTGGTATAACTCAAGATTTTAACTTCTCGTCTGGATCTCGTGGAGCAGTACCAAACACACAACTTCTCAAAACCACCTGATTCTAATTCTCGCGAGGAGCTGTCTAAAAAATGAACTAGCAAGGACAAGCAGCCTTCCCGCGATTCTCGTGAGAATCCAACCATGCAAAACAAAAGTACCCTTTGAAGTTCCTAGTATTTACTATTTACCCACCACTACCATCGAACTACCTGGCTCATCCAGCGCACGACCCCCCCTCCCCGAGCGAACCGTTTCGCGATTCCCTTGCGGCGTCGTCATCTCCAAGAGCTCTCGTGACGGCCGATTTCCGCCGCACGCTGCCTCGGCACCTGGTGCGCCTCCATCTGTGCCCTCGCTTTCCACTACCGCCACCACTCCCGCCCCATCCCACCTCCTCCTCCTGCTGCGGGCGCCCCACATCCTCGCTCCACTGTGCGCTCCTCATGGCCTTCTCCACGAGCCAAGCCAAGAGGCGAGGAGGAAGCCTCGCCCCCGCCACCGGCTACCGAGACTGAGGCGAGGTGATCACGGAGGAGTGGCGGTCTTGGGCACTTCTTCTCCTCTCCCGCCATGTTGGCGCCGTTGTCCATGAGCTGCCGAGATGGAGGCCGAGGCGGTGAGGCGGTGAGAAGATGAGCTTTGGCGTCGGCCCAAGTGAAGGTATACGCCTTTTTCTCCAATCCCTATCGATTTAGATGTTCTTGTTGCTTGATTGCTTCTAAAAGTTATAGAACACTACAAGAATCGAATCGATGGGAATGCTAGTGAAGTCATGGTATGATTTCTTTGAACTTGCGGGGTGATTTAAAAGATATGGAGGACAAGAAGCACAGAGTCGTTCATCTCGAGACACTCACGACTCGGACAAGAAGTCTGCAAGATTTCTCATTTCGGCAGATTGCTTGTCGCTTGCTAGGGAGTAGGGATATCTATGCTAGAAGGTAGTGCATAGGTCTCACTACATACATGTTCTAATTTGTAAAGCACTTTGCAATGCTATACACAAATGTAGCAATTCGAGCTTGATGGTTTATTCAAGCTGAATCTTGTTTTGCTAACAATTATGTGCTCTTTCGTAGTATTATTAAGTTTGACCGAGATGTCTACCTCTAAAATTGTAGTCTTTGGCTACCAATGGAAGATCAGTATGCGCAAATCTTGCTCCTTGCAATTTATGGAGGGGAATAAGATTCTGGCTATATATGCATCCAAAGGTCAGTTTGAAGATGGTTATGTAGTATTTGTTGCTGTATCTTTTCCTTGGATTGTGCAAGCATCTCTGTTGTTTCAGGACTTTTTGCGCCAAAACAACACCGAAAAGTTACTCTAGCAAGTATTTGGCATCCAAGCTGCACCCTTGTGTCTCTTTGGCATCCACGAGCACAAAGATATCATGTGGGATGCATTCAAGCATTCAGGTCATCTCAAAACCAGCTTTGATAGATCAAACATATGAACTCTTGCATGTGATGATTCAAGAGCTTTTTAGACCTTGGTAGTTTAGATTAGCTTCACCTGCCACTGCCATGTTTGTTCAACAGTTCTTTGTAGTTTTCTTTTGGAGGAACAGTTCTTTGTAGAGTTGTAGAATTGTTATTAGGCAAACAAGCTTTCTTTCTCAAATAAGCTCTCCGATATTGTTAAATCTTTGTTTGGATCCAGAGATGCAAGCGTGATTTCAGACTTCGACTTTCGCAGATCGTTGAACTTTTGGAAGGTCTCGTTTACAGATCCAAATAAGAGTACAACCCCAAGTCATCACAGATCTTAAATTTGATGGTTTGAACTTGAGTTCTGATCTTCAGGACATGGTATGTATTCGGTTGTTTAAGGATGTTTCTATTACTTGCACTGTTGCACACTCATCTTAAATATTCAAATTGCTTCAATAAGCAGTTCTACCTTTTTATTTAAGTTCGACATTGTGGATTTTAGTTATTAACAACTTATATTCATTATGTTAAGTATTGATAGTGATTTAATCCTTTGAATGCACATTGGTTTTATGTGTTCATGCTGTAATAAACGAAATATTAAGTTTCCTCATAAAAGTAACGTGATGCGGCAACATGTATCAATAAATGGTAATGAATTAACTTTTGCATTGTAGGATGTGCAAGATGAACCTTTGAACTTTGTTTTGCTTGATGGTACCTTGAGTAATTCTGCTGCATTATACAAAAGGTTGAAGGTACAGTTCAGTGCATTTCTCATTCAACATAATGCACTCCTTTATTACTTATTAGGTATCATGTTCCAGAATTTTGGAGTAGTGTGCTCCTAGTGGTGAGAAAGAGAAATTCAACCATTTGCACTTGAGTGTTCGCAACGTAATTGAGAGGTCCTTTGGTGTATGGAAGATGAAATGGAGAATTCTTCTTAAGATGCCAAGCTTTCCCATGTCCAAGCAAAAGATGATTGTTGCAGCAACCATGGGAATCCACAACTTCATACGTGAACGTGCTTCGCCAGGCATACGTTTTTGTAGGTTCGATCGGGATCCTAATTGTGTGCCCACAATACCATCAAGATATGCCAAATATGTCATTTCTCAAGGTGCATCGGATGTGTCAACGTCGCAAACAGGTGCTACATCCATGGATAGTTTCCATGATGATCTTGCAAGTGCAATTGCTCATTCAGGATGATGGACACACTACTTGTGAATTTTTGTGATCTTTTGTTATAACTCATTTATCATTTCAATACTTGTACGTAATATCATTTGAATACTTATACGATATGAATGCGATATCTCCAGCTTCATCTATCGCAGCGTGAACAGTACACAATTAGCTTATATACAGTTGTAATCCATCATGAAGCGCAAATGCAATGTAACCTGGCATTGTGTATAGATACAACGTATATACATTCACATGGTCTAAACAAAATTAGGGGAAAAAATTCTATAATTTATGTACAAATATATAGGAGAAAGACACAAATACAATTGAATTATTACAACTAGGGGTAACATAGTCTATTTGCCTCTAATCCTCCCTCATATGGTTTTTTTGAGCCAACCTACCAGCCAAACGCTTTCAACAGACAGCTCTAGATTCTCAGAAAAGTGGATTATCAGATAATCAGGAGCAGAATCCGGAAAATAAGAATCTGAAGCTCTACCAAACAGGACCTTAATAAAAACATATTGATCTCACCCGATAATTACCACATTATTTAGTCCTAATAGTCCGGAGAGCGTTATATTAAGAGAAAAACACAAAAAGGGAATATATATATATATATTACAAGCAGGCAATTACACATCTGCTCTTTTCAGGAGCAGCACACTGTAGCATTTCCTGACAAAATGGGGATCGATCTCTAATTAAACATTGTTTTGGTGCATGTGTCGTCTATACCGTAGCATAGCATAGCTAGTAGCTAGTATTCTCATAGTTGTGTCACTGTGTGGGGATCAATGGAGACGGCGGCTGGAAGGACTGGAGCAGCCAGTCGGAGTCCGGCAGGGGTGTCATGGGCGGGAGGGAGAAGTGGCCGTAGGTGGAGCTGCCGCTTCGCACCTCCTGCATGGTGAGCAGCGCGGCGAGGGTGTTGCGGAAGATGCTCTGCTCGGCGACGGCGAGCGCCTCGCGCTCCCTGGCGGTGTCCTCCAGCAGCTGGGCGGGGAGGGGGAAGATGGCCTCCATCATGGCCTCGCAGTCCTTGACGAGCTTGGAGATGAGCTCCGTCGTGAAGAAGGGCTGCTGCAGCACGTTGGCGATCACCGGCAGCCGGAGCACGCCACCGGTGCGCTTGTCGTATTTCTTCAGGATCTTGGCCAGACCTGCAGTTCAATTCATTTCACATAGAATCAAGCTTTTTGATTCTTGGTGAGGCCTAGGCTAATTACCAGCTACCTATGTAGTTGATGCTGCTGTAGTTGAGGAGCAGCACCATCTCGCCATGGAAGTCGACAACCTCCCTCCGTATGCGGGCGATCTCCGCCGCGTGCTCCGGCGCCACCTCCTTCGCCTCGGCAGCCCTCTGGATCCCTTCCTGCAGCTCCTGCAGCCACAAACATCATGGCAGGTTGACACAATGAGAGCAAGGTTGCACTGAACTAGAGGCTCTGTTAATTGAAGACCAGTAGTAGCACGTTACGTACCCTCTGCCTGATGATGAACTCCTCCTCCTGCTCGAGGAAGAAGGCGTTGAACTTGTCGACCTCGGCGTTGAGGAGGCTGAGGAACTCGGCCTCTGCGGCGGCCGGGGAAGGCGCCGGCGACGACATGGCGTTGACGCGGCGCTTGAGCTCCTTGTAGTTGAGGAACTGGCCCCGCCACTCCGGCAGGCTCTCCTCGATCTGCTTCTTCAGCCGCTTACCGAACTTCATGATCGATCTCCTAATGCACGCGTGCTACCACTACACTCTGTGCTGCCTTAAGCTGGCTGGTTACACGAATGAGAATGAGGAGGCCGTAATATCGGTGAGGAGCAGCTAAATATAGAGAGAGAGAGCGCGCGCGGCGGAGCAGGGGAGGAAGGAAGGGATTTGGGGAGGATATGCTGCCCAAGCCCAACTCCCTTCCAACTTCTGGTGGGCCCCCCTCACGTAAGTTGTAGATCGCCCAGGGTATAAAAGGGAAGTCCTACAGGATCTAAATTCTTGAGAATTTATATGATTCTTTTCTTAGGATTATTTTGGGATTTTCTCGCCCTCAAAATGAGGAGTACCATAATTTAATTTTGGGCTTACAACATCAGTTCCAAGAAAAGGAAGACAGGATCAAAATAGGAATAACAACTAGTAGTAATATATTGCAAGCCTCTAGTTCTCTTCAGGATGAGCATAGTGGTGCAGAGATTTTTTTTAATTAAATAACCCTTTTTTAATTTTATTTTAAAGTTAATCGCCGGCACACTTTATTTCCAATTCTGACCCATTTGGTCACGCCACCACCCGCGGCGTGATAAAACAACGCTATTACACCAGCCTGTATCTAAGGCAAACTCTTGTCATGCCACCACTCGTGGCGTGACAATGTTGTTTGGTCATGCCATAACCAGTGGCGTGACCAAAAGTGCTATTTAGCGAACTTATCCTATAGCATGACATCGTTATTTTGTCACTTCACGGGTGGTGGCGTGATCAAAGAGGCCAGAATTAGAAATAAAGTGCGCCGAAGGTTAACTTTAAAATAAAAATTAAATAAAAAAGTTAAATAAAAAAAAGTTCTGG
This sequence comes from Phyllostachys edulis, assembly GCA_036346405.1. Taxonomy (NCBI): domain Eukaryota; kingdom Viridiplantae; phylum Streptophyta; class Magnoliopsida; order Poales; family Poaceae; genus Phyllostachys; species Phyllostachys edulis. Next base: position 74,448,919 of record CM070549.1, on the reverse strand, counting down.
TGCAGATGGTGATAATTTGTTTGTGGGAAAATCGAATAGTCGCATGTTTAGAAAAGGAATAAGTTTATAATTGAATACTATGATTTGTTTTTATTTTTGCTACTGTTTACAATTTCTTTTTTATCCGTGATGAGTTATCATTCTCACGCTAAATTTTCATTACATAACAAAAAAAAAAAAGGTCAGAGACCATCTCCTTTGACCTTCTTCCTCACATTAAAAGATTTTACCTTTTGTGTTGTCTCAAGAGTTTCAATTTCTAACTAGCTTACTTGAAAAACTTGTCCATTGCTCCTTTGGGAGTTCTCATCTAAATTGCAACATTACTTTTTAAGAATTTCTCATTCGCGAATGCCATTTTTTTGTAGGGCTTTTAGAATATATCAAAATTGAGTTCTTAAAGCAAAAGGCATAGTTGGAATGTTCTTTCGGCATGACTAGTTCTCTTATCTCCCCTTGCATAAATATTCTCTGCCACGTAAAGATGTCCATTGAAATTTTAGGTGCCTATTGTGAGCTCTGTATTTGGAGTTCATTCCCAGGCATATCCGCTAACATCACACTTTGCTGATTCACCGCAGAGAATTGCCCTCGATTAAAAAAGGTACAAGAGCACTAAAATAAATAAAGAAAAGCAGTATATTTTCTTTGCTTTTTATCAGGAACAGTTCTACACTTCTACTCTCGTAATTTTCTTACTCTCCCCCCTCTTTTTAATTTCTTCTTATTCTTGAAGTAGACGATTGATTTAATCCTAACATTTGCCTTGTGAATGTCGCATATCTTTTTTATGTTGTGTTTCATTTGGAATGGAAAATGAAACCGGGGTTTTCATCTGGTTCTAATAATATTTTTTGTGTAAGTTTGGCTTCAAGGGAGTATACCTTCCACCATACCTTTTATAATGTAATTTTTTTATTCATTCTGTAACACTCCAGCCTAACACTGGACCCAGAATATCACATATATATTTTTCGCTCTGAATTTAAACCAATATTACTTATAATTCTAGTAGTCTTTGCATAGATAAAAACCCACAACAGGTTACCTTTCAACAATCATAACAAGATAAATGCATAAATGATAAATGTTCACACAACTTAGGACCTCGCGTCCAAAAACGCTTGGGGCCATGCGCCCGAGAACGCCTGGAACCATATATCTGGGAACATAGATTAGCAATAAATCTAATAAATAAACCATGAATAAATCACTCATAATTCAATCATTAAGATAATGAAATCTAGATCTACTAATCAACTCTAGATAAAAACACCAAGTCTCTAGGTTTAATGATAACAACTAAATAGTGATAACTTGGTGATTGATAGCATATGTGTATGTGCTACTCTCATCTCTATGCATGTCGTCTTCAATGATTACATAAAAACAACAAAAAAACAAGGATTAGTCCAAGACTCAACAAGTATATAATAGATTAATAAACATACACATATTAATCTTATTATTCATGTATTCCATCATCATCCCCTCATTGTTTCATTAATGCAATGCTTGGCTATACTACATGTCCACATGCACATCTCATAGCATAAACCAGTATAGCAAAGTGTTCACCCATCGATGAACCACTCATGTTTTGTCCTCTTTCATAAGAGGGTCCATGTTAACATCCACTCTTGTGGAGTGCCTACCGAAGTAGGTCTTTCTCTAAAGCGCTCCTGTAACATCCTAGACCAACACTAAGCCTGGAATACCACCAAACTACACTAATTACTAATTTTAACTATGCAATAAATTCCAGCAAGCAGTTAAATAACAAAACCCATCCACGGGTTACAGATGGTATTAGAGTATCAACCTTTGTTGCATGAGCGCATGCGGGACAGGGATGCGAGCATATGACGCATGGCGTGTGTGAGCCCGAAGTGGACACACGACATGATAAATCACTACTGCAAAACAGGTTATATTAGACGCCTCGTCACAGACTGTTCCTTTGGAACCGTCTGCGTTGTACTTATCACAGACGGTTTTTTAATAAGAACCGTTTGTGATATGTAGCGATGGATAGAACCATCTGTGATACAGAATTACCATAGACGGTTCTTATTAATAACCGTTTGTGAATCATCACATACGGTTTTAAATACAAATGGTCTGTGATGTCTCCGAATATCACAGACTGTTTGTATTTAAAACCGTCTGTGAATCATTACAGACGAGTTTTTTTTATCACAAACTGTTTGTGATTATAATCATATCACATACGGTTTTGTAGATAAAACCATCTCTGATACTTTTGTTTTGTTGGGCGGGTAAACAAAAATTTAGATTTAATGGGCGGGCTATCGAAACTCGCTTTATATTAACCGAGTCTCTGCACACCTCACACCTCTATCTCCTCTTCTGCCATCTCTCCTCTAACCGAGTGCCGCCGTCTCGTCCTAACCTTGCACCCCGGCCTCCCCCGAGCTCGTCACCCGTTGCCTCCTTCACCTCGCCCCGACCTTGTCGTCACCGGCCTCTCCCGACCTCATAGCCCATGGGCTCCCCCGACATCGTCGCCCTCGGCCTTTTCCACTTCGTCGCCCTAGCCTCCTCCGACCTCGTCGCCCCCGGCCTCCTCCACTTCGTCGCCCTAGCATCCTCCACCTTGCCTCGGCCTCGTCGTCGCCGGCCTCCCCCAACCTCGTCACCCCCAGCCTCCCTCGACATCGTCGCCCCCGGCCTCCACTTTTGCGTACGAACTCGGATTGCAACATTCTTTGGCTCGTTGGAAAGCCAACGAAAGGTTCAATCCAAAAATCCTAAGCCCATATCAAATTAATTCGCGAGGCTCAGGAGGCTCTAGACAAAGTGAAAAATCCAAAAAAAGGTCGTTTAGGGTCTCAAAACAGTCTCCGAAGTTTCAGCACCCGTTTTTTTTTTTGCAATAGAAAAAGATATCACAGATGGTTATAAACAACAACCGTATGTGAAAAAGCTATCAAGAACCGTCTATGATAATCAATTACCACAGACGGTTTTTGAACCGTCTGTGATAGCTTTTTCACAGACGGTTCAAAAACCGTCTGTGATGACCTCATATCATCACAGACACATAAATTCAGACGGTTCAAAAACTGTCTGTAATGATGGTTTGGAGCCGTCTGTGATGACTCTCTCTGTAGTTGTGTATGTGCCGGCATTAGACGCACGGACGTGTATCGAGGGGTGGTTCTGAGCATTTGCTGCGTATGCGGTATTTTGCCCAAGGCGTCAGCCCTTAAGCGGGGTTGAATTTAATACCCCGACCTGCTCGTAGTGTGGCCCATGTGAAGTTGTATGGTGGGATTAGTCCCACATTGCTTGTCTAAAGTGAGGTGTGGTAGTATATAATGTCTGTTGGATCCAAACATAGTATCTCCAAATTAACCCTTTTACACGAAGCGAGGATGAAAGTGTAAGTGAGGTGTTATGTGTGCGCATGTCCGCCCCACAGTGGGCTGGACATTGAGTTGATTTTAGGCCAAAGTGTTACATTGGGGTATGGTGCAGCTAGGATTAGGGCAGCGGCTGTCCCCTCCCCTCCCTTATATGCAGCTCACGGCCCACACTGAGTCCAACTTTGACTCAGTTGGCCTGGCCCGGCCCGGCCCACTCCATCTCTTCCTCTCTTCTTTTTCCCCCTTAATTCATTTTCTAGGCTTTTAAAATAATCTTCTCCCATGATGTACATGTCCTCCTCGGGAGAGGCTTGCATTTGCTCAAAATTCACGCTTATCTTTTTCATCAGGTCAATTCAACTCCAATGACAGTTTTTGTTTTCTTTAGGATTCAATTGGCAGTTTATTCCTGGCCATATGCGGAAAATTGGTGCGACGTTTTATAATCATAAACTATTCAGTATTTAATTACTGCGCGACCGAACTAAGCGAAAAAAGAAGTTCCCCTCAAACTCAAAGCCAATTGGTCCTCTGCTTTGCCAGCACCGGCCGCCAGACAGCTCCACATGAGAAGCTCCGAAGCATCTTCGACGGCGGTTAGTCCTGATGCGTATGCTCACATCGTAGCAAATTGTTCGCCGCGAATCTGTGACAATTAAGGGGAAAAACATAGTATCAGAATGGCAGTAACTAGTTAAGTAATGGTGAGAAGAAAACGCCAGCATGAGTATCTTTCAGTGGGGCCTTTGTAATCTCCTCCAGTCCAGGCCATCAGTTGGAATCTTTTGCTGAAATTGTATGGCTCCAGAGAGCAACTCCAGGATGTGTCATTTGTCACTGTTAGTGCAAGTTGAGAAAATGATAAACAAAAACACACAACAATCTTAGCAGGTAAATAGAGGACGAAATGGAGCGAGGAGAGGCCATCCACGTGGCTGAGCTGCCTCATGGCCGTTCAATTTCTTTTTGGTTTTGCGTGCCTCGGTGCCTTCGCGTCGTCCTCGCTGTCTGCTCTCCGCATCGGCGTGTGTGCGCGTTGATAACGCTCGCTGCCTGCTCTCTAGCGTGAGCGCGTGGGCATGTTAGTTGCTGAGCGTCCAAGAACGCGCATGGCATACTAGTACTAATGTATGCTTACTCCGATTCTAAACGTAGGCCATTTTTAGCATTCTCTGTTTTTCTCCAAATGTAAGTCGATTTAGGATTTCTAGACACTTCTGCCTCTTTTGTTCATGTTTTACCCTTCCTTAATTCCATACTCAATGGGCTCCCAAACTCAAATTAAACCGAAAGACTTTACCCATCTACCACCATCTTGATTAGCTTCATGTAGAGTATCACCATTATGCTCAAGCATCGGCTCCAAGATATTGCTTAACATTGAGCCGTTGTCTTTGAACTCATGACCTACCGTGAATGCATAAATACACTAAGGGTATCTCCAATAGTTAGTGATAATCTTGTCTCTAATATATGCTATATTATTTTTAGAAACAATATCTCTAATAGATAGTCTCTAGCACACTTTTCAACATTTATATTTTATAATTTTTATCTGAAACAGGTCTACATGTCAACTAGAGTAGATTAATGTAGCATGTCTTATTTCACGTGCACGATAGTCTCTTCAGGAAGAGACGACCTGTGCTCTCTCCTCCCGCTCTTTTCTCTATGTAAAATTTTGTTGATGTGGCATAGCTAAGAGACGACAATAAATATACTATTGTAGATGCCCTAAGAATACCCAAGAAAACAACGGTACAAAAAGTATCAGAGTTCAAATTGAAGTTTTGAAGATTCAGGCTCCTTTTGGCTCCAAAATTTATTTTTCATTCCTTGTTGGCTATGATTTCAATTTTTTTTGGGAAGTTTAGTTCTTACGCTAGTAGTACTTCCCTCCAAATTGTTTTCTCGGTAACAAGGCATTAACTAATGCACTAATGTGGTAGTACGGCAACAGTAAATACTACTTCTAAAGGCATCTCTAACAGTTAGAGATAATATTGTCTCTAACATATATTATATCATCTTTAGAAACAACATCTTCAATGGATAGTATCTAGCACACTCTTCAACGTTTATATTTTATAATTTTTCTTTGAAATGAGGCTATATGTCAATTAGAGTAGATTAATATACCATGTCTTGTTTCGCGTGCACGATAGTCTCTTTAGAAAGAGATAACATGTGCTCTCTCTCCTCCCTTCTCTTATTTACGTAGAATTTTATTGACATGATATAATTAAAAAATGACAATAAATACACTATTAAAAATGCCCTAACGAGAATACTTGCATGTTGTTGTGCATCTCTAACGAGAAAAAGAGTTCACAGCATTGATTGCATAGTTAACGAGGAATGATTGAGCGTAAAATGGTCACTTATACGCATCATAGTTACGAAACCCGGCCTGGCCGCCGGTTGGACCGGAAAAAACCGGATCCATCAGTTTTATCGGGCCGGTTGAGCTCCCAAGACTGGACATGCAATTGGCTCGGGAAAAACCGGCTGACCCGTTGGGTTTTCAGCGAACCGGCCGACTCGGGCGGGTTTTCAGAAAACCGGACATATCAGCATAGATAGCTCTTTGGCGATAAAGTTGAAAAGGACTGCTTTGTACTGCCCGAGGCAAGGGTGCGTGGGTTGTGCTGCCATTGCTCATCAGGAAGGCATCAACGAGAACTTTTTTTATTAATTAACTTTTTTAAAAAAAAATTAAAAGTTGTGCTGCCATTGCTCATCAGGAAGGCATCAACGAGAACCTTTTTATTAATTAACTTTTAAAAAAAATTATTTTAAAGTTACCCTTTGGCAAACTTTATATCTAATTCTGATCTCTTTGATCACGTCACCGTCCATTACGTAACAAAACAACGCTGTCACGCCATAGAATAAGTCCGCTAAATAACACTTTTTATAGAATAAATCCGCTAAATAGCACTTTTTATCACGCCACTGGTCGTTGCGTGACCAAACAACACTATCACGTCATAGGTGGTGGCGTGATAAGAGCTTACCCAGATACGAGCTGGCACGTGACAGCGTTGTTTTATCACGTCACGGGTGATAGCGTGACCAAAGAGGTCAGAATTGGAAATAAAGTTCGCGAGAGGTTAACTTTAAAATAAGATTTAAAAATGATTAATTAATAAAAATATCCATCAACAAAGCCTATTCTAATAAAAAACAGTTTCCTTTTTTTTGTACAACCACTTTTGCCGTGCTGAGCAGGCTTGTTATTGCTCGAAACACTCATTAACACTCCTTATTGATCACGTCACCGTCCATTACGTGACAAAACAACGCTGTCACGCCATAGAATAAGTCCGCTAAATAACACTTTTTATAGAATAAATCCGCTAAATAGCACTTTTTATCACGCCACTGGTCGTTGCGTGACCAAACAACACTGTCACGTCACAGGTGGTGGCGTGATAAGAGCTTACCCAGATACGAGCTGGCACGTGACAGCATTGTTTTATCACGTCACGGGTGATAGCGTGACCAAAAAGGTCAGAATTGGAAATAAAGTTCGCGAGAGGTTAACTTTAAAATAAGATTTAAAAATGATTAATTAATAAAAATATCCATCAACAAAGACTATTCTAATAAAAAACAGTTTCTTTTTTTTTTGTACAACCACTTTTGCCGTGCTGAGCAGGCTTGTTATTGCTCGAAACACTCATTAACACTCCTTAATACAGTTTTACTCTAGTGAACTAGCATCTCAAACATTCGTATAACATGATTTAATATATAAATGTAATATTTTCTCTATTTATAAGTCATATATATTTATTAAAATTATATATCATAAATGCGGTCCGACGAATAACCCATTGCCTCGAGAACTCGACCGGGCCAGGTTTTTTAATAACTATGCTACATATGCATTCAGAGGGAGTGGTAGCTAGCTAGCTTCATGGTATTCATGGTAGCTTGTGCTACTTGGAACATTAACCTTCAGTGATGCGCTAAACGGATCCATTTAAACTAGCACTTAGGGTATGTACAATAGTATAAATAATTATCGTCTATATCAACTATTCATATCAATTGTAGACATTTCATATAATAAATACATACTATTTGTTGTCTTTTAGTTATCTTTATGTAACACACAATCTTTTAACGCTTTTTTTCTTTATGCTATAAATTTCTGAGATTGTAGATGTATCTTTTCTCTCTTTATTCTCTTTCATCCACGCCAAGAAAAATTCTACGCAAGAACGACTATATATCGGTGACATAAGCTCTTAGATATTTACAGCAGATCTAAATTTTATTAAAGAGCTAGAAATTTGCTCATTCTTCATAAGGCAGGTAATATACTGGAACGGATGATTTGTGAGAAGGACCAAATTAGCTTCATTTTAGTCTTAAAAAAATTAACTCCATTTTCAGGATGGTTGCTACGTCGGGAAGACAGAGAAAACCTCAAGGGAGAGGGTTAATTCTGATTGGCAGCATGACATTGTTATAGGTAGACGCTGACAACATCTCGTATGGAAGAGAATAGCTCACATGGCACACTTACAATCACCACAATTGTCTGAATCATATTGTGATGGAACCTTTCAATTTAGTGTGACGATATTTTCTTTAGGATTCACTGGACGTGATTAATTCAGAATGAATGATTTGGGGCTTGATTTATTTATTCATTAGACAATTTATGGACTGTTTATTACCTATTGGTTCATTATTGAGTATTGTCATCTAGTATGTTGATTCTTTTGCTTATTGTGTTGTATTTAATGCTTTTATTGTGACTTATGTACTTGCCGTGCGCCGGCAGACGATGTATTTGTGTACTGGGTAATGCGGTTCTGAGAGATTGCCAACGCGCCCAGCCGGGAAATGTTGGACGTTTGGCCCCTAAAGCATCAAAGTTGGACAATAGAGATTGGCAATTTCTGAATGGATCACTTGCTAATGGCTGGTCTGGAAAAAACACTTTCGCCCGTTTTGCTAATGGCTGCCCCATACCAGCCCATCCAAACCGCGCCTTGAAGTAGTTTTCTCTCTCTCTTCGGCTTAAAAAACCATCATTTTGTATTGTTTCTTGTTTTCTCGAACACACGAGAAACTGCGAATGTTGAGCACTTCGAAGAGGAAGAAGTGACGAAGAGAAAAAAAATGCTAGCCTACCAAGTGCAGCGCTCCAGCCTGCTTCATGCTCGGCTCAAGTGACCGTCAATTCAAACAATTCAAACAATGTTTCTAACTTGAAACTGAGATCAATATATTCCTAAGCTCACATATAGTTATTCGAAGATCTCAAATCTTAACAATGACAAGCACGCAGCTTGCAAAATGTAACTCCTAAAAGCAATGCAATGGAAACTAAAAAACACTACAATACTCCACCGATCTTCTCAAACGCATCCATATTCCCAGTATGCTTCAGAACTGAAATAACAAGCAGGGATGAGCAAGCCATTTCATTGACAATCCGGAATCACACATGCACGGTTTTGCACACGTAACATTTTCAGGGCACAACTAGTGTTAATTAACACAAACATCACCAGCACAAAATACCTTCCAAGCAAAACCATCGGATGACCTTATTATTCACACCACACAACACATCGTGCAGATACGCTTCAGCCGGCAAAGGTAGCAAGGAAAAACAACTCTAGGCCTTTCTGCAAACGTCTCCCTCGCACACATACCCAGCTGGGGCAGCCTCAGCATCATCCCCCTTCTCTTCCTCCTCGCCCTTCTCCTCACCCAGCGCACACTTGGTGTGCAGATCGAAGTCACATTCCGCACAGTTGTAGGACCATGAATTGCCCATCTCCCCACATCCATCACAGCCATATGTGCGGCGGCGTGTCAGCACAAGCTCATGCTCCTCGTGCAGCTCGTGCTTCAGCTTCTCAGGCCACCCCTTTGCCATCTCATCGATTTTCTTCTCCAGCTCCTGAAGCCTCTCCTCAGTGAACGGAAATGCATCGGCGCCGTGGACCATCAGTGGGGTTTTTGCATCTCTGTTGACTGTGTTTCCATTGGGACCGATGGCGACGAGTGAAGGGATCCCACGGATTTTGAAGGTCTTACTCAAGTATGCCTTCCTTTCATCTCCCAAGGGAAGGGCAAGCCATGGCATGCCAGAGAAGAATTCGTCAAAGGAGCTCTGGTCCTTGTCGCTAGAGATGAAAATGATCTCAAAATCACTGTTCTTCTCCTTGATCTTGTTGTATTCCTTGACAAGTGTAGGCAGGAAGGCTCGGCATGGTCCACACCATTTAGCTGAGAAGTAAAGGATGACAGTCTTCCCAACAAGTTCTGATACAGGAACCTGAGAACACATAAAAAAGTAGATTTCAATCTTCACATACTAATATCAAATTTAGACAAGTAAAACATGCCGTAAGTGCAGGCAGATTCTTTGCAAGACAATCGCTACTAAGTGGGCAGTATAATCACTGGAACAGGTAAAACAGCCATCATATGTTCATCGCCAGTGACTTAAAATATTATACATTTGTAATCTCCCAGATAAATGGCTCTCAATCAACACCAGGAGTTCAGCCCTTCATTTTCCTTTGTTGCTGGGCACTAGTAGTAGAATAAATGAATATAGTAGTATTTCATAGAAAATGACACGGGAGCTTGGTGATCACAATATGGAAAGTCTGCACCAACTTCACTAGCTCTTAACATAGTAAAGATCAAGAATGATTATCGTGATGTCAAGCAACAAAAAAGGGGATATTTCATATTCAATAAAATTGAGCACAAGGACAATACCTAGATGAGCATGGCTAATAAACTCCAATGCAATAATAATTTGCTCCATAATACTTCATACAGGAATACCTATGATCCATCCTTCCCAATGATAAAAAGAGATTTTAATCTAAGAAATCAAGCACAAGTGACACATACCCTTGCTCCATCTTTCCCAATTACAAAGTCTAAATCACCAGTGACCAGAAGGGACTGCAAGGTCTGTGATGCTGCTTGAGCCTTTGCCTTCTCAGCAAGAATTTCCAGCTTCTCTGCATCGAAGGGGAACCCCTCCCATGCATCCATACCATGTTCTTCAATTATCTCCGCGACATTGTTGTTCAGTGTCTTCCCATCAGGACCAATCAGGACAAGCGTAGGAAGATTGCTAAGCTCAAAGTAACGAACCAGCTTCTCACACATCTTGTCACCCTGAGGAATGGCGAGCCAAGGCTTGCTTGCAAAACTCTCATTAAATTCTGCCTCATCGTTGTCCAAGGATACAGCTACAACTTCAAACTTCTGCCCCACTTCTTTGAGTTTACCATAAATCTTAGCAAGCACTGTGGTAAATTCATCAACTGGACCATAGCCGTTCACCACAAAGCACACACCAACATACTTCCCCTCAAGGTCAGAGATGGGTACCTGGGTACAATAATGACACCACAACAGGTAAGAATGTTTGCATCTGTACAATCACGGATAGACGATAAATAACTGCGACCAATCAGTTACCTTGTCTCCCTTGTTTGAAATTAAGTAGTCACGATCAGGTGTACCAAGCACGCTATGAATAGTTTGATTATCTTTAGCTGCCTTTTCCTGTTCCTTCAATTCCTTGATCCTCTCTGGTGTAAAAGGGTAAGCTTCTATACCATACTCACTCACATATTCAACTCCATCTTCAGTATAAACTTCACCAGTTTTTGCATTAAGGATGATGAGGTGCGGAATACCCCTGACCTTAAACCGGTCATCAAGGCCTTTACGACCGTCGGAGTCAGAGAAAGGGACTGCCAACCACGGCATCTTTGCGAAGTACGCATTGAATGCTTCGTCATCCTGATCGCCTGAAACAAAGACCACCTGAAAGCTCTTTCCCTGTGAGGCCAGTTCTTTGTATGCTTCAATAAGCTTCGGCGTGAACCGCCTGCATGGCGGGCACCATGAGGCCGAGAAGTATAGGGCCACAGTGCTTGCCTCAATGCTGCTGATCTTCACCTGAAGGATGACAAAAGGGGAGAGCAGTTCAGATACTATGGTTGGGAAGAACAAGTTGGTTATACTTGTTTTCGTTCATAGCCTGTAATTATTTCTTCTTTTGCTTTTGTTTAAGACATCTACAGAATATGATGCACAATTTGTGATTATTTAACCTGTTCACATGCATGAACTTGACAAAAAGGTAATCTATTTTTATTCACTAAGTATGTTGTCTGCGGTAGTGGAACCAACCTTGGCCACTTTCCACCACTGCGTGATGAACTCACTGCACTTTCCTCACATCTTTTCATAAAGAAAAGATCATAACAACTTGCCCTCTTTCTTTTTCACTAATGAAATTGTGGTACAGAGACTGATAACTAATATGTACAAGATAAGATTGAACTATCCTATTCCCAGAAAAACATGATGTTACTTCTACACTAATTTTGTTTCCATACAAAAAAAAAACAGGAAAACATGTTGTTACTTATAAGTTATAAACAAACTTTGCTGTCTGGATTGAAAAAAAGAAGAAGAACAGAGATCAGTTATAAAGAAAAAGAAATTAGAACACTCATCAAATAAAAATCGGCCATACTGCGGCTGTTTCAAGTTAGGACATGCCCCACATATCTCCGATATCAGGACAGCCAGTAAAATCTGATAATCATACTAACCGTGATCATGCCAAAGTTCTTAACTTTACTGTTTATTCGGTAGAATCCTCCATGGAAAAGAAATACCCCTCATCTGATTTGCACCTTGCTGTTGATAACTAGACAGATCCAAGACCACCAATCCAGACACAAGAACCAAGAGGGAAGACAAAGACGCGCGACACGGACAGCATCGAGCCAAAGAGAAGCGCCTAATCGCACATCCGTACAAGCGTAGGGGTGGGAAAGAGGAAGGAAAGGAAGAAACCGACCTGCTCGCCGGAGTTACGGACGAGGAAATCCCTGTCGCCAGCGGCGAGGATGGTCTCGATTCCGCCAGTGGTGGTGGACGACGCCGCCATCCGGTGCCTTGACTGGAGGGGAGGGGAGGGGAGGGGGAGGGGGAGGGGGAGTGGGAGTGGGAGGGGGTGAGCAAGTGGAGGAGCGGAGAGACGGTGCGTGTTAGAGACGGTGGCTTGTGCCGTTTGGTTTGGCGGAGATTGAGGTGGGGTTAACGCCTCGGTTTATATAGCCGCGCAAGCGGTGGTGGTGGTCTGCGTTGGCTTGGCGTCATGCCGGCGGCCAGATGCCGAGGTGCTAAAAATGCTTCCTTAGCATGAAAGATAACACAAAACGTACACGGCTCCTCGAATATTTAGCTTTTTAGTTATAATGTTGGAGAGAAGACAGTGTTACGAGATATTATCATCTATTTTATTCTAAATGTTTTTGTTGCAAATAGTACGTTCCTGATGTTTTATTACGAAAGTAGCACTTGTCACAATAAAATTAAAAATCTGAACACTCATCCGCACGATCACCGGCCGAACGTGATGTCCAGGCGACACGTCGCCTCGTCCGACCGGTCACGGGCTGGACGACACAAATCTGCAACTGTAATTACTTAACAATCGTAATTAATTATCAAGCGTAATTAATAGCCCAAATTAAGTAGCACACATAATTACTTAGCAACCGTAATTAGCAGCCCAAATTAATTAGCAACTGTAATTAGCACAGAAATTTAGCTGTGTCCGACCCGTGGCCGGCTGGACCCAAATTAACTCGCAAAAATTGGTGAGCACTGAGCACTTGAGAGTTTGGCGATGAAGTATTTTTTTTTTTGGTTCTTGTAGCTCTATCATAACTGATTCAGTGGGTTATAGAATATGACCTACTGTAAATTATGCAAATAGACATGAAACATAATGCCGCAAAAAATAATCTGGATTAGCCACATGAAACATTAGCAAATTAAATAGTTAGCTGGACCTTTAGTTTTCAATCGGTTTGAGATCAGCTTCTAATGTCTAATACGATAGATCTTCAGTATTGAGATCTCCGATGCAGAGGATCCAAATATGGTCGGTTGCTTGTCGTCGTGTACCGACCACCGAGTGTACTGGTGTGTGACTGCAACTTGGTTGCTTTTCTGGCCGACCGGCCCACTTGGCTTATAAACAACGGAAGGAGGGAGCATATACCCCTGGATTATCCGATGCCTGTAAATGTAATGTCTTACTTTTTGGCATAAGATAATGTTGCTCTCATAAATAAACAGTACTGGTATATATGCACTTAGCTAAATAGCAGTGGCGGAGACGGAGGCAGGATTTTAATGATAGAGGTGCGAACTTAAAACATATCCGTTCGAACACAAGTTCAAATATGTCAAATTACATGTTCGCACTATAACTAACATCACAAAAATATTTTTAGAAAATTACAACTTGATACGACGTTCCTTCACGCTCTGAAAGCGATTGATGACAACATCATCACTAACTTGTATAAAAAATTCACGCTCAATGTACGTAACTAAGCAACATTCAAGTATTGTTCACCTATGCTATTTCTTAACTTGTTCTTTACATGATTCATTGCCGAAAATACCCTCTCTACACTTTCAGTAGCCACAGGAAAGATCAATACCAATTTGAATAGCAAATAAAAAAGTTTATAGCGATCATGCTTCTTTGTCTCAACAAGTTTAATAGAGTGCTCACTGAGATTCTCCACTTCTCGAAACCTTGTATCTTGATGCATGTCCTCGGGGTCGAGACTCGAGGGGCGCGACCGGCGCGTCGAGACCAAGATCGTCGGTGCAGAAACCAGAAGCGGCGCCAGAGCGCCGTGATGCGTCGATACCACGATGAGTCGCTTGCGCGCTTTCACGCCATCGCCAGGCGCTGGATGGGCAGATGGCACTTAGGCATAACGCCTCCTTGACTAGTTGAATTGGGCTTGATTCTCAGATTCTGTTGGGTCTAATGCTAAATGGGCTGCTAGGAGTTGAGAAGTATGTATGTTAGTATGTGTAGTGTATACTTTATGTATTAAAAGGGGTATATATCAGTTTTTTATGCAAACATTTTGGGCGTGCAACTGCACCCCCATGCCTCTACTCTGCCTCCGCCACTTCTAAATAGAGTTGTAAATGTTCTTTCTATATGAACGAAGCCGGAAAGCTACCCGGGCGTATCTATTATTTCAGCATAACTGCATAAGTCTAGTCTACGACGATCTAAAAAGAATGAAGAGAGAAACGGGGCATATAGATTGGCGTGAGTAGTCCCCCCCGATCTGGATGCTCTAAATGCAGATGTAACACTGTAGCATCGGTTAAGGAAATACCACAACAATTTCACTGTGGCAGAAAACACTGTAGCGGTCGATCTTGCCCTTCGCTTTTTGATCAGGCGGTGGAGACACTTCTACGTGTGCTGTAGCATCTTTGCATTGAGACCACTAATACAAAAGATCACATGCTATCCTCCTTGCGTAATGATATGGGCATATTTTATTTTTCTCCCTGGTCTAAACTACTAGTAGTAAAACTTTTGAGGAGAAAAAACATCGGTTCTTAAAGAAAGAGAAAAAGGAATAATTATGATGCATCTCTTACTCATCACGGTGCCATTAACTCGGGGATTAGGATTCTCTGCATTGAAGCTATCAATGCAGAGATCTACGGTAGCATAATGTTAGAAGCGATCTCCACTATCCGATCGCAGGGGCGGAGCTACAGTAGGTGCTTGGGGGTACAGTCGCACCCCAAAATTTTTGCACAAAAAACTAATATATACCCCCCTTAATACATAAAGTATACACTACACATATCAATATACGTGTTCTCAGCCAATAAGCTCAGCAGCCGACAGCCCACCCCATTTCTTATTCGGCCCAGGTCAGCAAGCCCATTAGCCATTGCCTTAATGCTCTCTCCCCATTTGGCCATTTCTCTCTTTCACTCTCCAGATCTGACGCTGCCGGCGTCGGTCGCCTCTGGCGGTTTGGCCTCACTGCTGTCATGTCTGCGCCTCTGCCGGCTACCGGCGCGCTACTCGCCGATGCCGATGCATGCCTTTGTGCGTCGCGATCACGCACACCACTTGCCAGCCGGCTGCCTGCCGCGCCCGCACACATAGGCTCGGCTTCGCTTACGATCGGCTCGACCTCCGTGGCCGCAATGCGCCGTCCGCTACTAGTACTATCTTACCCTCTCTCCATCCTCGCTCCCTCTCCTCTTGTGCTTTGGTTAGTGACTTAGTGCTCTGTGGAATTGTGAATGGCAAAATGGGTCATGTACTATGTACTGATGTCTGATGTTATATTGTTTGGCTGATTGGCTCACTGAGTTACTTGATTGATCATTGAATCCTCTATGCTTTGGTAGTGCTCTGTGAATGGGTGATGTTCTGATGTTATTGTTTGGCTCACTAAGTTAGTTGATTCTTGATTGATCATTGTCTCATTAAATGATTGAATCCGGAATCCCCTGTGCTTGGGTAGTGCTCTGTGAATGGGTGATGTACTGATGTTATTGTTTGGCTCACTGGATTAGTTGATTGATCATTGATGTATGGTTAGGGTCAGCCCTCCCCTTAGTAATTTAGTGATTTGGTTCTATATGTTTGGAAGTTTCTATGATTTGCTTATTGTCTAGTTTGTGGGTTAAAATGACTCTTGATTTTTTTTTATTCGTATCGTTACCAATACCAAGGGCTAATTCTTAAAATTTAGAGCTTAGTTCATATAGTTATGGACTTATGGTAAAATGTTGTTCTGTTGTAAATGTAGGTTTGTAGAGCACTAAAATATGAAGAATAAAGATCTAGCATCTTTATGGGTGCTCATTCTGCTAAAGCTGAAAAGGCACAGAAGATCTCTTCTTCTTCAACTCCGTGCTCAAATAGAGAAAGCAAGACAAAGAGTATTTTGCCTTCAATTGCTGAGGCACAAACAAATATTGACAGTGGGGCGCCTAAGGAGATAATTTATGATATTGATTTTCTTCCACATGATCCAGCAAAGAGAATCCCCATCACTTGTTATTCTGTAAACGAGCAAGATGCAGTGAGAAGAGGATATATTGCAAAAGGGCCATGTCAACCAAGGACTCATGATTTTCCACAAAGACAAATTGGAGGTATGCGTCACTTCCGTGATGTTTGGTTTGACAAGTATGATTGGCTTGAGTATAGTGTGGAAAAGGATGCTGCTTATTGCTTTGTTTGTTATTTGTTCAAGGATAAAACTACTTATGTTGGGGGTGATGCTTTTGTCAATGGGGGTTTAGGCATTGGAACAAACCGAGTGGGTTTGACAAGCATGTTGGTGGTATTAATAGTACCCATAACCGAGCTCAAGAGAAATTTAATTTTCTCATCCAACAAAAATCAACAATCGCAGTGTCTTTTAGCAATTATAGCACTAAAGAAAAAGCTCTATATAAGTCCCGCTTAACTTATTCGCTTAAGTGCTTGTGGTTTCTTTTGTGTCAAGGGTTGCCTTGTCGTGGACATGATGAAAGTAAGATATCAAACAATAAGGGAATTTTTTTGGAACTCTTGAACTAGCTAGGTGAACTTTTTGAAGATGTTAAGAAGGTTACTTTAGTGAATGATCCACAGAATTGTCGAATGACTTCGCCTTGCATACAAAAAGAAATCATCAACTCTTGTGCCAGAGAAACCAATCGACTTATCATTGAAGACCTTGGTGATGACTACTTTGGAATACTTGCTGATGAATCTAGTGATGTGTACCAAAAGGAACAATTGGCTCTTTGCTTGCGTTATGTTGACAAAAAGGGAAGGGTAGCTGAAAGGTTCCTTGGTATTGTTGATGTTCTGACAAGATGCTTCTTCGACACTTAAAAGCGCAATCGAGTATTTACTTATGGACCATTCATTGTCTTTATCTAAATGTCGTGGTCAAGGATATGATGGGGCTAGTAACATGAAAGGGGATATTAATGGTCTGAAAACAAAAATTATGGAAGAATCTCCTTCAGCTTATTATGTTCATTGCTTTGCACATCAACTCCAATTAACTCTTGTTGCTGTTGCCAAGGAAAATGATGATTGTGTTTGGTTCTTTGATCACCTTAGTAATGTGCTGAATGTTGTTGGGATTTCTTGTAAGAAGCATCACATGCTTAGAGAAGTTGAAGCCCAACAGATTCTGGAAGCCTTAGAGTTAGGTGAAATTGAAAGTGGACAAGGTTTACATCAAGAGATAGGCTTAGGCAGGCCGGGTGATACTCGATGGAGATCTCACTATAAGACTATTTTGCATGTTATCTCTTTGTATCCTACGCTCAATCGAGTTCTCACAATGATTGGAAAGGATCACACTCAATCGGAGCGTTTGAAAGCTCAACATTGTTTGGTGATAATTGAGTAATTTGACTTTGTTTTCATGGCACATTTATTGCTAACCATATTGGGATACTCAAATGAACTATGTTATGTTTTGCAAAAGAGGGATCAAGATATTGTTAATGCTGTTGAGCTTGTATACATGACTAAACTTCAGTTGCAATTGTTGCGGGAAGATGATGGATGGGAAACTTTTCTTAAGGATATCACTTCTTTTTGTGTTAAGCATCGCATCAAAGTTCCTGACATGAATAGTTTTTATGTGCCTCCGGGGAGACCAAAGCGTTTCTTTGCAAAAGTAAAGAATTCCCATCACTTCCATGTTGAAATATTTTTAAGTGTCATTAATATGCAACTTCAAGAGCTCAATAGCAGGTTGGTTAAATTTGTTACAACTGTTTATTTCTAAATTCCAACGCATCTTTGCTTCCTATTAATACATTTGCTTCTTATAACAGGTTTGATGAAGTTAATACAGAGGTACTTCTTTGCATGGCATCTTTGCATCCTGCTGATTCATTTGCTTCATATGACAAGGATAAAGTTCTTAAACTTGCTAAGTTTTATCCTAAAGATTTCTCGAACATAGATTTGATCCAACTTTCTTTGCAACTTAATATGTTTATCACTAACATGCATCAAGATACAAGGTTTCGAGAAGTGAAGAATCTCAATGAGCTCTCTATTAAACTTGTCAATGAGCTCTCTATTAAACTTGTTGAGACAAAGAAGTATGATCGCTATAAACTTGTTTATTTGCTGCTCAAATTGGTATTGATCCTTCCTGTGGCTACTGCAAGTGTAGAGAGGGTATTTTCGGCAATGAATCATGTGAAGAACAAGCTAAGAAATAGTATGGGTGAACAATATTTGAATGATTGCTTAGTTACGTACATTGAGCGTGAATTTTTTCTACAAGTTAGTGACGATGTTGTCATCAATCGCTTTCAAAGTATGAAGGAACGCTGTATCAAGTTGTAATTTTCTAAAATATTTTGTGATGTTCGTCATAATGCGAACATGTAATTTGACACATTTGAGCTTATGTAGTATGCTATTTGAACTTGTGTTGGAATGGATATATCTTAAGTTCATATATCTATCATCAAAATCCTGACTCCGCCACTGTCCGATCGAAGTCGAATATCTAGATCTATTGCTACCGCGTTGCTGTAGTAAAATCAACACATTACATGTTTCGATGTTGCTCTGTACTTGCTACTGTGCACTGTGAAGCAATGCAAAGCATCGGATCCTTAGCTGGGACCATCCGACGTGAAGGCACACATGCTATCATCTCCTCGTGAGGTAGCACAAGTAAAGTAGAGGACCACCAACTGGCCAGTTTAGTCAGTCAATGGTAAAGAAGCCACTGTGAAAATGTTACGTTCATAAAATCCTATGTAGAAGAGAGATAATACATAACGTCTTTTTCTAAAGAGCCTGTCGTACATGTGAAATAAGATATAATACATTAATCTATTCTAGTTGATATGTATGTACTTGAAGCTGGATATTCACGTGCACGTCAGCCATGTGCGTGCGTGGTGCAACCGCACCTATGTACACTCAATAATTTTTTTTCTTCCAACCGACGTAGCTCGTGGGCGTGGGTCCAAACTTATCTGACACAGGACGTTGACTGATCTCCAAGGCAAGTCTTGGTTGCTAAGAAACCCGTGCGCTCTCCCAGCCTTGTTCTTGCTATCCCATTGGCCTTGTGCTGAATAATTCTAATCTTGTGTGAGGATGCGTGTATATTCTTTTGACGTGTATCCCTGTCATTAAACTGAGCATCTTCAATATTATATTTATTTTTATCTCTTAGTTATATCACGTTAATAAAATGCTACGTGGAAGAGAGAGAGGAGAGAGCACGTGTTGTCTCTTCTTGAAGAGATTGTCATGCACACAAAACAAAACATGATACATTAATCTACTCTAGTTGACATGTAGACCCGTTTCAAATTTTTTTTATAAAATATAATATTAGAGAGTGTGCTAGAGATTATCTATTGGAGATATTGTTTTTAAAGATGATATAGCATATATTAAAAATAAAATTATCTCCAACTATTAGAGATACCCTTTAGATACAAATGAAGTCACACTTTTCTGCTTGCTACTCGCTAATACTGCTACTACTACCGAATGCTCATCAAGCACAAGCCAAGCATTGACCAACTAATTGAACTCGGGTGGTTTAGCCTTAATTTGTGAAAATCATTCAGTATATACTTCCTCCGCTCCCAAATATGTATCGTTCTAGCTTTCAAATTATATTCCCTAATACGTGTCATTCTACGATTTCGAGATAAATTGTACTCCAACCATTTTTTTTCCTTTACATACCATTCTCATTCATTGTCTATGCTATTTTCAATGTCGTTTACTACTAAGGATTATAGTAGCACACATCATCCGAGAGTAATAAGTGACGTATTGAAGAAAGGAAATAAGGTCTTTTCTATACGTCCCTTGGTTATTGTGTAAAATCTTAAAAATCTTAGAATGACATCTATTAAAGAACGGTCGGAGTATTTGTTATCTATAAATTTTTTATATTAAATAATCCTTTTTTAAAATTTTATTTTAAAGTTAACTCTTGGCGTACTTTATTTCCAAATCTAACCCCTTTAGTTACACCATCACCCATGAGTGACAAAACAACGCTGTCACGCTAAGGCAAACTCTTGTCACGCCCTGGGTGGTGGCGTGACAATGTTATTTAGTCACGTCATGGCCAGTGGCGTGACCAAAAATACTATTCTACGGACTTATCCTGTGGCGTGACAGCGTTATTTTATCACGTCATGAGTAGTAGCGTGATCAAAGAGGTCAGATTTGGAAATAAAGTGCGCCGGGAGTTAGCTTTAAAATAAAATTTAAAAAAAGGTTAATTAATAAAAAAAAGTTCTATTATCTACAACTTGTTGAGAATTTTAATCTAATATATGTTTTTTCCTTGGTGCAAAATAATTAAATTCAGATGTACTCCCATTAATCAAGTGGTGGGGCCTCATCAGCCTCTGAATGGAGCGACAAAGTGTCCTGATCAAGTCCAAGGGGGACCACGAATTCACGCATGCACCCAGTTAAGGCTTTGTTCCTGTGTGTACTAAAATAAAACAGGGCTCACTAAACCCAGCTTGACCTCATTCGCAGCTGACCCAGAGCTAAGCTAAGATTTCGATCTCAAATTCAATCAATGGCATACAGAAAAAATGTCCATCATTCACCCATTTCGTACCCACTACACATGTCGATCGATTGACCGTCAAATTGGCCATCCAAACAAGAACGGGATGGCCCAAGTGGCTGACTAGCCGAGTGACAGTGCGTTATAACGATTTTTAAATAAGCATAATATAAGTCATTAAGTTAGAAACCTAATATTTATAAGGTAATTATTCTACAAATAAAGTTTTATATATAATTTGTATCTAATCAACAAACCATATATAATCTTATCACAAATCACAAACACATATAATTTAATATATATACATATCTATCTACGAAATATCCTACCAACTCAAAAAAGTAGGGACGGAAGATGGTACATAGTAGACTCAACAACACCACTAAATCCTTCTTTTACAATAGGGTACAACTAGGGTCTAAACGTACGATGGGAAGCTTTCTATTGTACACTCAAGCACAACATTCCGCGAAAACATATAAAACAATTTATCAATATGTGTGCAACATTTTTCAGAAACATGCGCAACAAGTGTGGAACAAACACCGAGACATTTATAATGTCCAGCAAAGTTCAAGTTGAGTTACAGACCATATTGTCATACAACCTTAATATGCTTCAAAGATAAGTGAAAAATTTCAAAAGCAATAGACCTTCTCTAGAAAATAATGATACAACGCTACAATGTCCTGAACTTGTAGAGAAACGGGGTGTTATAGATTGGCGTGAGTAGTCCCCCCGATCTGGATGCTCTGCATTTAAAATGCAGATGTAAGACTGTAGCACCAGTTAAGGAAATACCACAGTGATTTTACTGTGGTAGAAAACACTGTAGCGGTTGACCTCATCATTCGCTTTTCAATCGAACAGTGAAGACGCTCCTAACTCACGTGTGCTGTAGCATTTTTGCATTGATGGCATTCTATCCTCTTTGTGTAGTGATATTGGCATATTTTATTTTTCTCCCTGGTCTAAACTACTAGTAGTAACACTTTTAAGGAGAAAAAACATTGGTCCTTAAAGAAAGAGAAAAACGAACGTAATTCTGATGTGTCTCTTACTTATCACCGCGCTATTAACTCTAGGATTAGAATCTTTTGTATTAAAGCTATCAATGTGTCTTTACGATGACATGATATTAAAAGGATTTCTACCGTCTGATCGAAAATTGAACGTGCAAATCTATTGTTATCGTGTTGCTACAGTAAAATCGACACATTACATGTTTTGATGTTGCTACTGTACTTGCTACCGTGCACTGTGAAACATGTTCGCTTCATCACAAAAACACTTTTCACACGATGACCTACGAAGAAATGCAGAGCATCGGATCCTTAGCTGGGGCCGTCCGACGTGAAGGCACACATGCTATCATCTCCTCGTGCGGTAGCACAAGTAGAGGACCACCAACTGGCCAGTTTAAAGTTGGGTCAGTCAATGGAAAAGAAGCCATTGTGAAAATGTTTTTTTCATAGCCGTACCATTCACAATTTACATCTTCCAATTAGTACACAACTAACGTGTCAAGGCGACATGCATGCGCCCATATACATCTGATGAGACTTAGGGCATCCAAATAGTTAATTTATTGTTGTCTTTTAGCTATGTCGCGTCAATAAAATTCTATATGAAAGAGAGAGGAAAAAGAGAGAGAGCAATATCGTCTCTTCCTAAAAAGATTTTCGTGCATACGAAACAAGACATGACATATTAATCTACTCTAGTTGACATGTAGGCCCGTTTGAAAGGAAAATTATAAAATATAAATATTGAAGAGTGTGCTAGAGACTATCTATTAGACTTGTTGTCTCTAAAGATGATGTAACATAGATTAGAAATAAGGATAATCTTTGGAGGCATATGTCCGATAGGAAGCAAATAGTCCGGACGCCTCGCTCCTTGGCTCATTACGTAACCTTGCTTGTTTTCTAGTTCTAGTATTCTCTTGGCCCAGCTCTTCTTTATCCACAACTAATTAATTTGGACAATCACCGACAGGTAGATCGACCTTATCTACGCGACTTGATAGTCAGATGATAGTAGCTATTTTTTTACCCGTTACTAATTTACTACTACGATGACTGTTACGGCTGGCTTTCATTTGACTCAAGTGTGTGCGTGGCATCATGTGCAGGTCGATTGATGTGGTCGGGCGGTGTCCTGTTCAATACTAACACAGGGCTTTATGAACACGAAAGCTCTGCCGTAACCAACATTTAGGTGCACCAAATTTTACGTGGAAAATTCTTTCAAAAAAAAAAACCACGGGCGCACGACGACGATCCTAACTATATCAGAAAAAATGTTTACAACATTTTTTTTACAGCTGCAACCGTTGTCCGGGGATGTTACAACCGTTGTCCTGGGATGTTGCAACCGTTGTCTTAGGATGTTGCAACCGTTGTCCGGGGATGTTGCAACCGTTGTCCTAGGATGTTGCAACCGTTGTCTGAGGATGTTGCAACCGTTGTTCGGAGATGTTGCAACTGTTGTCTTGGGATGTTGCAAACGTTGTCCTAGGATGTTGCAACTGTTGTCCGGGGATGTTGTAACCGTTATCCAAGGATGTTGCAACCGTTATCCGGGGATGTTGCAACCGTTGTCCGGGGCTTTTGGTGACTTCCAATACACCCAATCTGATCCATAATCTAAACTAACTAATTACTCTTGATCCACACCATCCGATCAAATTCAATTTTGATGAGAGCATTATGTACGTATTGATGAAACACTTGTACGAGGTAGAAAATAACCTTTCGACCACAGTTTTAATTAGCCTATAATAGACCGTGCATATATAAACTGATGATCTCGAAGTCTAGATGCTTGAAGGCACTCCCTAACTAGTGATACAAGTTGGCGTTGATTAAAAATATATAGTACGTACTAGTCTAGTTGATGAGTCTAACCACTTGACGCTCTAGTGGACTAGTTGTGTCACACGTCATGATATGGTGATAGTCTAGTTGGTTTCACCGTACTGCACTCGATCGGATGCTTGGGTTGACGTGTGGACTTCGGATTGGTGGGTGGGTTTTCAATTCTACATCTGGACGTATGGGTGGAAGCTCTCACCCGTACGTCCGACTGCTAGTGCCTCTCTAGAAATAAGGTTATCTCTAAGTATTGAAGATATCTTTAAATCACATCTTTTTCAGGGAGCAGTGGACCACCGCCTAACGCACGCACACACTCGTAGGTGTCTCTTACACACGCTACCAATTTATCGGAGGTATTTAAGCCCACACACATCGGATCACATACATGTTTTTCCGTGTTTTTATTGAACACGTACACGTATATGTATTATTAAAATGATTGACAATAGCATCAAAACTATAAAAGACAAAAGACTTGAAGCTGGATATTCACATGCACGCCTAGCCATGTGCGTGGTGAAACCGCACCTATGTACACTCAATAAAACTTTTTTTTCTTCCAACCGACGTAGCTCGTGGGCGTGGGTCCAAACTTATCTGACACAGGACGTTGACCGACCTCCGAGGCGAGTCTTGGTTGTTAAGATCATCTTTTTATTCACTTCAAATGAGGAGAGAGAAACCATTAAATCGATTCAATATATTAGAGAGGTCGATTCTAACAAAAAAATACATAGAATCGAATTCTACTTAGAAATCGATTCAAAATATTAAACAACTCATATGAGCATTAAACAACTACATAGAAGAGAGTGCATTTGAGAGAGGATACTATTATTTTATGGTTTTTTAATGTAATGTGGGTCCCAGTTATTAGTAAGAATCGGTTTAATACATTGGAGAAAAACAAGCTCGGTTCCTAGAATGCTTACATGGTATGACTTTGAATCGACGTCGGTTCAATACACTAAAGATGCTCTAAGAGACCCGTGGGCTCTCCCAACCTTCTTCTTGCTTTCCCATTGGCCTTGTTCTAAATAATTCTAATCTTGTGTGAGGATGCGTGTATATTCTTTTGACGTGTATTCCCGTTATCAAATTGCCATTTAGGGCATCTACAATAGTATATTTATTGTCGTTTTTTAGCTATGTCACGTTAACATAATTCTATGTAGAGAAGAGAGAGGAATGAGAGAGAGCATATATTGTCTCTTTCTGAAGAGACTGTCGTGCACGCGAAACAAAACATAATATATTAATTTACTCTAGTTGACATCTAGACCTGTTTTAAAGGAAAATTATAAATATAAATGTTAGAGAGTATGTTAAAGACTATCTATTGAAAATGTTGTCTCTGAAGATGATATAACATATGTTAGAGATAATATTATCTCTAACTATTGAAGATATCTCTTAAACACAAACAAAGTCACACTTCTGCTTGCTACTCGCTGGTACGCTACTACTACTCGATGCTCATCAAACACAAGCCAAGCATTGACCAACTAATTGAACTCGGGTGGTTTAGCCTTAATTTGTGAAAATCATTCAATATATACTCCCTCCACTCCCAACTACGCGTCGTTCTAACTTTCAAATTCTGTTCCCTAATACGTGTCATTGTACGATTTCGAGATAAATTTGTACTCCTACCATTATTTCCTTTACATACCATTCTCATTCGTTGTCTATAGCTATTTCCAATGTCATTTACTACTAAGAGCATCTACAATAGTTTATTTCTTAGCTTGTTACTAAGATGAGAGAGAGTACTCAATCTAATAAAAAGAAACAACCATTCCAATGGATTGTTTCTTAAACTTGTATCTAAGACTTTAATTGCTACAAGCTTATTGGTTGTTAGTAGGCAGTGGGATCAACAAAATGAATGTTTAGGTAACAACTAAGCCTCCAATAGAGTTTTTTTGTTGTTTCTTACGTCTTGGTATTAACAATCAGATAGTTTCTTCATGTAGAAACAGCTTCACCTTCTCTCATCATCTTCTCTCCCCCACATCATCTAAAAGCTGATGTGGCAACCTCTTAGTAACAGCTGAGGTGGATTGTTGTAGATGCTCTAAGAGCACTTGTTACTAAGAGGAGAGAGAGAGTACTTAATCTAATAAAAAAGAAACAAGTTTTCCAACGGGTTGTTTCTCGAGCTTGTGTCTAAGACTTTAATTGCTACAAGTGTGCATGATTCTTGATGATCAATAATGAAGTACAACTTTGTGGCCTACATGTTTTAGCTCATTTATCATATCAATAATGAAATCGGGCTGCACAAATGATCTGGTGGATATTTTGCTTTAAAACAGTGGAACCCACAAAACGCGTTTTTAGGTAACAAGTAAGCCTCCAATAGAGTATTCGATTATTTTTTGTGTCTTGGTATTAACAATTTGCTAGTTTCTTCATCTAGAAACAACATCACATTCTCTCCTCCACATCATCTAAATGCTAATACGGCAACCCTTTAATAACGGCTGACGTAGACTGTTGTAGATGCTTTATGGATTATAGTAGCACACAACATCCAAGAGTAATAAGTGACATATTGAAGAAGGGTAATATGGTCCTTTCTATACATCTCTTGGTTATTGTGCAAAATACTAGAATGACATCTATTAAAGAATGGTTGGAGTATTTATTATCTGCAACTTGTTGGAAATTTTAATCTAATATATGTTTTTTTCCTTGGTGCAAAATAATTAAATTCAGATGTGCTCCCATTAATCAAATGGTGGGGCCTCATCAGCCTCTGAATGGAGCGACAGTGTCCTGATCAAGTCCAAAGGGGGACACCACGAATTCACGCATGCACCCAGTTAACTGGCTTTTGTTCCTTTCCTTGGAATCTTGTCATCTCTTTCAAAATGTTTGTGTGTACTAAAATAAAACAAGGGCTCACTAAACCCAGCTTGACCTCATCGCAGCTGACCCAGAGCTAAGCTAAGATTTCGATCTCAAATTCAATCAATGGCATACAGAAAAAAATGTCCATCATTCACCCATTTCGAACCCGCTACACATGTCGATCGATTGACCGTCAAATTGGCCATCCAAACAAGAACGGGATGGACTAAGTGGCTGACTAGCCGAGTGACCGTGCGTTGTAACGATTTTTAAATAAGCATAATATAAGTCATTAAGTTAGAAAAACCTAATATTCATAAGGTAATTATTCTACAAATAAAGTTTTATATATAATTTGTATCTAATCAACAAGCCATATATAATCTTATCACAAGCCACAAACACATATAATTTAATTATCCACAGAAGATCCTTCGAGTAACTTATGCATATATACACATATCTATCCACGAAATATCCTACCAACTCAAAAAGTAGGGACGGAAGATGGCACATAGCAGATTCAACAACACCACTAAATCCTTCTTTTACAATAGGGTACAACTAGGGTCTGGATGTACGATGGGAAGCTTCCTATTGTATACTCAGGCGCAACATTTCACGAAAACATATACAACAATTTATCGATACGTGTGCAACATTCTTCAGAAACATGCGCAACAAGTGTGGAACAAACACCGAGACATTTATAATGTCCAGCAAAGTTCGAGTTGAGTTACAGACCATGTTGTCATACAACTTTAATATGCTTCAAAGATAAGTGAAAAATTCCAAAAGCAATGGACCTTCTCTAGAAAATGATGATACAACACTGTAACGTCCTGAACTTGTAGATGCAACAAACGAGTACACATTTGCAACAAAACTGAATCTTTACTGCAACAAAAAGTAAACTTTGTGCAACGAATTAAAATGCCAACCACAACAAACACGTTGCAACAAAATCATACATTCTATGCAACAATTAATAAAACTATTGCAACAATCCAGAGAAATATTTGCAACAACTCTTCTGAGAGGAGGACATGTAGGCGACGGCGATGGCCGAGCTCTAAGGAGGGAGTAGCGGCAGCTAGCACGGTGCCATGCCTCCACCTCACATAGCCAACTAGTATGGTCACAACAACAATATACGAAATGCAACAAAAAGTTATCGAGTCTACAACAAATATCAAACTCCGATGCAACAAAAACAAAAAAATACAGACAAAATATATAATAAATGAGAATCATTAATACAACAAAAATTAAAAATTGTTGCAACTATGAAAAGCTATTGAAACATCTGCAACATGAGTGTGTGGTACTGTAACATATAAAAATAACAGCCGCAACAACACGACTTACCAATTGCAACATTTTTACAACAAGCGAGCCCACACCACCATCTTGTTATCGGAAGGCCCAAATCTGGTAGGGCGAGGCCAGCCTAGCACCACCGCCTCGTCGCCTCGTCCGTACCGTCCTTCGTTCGTCATCCATGTCACAAGGTGAGGGAGGCGTCGGATCTCATGGTTGCCACAAGGTTTGCATGACGCCAAGGCACGGACGCCGTGGAGCTCTTGGTGAAGGATTTCCTCGACGGCAATAAAGAACACATGCCCCTCGAGTGTACAGCTCGGTGATGCGGGGGCTCGGCAAGGAGAAGCGCCTCGACATCGCGTTCGTTCCTCGTCGTGGAGCATCTCAAGAGAAGGGGTGGCAAACTCAACCAATTCGTGTAAGAACTGTGGATAATTTGGGAGGATTAAAGATGTTCTCGTCCACATGGAAGCACATGGGGTTTCCCTACTCCATTCGAGCCTTTTTTTGGAGTAGGGGGGGGGGTGGGGAGAGGATTGTGTCGGTACGTGAAATGGTAAAAGAGCAGACGGTAAACATGTAGAGTGAATAAAAAAGTCCGAGAAAGAGCATCGATAATTTTTTACGTACGTAGCATATAACTTAATCATTTACAATAATAAAGATTCTGGTTGGCCGATATCGTCCCTCCCCGGTAGACTTGACTTGGCCGGGTCATCTAGATTTACTGAACTAGTACTACTTAATCAAAGGCCTCTGGATTCTGGATATTTCCTGGAATTCAGTGATGTCATAGCACGTTACGTCATCTGCCATCGCTTTTGCTTGTGTCATCATCTACGTCGCACGTCATCAATGTGACCAACTTGTCCAGCCGAAGCTGCCAGTCGCCTTCGTTTGTTCACGATACACAGGACGCAGTGATATGTGTCCACTGTCTGTCAGTGAAATTACTGTACGGAAGGACAGCAGAGAAAATACTATAGCAAAAGCACAGTTTTCACTATTTTGATGATACTGTAGCGATCATTCCTCCATGTTCAATACGACGGCTAACGAGAGCTAAGGCAGATAGCACTGTACGCCTATGCTGTTCTTAGTTGCAATGACGAAGAATTTCAATCCTCACGGTAGAAGCATAAAAGCGCTGAAAAACTCACCTCGAGCATTTTCAATTGGACAACGGAATCCAAACAACGGCCGTGGATCGTATATAAGAAATCTATTGTGATCTGTTAATCCTCGGTTTATACTCACTTTGTTCCACTATATCTGTAGTCTCGAGAGTATTCATTTCAATATATTTGTCTATTGAGGAAATCTAAAGGGTAATTATTGCAAATTTTTCTCTCTATTCTTTTACTTAAATGCTTTAGAAGTGGTTAAGTAGTTGTAATATACCATTTAATAGGGGTATGTATGATTATTTCTCACTAAATATTTTTTATGTTTAGTGATTCCTTGGTCTACGCGTATGATGGGTTGTGAACAAATATAGCAAAACGGAGGAAGTATTATTGAGAAAGAAATTTTCATTCACAACCCTAGCATCATTTGTACCGAAACTTTCCTGGTGATAAAGACGAAATTTTTTCCTATGAATAAGTACTGTTCCTAGTTGTAGTCTCAATTCTTTTGTATGCATCATCCTTTGTCTACTTATGTTTTGTACTCTTTCTTATCTCAATAAACTAAGAACAAAAGAAAAAAAAAAACTTGTGTTATTACAATGACATGACAAAAATGACACAATTTGCTACATGACACCACCCAACTTTTGTGTTATTGGCTAGTAGATATCTAAATTTCGTGTCTTTGTCAAAAGACATTAAAATTTTGTGCCACTTTGCTGTGGGATACTGAAGCCATTAAAACAATATATTTGGCTAATTAGGAGAGAGAAATCAAGGAGAAAAACTTCTATGCCCTTCACCTCCCCTTCCTTCCTTGCGATGCAGCAGGGCAGTGAAGCTAGGATGTAGCGACGGTAGTGCTCCAATGGAGGAACAACAGCGCAGAGGGAAGCATGGCGTGTTCCCGAAATGGGAAACCCATTTTTTTTGTGGCGTGAGGTGACGAGGCGGACGACGACGGTCAGAACGAGTGGGACAGGGGCGACAGCTGCGGGGAAGAAGAAGGCGCAGAGAGGGGGCAGCGATAGCGGCGACGAGAAAGCAGCGCAGAGATGTCGCGGGGATATGCTGCCGGCATCACGTGGAAAGGAGGCGGCGGGGCAGAGAGGGGAGGTGACAGCATCGCGTGGAGAGGAGGCGGCGACGTGGGGGCCGTGGGGGGGGTAGACGACTCCTTTTTCTCCCTTTGGCACCAAAGCTCGCCGGCAGCTGCAGCGAGAAAGTGGCACAGAGAGGGGGTAGCGGCGACACGAGGATACGCCAACGACGTCATGGGGATAGGAGGCAACGACACAGAGAGGGGAGGTGGCAGCGTCGCGTGGAGAGGAGGCAACGACGCTGGGACGTGGGGCGACAGCATCGCGGGGAGATAATCCAACAACAACGCTGCGGGAGAGAGAATCCGGCAAGAGCCCGATGGGCGGGGGCGCTAGGTGGGAGGAGGCGCGGGGGGTGGGGCACGGAGGGGCAGGACACCGCAGTGAAGGAATGAGAAGGAAGGAAGGAGACCAGAATGGCAAAATGGACTTTCATTAGCTTTTTCACTCCTCTTTAGTCTGAAAATGATATTATATTGGCCTCAGTGCTTTACAATAAAGAGTCACAAAATTTTAGTGTCTTTGACAAAGACACATAATTTAGATATCTACTAGCCAACCAATAACACAAAAGTTAGGTGTGCTCTAACCAATTTTGCCAAAATAATATTAACGAATAACTTTGGTTAAATTTTTGTGTGCAGAATGACACATTATGGTTTGCATCTAGATTAGTAATAAATGTTTCTAGCAGACTCAGATGATTAGATCACATGTCTCTTCAGAGATATCCGATAAAATTGGAACGATACAAAAATGGGAAAGATACAGAGATGATCATATCAAGATCACACAGGATCAAAGCGCGATTTTTTTTAAAAATAATCCATTTTTTATTATAAATTACAACATTATACCTACCATATTGTTTTTTACAAAATATATCGCTGTCGCCGAATCATGGGCGATCGACTTCGATCATAACGGACAAGCGACACTAACGCGATCACCGAACCGTTGGGCAACATTAATGCAAGCGCCCAACCGTTCGGCAACATTATTGCAGTCGCCCAACTATTGGGCGGCAGGTTCTATCGCCGAACCGTTAAGTGACAGGAGCCTTTTAGTCGCTGAACTGTTGGGCGACTAGATGGCTTATATAAAGGGCTGCGCAACTCGGCCCCCCGGCCGAGCGACAATAAAGAATTTGAGCAAGAAGAAGAAGAAGAGAGGGAGAGGAGAGGAAAGAAAGGGGAAAAAAAGAGAGGGAGAAGAAGAAGAGGGGAGGGGAGAGGAGGAAGAAGAGGAGGAAAGATTTGTCCATGAGGTAATTTTTTAACCTTGTAGTGTATTTCTTTGCAGTAAGTACATAGTTTGTGTAGTTAAAATAATAGTATCAGTAGCACCCATAGAAAATTTTAGTTCGAGAAAAAAAGTAGAAAATCCGAATGTTGTTAATTTATATGTAAGTAGTAGTAGTAGAAAACTTAAGTTAGAGAAAAAAATAGTCTGTGAAGGAGAATTAGTGCTGTTTGTGAGAAGTATTGTAGTTGTGTCGGTGCATGCGTGACCGACTATTATTCGGTGAATAATTAGAAAGTTGGTAAGTAGTAGTGGGGTACTCTGGCTGAGCGCATAAGGAGGATGAATTATTTGTATGGACTAATTAGTATAGGTTAATTAGTATGAACTAATTGATTTAGGTAATCGGTATAGCTCTGTAAAATACTGGAACGCCACTTGTAGCATTTTGGATTGCAAGTTAGCGTCAGAATCGGATAATGCCTGGTATGGAATAGCTTGGTTTTCAGGTTGAATCAAAATAGTGTACTGCACGTTCATTGTGCCCTCTGCCTGAGGGAACGAATGACGCCTTGACCATGCTGTAGTGTAGTTGTTCACGATAGGTGAATGGCCGTACAAATGTAAATTACAGTGTAGCTGTATTTGCATATCGTGCGTTGCGATCTGACTAGTTGCAATATTAGAAATATTTGTAGACAGACAATAAGTCATGCCTGTAACCACTACATTGAAAGTGCATTACGGTGTTGGCACCGTTCGTGAAGGTCCGTGCGGTGTTGACTTGAGCAGTTTTCGGTAAGTCACTTTGGTACACCCGGACGACGAGAATGCACGAATCGCAGATGTGATGCACTGGCTCACCCGCAACTTCTCCTTGGACCCTGAGGTGTGCAGCGTCATCATACAAGGGCTTTGGAGCCGGTCTCCCACGGACATCGATGGGAGTTGAGAAGACCGATGCGCAGTCAGTGTGGAAGGGCTTT
This sequence comes from Phyllostachys edulis, assembly GCA_036346405.1. NCBI lineage: Eukaryota > Viridiplantae > Streptophyta > Magnoliopsida > Poales > Poaceae > Phyllostachys > Phyllostachys edulis. The sequence goes on along the minus strand of CM070549.1, from coordinate 74,416,546 downwards.
ATAGAAATCGCCCATAGTGGATACTGAGTGTCTTGATTATGCAAGCATGCCCAAAAGAAGTCAGGCAGAGTCCCGCCACGGATATCATCCGGGTGGTGGAGCTGACTTCAGTGCCCAAAGATGTTGGTGAAGAAGAGGACCCAGAGGCCGGTGTTACGAGGGTTCGGAGGATGTTGCTTGTGACGAGCCCGACGCGGTAGATACAGGAGAGAAAGATCGGTCACCGCATGGTAAGCCTACAAGACAGACTGATGAGGAGAACATAGGGAGTACATATTGCGTCAAATGGATATCGATGACCGGATGGCCTTGGCTGAAGAGGAAGTTGTACAGGAGGACGACGAGGACAGTTCCGATGAGGACGGAACTCCCATCCCCCAGGAATGGAATAGATTTGACGTTGAGGGTGTAGCTACGCATACCAAGGATGAATTGCTGTGGGAGTACCATGCCACGGAGGTTCGGTTGCACTCAACGTTTGCTGATAAGACATCCTTGTAGGATGCCATTAAGCTGTAGGTTATGTCCATGCAGCGGACGTTTCGGGTCGTCAAATCTAGCCAGGAGCAGTACACCGTCAAGTGTGAGCAGGCCGGTTGTCCTTGGCGAGTGCACGCACATAGACCGAAGTATGAGGCTCACTAGCTTGTCTCGAAGGTGGAGCCACACTCCTGCATGCTCAGCAGTGTTTTGTCAAGACATCGTAACCTAACATTGACCTTCATAGCCAATTTGATGTATGGAGAGATAGTGGAGAAGAAGGATGTGGAGGCCAAACACATTATGGTGGCTATTGAGAAGAAATTCAAGTACAAGATCAGCTACGCGAAGGCGTGGCGTGCGAAGCAGAAGGCTTTGGAAAGACAGTTTGGGCCTTTTGAGGCGGCGTACGACAACCTTCCTCGTATGCTTAGGGTGCTGCAGCCTGCAGGAGAGAAACCAGGGCACGTACACTGCTGAAAAGGACAAGCCATCTAAAAATCCACAAGGTTTTTCGATATTGCATAGGGCCTTCGTAGCCTTCGGTGCCTACATCGAGGCTTTTAGGCATATGTTGCCCGTGATCTCAGTTGACGGGACCTTTTTGACCGGGAAATACAAGGGGCAGATCCTTACGGCCATTGGCGTTGACGGGAACAATCAAATTCTACCGTTGGCCATCGCATTCGTTGAAGGTGAGAATTACGACAACTGGTTGTCGTTCCTTCGACATGTGAGGGTGGGAGTTGTTGGAGCTCGTCCTGGTGTGTGCGTGATCCATGATTGCCATGCCGGGATGCTGAAGGCCATAAGAAAACTTCAGCAAGACCCCGAGGAGCCGTTCCCTTGGCCGGATATGAGGGGTAGATGGTGCATTTGCCACATGGGGGCTAACTTCTTCAAGAAGTTCCTAAAGCAACCATTGGTGAAGCTATTCAAGAGGTCGGCTATGCGTAACCAAGAAGTATAAATTTGATGCTTTATGGGCGCTCATCGATGAGCACAACAGAAACACGTGGGACGAGAGGAACCAGGACCGAGTGCGATTTCTTTGGTGCGAGGAGGAGGACCTCGAGGAACATCGAGTGCTTCACACCTTGGATCGAGGCCGAGCCATTGGACAAGTGGTCTCTCGCACGACAATTTGGGCAAAGTACGGCATAATGACAACTAACCTTGCGGAGGTGTACTGGCCCGGGTTCTTAGGGCCTTCGTTCTCACCACTGCCGCCATTGTGGAAGGTGTTCGCGACAAAGACAATCGGGTGTTTCAGTGGAGAGGCGTGCAAATGTCGCACTTCATGCCACCAACCTCAAACACCGTCTCGCTCAAGATTACGACATACATGCAGTGAAGACAGAGAAGGGCCAGTCGCACATGGTGTACGTGATGGGCAATACGGAGCATCGTTTCGACGTGCTCCTCCGAGATAGATCCGGGTTTGGGACAGCTCGTTCTCTTATCACCCACGAGGTATGCCTTGGAGATCATGTGAACGAACCTAATTGAACATGCAACAAACCGAAACTCTTAGACAAGTCATGCTTTCATGTCCTCGCCGCATGCGGGATTGTGCACATGGACCCTTCGAACTTTGTGTCCGAGTACTTCTTGAAGGAGAGGGTGGTGTAGGCGTGGACTAGCGAGCTTAGGGGGTTCAGGGTTGTGAGTAACTTCGCCACCTTGGATATGTCAAACAGGATCTAGATTCCGGATCTTGACATGCTGAAGGGTGGCAAGGGTCGTCGGCAGAGTCGTTGTATTACCAATGATATGGACGAAGCACAAGCCGGGGCGTTGGGTAGACGCTGCGACCAAGAGGGCCACACAGCCAAACGATGCAAGGCACCAACTGAGGAGTAGGCACTGGCATGGTTTGCGGTAGCACTTCTTCGAGTGCAAAGTGGGACCAAAATTGCAAATTAGTGTACATTGTCATCATGCCCAGATCGTTGATGTAACTGCTCACATTACCCAATTTTCATTTGATGTACGTACCGCCGTAGCACATGTATCGTATGTTGCACGTAATGTTTATGTAAGTGTTGTAGTACTATCCCTTTTTCATTACTTTTCAAAGTACTGTCCTGGTTGCCTAGTACTTTTTGGTTTGTTTGTTTACAAGTTAAATTTACTCCTACTTTACATTCGATGTTTTATTTGCGTGTATTTGCTAACTTGAAGTTGTTTTGTAGGTATGGCTCGTGACCCTCATGGATCCGACTGGAGTTTCGGCCTCCTAGAGGAGCGCATCGACTGGCTACATCGCGCGTCGCGTCGTGTCCCGCATCCTGCAGGCACGACCGATGCGACTGTGTTTGGGGTGATCCGCACGCAGACACCTCGGGTGGCCTAGAGGCTAGACCCACACTGGACAGATAGGTTAGCATACGTCGACACTATCTTCTCTCCATACGTACCTTCAGATCGACCTTTTCTTGCTTCACGTGCTCGGCGTTGCGGTCTACTACCTCTCGCCGGATGGTGCAGCCACAGACGAGGACGAGCCAAGAAGACTGTGGGTGGCGACGACGGAGACGCCCATACGGGCCGAGCGGTCACGACTCTTCCCGTTCGACCGCTCCTTGCTGACAGCTCTTGTGGACCAGTGGTGGCTGAAGACGCACACTTTCCATCTCCCATTCGGGGAGATGGCCCCTACTCTGCACGACATTTCCCTGCTGCTTGGCCTCCCTATCGCGGGAGGTGCTGCCTTCCCACAGGAGTCTCCGGCCTACTGACGCGAGGAGCTTCTGGCCAGGTTTCAGGGAGTCCTTCCGCCTACGGTCGCGATCGGATACTACGTCTTCTCGGAGGCACAAAGGCACGGCCCGCCCTTGCAGTGGCTGTCGTAGTTCCGGGTATGTGTTCAACGATGTTCCCATTGGGAGCGCTGCGCTCTCCTTTCCGTACTACGGTCTTACTATCTTTTTCCTTGTACACAAGTCGAGCGGATGGACCCTACCACGGACGATCAACAGGTGTCACGCCACCTCGAGGCCTACCTGTTGTGGCTGTTTGGTTGGGTGCTGTTCACCAGCAGCCACAGTGACACTGTCGACGCGCGGCTCATCGCGTACGCTAGGGCCATCGCCAACGGGGAGGCCCCCCAGATCAGCTGGGGTTCGGCTGCACTTGCCGCCACCTATCGCGTCTTGTGCGACGCGTGCTGCAGGTCGAGGCCGAACTCCGTCCTCACGGGGCATCCTCTCATCGCAATTGTGGTCGTTCGGCGCTTTTAGCCTCGGACGGCCCTGATGACATGGCGCTCCGACGGGCGGAGAGATGTACAATGCGTAATGTGGACCGCTAGCAATTGGCTCTCTTTGGTGCCGACGACGGGTACGTACTCTGTCATGCGACTAATTTCTTCATATAACTGATCGTCCTATCTAGCTTGTGTTCCTTGCAGATACAGTTCGCGCACGTGCAGGTGACACGGGCATACGAGCCATTCGTGGAGCAGGTTGACTGGCTCACAGCGGACGATGTTCGCTGGGAGCTATACTCCCCTCAGGAGTTAGATGCCCGCGTTCCTCATGGCCTTTCCTCGCTGTGCCTGCGCGACCGGGACTACTGGTTGACCAACAGGGCGCTTGTCTTCGATGTCTTCGTTGAGGACTACGGGGCGCATCGTGTGATGCGCCAGTTCGGCCTACGGCAAGAGGTTCTAGTACAAGTCAGGCGGCCAGTGCCCGACAGCGTGCATGTGTGAGTAATCGACATAGATGTCTTGTTGTTGCTGTTGTCTCGTACGCACGACTTCTAACTACATGTTATGTCTTGCGCCAAGCAGAAGGAGTCCTTGCAGCATGAACCGGGGAGTAGGATGGACACGTGGGTAGGGCAGTGGGAGGACACACTACAGGACTGTGTGCAGGAGGACACCCCTTACGACCACAGTGCCTATGATGAGTACCTTATTTGATGCACTCCTCGATATGTACCAGTTCAGATTGCCGCAGCACCGGCCCACACCACGTGTCCTGGCACTGACCGACACATGCCATGTGCATTTCGCGTAGGATGTGCACTGCGCAGTACGTTACATCCTACTTCAAAAACATCGCTTGTCGGTACGTTACATCCTACTTCAAAAACATCGCTTGTGGCATCCCCAATTACAGTTTTCACCCTGTCTTGTTTTCATTGCAGGTGAGCATCGGTGCTTTGATTGTGAGGGACTGCCGCTCCTTGTTTCAGAGGTTCACCGACGGTGTGGAGGGCACACGCGAGGAGGCAGCCCAGGCTTTCCATCGTGTGGCTGTTCAAGCCACACGTATTGTCGCCCTGTTGTCGTGCGCCAGGCTCCTGGAGGTTGACACGCTTGCGCTTGGTTAACAGTCCATACGTCGCCAGCCGTCGCCCCATCCTAGCAAAGACAACAGTGGGAGGGTCGCAGGCTACGCGCGGCACGCCTCGACAAAGGCGAGGCTCGGCGGACCACGTCCGACACCACCACGGCCTGAGGAGGCCGGAGGGTCCGGCTGGGCATAGCCCCGTACATCGGCAGCGTCGCACTACATCGGTCCTCCGGACTCCTTCGCCTTCCACACGCAGCACACGCAGGGCGCGTACGACATGCCATACTTCCCTCCGGACGCCTTTTCACGCGCCATGGCGCTAGCCGAGGGTACGTCACGTCTCTATTTGTCAGCACGCATTGCGTTTTTTTATCAACTAACAATATTTGTTGTGTAGGTGTTCTGGCCTATGACGGATTAAGGGCCTCCCCAGGCGACGCAGACGCGCACGATTTCCTTGTGGAAGAGGACCAAGCACCTCAACCCACACCCGCTGAGGTTCTCTCTGGGTCATAGCTCGCCGGTGCGCCAGTTCCCACACAATAGCCAGTTCTGTCCACCCCCCGGCCTTTCGGTCCTCATCTGACTAGGCCTCCAGACCGTCTTTCCCTCTCGGGGCCGAGGCCCTAACACCTAGCGTAGAGGAAGGGGCCCAAGCGAGCCCGTAGGGGAGGACGCGGAGGTGGAGTGGGCGGTGGCGACGCGGGAGGGGAGTGTTGTACAAGGGGGCGCCTCGGACGTAGCTTGTTGTCGTTGTAGTGGCACGCACATATGCAGTTAGGGTTCTGAAGAATCTAGACCCGCCATTATGAGTTAATGAAGTATTTTGTTGATTAATGATAAATTTATATGTGAAACTAACATTTCTATTGATATACCTATTGTGTAGTCTTATTTGGATGAAAAAGTGAAAATCAAATAGGTATGCATTCGATATCATATTCTTATATATTGTTGCATTCCACGGATCCAAAATATAGGTTGAACTCCACCAAAAGTCTAACTTGAATATGTGCATATGTTTTTATTACACATTTGTGTATGCACACATTTAGGGGGAGTTCACTCTATGTTTTGTGGTTTCATTAGTATTGATCCATATTCCTTTGTCCACATACTTTAAGGATCTTTGCTTTGAAACATATCCTTGAGTATATATAACTTGTGTAGTTAATATATTCATATGAGTATATGAGACTTGTGTAGTTCATATATGCTCATATATCCTTTGAGTATATTCAACTTGTGCAGTTCGTATATACTCATACCAATCTATTCAATTATTTGCAATTGAAGTGATTATCATCAATTACCAAAGAGGGAAAGATTGTGATATCTTGTCCCACCATTATGAATTATTGGTATGTCGTGGTAAATGATGATAATCATATTGTGGAACTAACATTTTCCATGAGTTGGATAAATAGGTTATGTTCTAGGGTGATGAAGACTTTAGATGACATCATTTGTTGATTGTCATCAAGTTAAGATTCGGGAGAAAAAGAAATCATCATGTGTTGATGATGTTCGAGTCAAGATCCCGAAGTGAAGAAGATCATCATGTGTTGATGATCATCAAGCCAAGTTCAAGAAAAGGATGTCATCATGGATTGATGAGCATCATATCAAGAACTCGAAGAAACGGAAATCATCGTGTGTCGATGATGTTCAAGAAGAAGAGATGATCATGAGTTGATCATCAAGTCAAAGAGAAGGGCCATCATGTGTTGATGGAAGTCAAGTGAAGGATGCATCATATGTTGATGCATTTCAAGACTCGAGATGATGGATGTCATCATGTGTTGATGAGTATCATATCAAGATCCTGAAGTAAAGGAACTCATATTGTGTTGATGAGCTTTCAAGTCAAGAACCCGAATTTGAAGTGAAGATGTGTGTCATCAAGCTTCAAGTGTGTGTGCAAGGTAAAGGTATGACTGGTTAGGGCTAAGGATGTGTTCTTAGTCTTTTACCGGTCTTGGTGTTTGGTTGGAAGACCGGATTGTTAGTATTGGTTTTCCGTACTATTAAGAAGGGTCTTGTCTAGTAGCTTGAGTCTCATCATGTGTTGATAGCTCAATCTCGCTTGCTCTAGCTCTCCATGGCGAATGTGTTTTGCAAATAGTTGAAGCTCATGCATTAACTCTTTGTAGCATGAGACTATAATTTGTAAATGTGTTTTACAAATGGTTGAAGTCCATGCAACTACTCCTTGTGGCATGTTGCCGATATTTGCGAATGTATTTTGCAAATAGTCGAGGCTCATGCATAATCCTTGTAGCATGTGACTATACTTTGCAAATGTGTTTTGCAAATAGTTGAAGTCCATGTACCTACTCCTTGTGGCATGATAACAAATTTTGCAAATGCGTTTTGCAAATTGTTGGGATTCATGCATTTTCCCTTGGTATGGCCTAAGATTGCTCGTTGCTATTTTCTTGGACTTAGACCATGGTGTTGGCTCTATGGAGTTGTGCTTTTTGATTTGATCAAATGTGTTTGAGATCAATCAAAAAGATGGGTTGTGTATCCCTCTGAATAAGCTTTCCATAGAGCCCAAGATTACTCAATTTCAATATCGGAGTCAAAAGTTATGACCGTTTTTCCAAGTGTAAATGCTCAGGTTGAAATCGAGGCCGGATCGACCGCAATTGAAAGCCCAGATCGACCGCCCATATGCTCAGGATGACCGCCCTTATAAGGCCGGTTAACTTTTTCCAGAGGTCGAGTTTTTCGTTTTTCTTCCACTCGGAAGGCCCGGATGACAGGGGTTGGTCGAGCCGGACCTGTGAGGCGGATCGACCGAATTACATGTAACGACTATTTTTATAGCCGTTGCATTGTAACTCAGACTGACTGGCCCTATGCCTGTGGTCTGACCGGGTTTCCCTGATTTTCAGCAGATTCTCCTCCAACGACTAGTTTTTGCACGTGGGGTATAAATACTCACCTTGGCCGGTTGGAGGGCAACTCTTGGCATCCCATTTCATTCTATTGAGCTAGCGTGAGCTTCTCCTCTCAAATGTGCATGTGTCGCACCTTGTAAGCGAAGGGAGAGACTCTAGTTGCATGTGTTGCAATTAGAATGGGATTGAACGTCAAATTGTGCATGTGTTGCACTTGGTGAGAGTCAAGCAAGGGGCTTGGCTTATTACTCCTGGTGTTTGCCGACACCTAGACGGCGTAGATGCGTCGTGGTCCGGTGATCTTCTCAAGAAGCTTGTGAGAAGGCTCGGCGTGTTGTGAGTGGTTTGGTGCTCGCCATCTCTGGAGTGGAGGAAGAGCAACCCCGAGTGGATCGAGGTGTTGGTTCGTTTTGGAGCCGGTCCAAGTAGTTGGACTTACCTCGGAGGTGTTGGCTCAAGTTTGGAGCCAGTCCAACATGGTTGGGCTTACCTCAACATGGATTAGGGGAGACCGGCAAGTCTCCGAACACCACGGTAAAACATCGTTGTGTCTTTGTGGTTTGTTATCTTGTGATTTACTTTGCGCAATTTACATTCATAGAATTATATTACTTACATGTATTTGTATGATTGCTATCATTATCAATAGTCTTATTGTTGGTGCACCTAGTTAAGATTAGTTGATTTAGGTTTTATTTGTGCAAAACCGAATTGTCTTTAGCTCCCGCATTAAAAATCGGTTTTAGCCTTAGAGTTTTTTAGAAACGACTATTCACCCCCCCCAGTTGGCCTCCTCGATCTTACAGGTTCGCGCAGCAGCATATGGGATCATAGGAACTTCCTATGTTCACGACCTCCTCATTGCCCCTCTCGCGCTGCATCTGTTGGCGGAAGTCATCATTTTGCTCATTGAGATTGTCAATCTATGCCTCCAACTGAAAGATTCGGTCCCACAATGTATCAACATACATCACAATATGTCGTTCATGGGGAGGATCGATCCATTGGACAAAGTCGCATTTCGCCATCTACTACAAGGGACGGTTAACATAGAGGCTCTATTAACAGTAACATGAAGCAAGCTATTTGCTAATTGTACCCCAGAGTGTGGGCATCGAAAGAAATGTCGTCCGCCATCGAAAGGGGCGTCCGTGACCTGCACGAAAGCGTCCTCCCTGTGTCCGCATTTCGGCCATACCAATTGAGCACGCTTGTTCGGCATCAACCGGTAGTTAGGACCGAAGTCCTCCCTCTTTCGATGGGAATGTCTTACTTCGGCGACCCCGGTTGGACTGGTCCCTCGGCGTCTGCCATGGTATGTTACTATACGACGGAGAAGGTTCGTCTTCCTACGGTTTCAAGGGTCGAGTGGTTCTACTTTCGGAGCGTGGGGTGTGCATTTTATAGCCCGCGGGGGGAGGCTAACAAAGCGGGTAATGTGTTAGCTTGCAGATGATAAGACCAGACGAGGCTGGCTGCTTTGCGCAGAGACAAGACCAAACAGGGCAGCTTTGCGTAGTGACAAGACCAAAGGAGACAGCCTTGCGTAGTAACAAGACTAGACAGGGCAGCTTTGCGCAGTGACAAGACTACACGGGGCAGCTTTGCGCAGTGATAAGACCAAAGGAGACAGCTTTGCACAGTGATAAGGCCAAAGGAGATAGCATTGCATAGTGACAAGACTTAACGGGTCATCTTTTTTCAGCGAGAAGACCAAATGACAACACTATATGCCAACTCTTTGGCTTATAAAAGGAGGTGGAAGAGATCTAAGAGAGAACACTACATAACCAAACCTAACACTACACCAGAGCTTGCTTCACCACGCCGGGATAGACAACATGAAGAGGCAATGGGACAAGATCCGCGAACTAGCAAGGGCTGCTGGGGCCCGGGAAGAGCAAGCAAGGGCTACTGCAGTCCGGATCGAACAAGAGGAGCATGCAAGGATGGCCGCTCTTCATAATGACGCCCCCTGTAGCAGCAACCCCTTCCAGAACGTTCCAATCGAGCGTTCGCCACAACACCCGTCAGAGGAGGAGACGCCGCCCCTCTGTTGGTGTAGGGACCCATGCAAGTTCTTCAAGTCTAAGCAGCGGCTGAGCCTGGGTATGCGTTATTAGGGTTGCACGAACTACTCCAGTGACTATCCCAACAGACGTGGGGACACGCGCAGCTATCAGCAGCAGGTAAGGACCAGTTACAGTATGTTCCCCTACTATTTCTCTTTCAAAATACGCACTAACAACCTCTCTTGTCTATCCGTAGTCCCCGGATCCGCTATGTGGCTACTGCAAGTGGATCGACCTAGAGATCCACCCGCATGACCAGTGGACTCTCAACTTCGACGAGTTGGATGCTAAAAGGGCCCGCGAGATCCGAGAGGAGGAGCGCCGCAACGACGAGCAAAACAAGAGTATCTGCCGGGAGATCAAAGCTCACCTCGAGGCGTGCAGGCGCAAAGAGCGCAAGACTCGCGAGAGGGAGCGCGAAAAAAGAGGGAAATGATGGCCAAGACCAAAGAGGCCGGTGAGGAGTTCAATGCTGAGCTAGCAAGGAAGGGAAAATGGCCTCGGTCCACGCAGTAGGTCGGACCATGCTGTACTAGTCCCCCGTCGAAGGTCGAATATATTTACATTCCAAAAAGGAGCATATGTATCGTAGGAGTACTTCAGTTTGTTGCATCGTGCATGATACTATTTCTTATGCACGTAACCAAATCCTATGTGCCATGTTATTCCCAGCTTCATTATAAAATCTATTTTAATTCGCAACATCAAATCTTCTCGTCTTTTTGCATTCAATTCTCAATTCTTCTGTGCTATTCCCAGTTTCATTATAAAGGCATCCAACAACATGTATCACTTCTAGGGCGATGCCTGGAAATATTGTGCAGTTGTTTATGAAGGGAATATATACGCTGAAGTATCAAAGGTTATCAATCCACAAAAAGATTTTCAGTCCATATATGTATTTACGCTTAGTTCAAAGGATGGTATTATATACGGTTCACACATAGATTTTCTACTTTTAAGTTATGTATAGTTCGAGAGGGATTAACTTTCAAATATTTTTAATAAATAATAAAAACCGACCTCCGGCCTCACTCGTCATTTGAACCGTTGGACTATTGGATTCACTCGCTTAGCGGTTAGGCGACAGAATGTGTCATCCGACTATTAGTCGACTTCACCTCTGTCGCCCAACAGTGCTGACCATCGTACCTTTATCGCTATCCGTTCGCGATCGAGTCGATCATCCAACGGTTAGGCGACAGACGTATAATTTTGTAAAAAAAAAGGTCGCAGGTATAATTTTGTAATTTCGAATAAAAAATAGATTATTTTAAAAAAAATTCTCAAAGCGCAGGTTTATCAAGCATGCGTGCGTGGGGTTCATAGTTGAACATATAATTTTTCTCTTCCAGTGAGATGGAGTCACGTAGGGCTAATTAACAACTCAAAATGATGCACTAAATAATTCCTCAGCTCTGCACGCCTGTGGATCCTGACAGCACTCTTTTTTTTTTGGAAGGAGAGCATTGATTTGAAAAACCAGGAATTATATACATCGTCGAGAAATCTTAACATGACGTAACCATCATCTAGTCTGGTTTATTAGGCTCGAAACGTGCTAACTGGTATATAAAAAGTGCTAGTGGAAACGTTGAGAATGAAAAGTATCCAATGCACAGCCGGCAATACAAGTTCATACACTTCATTTCTGGAAGACTCTATTCAGGACGCCCTGTAAGGAGCCACCCATGCCTGCTCCCACGGCTTCAGCCAGATACGCGGCCTGTACAGAGGATCATTTCAGATCAGCAGGTTAATAAACCAAGGGGGCGAGGAAATCTAAAACAGCTTATGCAGTGCAATTTGAGCATATAGTTAATCTGCTACCTCATTAAAAGTTTTCTGAAGATCAAGAGCATCCTTGATACGGCGACTCACAAATGTCCATGTATCACGAAACTCTGCCAAGTGCCAACAGAAATGGGGAAAAAAATCAACACAAGTCTATACTGGAATCGATTGTGCAACCAAAATGTGAATTACATATATTTTTCTTTATAATACTAGTACATCAAAGACAAATCCGGCTTTGATAACACTCAGGATTCTGAAAGAGACAGGAAACCAAACTATTTACTCTTAACAAGTAGAATGCGGTCAAAATACTCATCTGGCATGGGTTTGCATGTAAAAACACAGGTAACAAGGCATGAAAACGGAGGGAAGGGAACCCTTGCCACTAATTTGTGTGTTTTTCATCCTGCTTCTGTTATGTTTATTTCAAGATCGAAGAGCCAGAAGGCCTGCATTTCTACTAAAAGAAAAAGTGTCTTACAGAACCAACAGACAACAAAACAGAGACAGTAGGGTGTATAAGAACCCATTTACAGAAATTCTGCTTCTGTCATGCATACACTGTTGTCTTGCGTTATCAACTTTCAAAACAACTCGCTTTAAAACAAAAAGGGAAATAATCAAACCATTCGAGTGTAAAAGGTTATAATTCTAAACTGCCAGTTTCAAGCTCAGTTTACTCTGGTTTCATTACAAAGAAAAACACAACATGGTAAACTGTATCCATTTCAATGCTTTCTGTTAAACTATTTCTAGAGGATGCATTGCTAAAGTTGGTTTGGAATTTCAAGTAGAACAGAAATAGGGAATTAATATGAAGTTTAGGAAAAAGTGCAAACCTGGAGAATTATCTGTTAACATATACACCTCTGATGTTGAGTAGATACCACCAAGCACAGTACGTTTCACATACCAATCAATGTTTGAACCAGCATCTCCAGCAGCATGCCAAATCTCATCAACAAGGACTGCTCTCTGCTTTAAGCTTGTTGAGATGTTTGCTGGTTGAGACTGTCAAACAAAGTATATAGTTGGAAATGTAGGCATCAGATGATTTAATTAAACGCAAACGGAAAAAAGAGAGAATACAATGGACCACCTGGATACTCAGCGCTTGAGGCCACTTTGATATGTAAGGTGCCTGCATTTCCAACCTCATCCGGACAAGTTTGGAGAGCCTCTCAGTCAGTATCAAGTTCTTCAACTGATCTCCCTCTCCAGCATCAATGCAGTCCATGAGTTGTTGAAGGCAGTCATCCATGAAAAACTGCATTATAAAAAAAAATCATCAATGTGGGCACACTGACTCCAGTATAGAAACACAATTTACTTTAGATGTTCTGGAATTTGTCTGATATATTTTGTTAACACCCAAAAGATAGCAATGCTTAATTTCATGCACCAATGGAGTGAAATGAGAGAAGTTTCAACCTATGCTGATAGCAATGCTTAGTTTACCCATGGAGTGATACGGAAGTATGCTGACAATCCCATCGCTTCTCAGAGAGCCTTAGAACATCCAAAATCATATTATTGAGACCAGATAAACTAAGGCATCTCCCTACGGTTCCTATCAGGTATCTTTAGTTCATTTCTCTAGCAGGTCTGTTCATATTAGAGGTCATGATATCCTGGAATGCGGGAATAAACATTAATCGCCCTTAAAGAGAGCAATGATAATGGAACCAAGGATTTCCTTTATAATATATGAGGTTGAATAAACATAAACAGTTGGGAGGCAGAAGCATTAGTATAGGTAGAGCCGAGGGGACATCCTAGAAAGGGATATTTGTGCTGTTTGCCATGGTTAAGCAGAAACGGTGTAAAGGCATAGGGTTGCTCAAGTTGTCTACTGAAAGATAAAAAGTTCATTCTATTTTCTTTTCTAATTTTCTGCTCAGTGCTCCGAAAAAAATGAGCTGCTGACAATTGAAAGCTTATTTCTTTAGTTGGTTTTCTCATTTTTCTTCTTCCCATACTAACCCCGTCAGCAAGACTGTTTATCAATATCCATTTTTTGCATGTGTCAACCCTTCAAAGTAACAGCTATATTCAAAACATGTATTTCTAGTTTTCTAGTAAACGTCCATATGTACCAATGTCTTAACTATTTGCACTAAGTATAGTATTCCAATCTAAATAGAATTAGAGAGTAATGGAACAGATGCGTAAAATGGTAGGAACAATTATGCCCACTACAAGCATATCTGAACATGGACATGCATGTGCTGCGCACCTTGAAATGAATACTTTTTAATATTGTTCAATGCTCTTCAGGTAAACCTGAAAAGTGACAATTTCCACTTCCCTCATCCTAAAAGGTGCCAAACAAGCAAAGCCATACAACTGTCTAGACAGCATTGGCATACCGTGCCAAACAAGCAAAGCCATACAACTGTCTAGACAGCATTGACATACGTTTTAGATAAGTAGAATTGCGGCGAAATCAGCAAGCAAATAGTTGTCTAACAGAAGTTCAGTTAAGTCTGCCAAAATGCAACCAATCAATAAAAAGAATCAAGCAAAAAAGCTGAGATGCTCATTTGTTCAAGATCCCTCCGTAGTTCCATACAAGCCAAGCAAAGTTAACCTCTCCTGCAGTGCTACTCATGATATCAAGGATAAAGCCAAAAGCCAGTTTGTTGGAACCATAGATGTCACGTAGAAAGGGAAACACACAAATTTCAGATATAGTCAAAACTAATAGCAACTTGAGAGGTATCAATTCAACTAGATTGTAATTGGGCTTGATGTCATGCGGCGGCACTGTAGCAGCCGAGCAACTGTAGTACCGTTTGCACAGGGCCCATCTATGTATACAATTGATATGGCGTGACTTGTGGAAGGTGTCGAGAGGGGGAAGAAGATGTTCACGTGATGCTGGATTGGAACGGAGAGGATAGCGAGGTAAATTGCGTTCGCCCTCATTCGCTTGGCAGGGCTCATCCCTAGCCAGCGAAGAGGATCTGAACTACGAAGATTAGACTAGAAAATTATGTTATTGCTTAGCTTTTCCTCAAACAGCCCAGCACCTTTTAAAGAGACTTTAGGCTTACATGAAACCGATTTGATCTCTTAAGGAGACCTTACCTAAACCGAATTAACCAAATCAACTCATTCGGTATGCAGACCAAATTGACTACCTAAGACTATTTCCTAATGCTAACTAATCCGAATCTGCCAAACTGCTGAAGCTAGTCCTCCGCCTAGACTCCTGCCGGCATCTTCCTGGAAACTTTGTTGCGGCGTTGATATGTTCTCCAAACAAAGGAGTCCACAACATTTCCCCACTTCTGCAGAAACAGCTCGTCCTCGAGCTGGAAATCCGGATATTGAGCGCGAAAATCTGTTAAAAATGCCCACGAAGCTTCTGACGCAAGTTGGCCCTTCCATTGGATTAACAACTCCCACCAACCACGGTTCAAATGAGCACGCCAAATCGTTGCTGGTTCTGGAATAACACGACATGATGAAGTGGAGGCAAAGTCACTACCTCAGTCGGCGTATCGCCACAATACTCTTTCAAATTGACAACATGAAAAACATTATGAATCTTAGCTTTTGCCGGCAATTGTAATCGATAAGCAACGGAACCAATGCGCTCCATTATTTGATAAGGGCCATAATAACGGGGTCCTAATTTGGATGAACTAGAACCCGTAATGGAGGAAGCTGGGCGATGTTGAAGACATAACCAAACCCACTGACCAACTAAAAATTCCACATCATGCCGCTGTTTCATCACAGACTGGGCTTGTAGAAGCCGCTCGTGAATTTCAACGAGAAACTCATCCCGACTGGCCATCTGTTGTTCCACTACTGCGACTCGAGCCTACCCGGGTATACACCCTAACAATGGCGGTGTATCTCTTCCATAAACAACTTGAAAGGTAGTGGTACGCAGGGTAGTCTGATAGGACGAGTTATAGCAATATTCTGCCCAAGGAAGCCACTGAACCCACTCGAGGACGGTCACCGAAAAGACAACGTAGATACATAGTGATAATGCGATTGACCACCTCAGTCTGTCCGTCTGTTTGAGGGTGAAAGACGGAACTCATGTGTAACTTGACGCCAACAAGACGAAATAATTTCATCCAAAAATTACTAGTGAAGACCGTATCACGATCACTGATAATGGAAATAGGCATCCAAAAATTACCATGTAGTCGGACTATCTCGTCCAAGAATAGACGGGCAACAGAACTTGCCGTATACAGATGTGCCAAAGCCAGGAAATGTGCATATTTGGAAAAACGATCAACAACTGTGAGGATGACGGATTTACCATGGACCTTAGGAAAGCCTTCGACAAAATCCATAGAAATATCAAACCAAATTGTCATCGGCACCTAAGAATGGTCAAGTAACCCGACAGATGCGATGCTCGCCTTGTTCCTTTGACAAAGTTCGATCCTTGAATATATTCTCGCACTAGGCAATGCATGCTAGGAACATAGAAATTTGAATGCGGACGATGAAGTGTTTTCTGTACTCCTTCATGACCGTGTCATGTGGGGATTCACGTATGGAAGAAGGAGGAAGAAGACTCGAGAGATCACGCTCTGACGAGCCCCGGGTTGGTCTCTTCTTCAAAAGCTCTGGGTTTGCGTAATAGGAATATTCACTTTACTATTTTCCTTCTCAAGAGAGTTGTATTAAGAAACTATGTAATAGTATTGCTTTCAGATTCAGCTTTGCTTTCCTAGTCCAGATTGTTAGAACCTCTTTATATAGAGGAGAAGAACACTTTGTTTTGTTAAGAAAGAAAATCATAAAATTGCCTCAATCCTCTGTCTCTATTCTACATTCTCTCAACTCGAAGTTACGTTCGTCCGACAACCACCCGGAGTTCCGGCCTTGTTGTGAAATTCACTCTGGCGTCGCCCCAGCGTCGCCGAGGGCTCGAAGGCAGAAGATCCATCGATACTGACTACAATCTCCGTTCAATTCTCGTGATCATCAAGACAAGACCCCGATAACTTGGTATCGATTCTGCTGCGCCTTCTATCATGTCGAGGAGATAACATGGAAGCTCTTAGCAAGAAGCTAGATGCATTGTTTCAAAGAGATGGAAGCAGCATCGCACGAAGTCGCATGATAAAATCGATAACCTCTTTGGCTCCATCCGAGATATCGATCAACAACAACGTGCACACCATGTGGCTATTACATCGCCCGAGCACGGACGCAACCCTTCGCCAGACGATCGGGCACCGCCACCGACGCCGTCTCCAGACAACCGAGGGTATCCTTCCTCTCCTCATCGACGCCATCGTGTCTCCCACGGCTCCGTGATTGGACGCTCGCCCAAAGTGATCGGAGGCACCAGGGCGATCGCTTGTTTACCGAGGCCACTATCTTCGGCAGAGGAGTGCTCCTCGCTTCTACAAGTTGAACTTCCCGCCTTGATGGCAGAGGACCCGCTACCACTCGCTAAACCGCTAGACCAATTTTTCGAGGGCAAGACACATTGGAGGAGGATAAGGTTTGGTTGGCCACGTTCCACATGACCGGCTCGGCCATTTGTGGTATCATCGACCGAGCGCAACACCGCGACGCCGTCTTGGCGCCGCTTCGTTAATCGGTGAACACTGCGTTTTGGACCGCCGTTGCGCCAACTCCTTGGGAGAACTCACCGCCCCATAAGCAAGGCTCATTCGCGACTTCTCCGAACCGTTTCTCGCCCTCTGTCTTGCCACGACCATTGTCGAACATCAACAAATTGCTTGTTCACCGCGGGTTGGGCCAACCATTACAAATCGACGTGGAATTGCAGGCCCGCGATCGTTGGAATCCGCCATGAGCTTGGCGCAAGCTTTTAACGCCGCCGCAACTCGCTGTCTCGCGATTTCCACTGTGGCCACGACCGTGGCGCCCCGAGGCACACCCACCGCACCCTTCGCACGGTTCCACTAACGAACCAGGATCGCGCGACCTTCTCGACAAAGAAGTTTACCACGCCAAGACACTCTCCGGTAGAGCTCGAACGACGCCGTTTCAAGGTCTGTGCTACTGCTAGATGAGAAATTGTGGTCGCCAACGGCAAACGACTCTTCGTCATCGGCGCAACCGACCGGGAGCGACGACGAGTGCCACTACGACCGAGAACTCGAAATCTCTTTGGCGGCACAGGATTCAACCACGTTGAGCCAAGCGATGCGCCTACATGTCAAGATTGGCAACCGACCGTCGTGGCTCTCCTCGACCGGATCTACTCATAACTTTCGCCAACGACGTTGTGGTCGCCACCGGCGTCGTCATGCTTCGTCGATCGAAAGCATCATCAGGCTAACGGTGACCGCGCTACCGACTTGGGCATATGTCCGGCAATGACTATCTCAGATAAAGCGAGGAGGAATTCACCATGGATTGCTATGCTATGCCGCTGACGGGTTCGATGTGATTCTCGGGGTCCAATGGCTTGGTACCCGCCCCATCACATGGGATTTCTCACGCATGACCATGTCGCTCGCCGCCACGGCAAGAACGTGTCACCTGGACCGCCTACCTATGGGCCCTCGCACGAGCTGCATTTGCATGTTCGAAACTTCGCTTCGAGGATCGCGCCACGACTTCCCTGATGTATTTGTGGAACCACATGGTCTACCGCCTGTCCGCGAGATCTCCCACCACATCCACCTCAAGAAAGGTACAGATGCTATTGCAGTTCGCCCATACCGTTATGCTCAATTGCAGAAGGACGAGCTTGAACGACAGTGTTCGGATATGCTTCAACAAGGAACCATCCGCCGTAGTTCCTCCGCTTTCTCCTCACCGGTATTATTGGTCAAAAAACGAGATGGCTCTTGGCGCTTTTGTGTGGATTATCGCAACCTCAACGACAAAACGATCAAAGATAAGTTTCCTATCCCGATTGTTGATGAGTTACTTGATGAGCTTCGGGGTGCCAAATTTTTTACCAAATTGGACTTACTGGCCCGATATCATCAAGTGTTGATGAACCCGCATGACATTGAGAAGACCGCTTTCGCGACTCATCGTGGTCTCTTTGAATTCTCGGTCATGCCTTTTGGTCTTACTAATGCTCCCGCCACATTCCAAGCTCTTATGAATACCGTGCTTCGTGACTTTCTTCGTCGCTATGTCTTGGTTTTCTTCGATGACATCCTCATTTATAGCCCTACTTGGTCAAGACATTTCGACACCTTAAATGCGGTATTACAACGTCTTCAAAGATCATCGCTTGTTTTTGAAAGCGCCAAAGTGTTCTTTTGGCGAGACCTCGATAGCATATTTGGGCCACGCTGTTTATTGAAGGAGTGGCGGTTGACAATGCCAAAATTAGTGCCATCTCCACATGGCCAACGCCGTCCTCAGTCAGGGCGCTCCGTGGTTTTCTTGGGTTGGCCGGGTATTACCGCAAGTTCATTCGTAATTTTGGTAATATTGCGGCACCGCTTACTAAGTTGCTTAGCGAGAGGCTTTTCTTTGGACGCCGACGCCGTATGCTTTTCTTGCCCTCCAATCAAGATTGACACGAGCTCAGATTGCAATTACCAAACTTCACCGCAGATTTTATTGTTGAGTGCGATGCTTGAGTTTCGCTTTGCTACCGCCCTACATCAAGGTCTTCGAGTCGTGGCATTCTTCAATCGCCCTATTGCTCCAAGACATGCCTCCCTAGCGACCTATGAACGCGAACTCATCGGTCTCGTTCAAGCGGTTAAATCATTGGAGACCTTATTTATGGGGTAAATCGATTTGTGGTATGCGTCTGACTATTATAGTTTGAAGTTTTTGCTTGATCAAAGACTCTCAACTATTCCCCAACATCAATGGGTTGGTAAACTCTTGGGCTATGATTTCTCCGTTGAATATAAACCGGCGGCACAAATGTGGTAGCCGATTCTTTGTCCCGCAGAGATGTTTGACTCCACCAATTTCTTTGGCCCCGCTATCACCGAAATTTTCATTGTTTGAGGAGTTACGCCTTAGCCTTCAAGGCGATCCGGATCTACAAGCTCTACGTCTACGACATTGCAAATTGGGCAAGAACAGGTCCTTGGACAATCACGGATGATTTAATTACGCTCAACAATCGTGTCTACATTCCTCGACATCTGTCAGATTGCCATCCATTATTGCACTAGCTCATGACACGGGCATGAAGGAATTCAAAAACACTTCATCGCCTCAAGGCCGATTTCCATGTGCCGCATGCCGTGACAAATCGTGCTCAAGATTATATACGAGCTTGTGATGTTTGTCAACGCAATAAAGGAGAACAATTACATCCGTGGGTTTACTTCAACCATTGCGGTACCTTCCACAGCTTTGACTGATATTTCAATGGATTTTATTGAGGGACTTCCACGTGTTCATGGTAAAACAATTATTCTTACGGTTGTGGATCGTTTCTCTAAATCTGCTCATTTTATACCCTTGGCTCATCCGTACACGGCCTACTTAGTGGCTCAAGTATTTTTTAATGACATTGTTCGTCTCCATGGCATACCTTCATCCATTGTCAGTGACCGTGATACCATTTTTACAAGCAATTTTTGGTCGGAATTATTTCGGTTAGCCGGTGTTAAGCTTAACCTCAGCTCTGCCTTTCACCCCCAATCAGACGGACAATCAGAAGTGGTTAACAAGATCATTGTTATGTACCTCCGTTGCCTCACTGGAGATCGCCCTAAACAATGGCTTCGTTGGTTACCTTGGGCTGAGTATTGTTATAATACGTCTTTTCAGACTTCACTACGTACCTCCCCTTTTAAGGTGGTCTATGGCCGTGATCCTCCGACCTTGCGTTCGTATCAGCCGGGCACCACGCGACTGCCGGCCGTGGATCAACTACTCCAAGATCGGGATGATTTTTTGGTTGATATTCGTGATAAACACTTCTCGCCAAAGAAACATATAAGCGGCATTATGACAAAGGTCATCGTGAATTAGAATTTGCCGAAGGTCAATGGGTTTGGCTTCGTTTACATAATCGACCCACCGCTTCTTTGCCCTTGTCTTCCAAAGGTAAATTAGGACCGCGTTATTTTGGACCTTATCAGATTTTGAAGAAAGTGGGTTCCGTCGCCTATCGTTTACAACTACCGGCAAAAGCAAAAGTTCATGATGTATTTCATGTGAGTCTGTTGAAGCCATTTATTGGTCCATCGCCATCTTCACCACCACAATTGCCGATGATTTTGCATGGTCGCGTTTGTCCTACCCCGGCTAAAGTCATTCAGTCTCGCAAAGCTCGTGACCGTATTCAGATTTTGGTTCAATGGGACAATGCCCCTGACACTAGTGCTTCTTGGGAGGATGTCGAGCAATTTAAGAAGTTATATCCTTTATTTAAGCTCGAGGACGAGCTATTTTCAAAGGAGGGGAGAGATGTCATGTGGGGATTCACGTATGGAAGAAGGAGGAAGAAGACTCGAGAGATCACGCTACAGCAGTCCGGGTTGGTCTCTTCTTCGGCAAA
Source organism: Phyllostachys edulis (assembly GCA_036346405.1). Lineage (NCBI taxonomy): Eukaryota > Viridiplantae > Streptophyta > Magnoliopsida > Poales > Poaceae > Phyllostachys > Phyllostachys edulis. The sequence continues at coordinate 74,395,536 of CM070549.1, read as the reverse complement.
GCCTGCGGGTTTGCCAGAATAGGAATATTCACTTTACTATTTTCCTTCTCAGTAGAGTTGTATTAAGAAACTATGTAATAGTATTGCTTTCGTATTCAGTTTGCTTTCCTAGTCCAGATTGTTAGAACCTCTTTATATAGAGGAGAAGAACACTTTGCTTTGTTAAGAAAGAAAATCAGAAAATTGCCTCAATCCCTCTGTCTCTCTATTCTGTTCTCTGAACTCTGAGTTACGTTCGTCCGACAACCACCCGGAGTTCCGGCCATGTCAGTGTTCACTACGGGCCCCCGGCAGCGTCGAGGGCCTCGAGGAACCGGCAGAAGATCGATCTGTACCTACAATCTCCGTTCGAATTCTGCATCATCAAGACAAGACCCTGACAGACCGGAGTTGTGTATGTCGACCAAAATTTGGCGCCAAAGAAGAAAAGTCTCGAGCACAAAGACTTTCCCATTATGTACCGGTAGATTGTCAACCTCAGACCAAGCTTTGTCCTCCTTGCCATCACATACACGTGAACGCAAGTCCACCATCAACGGGCTATCGTCTAGTCCCTTGCACAATTGATCAAACCAAGAAAAACGAGGTGGACAAAGCATGCAACACAACCTCCTCATCACGTCTGGATAGTGCATCGGCCACTGCATTTTGTCTTCCTGGCTGATATTCCACAACAAAATCATATCCGAACAATTTGCTTACCCACTGATGTTGAGGAATTGTAGAAAGATGCTGATTGAGGAGAAATTTTAAGTTGTAGTGATCTGTTCAAAGTGTAAACGGTCGTCCCTAAAGATATGGGCTCTAGTGCCTAACAACTCGCACAAGACCGATGAGTTCTCGCTCGTATGCCGCTAACTTAGCATGGTGTGGTGCAACGGCACGACCAAAGAATGCAAGAGGACACTTGCCTTGATGAAGCACGACACCAAATCCGAATCCCGACGTGTCGTAGTCCACTATGAATCTTTTGCTGAAATGTGGAAGTTGAAGTACTGGGGCCGAAACCAGCGCTTCTTTTAACGCCTGAAATGCGCTCTCTGTGTCTGTTGTCCAGCTGAAAGACTCATTTTTAAGCAACTTCATGCGAGGAGAAGCCACCACACCGTAGCCCTAAATGAACTTGCGGTAGTATCCGGTTAAACCAAGGAAACCCCGTAAAGCCCATACGGATTTGGGCATAGGCCATGCTTGTACTGCTGCTATCTTATCTGGATCCATGGCCACGCCGTTTCCTAAAATAATATGGCCGAGATATCCAACCTGCTCCATGCCAAATGAAAACTTCACACATTTCAAGAATAACTGGTGATAGCGCAAGATATCAAGCACTGCCCTGACATGTTGAAGATGTTCAGACCAGATGGATTATAAAACGACGAAGGAAAGGCTTGAGAATCTCATTCATTAGGGCTGGAAACGTCACTGGTGCATTAGTCAATCCGAAGGACAACCAAAAATTCGAAGTGACCATGATGTGTACGAAACACCGTCTTTTTAATATCCTCCGGATGCATGCGAACCTGATGATAGCCACCGCGTAAGTCTAACTTCGTAAAGAACCGAGCGCTGTCCAGTTCATCGAGTAATTCATCGACAACCGGAATCGAAAACTTGTCCTTCACAGTTTGTGCGTTTAATGCACGATAATCCACACAAAAACGCCATGTTCCGTCTTGCTTTTTGACTAAGAGCACTGGTGCCGAGAATTCCTAATTGCTCTGCCGGATGATGCCTTGCTCCAACATGTCTTCACATTGTCGCGCAATCTCATCTTTCAGAAGTTCTGGATATCTGTATGGCTGAACTGTTGTTGGTGGCAACCCCTGCAATAAGTGAATCCGATGATCATACTGTCGTTGAGGGAGACAGCGTGGCGTCTCATATACATCAGTAAACTCACCAAGTAGCTCAGCAAGGTCACGACTCGTACAAGTGTTAACGTGTACTGTATCTGATTGAGCGTTAATTCCATGCCAAGTGACGCGGCGATCTTGTCTCCAGAATGACATGCATAAGGACTCAAAATCCCATAAAATCGGACCGAGCGTCCGGAGCCATTGTGTACCTAGAACCACATCAAAGCATCCCAGAGGAATCACGTAGCAGCCGATATAAAATTCTTCACGGTCGATGGTGATCGGTATCACGCTGCACAAACCAACACATGGCACACGATCCCCATTTGCTACTGTAACATGTAAACCGTGTCGAGGTGTCATTTGCAACCCGAGACGCTGAGCAATGTCTTCCGCCACGAATGTGTGAGTCGAACGGGAAATCAATGCAAGCATCTGTGCATTATTAATGGAGACCGCCAGACGCATCGTTTGTCCTATGCGAATGCCGGTGAGGGCGTGAAGTGATATGGCCACCGTATCCTCTGAATCTTCTATATTACTCTCTTCTAATTCCAGCAGATATATGCCCTTCATTGAACATTGTTTGGCATGATCCTTGGTGAATTTCTCTAGAAGGGGATCCTCTTCTCCATCAAAGGTAGGAAAAGTGAGACGGTGATACCGAGGTGCTGTTCGGTGTTCATCTCCCGGATCATCCAGATTAGCGCTCTGCCCTAATGAGACACCCCTAAGTTCAAGCCGCGTGCCAGGATCAACTTGTTCCAATTGAGTGATAGCAACGTTGTGCGCCGTCTGCTGGATCTTCAAGTCGCCAAGCTCGGCGAGCATCGAGTCAAGCTTCCCATACATCCTGTCTTCCATCTTCTTGAGCACCTCCTCTAGAAGCTTTGCGTCCCCCATGTGAACGGAGGTAGAATCTGAATCTGATACCAAGTTGATATGGCGTGACTTGCGGAAGGTGTCGAGAGGGGGAAGAAGATGTTCACGTGATGCTGGATTGGAACGGAGAGGATAGCGAGGTAAATCGCGTTTGCCCTCGTTTGCTTGGCAAGGCTCGTCCATAGCCAGCGAAGGGGCTCTGAACTACGAAGATTAGACTAGAAAATTATGTTATTGCTTAGCTTTTCTGTAGCTTTTCCTCAAATAGCCGAGCCCCTTTTAGAGAGACTTTAGGCTTACATGAAACCGATTTGATCTCTTAAGGAGACCTTACCTAAACCGAATTAACCAAATCAATTGATTCGGTATGCAAATCAAATTGATTACCTAAGACTATTTCCTAATGCTAACTCTTTCGAAACCCGCCAAACTGCTGAAGCTAGTCCTCCGCCTGAACTCCTGCCGGCATCTTCCCGGAAACTTTGTTGCGGCGTTGATATGTTCTCCCAACAAAGGAGTCCAAAACAACAATCCTCCTTAATAGTTTACTTAACCTACAAGTTATCCTTTGTCTGAGTTAGATTAGACTGTTATAGAGTGTTTGAATTTTAGGGGAGAAGTCGAGCCAGCCCTATGAAAGGCTACATATTGTAACTTATGGGATGAAGCAAGAAATAATCAGTCTCTCTCTCTTCTACGGTCTATTCCCCCTATTCTATTATCTAATCTTCTTCAAGCCGTGCCATCGCAGCCCTCTTCTGTACGATATTACCCCATCATGAACTACACTTGAACAGGATGCTGCACAAAAACAGTTTGGCAGCTAGCTGGCTAGAAATCCTCACCAATTTTTCTAAACAAAACATTTCACTAGTTAAGCAAATAGGGAAGACAAAAACGAATTATTAACACAAAGCAGTTAAAAGAAAACACCCATGAGCCATAATATATAGCTTTCATAAAGCTTCAGCAAGACTAAGACATAAGCCTGATTGCTCATACGTTTATTATTTAACAGTTATTCCCTATCTATGGGGTTGACAACCTCCAGTGGTACTGCCCAGCTGCAACATGAGATGTACTGGAAACATCTGCCTACCAATGTTTTGGGTGAAACAAGGTTAAGTTGTGACAAAACTATTGAGTCATAAGACAAATGCACAATAGAGTAGACTTGTTGTCAAATAAATCCATGGTTAGTGCAAATGGATCAAGATATATTGATTGCACTTCCATCAATTTTTTCCCCAAAATCTTTCCCAACAAGGATCAAGGTTATTAAGGCGAGGCGAGGCGACTCACCCCCCCTCACACCTTTGAAGCGGTAAGGCGCGAGGCGAGGCGACGCCCACGATTCTAAGGTGACAGGCAGAGTGCGCCAGAAGATCCCGACAAAGAAGACAAAGATAGCGCCCTCCCCACCCGGCTCGGGCTCCCCCTCAACCTCTCCCTCTCCCTCCCGGCGGCGACCTGACTTCCCCCTCCTGGCTCGGGCTTCCTCCCCAACCCTTCCGGCTGGCAACCTGGCCTCCTCCCGCCTCCTCGCTTCCCTCTCTCCTCGGCTGCGGCTCAACGGAGGAGAGGCGACGAGATGGACCGAGAGGCGGCAAGATGGGGCGCCGCCGCCGCCTAGGGTTCAGGGTGAGTCTTCGCATTCTCCTCTTTCCCCTTCTCTCTCGCGGGCTCGGGTCGGGTCCAGCAGCCTCGCGCTTTAGCCAGCAGCCCAGGCATCGCCTCAGGCCTTCCTTATGCCTTTCTCCGCCTGAGTGACGCCTTGCACCTGAGGCGGACGCCATACGCACGCGCGGCAAGGCGGCGCGACGCCTTGGACGCCGGTGGCGCCTTACCGCCTAGGTGACGCCTTGTGGACGCCTTAATAACCATGACAAGGATGGTCATACGCAAGGACAAAAAAACCCAGCCGAAATCTTTAAAACTTGAATTTGAATTTTTGATTGCATAATGACATATCCACACACTACAAAAGTTTGCACATATGCACACTTGAAAACATTCCATAAGAATTCATAAAAGCATGACATAGTAGCGTAAGCGCACTTGCAAATTTTTATGCAAAAAGATGACAGTATATGCAAATTTTTATGCAAAAAGATGATACTATATGCATAATACAAAAAAGACAAATCAAGACCGATTGTACTTGCTATGTACGGGTGTCTTGCTTCTCCTTTTTTGTATAGTTCACATGTGCTTCTTAAGGATTTTTAGGACCATTCTGTTTTTTGCAATTGCTACTTCATTAAACTCTTGGAGGATTGCTAATTCATTAAACACTCTACAATTGCTAATTACCCATTTTCTCTGTTTTCCGGTTTTTCCAACTAGTTTTTCTGGTTACCGGTCTCCACAAATTTGAATTCAAATTTTGGTTCATGAATTTCATCCAGTTTTCCACCGGTATTTCCGGTTACTGGCCAGGAACCGTTACTGGGCTTTGAATGGGATTTTGCCTGGTAACAGTTCTTTGATCCTTGGTCATACGTTCATATCAGTTCACTAAAATTTGCCACTCAAAAGATTGAACTCTTCACACAAATGAAAATTTTTATGCAAGCAAGCAGTACTTAGATAATGTATGATTTGTTGCACAACCAATTTAATACCCAAGCAATAAAAATGCTTCCATGTGGTCTAGATTGTAGAAACACATGTAATTTGGGTACACACACCTAGTGCCCTTTTTTAAGTACAAAATGACTCCATCGGATAGGCATTAGTCAATGTAATGCCCTGTACACTAAATTCCAAGCAACAGCAATGCCACAACATTCCTAATTCTGAACTATTCATGCTACAACATTCCTAATTCTGAACTATCCATGTGTCACAACATTCTTCAGCAGTAAACATCAATATTGTTCGCTGAGATGTTACTACTTACTAGTATGAATATAGCAAAATTGGCTAGAAGACACTAAACTTTTATGGCATTTGCTACAAGACACCAGTTTTTTTGTGCCTTTGCCTAAACACACTGCAAAATTGTGGCTATTTGCCAGAAGACATTCTGACCATTAAAGTAATATATTTGGCTGACAGAGGAGAGAGAAGGTGGGTGGAAAGTCTATTTTGCCACTATCAGTTGGAGAGAATTTGAAATATAACCAAATTGCCCCCTTCATGAGATTAGAAGGAAGAAGAGAAGGAAAGTAAAAGGAGTGTTCCCCTAGACGCTAGGTGGGCGGCAAACCAGCGCCTAACGCCTAATCACCGCCTAGGCGGACCTAGGTAGGCACCTAGGCGGGATAAATCGGCTAGGCGGGAGGGTCACGCCTAGCGTCTAGGGAAACACTGAGTAAAAGAGAAGGGAGCAATTTGGTCATATTTCATATTTTCTCTCCCCGACTGATAGGGGCAAAATAGACTTTCCACTCACTTTCTCTCTCCTCTCTCAGCCAAATTATTATTTTAAGGAAGAAGTCCATTCTACCCCCTCAAGTATCGACGTGCGGACACCTAACCCCCTGAACAAAAAAATCGGCCCTTTGACACCCCGAAGTTGCAAACCGGGACAACCTACCCCGAGGTCGTTTAGATGCGGTGGTTTTCTTGATGTGGCGTCCGGGTGGCCTGGTTTTGTCCGGTCGATCATTGGCCGAGGCCGCAACGATGGCGATGACTCGGCTTCTACCCTCTTTCTTCCTCGTCTCTCTCCCGTGTCCATCTCGCCCAAAGACACGGCATTTGCGAGTGAGGTTGTTGCCGCTCAAGTCCGGCTTCAAGAAGAAATTTCGCCGCCACCGCCTCCACCGGGCCTGGCGCCTCCACTCATTGCATTTCGCTTTCGCCCTCCTCTGCGCTTTCTCCTTCCTCCTTTCTCCTAATGCAGAGCTCAAGCAAGTTCAAGAAACGCAGAGCCGCCTGCCGCCAGCTCATCGCTTCCACCCTCCATGCCTCGCCCGCCACCTCCCGCCACCACCACGCCTGACCCTCCTCTCGCTCCTTTCATTAGACAACAGAGAGCAAAGGGGAACACCACGGGGGCTCAAGGTGGCCTTCGGGCAGAAATGGGGGAGGTGCTGGTTGCCAGCGAGTGGGTGGTTTGCGGTGGCTGGGAGTAGCAAAATGGAACCGTCGGGTGGAGACAAACTGGAGGGTGGTGGTGGCACACCTTATATGACGGTGCTGCGGTCGGGCGGCGAAGTGCATGGTGGAGAGAAGTCATGGGGGTGGCCCTCCGTGAGGGCTCCAATGCGAGGTGGTGGCACCTTGGGGGAGGCGAAGAGGTGCTCCCACCGCGAGGGCTTCGTCCGAGACTTCACGGATGGGGAATGGCGGTGTCGATGGCGGAATCGACCGGAAGTAAAGAAGATGAGGTCGTTGACGAAATTCTGTGAACAAAAGAGGAAATCCGTTAGGGGAAAACATTGAGGGTACTTGGGGGCGAGCTTCTTTGAAGCGGATGAGAGTCCCGGATGGAGAGATGCCAGCATGAGCTTGGCTCGGTGCTTGATTGACGCGTGGGTTGGCGCCGCCGGTTATAGACCGTCGTGGAGGGCTCCTCGCATGGTCCTCCTCTCGCCCTGGTCGTCTCCGGCACTACTTTGACGCCTGACCATGGTGAAGCCAAGCGCCACGGAAGCACGAGATCCACTCGCCGATCAAGACGGTGGTGGTGGTGGTCATGGAGAACCGCAATTTCGATCACATCCTAAGTCGGCCGCGCCACCGCCGCCCGACATCGAGCGGCCTCGGCGAGCCGAGTCCAACCACCTCAACGCCCGACCCTTCCTCCCGGAGATCTTCGTCACCGACGAGGTAGAATACGCCGACTCACCCCGCCACGGCTTTGAGGACATCCGTGAGTAGATCTTCGGCTCGCGGATACCTCCGCCGTGTCGCCCTATGCGTCCGCCAGAATGCCGCGGCAGATGGGCCTCAAAGATCCGCAGAACGTCATGGAAGCAACAACCTCACCGCAAATGCCGTCTTTGGACGAGATGGACACGGAGAGAGACCGAGGAAGAAAGAGGGTAGAAGCCGAGTCATCGCCACGTTGCGGCCCGGTCCACGATCGACGGACAAAACTAGGCCACCCGGACGCCACATCAGTAAAACCACCGCAAGCTTGACCTCGGGGGTAGGTTGTCCGGTTTACAACTTCGGGGTGTCAAAAGGCCGATTTTTTTGTTCAGGGGGTTAGGTGTCCGCACGTCGATACTTGAGGGGGTAGAATGGACTTCTTCCTTATTTTAATGGCTGGAACATCTTCTGGCGAATAGACGTGATTTTTGCCGTGTGGTTGGGCAAAGACAGGAAAAAACTGATGACGTAAAGTAAATGCCACAAAAGTTCGGAGTCATGTAGCCAATTTTACCTATGAATATGAATGTAAGAAGTACAAATCACCAAACACATCACGAACTTCGAGGCACCTACATTTGAGATGAACATTCATCATGTAATAGCGCAACAACAACTATCATACCACTGACTAACAACATTGGCCTGACACGTTAGCTTCCAGCCTTCCAATCCAACACATTAATACCTAAAGTAAACTACGCACCTTCCTCATCTCTCCAAGACCCAATCCAATGTACTAGCATCCCAAAAGATTCTTTTCTTGGGAAGAACATCGTGATCAACTCATCGAGATAAAAATCTCACAAGGCAAAATGTCCGATCGAAAGCAATGGTACCTCAACGAGCGCGGCCTCCTTCCTTGCAAACGCACCGACGATAGCCGGCGACACGCCAACGTCCCTGGCCCCCGCGATCATGGCCGACTCGCTCCACCCCATCCTCGGCTGCAGAAAAACAAATAACCATAAAAAATCTCAAATAACTAGACAACAAGAAGGCCAAAATGCAAGCAGATTTGGAGGGAGTTCGAATCGCGACCACGTGGAGCAGAGACGCGCGCAGGACCTTCTCCTGCTCCTCCTCGTACCCCGCGCCGCCCGGGCGGCGCGTCCCCGATGCAGCTCCCGGTGACGACCGGTGGGACCCGCCAGCGCCGGCGCCGGCGGAGGAGGAGGCGCCCTCCGACTTGGGCGGCTCGACGGTGGGCTCCAGAGGCGGTGGCGGGAGGGGCGGAGGCGGCGAAGCGTCGGTGCCGAAGCGGCGGAAAGCGGCGGGGGCAGAACGTGGCGGGGAGGAGCAGGGGAGGACAAGGCGAGTGGCGGCGGCACGGGAGAGGAGGCGGCGCGCGGCGAGGGAGAAGGCCATCGGAGCGAGCGTGCGACGTGTTCGACGAAATGGCGAGGCGGCGTCTCGAGTGTGGGATTAATGGTCGCCCGATGGGATCGTTCGCCGCACGCTGGCTCCGAACGGACGGCAGCGATTCGGTCACCGCTGAATCCTCCGGTATAGATGAAGAGAGAATTGAGGCCTCAATCTGTCACCCCGTTTTTTTTTTGGTCTATCCGATCACGTCTCGGTTGCTTTTCGGCCGTCCGATCCGTCGACAGCAGGCGCGTTTCTTGCCTGCTTGCGTGTTCGCGCGTGCTTTTCTCCCTCCTTCCCACGCCACGGGGCCCACCAGCTTCGTTTCTTGCCTCACGCGCCGAAGGGCACGGGTGGCAACTAGTAGAACATTAAAACTGGGACCTTTGATGCTAATATCAAAAGTAACTCTCTCTCCGTGTTAAATGCAAAAATAACACTTTATTTGTGTCTCGAAGAATCGAAGCTACCGTGCGGGTGACACGTCGACAAGTCTGGTCCCAAAAGACACGAAACAGATGAGTCCGGACCTAAGGAGGATGGAGTAGGCCAACATCGACCCCAACCGTGCCTCTCCTTACGTACTTTTTGTCAAATAGTATTTAATATTTTTTGACACTACTTAAAATACTATTTAACACTATTTAAAATAATATGTAACACTTTAAAAACACTTTTTTGTTTGAATTTGTTCTTGCTTTTTTTATCTTGCACTTGTAGCTACAAATGTATTATAATATGTACCATAAAAAAATTCATAAATTTTTTCACATGAAATTATGGCGCACCATAGTACACATAGCTTCAAAATTAGGTATCAATCGTCACCGTCGTCACTCTTCGCTACCCTTAGTGAGTTAATGGACGGTGGTGGCCTAGTGCCCTTGCTACTAGGGTTAAGTTGTCGTCTACGTGCTCGTGTCGTCATCGTAGTCTCGCTCTCGCACACGAGTTGAAGGGTATGATTACAGTACTATATGATCTCCATGCTAAGCATTTTCCTCAGTTGATTCGTAGATAAGCTTATCTAGCCTGTGGCACAGTATTTTGGATTTGAGAAAATCAAGCATTGCAAGATATTTGAGTAGTAGCAGCTAGGGCTGGAAAAATAGTTTGAAGCTCGTGAGCCTGCCTGAGCTCGTCACGGCTTGGCTCGGGCTCGTGAATTTTCAAGCCGAGCCGAGCCCCATTTTCAGCTCACCAAAAAAAACGAGCTGAGCTCAACCAGGCCTGTGAGCTGCTCGGTCAACTCGTTCGGCCCACGTAGGCCTAGTGCGGTAGTGCCTATTGACTGAGCAGTCGCCCATCCTCCCAAATTCCCCACCTCCTACCTCCCACCCTACTCCCAATCCATAATTCCCATTTCCCCACCCACCCATCCTGATCCCCTTCTTGGCTTCCTCTCCCGCCTCCCACCTGGTCAGTGGCCACCAGCTCACCACCATCGATGGCGACGGAGCTGGTCCCGGTGGACTCATGGGGGACCTTTGCGTGCTGGACGCCCTCGCCGCCACCTCCGCCCACGTCGTCACCCCGCAGAGCTGCCCCGACCCCCTCCTACCTCTCAAGATCGATCGCGCCGTCTTCAACGAGAGCACCGGCTCCCGCAACGACCCCTCCCTCCTGCCCTCCGACCCCGTCGCGACTCTCGTTGCGGTTGTTGCTTTGCGTCGCAGCTGGCCAGCTACTGTGCTTTGTGTGATGGAAAGCTGCGGCCGTAGACGTAGACCGGGCGGACCAAACGAGGGGGCGCTACACATCATCTGCCTAGGCGCCTAGCCCGCCGTCTCATCCTCCGCAGTTGCTCTGGTGTCTTCCGCTCGAGACCTCGGCTTCTTTCTTTGTTTCTTCTTTTTTTCGTCGATTCGTTCTTCTTCCCATCGCTTGCTCGTCGATTGGTGTCTTTGTGCCATCATCATGCCGATCGCTCACTTGATCCGTGCCACCGCAACGCGAAAGCGGACCTTCGACCCCACCTCTTCGCTCACGACGACCCCTCCCTCCCGCCCTCCGACCACGCCGCAGCCGCCCACCCGTCCTCGACCGCCATTGCGGCTGTCACGCTTGGCTCGTGAGTGACGAGTAGCCCCACCTATTCATCCATCTGTTCATTCAAAATAACAACATCGCATGTTCGAAAAAAGATCGACTTCCTAGGATTGTGCATTCAGTTAGCACCGTTCAATTCTTGCTATCTCAAATCAGGTTTAAAACTTTTGGAACAGATGTCCGTGCAAAATCAAATGCTAAGAATGATATACATAGCCACATGAAACAGTTAACTTTTGCATTAAAATTTCATCTTTCCTGCCAAATGGTCCACGTATCTCATGCAACAATCGTAAGATTTCTTCATCTAGAAACACCTTCAAAAAATAGCCACCACTGTCACGCCAATTCGTGTGATGTGACAAGACAGGCTTGTCACGCCAACAGTGTGGGCGTAACAACGGCCACGTAATCCCTCCACGCTGGCACGGCGCACGGCCAAGGGCTTGCATCGCAGGTTTGGCCACGCCGAGGACAGTGGCGTGATAGCTTGGTGTTGCCACACCTTGCGTTATGGCGTGACCAAAGGGGTCAGATTTGGAGATAAAGTTAGCGAGGTCCCTGTCATGAATATGACGGGCTTATGGTCCCCACACTCGTGGAGTGTGGGCTTAGGTCCCTATACTTATGGAGTATGGGCAATGGTCCCTGTGCTAGATGGCACAGGTATGGGTATGCATCGACGGATGCATGCTCTGCATTACTGGTAAAATGCAAAAGAGAAAGAGAAAAGAAAGTGCATTTGAGCATCTTGCATAGCATGAACATATAACATGTTTGTTATAGAGATTTGTAGATTGTTGTTAATGAATACAGTTGTTTATGCTATTGTTGCCATTTATTTTACTTGCTGAGTCTTTGGACTCACTCTTGTTGTTGTTGTGTTTTTAGGTACCCTTTACAAGAACAGCATTGTAACACCCCAAAAGTATTCGAAAGGATTATCGAGAAAGAGTTAAGTTATTTAAAGAGAAGGACTATTTAGAAATTGATTTAGGGAAAGGATCAAATAGAAAATGCTTAATGTAGCAGCTAGAGGGGGGTTTTCCTACAGAACTAAGCCAACCTGGGCCGGGGCTTCAGGCCCATTTGTATTCAGCCCAAAGGTGGAGAGGGAGGTGGAGGTGGCCGGCCAAAAAGGGGGGGGGACCCTAGCCGCCACCCCCTACTCCCATCGCCGCCACTCATCCTCACCCCTTGTGGCCGCCGCCCTTTGGGGACTCCTTCCCCTGCGCCTCCCCATCTCCAGCAGCCCTCCTCCTCCATTGAAGCCCCCTGCTACCGGCGAAGAGCATCCCCATAGCTGCTGGCCGAGTGGAGGAAGGAGAACGACATCGGGATTGGATCAGCCAAGCAAGGAGAACAGGGGAAGAAGGGAAGAAGAGAGGAAAGGGGAAGGTTCGCGGGCTTCGTCGCGATCTACAGTGGTTCGTCAAGGGTAACCCTTGTTTTCCCCCGATTAGATGCGTGTTTAGATATTTTAGCAATGTCGGTATTTAGGGCTGCTCAAGACAGATTAGAGTAGATTGCGGTTTTGATGTGCTTAAAGGCGGAATTAGTTCTGGATGTCTCCTAGGGTAATGTAGAGGACATCACCATATTTCTGTGAAGTGCTAGAACGCATTATTTGGACTTCCGTAACAGAAGTTATGATTTTATTAGTGGGACTATTCTGCAGAATTGTTGGCTTTCTGTCAGGTTTAGTAATCTGAGTTAATAAATTAGTTAAAGGGCGAATTGGAGAAGCTTAGTATAATGAAAAATGTAGGTCATTGTCACAGCTTTCCAGAAAGCTAAAGAACGTGAGATTTGGACACTCGCACTAAAAGTTATGGTGGTTTTAGCGTACTATCCAGAGAACCCGACGCAATTTCGATGTTCTATTACTAGCTCGGTAGGGTCAATAGATGGCCGAATCAGAAGGGCTTCTCAACTAGGTTTAGTTGGGAAATTTAATTACCTTTCCAAAAAGCCTAAGATCACCTTATTTGGACCCCTTTAGTGAAAGTTATGGATTTTAGAAGTTGACTGTCCGCAGAGGGGACAAATCGATCGTTAGAAGTTGGAAGTTTGGAAGGCGCTTGGGAGTTTAGCGAGTTCGTTTGTGCTATTAAATATGTATTTAGTCCAGTATGATTGTCTTAGCTTGGTTTATAATTATATTCAGGTGGGGTATTGGTCCCAGGGGCAGCGCCCTTTTCGCGTCCACCGTTTCCGCACGGTTGAGGCAAGTATCCTGATTGTAGCATAATTACGATTGTTTGATTGTGGTTGCTTGCGTTTTACTCATATTAGCCATGCATGGATGATAGTGTGATGAATATGAATAAAACTTGGTGAATGCATGTTTATGGCTAAAGATTACCTATGTATGTTGTTAATGCATTACATGTTATTTGAGATTTGAGATTTTGGTATGTACTTGTTCATTCATATGTATGAAAGATAGAGTCATAGTACATATGCATATTGGAAGCATACTTGAGACTTGGTCACGTGGTGACCAACTATATACAGTTGAGGTCCCCGTCATGTAAATGACGGGCTTGTGGTCCCACATTCGCGGAATGTGGGCATTGAATAGAGGTCCCCATCATGAAGATGATGGGCAATGGTCCCTATACTCGTGGAGTATAGGCTCTTGGTCCTCGTGCTGAGAGGCACGAGCAAGGGTATACATCGACGGTTGTAAACCCGCAGACACGGTAAAATGCTAAAAGAGATAAAGATTAAAAGATGCATTGCATGTTCGCATTACATAAGCATGGGAGTTATTTTTAGTAATGCTTCTTGTGGTATATTGATGCTATAACTGTGAGCTTAGTGTTTCCTTTATTGATACTTGTTGAGTCCTTGGGTTCACTCTTGCTTTGTTGTGTTTTTAGGTACCACTGGCAAGAACGGCATGCATGAGAGGGAGTAGTCTTGTTTGGATGCGCTCACTACCTTTCATCTTAAAAGAAGATTATCACTTAGTTTATACTCAAATAAATAGCAAACTGCTTGATAATTAGTTATGGCTTTGGTTGAATGTTTTGGATTATTTGTAATAATGAGAGTAGCCAACTTTGATTATGCTTATTAATGCTTTAGCAGAATAGTTTATCTTGCATGTTGGAATGAATTTGGATATCGAGATGTTGATTATGATATGTGCAAATGTTGGAACCTCCAGTATACTAATTATACAAAGGAGGTTCTGCCGAAATTTAGAACTATGTTTTATGTTTAATTTTGTTGTCATGTTTAGTTAGTAGTATTCCAGGCTCAATGTTGGGCTGGGGTGTTACAGGCATGCATGGGAGGGAATAAAACTTAGAGTGGTTGTACAATGGCACGAACTACTCATATTTGAATTGATAGAATGATAATTTAGTAGTTGATTATATTGCTTAAAGAATTCTTTATGGTTTTCTCCCTTGCTTGGAATAAAATTGTAATAGAGTTGATTAGAGGATTATGGATACTCTTTGGATTGTACTTTAGTTGTTTAGCATGCTATGGATGACATAGTGATGGTTAGCATAATTTTGGATGTCTTTTGATTATGCTGGATGTTAGATTGCTTAATTATGTTATAATTGACTGTTGGGACCTCCGGTATAGTTAACTACACAGGGGAGGTTCTGCCGAAATTTAGTAAGATGACTTAGTTTTAAGTGGATACAATGTTAGTTAGTAGCATTCCAGGCTCATGTTGGGCTGGGGTGTTACAGTTGGTATCAAAGCGGGCTGTAGGTCTGTGGTACTTGAATTATTTAACTTGACACACAATGCACAGTAGGTGGGATTGGGTTATTGCATTGCATATACGCTTCCATTGATTTATTATAGTTGTTATTGTGATAGAGTTGCTAGTTGATCGTTGTGCTTAATGTTATGAAATGATCTTGTATACTTATAATTTATTATATTGGTTATGTGTGTTGGTAGCGGATGGTGAGAGGTTGAGGTCATGGTTGTGGCCCTGAGCTTTACCAGGTTATACCACCGTTCATGGAATGGGAATAGTGAAGTGCTACCTCGGATATCTTAGTACAGGTGTTGATAGTGAGTATCCTTAGAGAAGTTGTTCTCTTCCTTAAATTTGAATTTGGTCAACTCTTGTCCGATTGTGCTTGATGAATTTCTCTTTAGTTTTTCTTACTACTCGTAAACGTTGTCATCGTCCCTCTTCATGAGAGTTCTACCTTCTTGTTGGCAAACTTGACCCATTTATTTGCTTGATGTTTTAGATAATGGAAAGTATCATTTACAAACTTCATTGAAGTACGTTTTGACTTTATGCACTTCTTTTGGAGTAATTGGAATGTTGAAGTTTAGTGCATCTTCTTTGAGAAAGAAGTATCAAAACTCTTTTGAAATGTTTTGTTGTGTTATGTGAGGGGTTTTAAGCATAAAAGATAAATTGATAATGTATGAGTTATTAAGTTGGGTTTGTAGTGTGGTACGTAACCAAGCTTAACCAAGATCGTTGGAAGTGAAGTTGATAAGCTTGATGTTGTCATGGAGTAGTTACAGGATAAACTTGTTTAAACGGTATGACCATTCATACTAGGAATCCAAGACTTATTAAGAGGTGTGGTATATTGATGCTTTGGTCTAATCATTAAGATTGTGGAATTCGATAGATTTATTGGATAATTCGGAGTAAAGTATCTCAATGGATTTGTCTACCCTTTAGTGATGATTATGTTAAGGATGTGTTTGAACGATGCCTTAGAGGATATTAATCTGGAAATTTTCATAAACCGGCTACTTGATGATCGTACATAATTGCTAGATTGAAACATGTATATCGGATTAGATGAATGTTGAGATAGTATCTTGTGAAACCCTGTTTTACAGGAGATGATGTTATTAAATGTTTAAATTTATTTTGCCCTAAACTCTGAGCATAAGATGGAATGTTGACTCGGTGTTTACAGATGGTTAGGTGATTACAAATAGACGTAGGACCCTATTTGCATACGTGATAGTTACAATTGTCAATTATTAATGATAGTTGAACTGGGTGTTGAGCAACACTTATGGTTGAGTGGATGAATGAATAAGTGGTCTCTGATAGTGTGCTTTGCGAAATTATTATTTGATAGCATGATCTGGTTAAAAGAGGTTTGTTTCAACCTTATGGCTCGTGTTTCTTTTGGAGAGGTTTATGATGGGATAAGAGGCTATGATCATTCTCGCTAAGAGTGTATTATTTCATTGTTAGGGTGATTGTCAGTAAGAGATTGTGATTATAATATTGAATGTATTGTATAAAGGAATTGGATCGCTCGCCTGATATTGATTAAGCGAAAATGTTTCTAGTTTCGCATTTGTGATCTTTCAGACCTGATGTTGATGTGGTAGTTGAAATTGTTTTGAGCCAATTGATGTGTTGAGAGGTTTATTAGTTTCTAAGTGGGTTATGTGTTGTGGTCTTCAAATCTCTTCTTGTTGGAGTTGGCATGATGATGCGGTAACCAACGAAAGTCGTTTTCTTTGTTAAAGGAAAGAGTGAAGTAGAAGTATTTGAGATTCAAGTCAAGTTTTGTAACTTGCAGTTTATCGAATTTTGCTTAAACTTTCTGTGCTACATCAGTTGCATCATGGTGCGGTGATCCCATAAGTCCGAAGGAAAAAGTGACTTGGGAATTGGAGTCTCGCATGCGCGAGCGATATCTGGAATTATTCACAGCAGGTATATGGTAATGTTAGTAAGTTTTTTAGCTGTGATTATTCTTTGATGTTAAGTGTGGTTAGAATTCGTGGTCGAATTCTGTTTAAGGGGGTAGAATGTAATACCCCAGATGGATTTGAAAGAGTATTCAAGAGAGAATATTTAAATTGGGGAGAATGACCAAATAGAAAAGAGTTTAACAGAGGATTAGGAGGGGGGGGGGGTTCTGCAAAGCTAAGCCAACCTAGACCGGGGCATTAGGCCCATTTGTATTCAGCCCATAGGTAGAGGGGGCAGCCGGCCTTAAGGGGGGTGGAAACCCTAGCCACCACCCTCATCCCCCTTTGGCCGCCACCCCCATTCTACCCTTGGCCGCCACCCCCCTCTCCCCCACACCCTTGGATGCCACCCCCTGGTCTCCTACGCCTCCTCCCTGCTGCCGGCCAAGGAGTGTGCTTCCCGTTACCAGATTAGAGGAGAAAGAAGGAGGAACGCTCGGGAGATTGGCCGACCAAGAAGAAGAAGAAGAGGAAGGGGAAGAAGGGAGAAAGGGAGGGGAGGGATCGTGGGCTGGTGTGCGCATTCATCAGCGGTCCTACAAGGGTAAAGTCCAATCCCCTTTCGATTAGTTGTTTAATTGTGTAATTAGGCATTATCGGAGACCTTTCCAAACTGATTAACAGAACATCCTTTAAGCAGTTTTACTCAAATACTAAATCATCAACCAATTTGTTCAAATGTGAATGGTTCGTGCCAATGTGCAACCACTCTTAAGTCTATTCCCTCCCATGCATGCCGTTCACATAAGGGGTACCTAAAAACACAACAACAGCAAGAGTGAGTCTAAGACTCAGCAAAGTACAATTAACGAGACAATAGCATAAACAACTGTAATCATCATCATCCATCCACAAATCTCTATAATAAATATTTCATATGTTCATGCTATGCACGATGCAAAAATGCACTTTTTTCTTTCTCTTTTGCATATACCAGTAATGCGGAGTATGCATCCGTCGATGCATACCCATGTCTGTGCCTTCTTGCACAGGGACCATAGCCCATACTCCACAAGTATGGAGACCAAAAGCCCACACTCCATGAGTGTGGGAACCACAAGCCCATCATATTCATGACGGAGACCTCAATCAATGCTTGGTCACCACGTGACCAAGCCTCCAATATGATAGCATGATGCACATGAACAAAACTTTAAACCATCATAAACATGTATTCGCAGCAACTTTTCTACATGAATAAACTTACTCATACTTCTAGCATTCATGATCATTGACATTCATAACATTCTAGCATCCATGAATAGCGCATATATTCATAATACTAGCAAACATGAACAATCACTCATGAATAATCTACCACTAATTGTACTTGCCTCAATTGTGCGAAGATGGAAGACGCGAAGATGGTGCTGCCCCCGGAACCAAACCCCCACCTGATTTAATTTAACAAACACTCTAAGATAGCAATTCTGGACAAGATCATAATTATAAATAAATATGAAATCGTTACACTCTCTAGCGCAACCCCAACTCCAAGATCCCTAATCATCAGTCTGTCCTCTCAACAGATAGTCCCCATTTAAAATTCATACCTTTTTGACCATAGATCCAAATGTGGCATTATTAGACTTTATGGAAAGCTTGTAAAATTCTCCACCTAAACCTAGTTGGTGGTCTTTCTAGATTCGGCCATCTTCTACCTTTTCCAAACTGATTAACAGAACATCTAAATCTCGTCAGGGTTTCTAGGCAGCGACACTAAATCTAATGTATCTTACAGTACAATTAACAATTTGTGTTCTTTAGCTTTATGGAAATATAATCAAAATACCTACAACTTTCGTTAGGGTGAGATCTTCTAAATAATCAATTAACTACTTGATAATGACCGATTAATATTAACCGTCAGAATTATGACAGAACCGCAGAACAGCAACGCTACGAAAATCATATCTCCTAATCCGCTCATCCAAACGACGTGATCCAAGAACCTACGAAAAACTACTGACATTATCTACAACTCTCTAGGAGATGGTCAAACCTGATTTCGCAAATAACATCCTCAAAACTGTCGGCCACTACAGACTGCCCTAAACCGATCTATTACCGACATTACGCAAATACAAGAATTACCCTACTAAACGAACTTTATCAGGATTACCCCTGAAGAATCCACTGTTGAACATGATGAACACCACGTGATCACTCTCCTTCCCTTCTCTTCTCCCTTCTCCCCCTTCCTCTTCCTTTCTCTTCCCTTCTTCCTTGGCCGGCAGCAAGGGGCGACATGGCTTGGCCAAGGAGGACAGCATGGAGGGTAGGGGTGCGGGGTGGTAGCAATGGGGAGGGCATGCTACAGTGCTACAGTGGTTTCCCCCCTCCTCCTTTTGTTGGTGGCTGATTTCCCCATGGGCCATGGGCCACTTTGGCTATTCCCCCCCCGCTTGACTATGGGCTGGCGGCCCATTTCTCTCTCAATATCTGAATTTTATCTTTTAATTCTCATGATTTCCTCTCTAATTTTTATTGCACTCTCTAAAGATAATCGGGATATTACAATAATGTCTTATTATTTGTACTTTGCTGAGTCTGTGGACTCACTCTTGCTGTTATTTGTGGTTTTAGGTACCCTTTACAATAACGGCATGCATGGGAGGGAATAGTCATAAGTTCGGATACACACTGCGACAAATCTTTTATAGTTGATTAAATTTAGATCGCGCCTTAACAAATGAGCAAACTGCTTAAAGGATTTGTTATGGTTATGCTTAATGCATTGGATTATTTGTAATAGTGATGATTAGCATATTTTGGATGCCTTTGATTATGCTTTAGTTGATTAGCATATTTTGGATGCCTTTTGATTATGTTGGATGTTGGATTATTTAGTTATGTTATATTTAGCTGTTGGAACCTCCGGTATAGTTAGCTATACAAAGGAGGTTCTGCCGAAATTTAGTAAAATGTCTTAGTTTTAAATTGTTATATTGTTAGTTTAGTAGCATTCCAGACTCATGTTGGGCTGGGGTGTTAAAAACCACACTCGTGGAGTGTGGGCTTGAGGTCCGTGTGCTAGAAGGCACAGGCTTGAGTATGCATCGATGAATGCATACTCTGCATTACCGGTAATTGCAAAGAAGAAAGAGAAGTGCATTCTTGGCATTTGCATCACATGAAAGTAGAAGATGAATATTTATGAAAAATATTGTAAATGGCTGTATGTGAGGAATTTTTATGTTCAATAACTGCTTGTGATGCTTTGTTAATCGCCTTGGTTGTACTTTGCTGAGTCGAGGACTCACGCTTTTTGCTTATGTTTTTTTAGGTACTTCCCGAGAAAGCAGCACGCATGGGAATGGGATAGAAACTTTGATGCACTACACTTGATATTTACCATGACAAATAAATCGACACTTTTGTTTAATCGGAGAAACCTTATTATTGACTTTTATTTTACGGTTGTGTTCATCCTTCATGGTGAAATAGTTCCTTTGTAATAGAGATAGCCAATTCTTTCATGTGGACGTTTAGGGATTATGTTTTAAATATTCGTTACATGGTTATCATGCTCATACATGTTAGATTGCTTTGAAATCCTTCAATGGTCATTGTTTCAAGTGAAACTTTGTCGAAATTTAAAGAAAAATGTATAGTTAGTGAGAAACCTTTACTTCATTATGATAGAATAACTTTTAGGACTTGATGGATATTGTTTAATCCTAGATGATTGATTAGGCCTCATTTATTCATTTCATAGTGTTTATTCATTTGGTTATGCGCGAATTGTGGATTGTTATCTTGCTATGCTTCTAGTTTAATTATTTAGGGTTGTCCAATCCTTAATCATATTTTATTGTGACTCGTGAACGGTTTTGTTAATGAGTTGCTTGCTGAAATTTTGTTGTAAGTTGATGTAAATTAGATTGTTAGGGTAGTTTAGTGGGCATTCCAAGCTCAATGTTAGGCTGGGGTGTTATAGTTGTTGTTGGCCTGAAGGGAAGAGGAGGAAGTCCAGTAGGGGGTCAACAAGATGGGAGGAAGGAAGGAGAAGAAGAGAAGAGAGAAAGAGAAGGGAGGAGCTAGGGTTCGTGATTGTTGTTTAGTTTTGCATGGGTAATGATCTGATAGTCCCTGGGTTGATCCTAGAGTAGTGATTATTCATGTGGTAGATTGATTTAGTCACGGGAGATAGATATTGCGTGATGCCCTAGCTAGTTCATTAAACTATGCTGCAGAATATTATGAGGAAAATTAGGCATGCCTTCGCTCAGAATCATGTTTTCATCTAGTTAGGACAGTTGTAGGAAATTTCCTTATCTTTACAGAAAGTTCTAGATCATTAATTTTGGATACGTGAGTAAAAGATATGGCCTTGGGAGTATCGTTGTCCAGAAATCCGTTGTCAAGGGCAGCAGTCGTAAAGATGGGTTAATTACATACATTAGATGAATTTTTTCTAAATTATTGTCATAACTAGAATAACGTAGACAATTCGCACTAGATTCCATAAATATTATGGTTTTCTATTTTTTATGTTGTAGAAAAAATAGATATAAAAATGTGAAGTTGACTATTCTGGTAATTTCCAGTATGACCTTCGGGGTTGGAAACAGGAACCTAAATGACAAATTCAGAAGATTTGTATAACTAGAATATTGTGGGTAATTTCGTGTAGTTTCCATAAAGTATATTTTTTTCTTCTATATTTCAAGTCCATAGGTGAGAGTTATGGTCATTTTATCACTAGGATAGCGGTTAGGTCGTCCGATGAAGTTGGGTTAAGAGCGTCGGTTTTGCGTGTAGATGCGATAGTATTTTTTTGGATGTTTTGGTATTGTGTGACATATTTTCAGTGTGTTATTAATTGTTTGTCTATAGACTACCTCAAGTACAGTGCTACAATTTCATCACCCGGTTTCTAGAGGCTAAAAGGCAAGTGCTTGGTAGGGTGGTCAACAATGGGTGGTTTGTTGTTATCTTTGATATTGCGTTATCATGTTCATTATTTATGCTTTTGTTAGGTTATTTACATACCATGATATTGATAGGGATGAGATAATGACATGAATTATTGATGACATGAGTTGTTGATATGGTGTGGAGATAACGATTGTGAATTAGGTTAGCAAACAATTAAAGATGTTGCATCATTTATATTCATCATGATAAGATTGCATGAGCCAGGTTAGTGAGAAAGTCATGTAATTAGTCTATTGAGGTCAGTGAGAAAGATACATGACTAGTCTGGAGTGCTTTAGATAAAATCTTACTTCGGTGGGGTCTCCACGGGATGGAGGATAGAGTGTCATCGACGGGTGAACATTCCACTATACTGGTATCAGCTGAATGAGTTGTACATGATCATGAGTATATTGGAGCATTGCATACATGAGATGTTGTGATTATTTGACACTGAGCATAATAACAATGAATCGATTAATGATGATATGATTGATTATGGTCGATAAACTACTATTTTTTATTTTGTTATGTACTTGCTGATTCTTCAACTTACTCTTGCTTTGTTACTGATTTTAGGTGACTGTTGATAGCGTCATGTGTGGGATGAAGTAGCTCACAAGCATCACATGTGAAAGAATCACATAATCAATAAATGTTTAGAGTGCTTTCATATAAATCTAGAAACATTTGTTATTTCCTTTATATTTTATTCATGGACATAATTATTGCTTGGTGTGAATGCCTGAGACTTGGTGGCGATTTTATTGGTCGATTGATATTTGTCTTAATTGATTATATTGTGACCCGTGCATAGGTTTTATTCCTTGTATGATTGTTGGAGTTTATTGTAAATTAAGGTTTAAATTGGTAGCTAGTGTAGTTTGTTGACATTCTGGGCTCAGTGTTGGGCCGGGGTGTCACATCCAGACTACGAAAATTCTCCCGCATGACCCTCTATTCCGTATCCTGATCGTCCTTCTTCTGTGTCCCTCTATTCTCCTGCACTCGGTATGTGCCTTACCTTGCACCGGCACATCTTCCCTGCTTATAGTCCATGAGACCGATCTACCTGAGATTACCCTGCAAGCGCCATGTAGGAGCTTCAGCGAGTAAATTGGCCATTGCGTGCACAGGGGGGGGGGTGCAACCGCATAGAACTTGTGGGTGAGTTTTTTTATGAACTTTCAATTGCAGAATGGTTTTTGACAAACTCCCCTACTTGCAGGTGGGTTTTCGCATAAATCTCATATATATTTGTATCAAAAGTGATAAATTTAGTACCTATTTAGATATGTTAAAGTACATACGACTAAACTTTTTTTTTTCATATGCAAATCTATACCAACATTAAAAGAATATATATACCTAACGATATTGTTTGTTTCATTTGCAACTACATATCATGGGGGTGGCATTGGAAGTCGTAGGGGAGGAAGGCCAACGGGGCCGTGATGGGTGGCGAAGGTGGTTATGCTAGCGTGTTATATCGATAATGATAGTGTGTTAATCATGTCCTTCAATTAACATCAAAAATAGAAATAGGATATTGTATACCTAAAATTAATGCATATCTGTAATAATGTAAAAACAAATTGTACAACGAAAAGCACATAAACAAAAATATACTATCATTTACATTCTTGACAAGTGACAACTAAACTTAAGTAAGCCACAATCCATACAAACTCAGAATGATTTCATAAAACAAAATTACAATCCATTACAACATAGCCCCTCCACAAGATTTATACACGAAGACGTTTACATTTTATTTAGAGAACTACATGATTCACAATATACCACCCATTGTGAGGCTGACAAGTGAGCCCAGAGCCCGTATGTCAGTGAGACACCAGTGACATATTGTAAAGATCTGAAGTTATTCACTGGCATAGAGCGAATTGCCCCTTTTATTTACGGAAGCATCATCACCTTTAACCTTTGCTAATCATCTTTTCGAAGAACTATCTTGCATCTCCAATACAATTAGTATCATCATAGTAGCCTAGTACAAGAACGAACAAAATGAATACACACATAATATTAAATGTACCATCAAACTTTTACAAATTTTGTGCACACAAATGATCCACATCCTAATTATCTCTTACAACACAATCTTAACATTTATTTACACCGCCTTTCTTTGATAGTGAAAGTTTCTACTCAAAATTTCATAAGGTATAGCAATGCTGTAACTAGATTCAAGCTAGTGAGATAATATACTTTGAACAATGTATTACTCTATTTGTTCTTTTTAAATGAAATTCTATCCTTACGCACACAAATTAAAGAAATACACAAAATTACTACCAATCCCCTATTAAATTTCCCTCTTTTACCATCTTATTAGTTTAAGTGGCCAATAAACAATTGGAGGCTTGTTTGGTAGATATGCATATGTTTTACCTCGAAAGTATAAATGTCATTTATGAAAGAATATGAATCCATATCTGAAATGCCATTTAGAAAAGAATAGAGGGAGCAATCATATTTATTGTGAATATAAATATATTATGAAAAATGAGGATGTGGAGGGGCGGGTGGGTTGACTTTATCTTTATAAATGTTTAATAATGTTCTAGTGTGTAGTAGAATTAAATGATAAATATTGGTTAGGATGAGATGTTGAGCAGGTACTAATAATCATCAAAGTTTTCTACCATTATTTTGTAGAAGAAATTTCCTTTATGTTTTTCCCGTTAATATACAAATCATGGTACTCATTCGTATAGCTCCTTGCTTTTCATATTGTTAAGTAGCATCTATTAGGTACCATAGATCCAGATCTAATGCGGTCCAAGATTAGCAATGTACTCCAACTCCAAAGAGGCCAGTAATATGCTCTAACCCATAAAACGGGATTTAAGAGATTATATAATATGCTTGTACCTTTTTTGCTTTCAAGGTGAATTTGTATCTCTCAATCAACTATATAATTTTGCGGTTATCTTTACACCATCCTACAATTTAAGTTTGAAAAATGTGTGAGCATTCATTCAAATAAAAAGAAGTAAAAATACAATGAAAGAATGACACCCCAAAAGAGTTGAAGTTAAGAACCTTGAGTGACACAATAGGTTTGTAACCAAGTTGTTCAGTAGCTTTGTTGCTGCTAAATGTTCTATTCAAAGTCATATACTTAATCCTTGCGGGTGTTAGCATTTGAGGTTGATGAATTCCGAAGCGGTAGAATAATTTGTTGTAGCTCCACTCTATCACATAAGTTATTGGCAAGAGAATAGATGAAGGTATTCTTATTTTGAATCGGCTGCAACAAAATGCCATCAATTAGCTATAGAATTTGATTGCGGTATGTTTATTCTTAATGTAAGAACTAAATTCTATTCCATTATAGCTGAAAGCTATACTGTCGCTACCAAGGCGAACCATTGTTCCTTAACTATCTTGGCTTACAAGTATAGACACCAAAAATAAATAATTATCTGAGTTATTTGTTATGTAAATAGAAGTGAAGAACTACAAGTATTTACTCATAACAATTAGAACTCAAGATATACAACAAATGTACTTCATAATGAATTGCAATGACCTAACAAGGGTCGATGAACAAGAACCATCTCATCCTTAAATGTAAGAGAAACAATTTATATTTATTTATGAACTCATAAATGTGTCAAGAATTATGGATAAATATATGAGTACAAAAATATAACTTACCTAGATATATACAAATCAGAGATGTAGTGAATATCAATATGACTATAAAAGAATATTGCTAAAAATCAATAAAACTAGAAATTGGAAAGAAGGTATATTACACACAAAGGAGAGTCATGGGTTGTTTCTAAAAGAAACATATGTGATAAAAACCAATAAATGTAGAAACTAAGAAATATACTTTAGTTTAGATCTACAACAACATACATAAAAAGAGCACCTTTTGTATCCAAGTTCCTCCAAAACCATATATATAAAATCCCACATATTCATTGGCTCCATATTTGTTATAAAGTAGGCCTAAAAAGTTAAATATGTCGTGAGAAATAATAGTAGAAATCACATTTATGCTACTGAACAGTAAAGGCATACTTTCCCTCCGCTGCTCTTTGCACCCTCTTTAGTCGAAAGAGTTTTCTCAGCACAGATGTGACCATGTACCACATTCTCGACATATACAAAATCATCACAATTCTTTCCATCACCAACAATGAACTGCAATAATATAGTGTATGTCATCTACTTTAAGCAAGAACACCAATCTTTCTATTAGTTGTACTTAAAGACTAATCATTCAACAAAGACAAACATTTATATTTGTGACCATTTGCATAGCGTTTCGATGATGCACTGGATATACTCTTAGATAAATAGACACTAGACATACCTCAGGTACAAAAGACCACATCTTAGAATGAATGCAATCAAACATTTTTCACTTTGACTAGTAATATTTTTGTGAATGTTTAGATCAACTAAATGAAAATGGTACATATATATTCGTCTAGAAAACTACTTTCATAATATTATAGTTTTTTTATTATAGATATATTACAACAGTAATTTGTTGCCAATGTTATGGAGCACGTGACCTGTCTTAGATGTCACTTTTTATGACCGAATATAGTTATAATCATTATTATCTATTATCACTATTTTGTTAACATTATAAATATACATGTTAATCGCAACACACACACACACACACACACACACACACACACACACACACACACACATATATATATATATATATATATATATATATATATATATAATACTCCAAAGTAGAATTTGAGAGAAAGCCAAATATTCAAAGAAAAGGACTATTTAGAAGTTGATCTAGGAGAAGGATCAAATGGAAAATAGTTAATTAAATAGATAGAGAAGGGGTTTGCAGCATTATTTGGGCAACTTGGGCCTGGGCTTTGGCCCAACTGGGCAACATATGGCCGGCCAGGGGGGAGGCGCCACCCTTCCCCAAAAACCCTAGCCGCCCCTCCCAAACCCCCTCACCCCCTTGTGTGTCCGCCACCCCCTCTCTCCCCCACACCATTGGCCGCCTCCCTTGATCTCCCACGCCTCCTCATTGCTAGTCCTTCCCTACTGCTGGCCAAGAAGCTGTTCCCCGCTGCCGGTGTCGAGGAGGAAGAAGGAGAATCGCCCGGGAGATAGATCGACCAAGAAGAAGAAGAAGAGGAAGGGGAAGAAGGGAGCGAGGAAGGGGAGGAATCACGGGTTGCTGTGCACGCTCATCAATGGTTCTACAAGGGTAAAACCCCAGTCCCCCTTCGATTAATTGCGTATTTGGTTAATTGATCAATATCCGTATTAGATCTGTTTAGAATAGATAGGATTGGCCGACGTTTTTGAGGAGTTTAACGGTAGAATATGCTTTGGACGCCTTGTAGATAATTGTAGACAACATCGATACCTTTATGTAGAGTACTAGATCACGTCGTTTGGACGAGCGGTTCAAAAGTTATGAATTGTTTAGCGCTGCTGTTCTGCAATTCTGTAGTATTCCTGACAGTTAATGGTAATTGAACCGTAGTGAATAGTTAGTTGAATTTTTAGGAGATCTCACTATAACAAAAGATGTAGATAATTGTTTTATATTTCCAGAAAGATAAATTTCATGAAATTTGGATAAATATAATGAAAGTTACGATGGTTTTAAGGTCGCTGTCCAGAAACCTTGATGTGAAATAGTTGCTCTGTTAATCAGTTTGGTAAGGGTATTAGATGGCCGAATCTGGAAGGCTCACCAAATAGGTTTAGGTGGAGAATTTGATAAGCTTTCCAGAAAGTCTAAGAACACGTCATTTGGATCTCGGATCTAAAAGTTATGGATTTTATAATATGACTGTCCGTTAAGGGAACAAACGATTGTTTAAGATTTTGGGAGTTGGGTTTGTGTTAGAGAACGTAGCGATTTCGTAATTGATTCTAGTTTTATTTTGTCCAGTATTATTGTCTTAGCATGCTTATTAAATATATTCAGGTGGGGGATTGGTCCCAGGGGCAGCGCCCTCTTCACGTCCTCCGTTCTTGCACGGTTAAGGCAAGTACTTGATTGATAGATTTATTATGAGTGAATGATCTTGTTTGCTAGTATTGTGAGTATATGTGCTATTCATGGATGCTAGAATATTATGAATGTCAATGATCATGTTTATTAGTATTGTGAAAATATGTGTTATTCATGGATGCTAAAATGTTATAAATGTCTATGATCATGAATGCTAGAAGTATGAATAAGTTTATTCATATGCGATGTTACTGTGAATGCATGATTTTGATGGTTTAAGGTTTTGTTCTTATGCATCATGTTGACATATTGAAGAATTGGTCACGTGGTGACCAAGCAATTATTGAGGTCCCCGTCATGAATATGATGGGCCATGGTCCCCACGCTTGTGGAGCGTGGGCTTAGGTCCCCATACTTGTGGAGTATGGGTAATGGTCCCTGTGCTAGATGGCACAGGCATGGGTATGCATCGATGGATGCATGCTCTGTATTACTGATAAAGTGCAAAAGAGAAAGAGAAATAGAAAGTGCATTTGAGCATCTTGCATAGCATGAGCATATAACATGTTTGTTATAGAGATTTGTGGATGGTTGTTGATAATTATAATTGTTTATGTTATTGTTGCCAATTATTGTACTTGCTGAGTCTTTGGACTCACTCTTGCTGTTGTTGTGTTTTTAGGTACCTCTTACAAGAACGACATGTATGGGAGGGAATAAAACTTAGAGTGGTTGCACAATGGCACAAACCATTCATATTGAATTGATTAGATTATTGATTTAGTATTTGAGTAATCTACTTAAAGAACTGTTTATGATTACTCCCTCTGCTTGGAATAAATTGTAATAAAGGTGATTAGAGGATTTTGGATGCTCTTTGGATTATATCTTAGTTGTTTAGCATGCTATGGATGATATAGTGATGATTAGCATAATTTTGGATGTCTCTTGATTATACTAGATGTTGGATTATTTAATTGTGTTATAATTAACTGTTGGAACCTCCTGTATAGTTAACTATACAAAGGAGGTTCTGTCGAAATTTAGTAGGACATCTTAGACTTAAATGGTTACAATGTTAGTTTAGTAGCATTCCAGGCTCTTGTTGGGCTGGGTGTATATATATATATATATATATATATATATATATATATATATATATATAAAGTGGACTTTCATGAAATTTTTCATGGAACTCACTTTGGGTATCTTTAATCATTATTGGAGTATGCTCAAATAGATAAAGATGTATCATCATATGATTTAGATGGTATATAAGAAGTGGGAGTACAATACCATTTTTGATGCCCGCTTTCAGATTCTGTGAGTACATACTTCTACTTCCAATATACCACTTAAACACATATATTATACTTCTTTATCACTTTCAGTATAATCAAATACCAATTATAAGATACTCCAATGCGACTTGATTGAAAAACTTTCATTGGAGCCCTTTATTTTTCTATATACCCTTTTTCATATATAAAAGAGGTATATACGAATCTCGCTATAAAAATGGGCTTTAATGGAAATTTTCGTGGAACTCACTTTGGGGTATCTTATAATCATTATTGAGTATGCTCAAATTGATAAAGAGGTATTGTCATACGATTTAAGTGGTATATGAGAAGTGGGGTATATTATGAGTACCATACCATATATATATATATATATATATATATATATATATATATATATATATATATATATATATATATATATATAATGGTATGGTATCTAGGGTACATACTCACTTCTCATATACCACTTAAATCGTATGTTGATACTCTCTTTATCTATTTGAGTACACTCCAATAATGATTATAAGATACTCCAAAATGAGTTCTATGAAACAAATTCATTAAAGTCCATTTTTATAGCAAAATTTGTGTATATACTTCTTCTATATGAAAAATGGTATATAGCAAAAATAAAAGACTACAATGAAATTTTTTCAATTAAATCACATTGGAGTATCTTATAATTGATATTTAAGTATATTTAAAATGATAAAGAAGTATAATACATTCGCTTAAGTGGTATATTCAAGGGAGTATGTATCAAGATTTAAATTCAAGGCCTATATATATATATATATATATATATAATAATAATAATAATAATAATAATAATAATAATAATAATAATAATAATAATAATAATATAAGAAGCACTACTTTACATATAGACCAAAACGCCATAGACACATGATCAACAATCGCAAGAGACATACTGTAAAAAATACAATCGACACATAACCAAACTGCAGTAGACACAAGACCAACTACTATAGTAGGCATACACTGAAAATTGCAGTAGATGCATAATCAAAACTGCAGTACACATAGACCAAAATGCAGTAGACACGAAACCAATGACTGTAGTAGACATATACAAAATTTGCAGTAGACAAATACCAAACTGCATTGTACATAGACCAAAAGCTGCAGTAGGTACATGACCGACAACTACAATAGAGTAGACACATAAATAGAGAGAAGTAGACACACTATTGTGCACAAAAAAGCTTAACAAAATGAGATTCACATCGTATATATGTTTTAGTGATGTTGGCATCGGTCTACTGCACAACATGTGTAACAATAATGCATATTTGCTGGAGACCTACTGCACTGTCTGAACGTGAAAAAGGTGCACGAGAGGAGACATGGGAGTAGGATGAAGTGGGTGAAGGGGGTTGACCGAGGTGGGTGGTGGTGGGTTTCGTTTGATTGTGCATTGATCTAAGTGGGGGTGGGGTTTAGCCTAGAGAAAGGGGTAGGGTGTAGAATAGCTATTCTGGAAGGTTGTGAGTAGTATTGCTATATATATATACTTACTATATAGGAAGAGGGTGGGGTGTAGATTTACTTACTATGTACTTACCATTGTTCCTCCGTAGGAATCTAAAGTTGGTACCACCATGTCACCGGGGCCAAAAATGCTACCAAGACGTAGACAGCAAGTGAGAAGCTCATTCATGTCGTTAATACATTTACCACTCGGCCAGGCAGTGTTTCATCTTTTCAAATTGCATGAATGCAGTAGTAGATTAAAGAAACCAAAATGCTACACTCCTGCATGCTGTTAAATGGTTTGACCGAGGTGGATGGTGCTGGGTTTCGTTTGATTGTGCATTGATCTTGTTAAGAAACTGGGCCTAGGCCGGCAGCCCTGGGCCCACGATGGCCTCCTCATCCTCAGTAACCTAGATAAAGGAGGAGGGACCCTCAACAATGGTAACATCGTTTTTAGAAGAGCGATAAAGAGAAGCCTGAAGTCCCATCATATCTCTGTGTTCAATCTACTATTCTGTTCTTCTGTTCTTGCATTGTTCTTATGATTCTGAATTTGTCTACAAGGTAATCGCTTGGATTGGACTCGCCAGCGACGGTTCCTCAACACGTTATCAGCACAAATCGACTCTCCTCGGATCGAAAGGTAACCGTTATAGCATGACACTCGTAGATCGAATCGTTCTTTCTAGATTGCCTTTCAATTATGCAAATTTGGCTTTCTAGATTGTAACATACGGTACAAATCCGCTCTAATCTACTGCGAGCCGACTTGAAGTCGCCGGCACAATGTCGATTAGTAGATTGCATGGAAAAATGGATGTCGATTGTACCGTAGATTGGAAATCACAAATACACTCTAATCTATCGCGAACCGACTTGAAGTCGCCGACCAAGCCGATCGGTAATTGCATGAATGATAATTGCATGATCAGTAGTACTCGCATGAACAGTACATTGCATCTCATGAATAGTAATGGAAAAAAAATTCCAGACGACCCCGTACGGCCTGCCGGTGCCCCCGCATGGCCCCCCTACACTGCCGTCGGCTTGAAGCCGGGACATCACCGTCCTCCACAGTTGCACACGGCCACCCGAAGCGTCGTCCTTCCCGCACGACGCCACCTCGGTCAGTCCCACATGCCCCGCCCGCCGCCGCAGATGGTCGCCAAGACGGGCCGCCTCCGACAACACGACACCAAGACGCCGCGCCGCAGACCGCAGACCGCCCGAAAGAAATAGAAAGAAAAAAAAAGGAGGGAGAGGATGAGTGGCGCCAACGCCGCATGGATGCACCCACACCGCCACCCAGGTTACCGTGCCCACGCTACCGGCGTGCCGCCGCTTCACCTCTTCTGCCGGCGCCGCCGCCACATGCCATGAGTCACACCGTCGCATCCACGCTGGTTGCCTCCGTGAAGCCTCGTGCCACCCTCCGCCGCCGCCACCGCCCATCGCTTCGCCGCTTCCGACGGGCCGCAGATGGGCTCCAAGACGCTGTTGCAGACGCGCCCATCGCATGGAGCCGCCCCGCATGAAGCCCGTGTCGGCCATTGGCCCATACCTCGCCACCTCGCAGTCAGCCGATCGCCTGAACGCACTCGTCGCGATGGTCGCCGAGCATGCCGCCACATGGCCGCCCGAGCATGCCACCACATGGCCGCCCGAAAGGCCGCCACCATCCCCGTCAGCCTCTATTTACGATCACCGCTTCGGGTGCCCCTTTTGGAACCGCCGCCGCCTCCTTGAAGAATGGGGAAGGAAACCCTAAGGGGTCCTTTTGCTCTAGTGCATGGGCCAAGAAGGCCGACCCGTTTTCTTTTCTTGGAAAGAAAGAAAAAAGAAAAAACCGAAAAAAGGAGTTTTTTTTTGCAAAAAGCTCCTTTGGGATTCTGAAAATCACAGGGATCCTTACGCGAATGAGGATTGTTTGCAACAAGGCCCTCGGACTCTTTGAAAATTGCGCAAATTTTTTTCTTAGAACTAAAATTTCATGATTTAACCCTTAGAAATTGCAGTATTCACTGAAAATTCATTTTCCAGCATAAAAAGGCCTCAGGAATTCAATTTTAGCATTTGAAGCATGTTTGACTTTTTTTTCATTGTTTCTACTATTTTGATTATCTATGATTGTTTATATTACTTTTAATCACTGAAAGTAACAGTAAATCATGAAAAATGCATAGAAAAGTACAAGAACATGAACCGAGAGTTCGAAGAGTATTATGAGAATTTTGCAATCATTTATGTAAGTTATGAACTCTTTGCATGAATATGGAAATGACTGGTATCATGAACCAGGAGTTAGAAGAATTGACCCAACATGGCCAGAATTTGTACAAGTCTTCAACTCTGTGATAATGTAATCACAGATGAGCAGATGATTGAGAAGACTCTCTCTACCTTTCACCCTAATGCGGTGCAATCCACACGCAACTATCGTCAAGACGGCTACAAGGAGTATGCCACATTAATTGATAGCATGCAAGTTATGGAAGCTCAAGATGATGTTCTAAGGGAGAACTACATCTCACAGCCACCTAGTAGTAATGTTAGCCATGAAGCCAATGCTAGCAGCTACAAGATGGTGAAGCCTCTCACTAAGAAGAGGGGCAAGAAGGGTAAGGTCATGGGTCGCATGTTACTGATGCTTTTCAGTCTAAGAAGAAGGGCAAAGGACATCATGAGGCACACCTCGCCAATGCAGGCATGGAGAATCCACATCCACTAGTTGCACTTATGAATGTGGGCAGCCTAGTAGCAGGCCCCATCACCCCTCCTTTGGACATTGCAGTGGCCATAGCTGTAGTTGCCCAAGAGGAGAAGATTGCCATGGAGAAGATTGAGGCAGAAGTTTCTGAATACTTCACTGATTGGATCTAGTGCACGCATTGCACTTAGATATTTTTATAGCCACTTGTAGTTTGTGATTGTGATGGAACATTAAATTATTTTACTCTTTAAATAATGGTTGTAAGCTCTAGGAGCGCAAAGCATTAAATTCTTATGACGAGTCCTGCAAAGGCTTATATTCCCGTATTTATAATAGCAAGTTATGTTTTGATATCTAAAGTATTTTATTTATATGTTGCTTCCTCGAAATGGTCGCACGTATGTTTATTGTCTACGAGAAACCACGCTTTTGTAAAGCTAATCTCGTAGATAATTAAAATTAAGAATAATTTTCCTGATCTTCATGTGAAGTCCATTAGAATGGACAACGCCAGAGAGTTTATTTCCGCCAGAGAGTTTATTTCTAAGGCATTTGATGATTATTGCATAGAAATGGGAATTAAAGTTGAGCATTCCATACGGCATGTCCATACCCAGAATGGACTAGCAGAGATATTAATTAAAAGGATTAATTTTTTGCCTGACCACTTTGAAGAATTGTAATTTACCACTTACATGTTGGGATCATGCAGTCCTGCTCACAGCAACTCTCATCAATTTTAGACTGTCGGTATATAACATCCATTCACCTATGCAACTAATGCAAGGGTCAGCACTCAAAATTTCTCATCTTTGAAGATTTGGTTACAAGGTTTATGTACCTATACTACCACCATAGCAAACTGCAATGGGCCTTCTCCGAAAGTCTGAGATATACGTTGGTTATGAGACAACATTCATAATCAGGTATTTGGACCCTATGGCGAGAGATTTGCGTACTGCTCGATTCGCTGATAGTATATTAGATAAGGATAGTTTCCCGTCATTAGGTGGGAGGAAATCAACCCCTTGATAAAAATATCAGGAAATAGAGAAGTCCAGAAGATGATCAAAGTCTAGCAGATAATTGAAGTCTAGAAAATAATTGAAATCCATGCACATGATCCACGCACTAGTGAAGCAAATAGAGAAGTCTAGAAGATAATTGAAGTCTAGAAGGCAATTAAAGTCTAGAAGATAATTGATTTGCAAACATTAGCAAATCAACTGCCTAACCACTTTAGTGATTTGAAGAGCATGACCAAGTCACATATGCCTGTACGCAATGCACCGGAAAAGGGTTGAAATACCAATGAAGGTATCCCTAATTCCGTCCTAAGACCTCAGAAAGGACGAGAACTCCGGCCCCTCGAATCCGAAGTAACTGGGGACGCCTGGTGAAAAAGGATAAGAATGACTTGACACAGCCGAGCATAGAAGTTCCCCAGAACCAGAAGGGGAGCCAGTCGAGACCTAGCACTAGTATGGAACCTTCAGAAAAGACATACCGGATTTGAGCATCCCCATGAAGGGCGACATCAGCAGGGATATGTGCGCACACATCGGCGCTGAAAAACTAAAGGGACTTGCCCCCACCATTGGAAGCAGCGGTGAGAAAGTAGAAATATTAGAAGAATCACCCCATGAAGAAATAACTATAAATTATGTGACCACGGGAGAATCTATGAATATGACAACATCCAATGTCGACATTTATTTTGCAAAAAAAATTGCCATAATCATCGATCTTGATCTAGAGCTTGCATCGCTCGCTGAATGTAAGAAAAGATTAGATTGAGAAGATTGGAAGAAGGCAATAGAAACTGAATTATTCTCTCTGAATAAAAGAGAGGTGTTTGGGCCTGTAAGCCGCACACCTCCCCATGTGCACCCCGTAGGGCATAAGTGGGTATTTGTTCGAAAGAGAAATAAAAATAAGTAAGACTCATTGCACAAGGTTTCACTTAACGTCCAGAAGATGATTATGAAGAAATCTATTCCCCGGTCATGGGCGGAAGCACCCTTTAGACATCTAATCTCAATGGCAGTAAACTTGAAGTTAAAAGTGAAATTGATTGATGTAGTAACAGCATACCTTTATGGAAACTTAGATTCAGACATTTATATGAAGGTACTTGAATGTATCCCTGTCCTGAACCAAGACAGAGCAAATAGAAATCTGTACAGTGTGAAATTCAGAAAGTCACTGTACGAACTTATGCAATCAGGTAGGATGTGGTATAATCGCCTGAAGTGGCTTTCTATGCAAGAAAGGCTACACGAGCAATGAGAATTATCCCTGTGTATTTATACGACGATCCAAGGATGGATTTTGTATAATATCATTGTATGAAGATTATCTGAATATCGTTGGAACCCTAGAAGGTATTTAAGAAAGCAAGCTCTTACCTGGAGTCAGAGTTCGAAATGAAATATTTGGATAGAACCAAATATTGCCTAGGCTTGCAGTTTGAGCATGCCCTTGAAGAGATGTTAGTGCATCAGTCAACCTATAGTTAGAAAGTGTTAGAAAGGTTCGGCTTTGAAAAGGCATACCCTTCGAAAGTACCGATGGTCGGGAGATCCTTAGCAAGACAAGGACCCGTACAGACCTAAAGAAGAGGGGAGGAAGTCCTGGGACCGGAATTCCCATACTTGAGCGCAGTAGGAGCACTCATGTATTTAGTAAACTGTACTAGATCAGACATTACATTTGCCGTAAACCTATTAGCAAGGTATAGTACAGAACCTACTAAAAGGCATTGGCAGGGAATAAAAAGGACATCTTCTGATACTGCCAAGGAAGCAAAGAACTTGGTTTGTTCTACAGAAAGAATCAATACCTAACTATGACTGGCTATACAGATGTCGGGTACTTGTCAGACCCACATATAGCCAAGTTGCAAACATGCTATGTATTCCTATGTGGTGAAACTGCAATTTCTTGAAAATCGTCTGAGCAAAGTCTTGTATCAAATTCGACGAACCACTCAGAAATTATAGCGCTGTATGAAGCCTTGCGAGAATGTTCTTGGCTTCGACGGATGATTTACCACATCCAGCAGTCATGTGGATTGAATAACGTGCAAACCCCCACTATTATCTATAAAGATAATGCAACTTGTGTTGCACAAGTGTAGATGGGTTATGTGAAGAGTCCTCTCATAAAGCATATCAACCCCAAGTTCTTCTATACTCATGAATTACAAAAGATGGGTGAAATTAAAGTACTGCATACTAAGTCATGTAAAAATCTTGCAGATTTATTCACTAAATCACTTCCAGCATCCAACTTTGAAAGGTGCATACGTGGAATTGGAATGATGAGACTTAGATAAGTGCAGAATTCAAGGGGTGAATCTTTACGAACTCTTTATTAAAGCTTGATCACGAAGATCGAGTACCCAAAGAATAAATCCTGGAGATTAAATGAAACTGGGTGGATTGTACTCTTTTTCTCTTGACGATTTTTTCTGAAGTTTCTCGGCTTAAGGTTTTTAATGAGGTTATTCGTGTAGCACAACAAAATGTGTTTCATGTACTCTTTCTCCAAAATTTTCCCACTTAGTTTTTATGAAGTTTTGATGAGACATGAACATGACAGATGAGTGTCCAAGGGGAGATTAGCGGGCCAAAGCAAAGAAATTTCTGGGCGACGATGGCCTCCTCATCCTCAGTAGCCTATATAAAGGAGGGGAGACCCTCAACAATTGTAACATCGTTTTCAGAAGAGCAATAAAGAGAAGCCTGAAGTCTCTTCATATCTCTGTATTTAATCTACTATTCTGTTCTTGTGTTCTTGCATTGTTCTTACGATTATGAGTTTATCTACGAGGTAATCGCTCGGACTAGACTCGCCAGCGACGGTTCCTCAACAGATCTAAGTGGGAGGTGGGGTTTAGCCCATAGAAAGGGGTAGGGTGTAGAATAGCTATTTCTGGAAGGTTGTGAGTAGTATTGCTATATATATATACTTACTATATAGGAAGAGGGTGAGGGGGTAGATTTACTTACTATGTACTTACCATTGTTCCTCCGTAGGAAAGTAAAGTTTGTACCATTATGTCACCGGGGCCAAAAATGCCACCAGGACGTAGACAGCAAGTGAGAAGCTCATTCACGTCGTTGGCCTTTATCACTAACTTCTCTGCTTCTGCCTTAGTATGTGCATATGCATCAGGAAACTAAAATTAACAAAACGTGTGTTAGACAAATGCACAAATTTTGCAATGTATACCTTTTTGTATAATAAATGTTGGATATCTAGGAGGAACTAGGTATCAGTTTAGTTAAGAAGAAATAAACGCCTAAATATGAGCCTAAGTCTTTCTTAATATATATACACACACACTTGTATAATGTAGGGGCCTCTTCTACCTTTTGTCTGTCGCCAAAACCAAAAAAAAAAAAAAAAAATCCGAGCTGTAGAGGACTCAAATCTGGACCTCCCACCAACTGCTCAGTTCCTTTTTTTGTATAATAAAGAGAACAAAGATAAAAGTAGAGGATGAATATGGTACATATGTATGTAATTTATACATTTTGTACATACTTTTCCCACAATCCACTAATTATCCTACAAGTGGAAGGTGGGGAGGCGGCATAGGAAATGCATGGTGAAAGAAAGTTTCAGAACTTTTTTAACCAAAAGTTGTATGTACCATAGCCAGAACCTTAAAGTATGAATGAAATAACAATGTTTTGATTAAAACATAGGAGCAAAAAGCACAACTTCTGTCCATCCTATATACCATCCGATTAGTTGTTACAAATCACAGAAGATTATATATTATGAAAGTTGTTGATCAAACTATATGTTTTCTATTATTTGTCGATGGACAAATCTAAAAATCTTTGACTGTCTTTTGGGATGACATATATTTGCAAAAGTTTTTGAGCACATATGTTTGCAATTGGAGGGAGTAGATTATCTTGTGTCATAGACATCTGATCTAAGCAACTAAAATGCCCTTACATGTTGTTTAATTAATAGGACTTCCCTCTCCAACCAAGAGATGACCAACTGCTTCCAATGCTAAATTAGTAAGGATACGCATGTAAAAACAGGGATATATATATATATATATATATATATATATATATATATATATATATATATATATATATATATATATATATATATATACACACACACACACAAAATATCCTTATTAATTGTTTTACACGTCTGACTAACTATGCCCTTGTTCTTGAATAAAGTTAAGCTCGGTATTTGATCTAAAAGAAACTAAGAAGTGAGCAAGAAATTAAAAATGCATGATGCATTCAATTATGCGGGGCAACCTTATCTGGATATGGTATTGATTCGTCTACGCCGAAGAGGCCATGGACTCCATCGAATACAACGCCACTCGAACTGGTGTATATAAGCCTTTTAACCTTGCATGCCTTACAAGCACCAAGGACATTCTTTGTCCCTGCGTAACATGAAAGAAAAAGCAGAAGTATGTGAGTAAATTTAATCCAGATGATGTGTGCTTTTCTAGGTGACAACAATTTTATCAAAATTCCTTAGAAAAACTTTATCCAAATGGATTTCGATTAGTTATATCTACTTTAGAGATTTTATTCCATATATTCTTCAGTTTTAGCTGGATAGCATTAGGCTGAAAGTTTACACGGGCAGAGCTCATGGTTAAAGATTTTACTAACCCTCGACGTTGACCTTGTAATGAAGCTGGAAATTGTTCTTGCTAGGATCTGCGGCAGCCGTGTGGAAAACAACATCTACACCTTCAAAAGCTGCATAGCAGAATATTAAAATAGATGTAAACTTGACTGATTAGCTCATTAAATCTGAAAGTTTTACGATTTTTTGACAGCTACCATACCAATATCGGTTTCGACAGATTTGTGGTACTTCTCAGGTAGGTAAGGTTAATACGCATTTCAACCTTTAGGTTTAGGGCCCATGAGCTTAATAAGTTAATCTGAATGCATGTTATTCCTTGAAATCCTACGACAATGGAATTGACAATAATGACAAGTAGTAAAGGTTTTTTCAGAGGAATTCCTCTGTTTTTTTTTTCTTCCCTCCGTAATTATTCTGGAAGAGACCATATTAGGAATACCAATGGAACTCTTGAAAGTTGTAGCTTTGTTCCAACCATCCACCCGCTATTCCTAATTTCAAAATTTCCCAAGTTTCTTCATTTTGTTCTGTGTTAATTCCAGTAAAAATGGACAAGCAAAATTTACCCTAATCTTGAGCTCAGATCAGGGAAAAAATTCCCGGCCGGTAACCGCGGGTTATTGGCTGGTTACTGGTTACCGATCGGGGTCCGGGATCCAAAATCCCGGGCGGTTTCTTTCCTGTTTGTCAAATTCAAATTCCAATTTTTGAAATTCGGCTGGTTTTTAAGCAAATTCATGTGAAAATTTTCCGATTTGGCTGGTAACCGTCCCCGCCCCCCTGCCGAGATTCTGTCCGGTACCGGTTCTGTGATCCTTGGCTCAGATTATCCAAAGAGTAGTGAACTTTAGAAAAAAAAAATAGCTAGCACAAATGGTGATCCACTATTCCACTATTTACTGATTAAAGTGTGCCACATGTCCCTAAACTTATGCGTGCATATCATTTGGGTCCCTGAACTTGAGAATTGCACATTTAGATTCCTAAACTTGTATAAGTGGGTTAACAAAGGTCCAATCATACCTTATTGGTAATTAGAGCTAACATGACACAATCTAAATCACAATTTGGCCATGTGGTTGCCATTTGAAATCATTGGAGAATTAATATTTTTCGATTTTAAGGAAGTTTTCATATGTCATCAAGCAACTTTTACAAGCTTCTAATTGATCGTAGTTACCACTTGCATGGTCAAACTTGGGCTTAAATAGGGTTGAAGTGTCACATGATCATTAGTTGCTAATTAAGTGTGATAAGGACCTCTATGACATACTTCTACAAGTTTAGGGACCTAAATATGTAATTCTCAGGTTGAGGGACAAGTGACACATCAGCACAAATTTAGGGACATGGTGCACTTTAATCTTCTTTCTGGATCATGCAATTGAACAATTTTTTGTTTTCTAAAAACGAATCAATTAATATTAAACCTTTCCCATAAAATACCCATATGATTGGTACTACCAGTATTGCATAGAAGGGTATAATGTTAATAAGGGAAAAGTATTTTTAAAAGCTAAAACATTTTATTCTATTTGTGTAGAGCTAAAACAACATCTATCTTAAACTGGCGAAAGTCTTACGCAACTACTAATTAAGAACCTTGAATCTTGGTACTATTGGGAACCACCTCTTAGTGAGGTAGTGGAGTTGCGGATATAAGACTCTACCTCTATGTGAGTGCATCTTACTAGAAACTTTGTGAGGTCGTGGATTTATCACCGGTCTTCGTATTTCTAAGCGTGTGCTAAAAGAAAGTACTCGTGTGTGTATGGTGTGGTGTGCATATGTATTGGTGGTGTGCGTGTGTGCATCTAACACGTAATCGGGAAAAAAAAATCTCCACATTGTTCTAATTACTCTGCATTCTACGTAAAAGTCCGATAGAATTGGGTAACTGCAAAATATCCAAGTTTTTTGTAACTAGAACCAGTCAACTTCACCCCTCCGAAATATGCAATTGCGAAGCAGTCCTCGCTATTTTAAGTTTTTTCATAAAGCCATGCCTATTTATTTTTTCCCCATTGTCTGGGCGAACTGCTCGGTCACCTTTGTGCTTCGTGGTATCTTTTTTGTCGGTTGAAATTAAAGAAATGATGTGGGTCAAGAGCAGCATCTCAACATCATCGAGAGGGGCATCACTTTCCAGGCAACATATGGTATGCAATCACCGTCTGTGGTACGCTCCTGTAATTAACTTTTGATTTTCGCACCAAATTAGCATGAAAAATTTCTTTTTAAAAATGATTATGTAATCTATAGAGTGTTCTTTCACCTTTTAAAATTTAAAAATTCCAAATGTGTTAGAAAAAAGAAGATAAGTCTGCTGTGAACAGTAGCATTTGTTATTTTATTTTTCCTTTTCTTCCAATGTACCATTTATCATTTTTTCTCTTTTTGTTACTCTTAATGAAAATGAATTTGAACTTAACATTTTATACATAGGTACAGTACAGCTAGAAAATTTTCCCAAAATTTTCATATTAATATAGTACTAGAACTGAAATTGATTGCACGAGTGTACTATGCATAATGATTGCATAGTATATGTTGCTAGTTTCCAGCAACCAATTCCAGTTTCGATTTTTTAAAATATAATAACAAAATTAAATAGTCAATTTTTTTTTTTTATAAAACTAGGTCGCTATCGTTATTTGAAATAGCGACAGGCTCTTGTCACCATTTTAATTGGCGGCAGGGACCCTGTCGCCAAAGGAATCGATTGGGAGGTTTCGCCACCAGTTTAATTGGCGATGTGAACCTCGCCAGCTCCGATATAGTATTGTTTTTAGAAATTTTTTAAATATAACAAATGAGCTCAGAAAATTATGAAATATTTTGTGGAGCCTCTCGACATAGTGTACTTTCTTTTGTAATTGTTATATAATTTTATGCATTCTGAATTTTTCTTAAAAATTCATTTAAGTGTACTATTTGTAGGAATTTCAAAATATATAATGTGCTCCACAAAATTATGAATTTTGTTGTGAAGGCTCCTTACATAGTTTACTTGATTTTGTAATTTTTTTTCATAATTTTATATGTTCTGAAATTGTCTCAAAAATTAAGTATTTAGGTCTCGAAAATTAGGATTTTAGGTTTCAGAAATTAGGGTTTCATGGTTTCATGATTCCAGCAAAGATCACAGTGGAGTCGGGGGTAACATTGCTGAGGAAGGCACATGATTCAATGAAGACAAGAAGTAGAGAGCAGTCGTGTGAAGTGCTTCCTAAAAACCCGATTTGCTCATTCCCATGCATGACCAAGAGAGGAGCTGATTTTAGAGACACAACTCTCCCCGTAGACCGTGCACACCGACGTAGGGGAGGAGTAGCCGAGGCAGCGCAGCGTAGTGTGATGAAACTTTAGGCAAAAGAAAGAAGACAATGGTGTTTTTCTCTGATGTGTGTTGGACGGATAAGACGTCTCCAACTAAGCATGGCATACTCTAACATACAAATGAGTGTCTCTTACCTAGACTAGTCATGTGGTACTAAACTTTCCACATTTCAAGTTACATGAAATCATGAAACCCTGATTTTCGAGACCTAAACCCTTAATTTTTTAGACCTAAACTCTTAATTTTTAAGACACAAAGTACTCCTTCCCAAAAATCCTGAAGTTCTATTGCACTGTGTTGCCTCGGCTACTCCTCCCCTACGTTGGTGTGCACTCTCTATGGAGAGAGTTGTGTATCTAAAATTGGCTCCTCTCTTGGTCCCACATGGGAAGGGGCAAATCGGGTTTTTTGGGAAGCACTTCACATGACTGCTCGCTACTTCTTGTCTTCGTTGGATTATGTGCCTTTCTCAGCAACGTTTCTCAACCCCACTACGATCTTTGCCGGAATCATGAAACCATGAAACTCTAATTTCTTAAACCTAAAATCCTAATTTTCGAGACCTAAACCCTTAATTTTTGAGACAATTTCACAATATATAAAATTCTGACAAAATTACATAATCAAGTTTACTATGTAAGGAGCCTTCACAAAAAAAATCATAATTTTTGGAGCCTAATTTGTATATTTAGAAATTCTTACAAAGAGTATAATTAAATGAATCTTGGAGAAAATTTCACAATGGATAAAATTATGAAAAAATTACACAAGCAAGCAAACTATGTATGGAGGTTCCAAAAATAAATTCATAATTTGTTGAGCTCATTTGCTATATTTAAAAATTCCTAAAAATAGTACTATATTGAGAAACAGTGGAGGAGGTTCTTGTCGCCAATTCAAATGACGACAGGGTCCTAGCACCAATTGAACTGGTGAAAAGAACCTCCCCACTGTTCTCTTTGGTGACAAGAGCCTATCGCTATTTTAAATGGCGACAGAGACCTAGTTTTGTAAAAAAAAATTGACTATTTAATTTTGTAATTATCTTGTAAAATAATATTATTTAAAAAAAATTATTCCACCTTCCAAATTTATCTTAGCTCTAGGAACATGCGCTACTGCCAGGCCTCGTGCCTTCGTGCATGTCCAAGCTACCACGTGGATGTGGTCCACATGATGGTGATATTG
Organism: Phyllostachys edulis; assembly: GCA_036346405.1. Lineage (NCBI taxonomy): Eukaryota > Viridiplantae > Streptophyta > Magnoliopsida > Poales > Poaceae > Phyllostachys > Phyllostachys edulis. The sequence goes on along the minus strand of CM070549.1, from coordinate 74,352,227 downwards.
ATGGCACATCGATGAACTTTTTTTTATGCCTAGTACAATACATGGCTCTAAGATATACAATGGTATGTATACAAATTGCCTATAGTAATTTTTCATGTCACCAGAGACAACACTAAAGACAAACTTATACAATGGTATGCATAAAACCGTCTTTTTAGTTGTCTTTATAAACACATAATCTTTTAATATTTTTCTTGTTTCGATGCTATAGTCGGCTATAGGATTGTAGACAGATCTTTCTCTCTTCATTCTCTTTCATCTACGCCAAGAAAATTCTACGTGGCAAGAATTATAGACTACCGATATAAGCCCATTGTATATGCTCTAATAGGCTCCCGTGCGCAAACTTCTTTTGTCCCCGTTATACTAGTTGTGGCAAGTAAACGTAATTTAAATATTAAGCTATTTTAGATATTGATATGGCCTGCAAGGTGATGCGTTGATCATCAATTTCTATAAAAAAATACGATGTTTGAAAGAAAAATAACTATATATTATGAAATTATATTTCATTATAGATCTAGTCATACCATTATCATATTGTTAATTTTGGGAATTCTTTATATATTGATGGTCAAACCAAAAAATATTTGACCGATACATATTCTAAAACGACTTATGTCTGGAATTGGAGGTAACAGTTTGTATGCTTACATACACAATGTCAAGTGATCAATTGCTTAAACGTTGAAGTTGCTAGTTGTGTAATCCACCCTTGGATGCTGTTTTAGCGTGTTAAATTTAGTTTGCAAATACTTGCCGTTCTGGATTTTCTAGCGCCATTTTGCAATCAAATGATGCGTCTTACAAACGTTAGGAACTCCAAAATGGATGCTGCTTTAGTGTGTTAATTTTAGTTTGCAAATACTTGCCGTTCTGGATTTTCTACCGCCATTTTGCAATCAAATGTTTCTACTATATCCTTGTTGTTATACGTCCGTTGGCTAAAACGACATCTCTTTTGTATTGGATAAAATAATTCATTAATATTGGTTTTGTTTTTATTATTATCTTTTATCATGGCTGTGTAGATCACTGTTTGTTGTCTTCTCATGTTAGGTCTTACGTGCATACGTGCGTCCATCATGCAGGGATTACACACGCCTGATACACAAAAGCTTTGGCTAAATGTTGGATTTCCTCATCAGATTACTGTGGCCCATTGGTTATATGATGCTCACATTATCACGCCAAACATACATACTTTTATCCTATATTGCCATGTAATAATACTACTGCTTCTTGCTAGGACATACTTAAGGTACCTTTGGTAAGTTGGGCTGGATCGCAGACGTCGGCGGAGGCGTAGACAGCGCGGCCGTCGCGGAGGGCGGCGCCGAGCAGCCCCTCCTCCTCTGCGGGTTCGAGGGCCACGGCGGGGGCGAGGTCGGTGATCCGCACGCGCCACTCGCCGGAGCGGAGCAGCGCCGCCACGAGGTGCCTCGCCATGAACCCCCTCCCGCCGGTCACCGCGCACCACCTCGTCTCCCGGCGGCCACCGTCGCCAACCGGCAATGCCATCTCGAGAAACGACTCTACAAGCAGTAGTACGTGCGCGCTGTATGCTGGTATACGCTGCAACTACCGTAGTACCGTGCAGGTCGTTGCATCCATTAATTTATAGGCTGATGGTGTTGTTAATTAAGGGCTATTTGGTAATTTGTCAATTGAGAAAGGAAGAAATAGAAAAGTAAAAGAAAAGAAAGGGGTCCACTTGTCATTGACTGAGGAGAGGGATAAGGTCTCTTGACCTTATCTCCATCCGGTGGTTTGAGGGCACTGTATGCTTTAGCTTGGCTTTTGGCTGGGCGGTCGCATGGATGCCACTTCAGCTGTTTTGGCCGGTTTGGATGAGATGTGCGTCGGCTATTGGTGGCGGCAGCATAGCTCTTTCTCCTCCTCCTCTTCAAAGGTCGGCTCCCCTCTTCTTTTTTTTTTTCTCTAACCCGAATCACAGTGAGTTTTCTCATTTTGTTGGTGTGTCCTTCCTCTCCTCCGAGTGTCTCGATGCCGTCGGCTGTAAGGTTGGGCTCCTCCTCCTTGAGCACTCCCTGTTAGGTTCCTTGCGCCATCTCCTGATGAGGTTGTGGTGAGAAAATTTAGGGGTTGCTCCACTGAGGCTTGGATCCGGCCGACTCAGGATTGATTTGGGAGAGAAGAATTTGCCTTTCGTGCTTTGTGTTCCTGGGTGCACTCGGTCGGTGCACTTCTGTTGGTCTTGTGTGGCATTTCTCTGTACCTCGACTTCGCAATTTTGGTATTTTCTGAATTGCGAATTAGCATTGTATCTCCAATGACCTTGTCCGTTCAAACACGACACAGCGGAGCGATTGGTTTTTCTAAGACAGCGCCATTAGGCGTGCCTTGTCCGGTTTGCTGCTCGGTGGCTTTGAGTGCCATCTGCATTGTGAGTATCACTGTTTTCTTTGTGACATTGCTTTGCACATGTGCTATGCTAGTAGAAGTCTCAAATTGTGATTAATTTGATAGAAACTAGCACCAGGAGATATTGCTTAGTAATGTTGTGGACTCGAATTAATGCTCGATGAGGATTAGAGGTCACTTTGATATTGAATACGACAATTTAGATATAAATTTGGTCTTAAGCTTGTAGATTGCTTGCTATTTTCTGTTATGTCATATATACTGATGCTTATCGATTTACCATGAGTCATTTTGTTTATTCACTGTTCTACATTACTGTTAAGTGGTATTTCATTACCTTGAGTAGTTGGATCCTTGTCTGTTGTCCAGTGAACTTTAAATTGATAATTTGCTTTATGTGACTGGTTAGATTAGCAAGATTATATTATAGCTCAAGGCCTAATTTATTTCAAAGAAATTGTAATATTTAATTTGTGATTAATTATTGAGTAAAGTGACAAGGCGGCCAAGATTATATCTTGAGCAGCCCAATATCTGAGAGCAACAACCAAACATATAAATTTGAGCATTATGCTGATTTTGCTTGTTATCAAACCCTATTTTTTTAGCATATTATCCCGTTTAATTGACATAAAAATCATACATGCTGTTATGTTATTCTTGTTAATTATATGCTGCTTGAATTATGCTTTTCATTATCTTAATTTATGTTGGAATTAGTTTAAAATATTTGCTAAAACTGTCAATTTTATAACAGATAAGTGATGCATTAATTGCACACCACGTGAATTCAAGTTGATCTTGTCATCTTATTGTACAGCATGTACAATAGTGTGATGTTAGTTTTCTGTAAGACTTGCCACGTAGTATATTAGATGATGTGGATGAGAGAGATGAAGCATAAAGAATTGAATAATCTCTTATGCAGTAGTCAATTACAGCACGAGAAACAAGACATACTATATATGAAGGAGTTATCTATAGAGACATGTAAAAAGACAATGCATTGTAGGATCTCTTTTTAGTGTTTTCTATAGTTAACATGAAGGGGTACTATACACAACATTTGTCTATTTATCAATTTGTACATGCCCTAAACTTTTTTCCGTCCAGGAAATTAATACGGTCCGCGCGCTACAGTGATAA